>OU342746.1:153901020-154528957 GCA_910589775.1 Avena eriantha | reverse complement strand
GGTATTTAGGGTTTTGTGTTTTTCTTTTCATTTTGTGTTTTGTGTTCAATTATTTTCCATTCTGTGTTTTCATTAGAAACAAGTTTTTGTATACATATAGAACGCTACTACACAGTACTTGTATACATTGACGCAATATATAATATAATTTCTCTTACAAGCATATATGGAGTCCCAACCGGGTCCAGAGCATGTCTATTCGATTACATAGAGATCATTACATGGATGCTTTAGGGTCTACATATAGAGTATTCTCCGCGTGGGTCTATGACCTCGTCGACAAAAAATGCAGCAAATTCCTCTTGGATTGCTATTAGACGGTCCTCTGGTAGGAGCTTGTCCCGCATTGCGTCCAACTATATAAAAAGGAGATCGTATGAATTAGACTCAGCACAACTTTTTGTAATAAAAATAAAGGGTGAATATATTGTTTACTTACTCGAACATTTTTCGAGGGCTTCTCAATAATGATGCGAATGAACTCGCACACGTAGAATCCACATAGAGTAGTTCCCTGTGGCTGCCTCACGCACTTTTCAAGAATAGAATTCAATCAAATAATAACGCTAGCATGATAAATGCACATAAACTAGAATTAAATAGATGCACGGACTTAGCTCATACTACTTACCGAGAGTGATTTAAAAAATAGCTCCTCACGCCATTGACCGCGGACATGTTTCTTGAACTGTGTCCAAACCCTACCCGACAAAGAAAATTAATGTATGAGTTAATAACTACTTGATATAGTGCGATAATGGTTGAAATTACCTCTGGAGCGCATCGATAATGCTGCGATAGTTTTCAATGTCTTTGTGTAGTGAGTCCATGATGTGAACTCTTCCCAAGTCAAGTGAAATGCTTAGAAGAATCCAGTGGTACCTACGCAAGGTTTACATATGTCAGTAACTCATCATTTACATTGAACATCGAGTAAGCAAAAGTTATTGTGTACAAAAACTCACTTGCCGTCGTGGTAAGGAAATAGTATTTCATTACAGAAATGCTGTTTTGTGAGAAACCGCAACAAGTTGTGCTCGGTCTCCAGTTGTTTATCCTTTAGTATAGCTCCATGAACTCGATGTGGGTCAATGAACCCAAATCCATTGATAGCCTTTCTTTTACAATCGAGCATCTTCATTCTGCATCATTATATATAGCGTACAAAAGAATATAGTGAGTATACTTACCGGCAATAAATTGAACAAGCTGAGATAGAGACCTAATTACATAAATAAAGTAATCACTTACAGACAATACGAACTGAGGATAGTTTTGTCGAGTTCCTTTAGATTGAATAACTGAAATAATTCTGTAAATTCAATAGGGACCTCGTCTTCAGTGAAGTAATGCGATTTTCGAACTTTCAATAAGAGCCAATTTCGCTGTTCTTTGGATGCTTTCATGTACCATTCATCGAATCGTCGCATTTGTGTTGGCATATCCCGAAGCCTCTCAGAACTGACCAGAGGCTCCCCGTTTACAAATTTGGGTGCTACCTCAGCCTTGGGCATATCGCCGTGAATAATTTCATGAATAGGCATACCACATTGCCCGGCCAATATCCTAGCCGTTTCCAGATCCATAGGTTCCTCATATAGTTGAGGATCGGGTATGTTCACCTGGAGTGGGGGGAGCGATTAGTTTGCTTGTTTCCCCAGCTGGGGAACATCTCTTTTGGTTCTTCGGCTACCACTCGATTGTTTTGCTTGTTTCCCCAGCTGGGGGACGTCTGTTCTGATGCTTCCGCTACCACTCGATTGTTTTTCTTGTTCCCCCTGCTGGGGAACCTCTTTTTTGATGCTTCCTCTACCGCTTGATCTCTCCTGTTTTACTGTCTTCTGAAGACATCGTGTATAGTCATCTGGCACATTTAACTGATCTTGGGATGGCTGCGTCAGTAATTTCCTAAAGTGCTCCTTGGTTTCCGATTTTATTTGGACCTCTGGCTCAGGTTGTTTCTTTTTAAAATGAGCATCCAGTTCGGCCCGTATGACCGCATCGGTCTCCTCATCGGTCAGGTCGTAAGCCCTCTTGGAGGAACCGGCGGTACTCTTGGGAGGGGCAACAACTGTCGCTTCGTGCGTTGGTTATCGCTCGACGGAGCGGTGGTATTCTTCCGCTTTTGGCCCTTAGTGGGTGGAGGCGGTTGCGTAGATTGAGATGGACTCGTGTTGGGGTCATGGATTGGACTAATACTGGGAGGATACGGTGCACTTGGAGGTGGACTTGGAGGAGACGGTGCACTGGGAGGAGATGGTTGCCTTGGAGGTGATGGATTGTTTCTCGGTGGAGAAGGTGGCCTTGGTGTTGAGCCTGGAAACTTGATGTATTCTTTTTTCCAAGGAATGAAGCCACTCGTGACTTCTCCCAGTGCTGTCTCCCCTTCACCTCCAGGGATGTCAAGCTGTAGTGACTGACACATAGGTAGAATTTCATCCACACCAACACAAGCATAGCCAGCTGGAATCGGATTGCAATGGTAGGTCGCTCCCGGTGAAGAAGGTAAAGCAAAGCCGACCGCCACCTTCATGGAAATATTCTTCAGTTCAATGTGCAGCTCACAACTAGTCTTCTCCTTACACTACAAGGAACCTGGCTATATATGACCATCTATTTTCGTCACAGAATCGTCACAACAATAGTCCTTTTATGAAGATTCTATGACGATTTTGAGATCGTCAAAAGCTGGGGGTCGCTAATGAACTATAACGACGTTTTTTCCGAAATCGTCATAATTGTCTGTGACGATATTGGATCGTCATAACCTCTGTGATGATCCAATATCATCACAGACCATCTAGCCTAGCCAGGTCAGATCCCACGTGGCCAATCCGACGTGGCAAAACTATGACGAAATGCGAATGTCGTAACACAGATTTAGCCCAGTCCATTTCTGTCGCTTATTTGGGCCGAGCCCAATAACGTGGCCAATTGTCTTTGGCCTAGTTCTTTTCACGGTCTATTTTAATAATGGGCCTTGGCATTTTTGAGAATCCATTTTATTAGAATTATCAGCCTTTTGCTTCTGATTATATTCTTCATTTACGTTTTTGTTTTGGTTGTGGCATAATTATTCTAGTACTACTTTAGCCCAAGGCCTTTCATTGCAGTCCAGATTACTTTGGGCCAAATCCTCTTCAGAGTCCTATATTCCAATCATCCCATACTCAATATAGCAGGTAAATATACATAGGAATCAACACTTGATATAAGTACCAATTCAGCAAAAAATATACATCAGCAGAATTTTAAATTCAAGGTAATTCGAGCATTATGAGCAATGGAGCTGCAACCAGCACCTAGTTCACAGCCAGCAAGTACACGCAATTAGGTCACACATCCACCATGTACACAATAAGGTCACACAGCCACCAAGTACCATCTCGCAACCACTAGGTTGAGCTTGATCCTGTACTGGTTCTTCTTGATCTTGTCCTCGAATTTCTCCGGCTCCAGGTTGTTCCGCTGCAGCTCATCCTACATCGCCCAGAAACAAACAACCCATATAAGACAACCAACAGCAATACAGTTCATCAAACATTCATTTTGCTTCTAGTGAACAAGTGTACACCTACGTGGACATAATTAGTTGTCAATCCTGATTATGAAGCTCGCAGAAACTAAAACACATCTCAATAATTTTTCATCAGAAGATACATGTTCAGTATATACAAGCCAAATGCACATCTAATAGATAACTCAGGCATCAGTTTTAGAAGTCCATTTTAAGACACTTTAATGATGTAGCATATCAGTAACGCCTCCTTGTAACATCATATGCTCAGCGGACAAATGATTTCAGCATGGACAACAATAGAAGATGGATCTTTACCTTCTCCACATGGAGACTTCCTGGTGGTCATGTTGAGAACCTTAGTGGGCATCCTCATGGGTCACTTCACCCTTGTGTAGAGACAAGGTTGTCCACCACCGGCAGCTGCAGAAATCAAAGGAAATCAAGGCTTGATCTCATTGCCATCAAGGACTAACTCATTATAGCAACTGATTTAGTTGGGTGATCTGCTAGTGCAATCTGGTGGACTAACTCATTATAGCAACTGATCCAAGCAACTAATTTAGTTGGGTGATCTGCTGGTGCACACAGATCACCCAACTAAAGCACCAGCAGAGCGCCAGCAGATCACTAGCAGCCCTTGACACATGTGAAGGTGAATATCTAGATCAGAGACAAGACCCAGCAGCAAAATCGTACCTCACTGCAAGATTGAAAGGGCCTTGAAAAGGAGAATGGTGATGAGCTTGTCAGCCTGCAGCTTCCGCGAAGTGGCGACGAACACAAACATGCCACCAAGGTTCAACAACTACGGTGGCATTGGCTCCAGATCAAGGCTCCTCCATCTACGTCCTTCTCCACTTCTGAAAATGAAGATGTCAACTTGAACTTCTGAAACTTCAGGCGCAAGTTGCACAAATAAATAACAAGCGAATGCAAAAAACAGGTGATGTTTCTGGAATGGGGTGGTAGCATTTCCCTAGTAATGCGCAACGATGATCTGCCGCAAACTTCCATTTGGTACTGCTAGTCAATCTACTACATCTCTTAATAACTATCACTCAAATATAAGCATGTACTAGTTTAGGGAATTCATGACTTGGAGAATTTAGTTGACTTGAATCATTTAATGGACCACAGAGTATGATGAACTAAGGTGCAGAATTAAGGGTCAAATAAGATAACAATTGTGCATAACTGTCAGCAATCAGTATACGGTAAGAAAGAGCCCAAATGATCAACATACAACACTATCTTTACAATATACAAGCACCACTAAAGTAGTGTGTTTTACCATGTGTTTACCGCGGACACCAAGATTGTTAGTAATGACAAGTTAAACAGAGCACCATACATACTCTAGTGGTATCTCTGGAGGTGAACCTGCAGCTCCATATGCATATTCTGGCTTGGGCATGCAATGAGGCTTGATAACTAGTAGACAAATAGTTGCTGAAGTTTCTCTATTAGTAAATCTCAACATGAACCATTGATAAATTGGCTACAGGACACACCTCCACTTGAGCATATTTACTTGCATGAAAATGAGTTCATGTGGCTGCTACAGATGCATTACTACTTACATCGTCTAGTCCTTGAGTAGTACCACTTGATCTTCACTTGGGTTACTTGCTACAGGTCACTTCATTTCTAAGATAAAATCACACAACAAGTGGTCATCTTGAGGCTCACAGACATCATGGAGTGCATTATCTTAATAAATTTTAATTGAATTATCAGTACAAACTATGAAGACATGAACTTAATCTAAACAATCATTCAGTCATAATCTAAACAAGGTACATACACCCCAAAAATAAGCATCTACATAAAGTGGTCCCTGCACCGCCGCCACAGCAACACCATCGGTCATATTTAACTAGTACAATGAAACTTTAACTAGTACATATTTAGAAGTTTCATAATATAGAAATACAAGATACTCCAGGCAAATGCATGATTGTGTGTAACTCCAGGGAAGCAATGTTACCAGGTAAATGCAAGTAAATTCATTCACATACTGCAATTCTACAAGGTGGCTCTCTCCATACCATTAACTGCAATTACAACATGAAGACACACTATGACTTATACAAATTTCACATGCTCTTCTTGACTCAGAACAGGTAACAAGCATAGTCAAACAAGCTAATTTCCCCTAGTTATTCTGAAATGTAACTCCTAATCTGCTTGACTTAGCACTGGCATATGTAGTCAACAAGTGCACCTACCACATTTAAAGGATATTCACCAACAATTTTGCCTATAGCTACTCCAGTAGTTGGTTATGCTTACGTGAGACAATCATGTTGCAAATCAGTCTAGTTTGAATTACATATGCACTGAACAGGTGAATCTACTCTGATGTTTCCTAGTCTCACTTCAAATTCTCTAGCTAGCTACAACCAAATTAAGGAGTAGCGGAAGGGCATCACCAGCACCAGCGTAGCTGCAGATCCGCGAGATGGAAAGAGGGAACCTGTAGAAAGAGGGGTGAATCAGACCTGGAAGGTGGAAAGAGGGAACTGATCGCGCCTGGATTCATTGGTCAGCGCATATCGTTGATGGAGACGTTGTCATGCGTCGAGCTAGCGCAGAAGAGGCGAGAAGTCGTTGTTGCCGCTGCGAAGTTCTAGCTCCTAAAGTGCGCCGGCAGCCGGGCAGATGCTGCCGCCATCACTCCTCGTGCGCCTGCCTCATTGACGCATCCAGTGGTACCTAACATAGAACGATGTGACCTGGAGATCGGAGGAGAGAGGAAGCGGAAAAGGCTGCAGTGAGATGCCTGCTACTTGCGTGCCCGATCCATAAAATCTAGAAGATGCAGAGAGAGACTCACCGACGCAAAAGGATGGAGAGGATGCCTAGAAGACACGGTAGTCGTATGACAGGATGGAGCGCTTGGCGTCGCAAGGTCCAAGACGGCGCGCAAGATCCCGGCTGACGCGAGACCCCGGACGCGCTAGATCCTGGACAACGTTGCGCCTCTCGTCTCCTCGTGTGGCGGCAGCAGACGAAGCGAGGACGCCAAATCCTGGACAGCGTCGCGCCTCTCGTCTCCTCGCATGGAGGCGCAGGAGGCCATGCAGCTGGAGCAAGCAGGGAAGATTCTCTCGAACAGAGGGTGGCGGCGGCGCTCGGATCTCGCTGGAGAAGGGGAGCGGCGGCGTTTGCTCGCTTGTGTGTGGCGGCGGGCGATAGAATTAGGGTTGAGGAGCCGGCGGCAAAAGAGGAGGGAGGGGAAAGATGGAGGAACGGGGGGAGTGGTGTTCGACATGGAGTGGTGTTCGACGGGGAAAGATGCACGCGCGCAATGTGTCATGTGTCTGCGCACGATGGTGAAAGTTTTTGGTGTCTACGCGCGATCGGTGTGGTGCCATGTCATCGATCCATGTCAAGTTCCTGTGTTACGACATCGTATCCGTCCATCTTGTTCACATCCAACGGTCCATCTTGCTATCCTCCATATTTAGACCTGCCTAGCTGTTGTGACGATTTCATTTAAAGAAGTTACGACGTTTTTGAGCAAATCGTCATACTTTTGGCCCTCCCAAGTAGCTTGAGACCACCCGGTGCGGAATCTTCATAAATCTAAGACGATTTGTAGATGGTCACTACCAGAACGTCACAAGTTGACACATTTCTTATAGTGTTAATTGAATCCACGAGGTACACATCCATCGTTGCATCATTACCGTGGCCCTCCGTGGAAGCCATGCTGCTTTTCGTTGCGATGGGCCGACCGTACTGTCCGGTGTAGGATCTTGCTGTCGGAGTCCTTTAAGTTCATTAAGCTCCTGGCGATGCTCCTGCAGCATGGCTTCAAACCTCGCGAAGCGCTCCGTATCCTCCTCTTTTTGCCGCTTTGTTCTTCTCGATCGGCTTCTGTACGTGTCACGGTGCTCGGGAAACCCGATAACCCATGGATAAGAAGGTCTGAACCCTCTTGTTCATCCAGCCTTTTCAGGATTCCCGAGAGCCTTTGTCAGCTCATCGTTCTCTCTGTCGGCAACAAACGTTCCCTCTTCAACCTCTTTTATAACTTTAACAAGTTCTTTCTTGGGTGAAGAAATTTCTTCGGCTGCAACAATCTCGCCTATTTCTGGGTCTAAGGATGCCCCATGCCCGAATACCTAATTTCTTGACCGCAAGGGTCAACTAGACGTAGCTGGAGTGACCCCTTTAGCCTCCAGGTCAGCCTCAGCTTTATCCCACTTAGGCATGGCACTCCTGTAGCCACCTGTGCCCATATGATGGTGGTATTTCTTTTTGGCTGCATTTAACTTATTTTTTGATGATATTGCCTTAGCTGGTTCCGAGGTCTTGTATTCCACAAATGCGGCCCAGTTATCCTGCTGCAACTCTAGTGGGCCAACGAATAGAGGAGTTGTTTTCTTCAAGACATACTTGTGGTATAATCTTTTTTTTCCATTCCTTGAATAGTTCGGCCATCTTCTTAAGAGCAAAGTGCTTGACTTTCCTCATCATTTGCTGTGTGAGCTCATCAGTCTCCAAGACTGGTAGGGTGAAATGTGTCATGAGAGAATTCCACATCGTATCTTTCGCTCTGTCATCTACAAAACTAGCCCCAGCTGGATCCTTTTTCTTTCCTGGCTTGTTCCAATTTCGTGTGGTGATCGGGACTTTGTCTCTAACAGTCACTCCACATTGACTTGTAAATGCATTCGCAGCTTCTTTGGGCTCCAGCGGTTGACCCTGCGGAGAGACTAAGTCAATGCTGAAACAGACATCAGCGGGCAACTTGTGTGTCATCCTCTTGTCTTTGTAGAAGATTGGCCGGAAGCGGATGTCTAAGAGAAGAAACATTCGTCAGTACATATATACGAATCAATTAGTGCATCTATACTAGTGCACGATCGATAGGGGCTTTATATACCTCGACGAAGTTTGTCATTATTATGGTGTCTTCACCATGGTCTCCACCATGGTCAGCACCATCGTCTCCACTATTTTCTCTACCATCGTCTCCTCCAGACAAATTAAGATATTCGGAGCCATCATAATAAGACCCCCCAGTACCCTCATCTATCATGTTGAGAAGCTCCTCTTCATTCTGTCTACCGTCCATAGCTTAACTAATACAGAAAAAGAATATTGCATTAAGTAAAAGAATATTACAACTGCGACAACTCGGATATAGTACTTAGTGATTAAGATAAAGTACAATAATATAAGATAAAGTACATTATTAATACATCACCGGAGAATAGCTCGGGTGCATTATAGGATAAAGTATAAGATGAAGTACATTATTAAGATAAAATACATTATTAATACATATCAAACTAGCGAACGCGGCTGCCGCGTTCTGTGCTATGGGAGCTCTGCAGCCACAGAAGAGGAACCATCATCGGAGAATAGCTCGGTAAGATCCGTGAACCTGCTAGATATTGGAGAACCTAGTCTCCAAAAGATACATGTATCGTCGTACATGCTCGTCCTCCTCCCTGATACGGCGACGTACCACCTCCTCGGGGGCTAACTCCCTCTGCATCGCTCCTAGACCTCGTGGACGCCACCAAAAAAGCTCCAGGTCGACGGTGATACCCGGATTCCTCACAAGGTACGAGTCCCGACAGGTAGCACCTCCCAGTGCCAACCCGGTGGAGCCCAGACTCGGACATCCCTGACGGAGTCCAGTAGGCTCGGACGAGGTGGAGGCGGCATAACTAAATAATAGTAATAAACAATCATAAAACATAAACAGTAACTAAATCACTAAGTATTGCCCTAATAACACTAACCTAAACCTAACACTAACTAAACTAAACTAAACCTAATTAACTAAGTATTCTAACTAACCCTAGATAAATACTAATATTAATAACTAATGCTAGTAACTAACACTAACCAAAATACTAATACTACTAACACTAACTAAATACTAATACTACTAATAACACTAACACTAACACACTAACTAAAATACTAATACTACTAACTAACACTAACCAAAATACTAATACTACTTATTTACAAACAATAACACTACCACTAACCAAAATTAACTAATAACACTAACTCACCAAAATACTAATACTATTAACACTAACACTAACACTAACTAAATACTAATACTACTAATAACACTAACACTAACACTAACTAAAATACTAATACTTCTAACTAACACTAACCAAAATCCTAATCCTAATACTACTATTAACCAAAATCCTAATACTATTATTAACCAAAATCCTAACACTACTACTAAGCAAAATTAACCCTAACTAATAACCCTAGCTAATTAAACAATACTAATAACCCTAATTAACACTAACCCGAGGAGATGACGCGGGCGGAGACAACGGCGGGGCGGCGGCTCTCGGGGCGGGGCGGTGCGGAGACGCGGCGCAGGGCGGAGACAGGCGCAGGCGGCGACGGCGCGGGGCTCCTTCTCACGGGCGCGGGCGGTGGTACGGCAGATGGCGTGGGCGTGGCGCTGGGAAGAAACGGCGATCTCCGGGTCGTGCCACGACCCGGGGCGGGGGTGGGGTATTTATACCACCACCCCTTTAGCCCCGGGTTGTAGTACGAACCGGGGCTAAAGGTCCCCCTTTAGCCCCGGCTCGTATTACAACTCGGGGCTAAAGGTGTTTTTGGCCCGCCGCACTTCCCGCGCGCCACAACCCTTTAGCCCCGGGCTAAAGGTCATTTTTGGTGCCAAAACCAAAATGGTTTATAGTTTTCAGAAAATTATGTATTATATATCAAAATTTTCAGAAAAATAAGATCTATAATTTAAATCTATTATCATACTTTATTATACAACTTAAATGAAATTATCTATTGTTTAACAAGTATTATATTTAGTAGAAATGTTCACAAAAAATAATAAAAATATAGTTTTCCCTTGCTTCCCGCCATGTTCTCCCGCCATTTCCCCCGCTTCCCGCCATGTTCTCCCGCCATGTCCCTCTATATCTAGGCCGACCGCCATGTCCATCCACACATCCACACCTTATCTCTCACAACAATGGACACCGCTTACTGGGCTTTACTGACGCTCGAGGAGACCGAGGTGCTGTGCGCCTCTAGCTACCCATGCCCGCCGGGGTACCGGCTGTCCACTGGCTGGATGCTGAGCGCTGGAGGGGTTCCTGTTCCTCCTGTTCCTCAAGGTTCGGCCCACCAGGCGGCCCATCACGAACCACTTCTACCTCGAGCTCACGCCGGAGCAGCGGATGGATCCCCATTGGGATCCCGACAACCTCGACACCTGGAATGCCTTCTTCGCAAACCGGCAGGAAAGGGAGCTCGCCAGGTACGAGGGTGACGGTCCGCCCCCACTGAACCACAACGAGGCTGGTCACCGCTTGTGGTGGCAGAACCGGACTATCGTCGGTGTGATGCGCCATGGGAGACCATCCTCGCCTGAGGTACCCGCACTTTCACCAGCAGCATAGCCACATGAATGGTGGTCGTGGTGAAGGCCTAGGGCATACTGGGGTCGTCATCCGGGAGCCCCCTCCCCTGCGAATCGTGAAACCGAGGCTAGAGGATCCATCCACATGCTACGAGGAAGGGCTGAGGATCCATCCGCGTGCTACGAGCGACAACGATGACGATGACGATTCCGAAGACGACCCAGAAGCTGTGTACTACAAGGCTAGATATGATTATGACTAATTTTTACGTTTTAATATTAATAAATGTCTAGCACAACAAGTTGCAATACTAGCTATTGAGATCGAGATAGTTCATATCCATATACATATAAGAAGATCATTAAAAATAAAGGTTTAATAATATTGTACATCACCAACATCCACACATGTTAGGGTTTTCTTCTAATCCGTAACCATGGAGCATCTTCCTTACTTAACGGGATTCTTGGGTCATCCTTCACAGCGAAGGGCGGAATTTCATGAAACTTATCATAATCGTCTGACATGTCTGTCTTATCCTCCACCCCCACGATGTTTCTTTTTCCTGAAAGAACTATGTGGCGCTTTGGCTCATCGAATGTTGTATTCTTTTGATTATCTTTCCTTTTTCTCGGTTTGGTAGACATGTCCTTCACATAAAAAACCTGAGACACATCATTGGCTAGGACAAATGGTTCATCTCTATATGCAAGGTTGTTGAGATCCACTGTTGTCATTCCGTATTTTTTGTCTACCTCAACCCCGCCTCCTGTCAGCTTGACCCATTTGCACCGAAACAAAGGAACCTTAAAAAAGGTCCATAGTCAAGTTCCCATATCTCCTCTATGTAACCATAATATGTATCCTTTTGCCCATTCTCGTTTGTTGCATCAAATCGGACACCACTGTTTTGATTGGTGCTCTTTTTATCTTGGGCGATCGTGTAAAATGTATTCCCATTTATCTCGTACCCTTGGAAAGTCAATATAGTCGAAGATGGTGATCTGGCCAACAAGTACAACTGCTCTCCAACATTTATGTCATTCATGAGATGTGTCTGCAACCAAGCGCCGAAAGTCCTCATATGTTCATCTCTAATCCAGGAGCCAGGCTTCCCCGGGTTGTTGGAGTGTACAATATTCTTGTGTTCCTCGATATACGGAGCCACCAAGGTGGAACTTTGCAGAACTATGTAGTGTGCTTTAGTGAGAGAATGTCAGTCCATACATATCCTTGCTTTATTTCCTAGCGTGCCTTTTCCACTAATTCTACCCTCATGCCGTGATTCAGGAACACCGATGGGCTTAAGGTCAGGAATAAAGTTAACACAAAACTCAATGACCTCCTCTGTTCCATATACCTTTGAGATGCTTCCTTCTGGCCTAGCACGGTTATGAACATATTTCTTTAACACTCCCATGAACCTCTCAAAGGGGAACATATTGTGTAGAAATACAGGACCAAGAATGTTAATCTCATCGACTAGGTGAACTAGGAGGTGAGTCATAATATTGAGAAGGATGGTGGGAACACCAACTCGAAGCTGACAAGACATTGGACCACATCTTTCTGTAACCTTAGTAGACTATCTAGACTAATTACCTTCTGAGAAATTGCATTGAGAAACGCACATAGCTTCAATGGGTACTCGAACATTTTCCGGCAGGAGTCCCCTCAATGCAATCGGAAGCAGCTGGGTCATAAGCACGTGGCAGTCATGAGACTTTAGGTTTTGAAATTTTTTCTCTGCCATATTTATTATTCCCTTTATGTTCGACGAGAAACCAGACGGGACCTTGATACTGTAAAGGACTTCAAAAAAGATTTCCTTCTCTTCTTTGGTAAGAGCGTAGCTAGTAGTACCTTCAAACAGCTCTGGATGCATGCCGTCTCGGTCTTTTATACGTTGTTGGTCCTTCCGTGCTTTAGGTGTATCTTTGCTCTTCCCATACACACCCAAGAAGCCTAGCAGCGTCACACAAAGATTCTTCATCAGGTGCATCACGTCAATTGCAGAGCGGACCTCTAGGACTTTCCAATAGGGTAGCTCCCAAAATATAGATTTCTTTTTCCACATGGGTGCGTGTCCGACATCGTCCTTCAGAACAAATTGTCTACCAGGACCCTTTCCAAAGATTACTTTTAAATCCTTCACCATTTCAAATACATCATCACCAGTACGGCGGATAGGCTTACACCGGCTGTCTGCCTCACCATTGAAATGCTTACCTTTCTTTCTTAGGATGTGCGAGGGTGGAAGAAGACGACGATTCCCCGGGTACACATTCTTCTTACATTTATCCAAATATATACTTTCAGTATCGTTTAAACAGTGTGTGCATGCATTGTATCCCTTGTTTGTCTGTCCTGAAATTTTACTAAGAGCAGGCCAATCATTGATTGTTATGAACAACAACGCTCGTAGGTCAAATTCCTCCCGCTTGTTCTCATCCCACACACGTACACCTTGTCCGTGCCACAACTGTAAGAGTTCTTCAACTAATGGCCTTAGGTACACATCAATGTCATTCTCGGGTTGCTTCGGGCCTTGGATGAGCACTGGCATCATAATGAACTTCCGCTTCATGCACAACCAAGGAGGAATGTTGTAGATACACAGAGTCACAGGCCAGGTGCTATGACTGCAGCTCTGCTCCCCAAAAGGATTCATGCCATCTGTACTTAGACCAAACCATAAGTTCCTCGCATCACCTGCCAAGTCTGGAAACTCGCTTTCGATTTTTCTCCACTACGACCCATCAGCGGGGTGTCTCAACATCTCGTCTTTCTTACGGTCTTCCATGTGCCATCGCAACAACTTGGCATGCTCTTCGTTCCTGAATAAAACGTTTCAACTGTGGTATTATAGGAGCATACCACATCACCTTGGCAGGAACCCTCTTCATGCGGCGCTCGCCCTCAACATCACCAGGGTCATCTCGTCTTATATTATACCGCAATGCCGTGCATACTAGGCATGCATCCAAATTCTCGTACTCCTCGCTGTGGTAGAGGGTGCAGTCATTAATGCATGCATGTATCTTCTGCACCTCTAATCCTAGAGGGCAGACAACCTTCTTTGCTTCGTAGGTACTGGCGGGCAGTTCGTTATCCTTTGGAAGCAACTTCTTCATTATTTTCAGCAACTTTTCAAATCCTTTGTCAGTCACACACCGTTCTCTGCCTTCCATTGCAGCAATTCGAGTGTGCTACCCAGTTTTTGTGCCCATCTTCACAATTTGGGTACAACAATTTTTTGTGATCCTCTAACATCTTCTTGAACTTCAACCTCTCCCTTTCAGTTACGCATTCTTCCTGGGCATCAACAATGGCCCGACTAAGATCATCATCGGGTAGATCTGATGCCCGTTCTTCATCAATGTCTTCCATTGTAGTACCATCGTATTCAGGGTAGTCGTTGTCATTCTCTTCTTCTTTGCTGTCTTCCATCATAACCCCTCTTTCTCCGTGCTTGGTCCAACAGTTATAGCCGGTCATGAAACCAGACCGAAACAGGTGGCTGTGAAAGACTCTTGAGGAAGAGTATTCTTTATGATTCCGACAAACACCACATGGACAAGACATAAAACCATTTCGCTTGTTTGCCTCGGCCACAAGAAGAAAAGAATGCACGCCTTTAATGAACTCGTTAGAGAGTCGGTCAGCGTACATCCATTGCCGGCTCATCTGCAATATATAATTAATTAAGTACATCAAACACAATCATAATTAATTATTACTAATCTAAAGCCAACAATCGGGACTAAAGATATGATGAACCTTTAGTCCCGGTTGGAGGCACCAACCAGGACTAAATGTGGATGTGGAGACAACATGTCGACACTATGTCCTCAGTGGGCAGCACTAAGCTAGTAAATTAAATGCCGACACTATTTTGGGTGGGTGGAAGCACTATGCCAGGGTGAGTGTGTCGACATTATGTCATCAGTGCCCGACACTATGTTGTGCTGCTTAATCTATAAATAGGTATGCATTCTTGTGAAGAACTGCAAGATGGTGTGCGAGACCAGGGACACCACTACGGCGGAGCTTCTCGAAGATGTCTTAGGACCTCGTCCTCAGACATCTTCGAGGAGCTCGCCGTAGAGGCACTCTCTAATATGTGAAATTAGTTAGCTCCACCAGCATACTGATTTAGCTAGATAAGATATAAACCGAAAGATGGTGTGGGAGAGCAGGGACACCACTACGGCAGAGCTTCTCGAAGATGTCTTAGGATCCCGTCCTCAGACATCTTCGAGGAGCTCGCCATAGAGGCACTCCCTAATATGTGAATTGTGATGTCTTCTTATCAAGATTTTATGAATTATCCCTATCTTTGTTACAATTTTTTCAATTTGTTGAACGCAGGTAGATGAAGAAGGATATTTTGCCCAGCTAGCTAGTTAGAATGATGAACTCATGCATGTGTGTGCTTCTAAAATAAAATTTCGAGACTGTGTGCCTAAACAAGATATATATAGATAGAATCCACATATTGTGATATTTACCTTAGAGTTCCTTACATTAATACAAGATAGATAGAATCTAAACATCGATCTCATGCTATCATTGCAAAAATTACTACCAAACTAAATCCACAAATCCATCTATAAGATAGAGCATGAAATGAGCTAATATAGCAATGATAGTTCAAAGGATGAAGTTGCTCACCTTTTAGAACCTTTGGATAGATGGGCACCACAAAATATAGACAAATCTTGAGGAAAAAAAGGGCATGAACTCGAGCTTGAAGCAAGAAAGAGAGAGAGAGAGGAGAGCCACCAGCTTGAATGGTGGCTCGGGCAGGGGAAGAAGATATAGCCAGACCTTTAGCCCCGGTTCGTGTCTAGAACCGGGGCTAAAGGTCCACCTTTAGCCCCGGGTCGTGCAACAAACCGGGACTAAAGGGTCTAGCGCCCGTCCAGGCCTGCCTGAAACCCTTTAGCCCCGGTGTGTTACACGACACAGGGCTAAAGGTCCCGTTCGAACCGGGGCTAGTGTCTACCACCCCCTGGGGCCAGTTCTATCCATTGGACCGGGGCATTAGTCCCGGTTTGTAGCAAAATCGGGGCTAATACCCCTGGACCAAAGGTTTGTTTTCTACTAGTGGTGGTTTCTAAAAAGAACACACATGCAATGACTCTAGTGTTGGTTTTAGTATAAGAACACACATGCAATGACTCTAGTGGTTGATCCATGTGTGGTTTGTGGAAATAACACATATGCAATGACTCTAGTGGTTGATCCATGTGTGGTTTGTGGAAATAACACACATGCAAATGACTATAGTGGGTCCACATGTGGTTTGTGGAAAGAACACACATGAAATGACCACTGGTTGATCCATAAGTTGTTTGTGGAAAAGAACACACATGCAATGACTCTAGTGGATCCATGTGTGGTTTGTGGAAAAGAACACACATGCAATGACTAGTGCTGGTTTGTGGTTTCAGTATAAGAACAAACATGCAATGACTCTAGTAGTTGATCCATGTGAGGTTTATCGAAAGAACACACATGCAATGACTCTGGTTGATCCGTATGTGGTTTGTGGAAAGAACACACATGCAATCACCACAGGTGGATCCATGTGTGGTTTGTGGAAAAGAACACACATGCAATGACCACTGGTTGATCCATGTATGGTTTGTGGAAATAACACAGATGCAATGAGTCTAGTGGTTGATCCATGTGTGGTTTGTGAAATGAACAAACATGCAATTACTCTAGTGGTTGATCCATGTGTTGTTTGTGGAAAGAGCACACATGCAATGACTCTGGTTGATCCATATGTGGTTTGTGGAAAGAACACACATGCAATGACCACTAGTGGATCCATGTGTGGTTTGTGGAAAGAACACACATGCAATGACTCTAGTGGTTGACACATGTGTGGTTTGTGAAAAGAACAAACATGCAATGACTCTAGTGTTCGTTTTAGTATAAGAACACACATGCAATGACTCTAGTGGTTGATCCATGTGTGGTTTGTGGAAATAACACATATGCAATGACTCTAGTGGTTGATCCATGTGTGGTTTGTGGAAATAACATACATGCAATGACTGTAATGGGTCCACATGTGGTTTGTGGAAAGAACACACATGCAATGACTCAGGTTGATCCATATGTTGTTTGTGGAAAAGAACAGCACATGCAATGAGTCTAGTGGATCCATGTGTGGTTTGTGGAAAAGAACGCACATGCAATTACTCTAGTGCTGGTTTGTGGTTTTAGTATAAGAACAAACATGCAATGACTCTAGTGGTTGATCCATGTGTGGTTTGTGGAAAGAACACACATGAAATGACACTGTTTGATCCATATGTGGTTTGTGGAAAGAACACACATGCAATGACCACTGGTGGATCCATGTGTGGTTTGTGGAAAAGAACACACATGCAATGACTCTAGTGCTGGTTTGTGGTTTTAGTATAAGAACAAACATGCAATGACTCTAGTGGTTGAGCCACATGTAGTTTGTGGAAAGAACACACATGCAATGACTCTGGTTGATCCATAAGTTGTTTGTGGAAAAGAACACACATGCAATGAGTCTAGAGGATCCATGTGTGGTTTGTGGGAAAGAACACACATGCAATGACTCTGGTGCTGGTTTGTGGTTTTAGTATAAGAACAAACATGCAATGACTCTAGTGGTTGATCCATGTGTGGTTTGTGGAAAGAACACACATGCAATGACTCTGGTTGATCCATATGTGGTTTGTGGAAAGAACACACATGCAATGACCACTGGTAGATCAATGTGTGGTTTGTGGAAAAGAACACACATGCAATGACTCTAGTGCTAGTTTGTGGTTTTAGTATAAGAACAAACATGCAATGACTCTAGTGGTTGATCCATGTGTGGTTTGTGGAAAGAACACACATGCAATGACTCTGGTTGATCCATATGTGGTTTGTGGAAAGAACACACATGCAATGACCACTGGTGGATCCATGTGTGGTTTGTGGAAAAGAACACACATGCAATGACTCTGGTGCTGGTTTGTGGTTTTAGTATAAGAACAAACATGCAATGACTCTAGTGGTTGATCCATGTGTGGTTTGTGGAAAGAACACACATGCAATGACTCTAGTTGATCCATATGTGGTTTGCGGAAAGAACACACATGCAATGACCACTGGTAGATCCATGTGTGGTTTGTGGGAAAGAACACACATGCAATGGCAGGTGCTGGTTTGTGGTTTCAGTATAAGAACAAACATGCAATGACTCTAGTGGTTGATCCATGTGTGTTTTGTGGAAAGAACACACATGCAATGACTCTGGTTGATCCATATGTGGTTTGTCGAAAGAACACACATGCAATGACCACTGGTGGATCCATGTGTGTTTTGTGGAAAAGAACACACATGCAATGACCACTGGTTGATCCATGTCTGGTTTGTGGAAATGACACACATGCATTGACTCTAGTGGTTGATCCATGTGTGGTTTGTGAAAAGAACACACATGCAATGGCTCTGGTGTTGGTTTTCGTATAAGAACACACATGCAATGAATCTAGTGGTTGATCCATGTGTGGTTTGTGGAAATAACACATACGCAATGACTCTAGTGGTTGATCCATGTGTGGTTTGTGGAAATAACACACATGCAATGACTGTAATGGGTACACATGTGGTTTGTGGAAAGAACACACATGCAATGACCACTGGTTGATCCATAAGTTGTTCGTGGAAAAGAACACACATGCAATGAGTCTAGTGGATCCATGTGTGGTTTGTGGAAAAGAACACACATGCAATGACTCTAGTGCTGGTTTGTGGTTTCAGTATAAGAACAAACATGCAATTACTCTAGTGGTTGATCCATGTGTTGTATGTGGAAAGAGCACACATGCAATGACTCTGGTTGATCCATATGTGGTTTGTGGAAATAACACACATGCAATGACCACTAGTGGATCCATCTGTGGTTTGTGGAAAGAACACACATGCAATGACTCTAGTGCTTGATCCATGTGTGGTTTGTGAAAAGAATAAACATGCAATGACTCTAGTGTTGGTTTTAGTATAAGAACACACATGCAATGACTGTAGTGGTTGATCCATGTGTGGTTTGTGGAAATAACACATATGCAATGACTCTAGTGGTTGATCCATGTGTGGTTTGTGGAAATAACACACATGCAATGACTGTAATGGGTCCACATGTGGTTAGTGGAAAGAACACACATGCAATGATTCAGGTTGATCCATATGTTGTTTGTGGAAAAGAACACACATGCAATGAGTCTAGTGGATCCATGTGTGGTTTGTGGAAAAGAACGCACATCCAAGTACTCTAGTGCTGGTTTGTGGGTTTAGTATAAGAACAAACATGCAATGACTCTAGTGGTTGATCCATGTGTGGTTTGTGGAAAGAACACACATGCAATGGCTCTGGTTGATCCATATGTGGTTTGTGGATAGAGCACACATGTAATGACCACTGGTGGATCCATGTGTGGTTTGTAGAAAAGAAAACACATGCAGTGACTCTAGTGCTGGTATGTGGTTTTAGTATAAGAATAACATGCAATGACTCTAGTGGTTGATCCATGTGTGGTTTGTGGAAAGAACACACATGCAATGACTCTGGTTGATCCATATGTGGTTTGTGGAAAGAACACACATGCAATGACCACTAGTGGATCCATGTGTGGTTTGTGGAAAAGAACACACATGCAATGACTAGTGGTTGATCCATGTGTGGTTTGTGGAAAAGAACACACACATGCAATGACTCTAGTGGTTGATCCATGTGTAGTTTGTGTAAAGAACACACATGCAATGACTCTGGTTGATCCATATGTGGTTTGTGGAAAGAACACACATGCAATGACCACTGGTGGATCCATGTGTGGTTTGTGGAAAAGAACACACATGCAATGACTCTGGTGCTGGTTTGTGGTTTTAGTATAAGAACAAACATGCAATGACTCTAGTGGTTGATCCATGTGTGGTTTGTGGAAAGAACACACATGCAATGACTCTAGTTGATCCATATGTGGTTTGCGGAAAGAACACACATGCAATGACCACTGGTAGATCCATGTGTGGTTTGTGGGAAAGAACACACATGCAATGGCAGGTGCTGGTTTGTGGTTTCAGTATAAGAACAAACATGCAATGACTCTAGTGGTTGATCCATGTGTGTTTTGTGGAAAGAACACACATGCAATGACTCTGGTTGATCCATATGTGGTTTGTCGAAAGAACACACATGCAATGACCACTGGTGGATCCATGTGTGTTTTGTGGAAAAGAACACACATGCAATGACCACTGGTTGATCCATGTCTGGTTTGTGGAAATGACACACATGCATTGACTCTAGTGGTTGATCCATGTGTGGTTTGTGAAAAGAACACACATGCAATGGCTCTGGTGTTGGTTTTCGTATAAGAACACACATGCAATGAATCTAGTGGTTGATCCATGTGTGGTTTGTGGAAATAACACATACGCAATGACTCTAGTGGTTGATCCATGTGTGGTTTGTGGAAATAACACACATGCAATGACTGTAATGGGTACACATGTGGTTTGTGGAAAGAACACACATGCAATGACCACTGGTTGATCCATAAGTTGTTCGTGGAAAAGAACACACATGCAATGAGTCTAGTGGATCCATGTGTGGTTTGTGGAAAAGAACACACATGCAATGACTCTAGTGCTGGTTTGTGGTTTCAGTATAAGAACAAACATGCAATTACTCTAGTGGTTGATCCATGTGTTGTATGTGGAAAGAGCACACATGCAATGACTCTGGTTGATCCATATGTGGTTTGTGGAAATAACACACATGCAATGACCACTAGTGGATCCATCTGTGGTTTGTGGAAAGAACACACATGCAATGACTCTAGTGCTTGATCCATGTGTGGTTTGTGAAAAGAATAAACATGCAATGACTCTAGTGTTGGTTTTAGTATAAGAACACACATGCAATGACTCTAGTGGTTGATCCATGTGTGGTTTGTGGAAATAACACATATGCAATGACTCTAGTGGTTGATCCATGTGTGGTTTGTGGAAATAACACACATGCAATGACTGTAATGGGTCCACATGTGGTTAGTGGAAAGAACACACATGCAATGATTCAGGTTGATCCATATGTTGTTTGTGGAAAAGAACACACATGCAATGAGTCTAGTGGATCCATGTGTGGTTTGTGGAAAAGAACGCACATCCAAGTACTCTAGTGCTGGTTTGTGGGTTTAGTATAAGAACAAACATGCAATGACTCTAGTGGTTGATCCATGTGTGGTTTGTGGAAAGAACACACATGCAATGGCTCTGGTTGATCCATATGTGGTTTGTGGATAGAGCACACATGTAATGACCACTGGTGGATCCATGTGTGGTTTGTAGAAAAGAAAACACATGCAGTGACTCTAGTGCTGGTATGTGGTTTTAGTATAAGAATAAACATGCAATGACTCTAGTGGTTGATCCATGTGTGGTTTGTGGAAAGAACACACATGCAATGACTCTGGTTGATCCATATGTGGTTTGTGGAAAGAACACACATGCAATGACCACTAGTGGATCCATGTGTGGTTTGTGGAAAAGAACACACATGCAATGACTAGTGGTTGATCCATGTGTGGTTTGTGGAAAAGAACACACACATGCAATGACTCTAGTGGTTGATCCATGTGTAGTTTGTGTAAAGAACACACATGCAATGACTCTGGTTGATCCATATGTGGTTTGTGGAAAGAACACACATCCAATGACCACTGGTGGATCCATGTGTGGTTTGTGGGAAAGAACACACATGCAATGACTCTGGTGCTGGTTTGTGGTTTTAGTATAAGAACAAACATGCAATAACTCTAGTGGTTGATCCATGTGTGGTTTATGGAAAGAACACACATGCAATGACTCTGGTTGATCCATATGTGGTTTGTGGAAAGAACACACATGCAATGACCACTAGTGGATCCATGTGTGGTTTGTGGAAAAGAACACACATGCAATGACTAGTGGTTGATCCATGTGTGGTTTGTGGAAAAGAACACACACATGCAATGACTCTAGTGGTTGATCCATGTGTAGTTTGTGTAAATAACACACATGCAATGACTCTAGTGGTTGATCCATGTGTGGTTTGTGGAAATAACACACATGCAATGACTGTAATGGGTCCACATGTGGTTAGTGGAAAGAACACACATGCAATGACTCAGGTTGATCCATATGTTGTTTGTGGAAAAGAACACACATGCAATGGGTCAAGTGGATCCATATGTGGTTTGTGGAAAAGAACACACATGCAATTACTCTAGTGCTGGTTTGTGGGTTTAGTATAAGAACAAACATGCAATGACTCTAGTGGTTGATCCATGTGTGGTTTGTGGAACGAACACACATGCAATGACTCTGGTTGATCCATATGTGGTTTGTGGAAAGAACACACATGTAATGACCACTGGTGGATCCATGTGTGGTTTGTGGAAAAGAACACACATGTAGTGACTCTAGTGTTGGTTTGTGGTTTTAGTATAAGAACAAACATGCAATGACTCTAGTGGTTGATCCACATGTAGTTTGTGGAAAGAACACACATGCAATGACTTTGGTTGATCCATAAGTTGTTTGTGGAAAAGAACACACATGCAATGAGTCTAGAGCATCCATGTGTGGTCTGTGGGAAAGAACACACATGCAATGACTCTGGTGCTGGTTTGTGGTTTTAGTATAAGAACAAACATACAATGACTCTAGTGGTGGATCCATGTGTGGTTTGTGGAAAGAACACACATGTAATGACTCTGGTTGATCCATATGTGGTTTGTGGCAAGAACACACATGCAATGACCACTAGTGGATCCATGTGTGGTTTGTGGAAAAGAACACACATGCAGTGACTCTAGTGCTAGTTTGTGGTTTTAGTATAAGAATAAACATGCAATGACTCTAGTGGTTGATCCATGTGTGGTTTGTGGAAAGAACACACATGCAATGACTCTGGTTGATCCATATGTGGTTTGTGGAAAGAACACACATGCAATGACCACTGGTGGATCCATGTGTGGTTTGTGAGAAAGAACACACATGCAATGACTCTGGTGATGGTTTGTGGTTTTAGTATAAGAAAAACATGCAATGACTCTAGTGGTTGATCCATGTGTGGTTCGTGGAACGAACACACATGCAATGACTCTGGTTGATCCATAAGTTGTTTGTGGAAAAGAAAGGACATGCAATGAGTATGGTGGATCCATGTGTGGTTTGTGGAAAAGAACACACATGCAATGACTCTAGTGCTGGTTTGTGGTTTTAGTATCAGAACAAACATGCAATGACTCTAGTGGTTGATCCATGTGTGTTTTGTGGAAAGAAGACACATGCAATGACTCTGGTTGATCCATATGTGGTTTGTGGAAAGAACACACATGCAATGACCACTAGTGGATCCATGTGTGGTTTGTGGAAAAGAACACACATGCAATGACCACTGGTTGATCCATGTGTGGTTTGTGGAAATAACACACATGCAATGACTCTAGTGGTTGATCCATGTGTGGTTTGTGAAAAGAACACACATGCAATGACTCTAGTGTTGGTTTTAGTATAAGAACACACATGCAATGACTCTAGTGGTTGATCCATGTGTGGTTTGTGGAAATAACACATATGCAATGACTCTAGTGGTTGATCCATGTGTGGTGTGTGGAAATAACACACATGCAATGACTGTAATGGGTCCACATGTGGTTTGTGGAAAGAACACACATGCAATGACCACTGGTTGATCCATAAGTTGTTTGTGGAAAAGAACACACATGCAGTGAGTCTAGTGGATCCATGTGTGGTTTGTGGAAAACAACACACATGTAATGACTCTAGTGCTGGTTTGTGGTTTCAGTATAATAACAAACATGCAATGACTCTAGTGGTTGATCCATGTGTGGTTTGTGTAAAGAACACACATTCAATGACTCTGGTTGATCCATATGTGGTTTGTGGAAAGAACATACATGCAATGACCATTGGTTGATCCATGTGTGGTTTGTGGAAACGAACACACATGCAATGACCACTTGTTGATCCATGTGTGGTTTGTGGAAATAACACACATGCAATGACTCTAGTGGTTGATCCATGTGTGGTTTGTGAAAAGAACACACATGCAATGACTCTAGTGTTGGTTTTAGTATAAGAACACACATGCAATGACTCTAGTGGTTGATCCATGTGTGGTTTGTGGAAATAACACATATGCAATGACTCTAGTGGTTGATCCATGTGTGGTTTGTGGAAATAACACACATGCAATGACTGTAATGGGTCCACATGTGGTTTGTGGAAAGAACACACATGCAATGACCACTGGTTGATCCATAAGTTGTTTGTGGAAAAGAACACACATGCAATGAGTCTAGTGGATCCATGTGTGGTTTGTGGAAAAGAACACACATGCAATGATTGTTGTGCTGGTTTGTGGTTTTAGTATAAGAACAAACATGCAATGACCACTGGTGGATCCATGTTGGTTTTAGTATAAGAACACACATGCAATGACACTAGTGGTTGATCCATGTTTGTTTGTGATATTAGTATAAGAACAAACATCCTCTCTCTCTCTCTCTCGTAGAAGCCCAAACCTGTGTCCACTCTGTCTGCTACGCCCTGATTGATTGTCATAGCTGCACGCAGATCGTGCGCACCAACCGTTGATCATGTGTGATCCAACGAGGCTCGTTGCACACGTCGTGCCCTTCACAGGACAGCACGAGACAGCACTGACGTCTCCCTCAACGAGACTTCTACAAGAAGGAACATGATGCCGTCCATGGAAAAAGTGGTCGAGTTGTCATGTCATGTTTAATCTAGTCCGCAAAGGCTACAAGTCTACTTCATGGCAACTGGTCATCCACGCACCACCGGCTATACCATTTTTACTACGCAGCGCGCCTGCACTCTCACTTCCGCCAGGCCCCCACCACAAGAACCTTCCATGCGGCAGCCGCAGCCAGAAGAGGCCTAAACGTACCCGCATTAAAAACCCAGCCTATCGGGTCCTCCATTCGCACTCATCCACTACTCTCTCTTCCCTATCTAGCAAAACACCACAATCTTGAACGTACTTGTATGAACCTTCTCCATGAAACCAGTGCGTGGGGGTGAGTGTCTGGGCATCGCCGCCGGGGTGGTGCTTCACGCGGCAGATCTAGAGGAGCATCACGCAGCAGCACAGGTCGAGGAGGACGTGCAGTTCAACCCCTTCGGAGGCGCCGATGAGGGCGTGGAGTTCGACGAACACGCTCCGCTCGTGTACCCCAAGGTACATCTATTTCTACATGTTTCATATTTTTTGCTCGAGCTTAATCTATCCAGGCGTCATAAAAAAATCTAGTCCTAATGATTAGATACAAAGTACGAACCGGTACATGGAGAGATCTAGTCTGTTCTGAATGAATCCACATTATTTATTTATTAATAAGTTACCAAGAACACAAACCACATTAATTTAGGAGCGAGCTGGGGAGACGGCCGTAATGAACTGCTGAACCTGTATAGACATGTTATTGCATCGAAAGTAACTTGGAATGGTGGAAGAAATATATATTTATTATTTTTCTCACTTCGGTTTGTATTCCATACATTACAGGTGTATTCAAGTGAGATGGACTCTAACAAGGAGACCAGGGACAACAAGAGCCGCCATGTCATGAAGAAGCTCAAGAGCGGGATAATCCCTTTCCGCACTCGACTTGGGGAGCTCAGGTGCACTTTCTGTAAGAAAGGAGTCAACCCGAGGATTGCTAGCTTGATCCTGCATGCTGTTGGCATCGGTAAAAGCCCGACTAGTAAACACAAGTCGGCGACCAAGGCTAAGAATGCTGCTTATGGCAAGTTCATGAGGGAGCATGTCAAGAACGGCCTAGTGTCCCCTTACTTAGGAATCAGCAGCTCCTAGCCGACCAACCTGATGTCTACGCACTTCTATTCTTGTAGACAGTTGTTGGGCCTCCAAGTGTAGAGGTTTGTAGAACAACAGCAAGTTTTCCCTTAAGTGGATCACCCAAGGTTTATTGAACTCAGGGAGGAAGTGGTCAAAGGTATTCCCTCTCAAGCAACCCTGCAATCAAGATACAAGAAGTCTCTTGTGTCCCAAACACACCCAATACACTTGTCAGGTGTATAGGTGCACTAGTTCGGCGAAGAGATAGTGAAATACAAGTGGTATGGATATAAGATAATGGTAACGGTGATAGAAGATAGCTTGATGGAGTGGAAAAGACTAAAAGAAAACTGAAATAAAGATGGCAGCAAGCAAACATGTAACATATCTAGTAGCAAACGGTGTTTCAGTGCTTAGAAACAAGGCCTAGGGATCATACTTTCACTAGTGAACACTCTCATATAAATATATTCTCTTTATGATACTACTCTTAACTACTCTCTGGTTGAACACTCTAATCGATGGTAGGGCTATAACAGCACCCCTCAAAGTAAACCTTTCCCATCTAGAAAACCCCACACTGTCACCTTGAGTACTAGATGGTTCCAACAAACACCACAATTTCATAAAGACATCCAACTCCAAATATAACTCATAACAAGTATTTGTAATCTCTAGCCTAAGTGCCACCATGGTGAGCACGCTGTCACTTTCACACACATGGGGAGAGCAGAGATCTATTAAAGCACTTGAGTAGTAAGGTAGATCTATAGATTACAAGCTCATGATCACAATAAGATCATGCATAGAGAGAGAGATGAACACATAGCTACCGATAGAACCCTTAGCCTCGAGAGAGAACTACTCCCTCCTCATCATGGGAATCAGCAATGGTGATGGAGATGGTGGTGGAGATCGATGGAGATGGTTCCGGGGGCACTTCCACGTCCCGGCAGGGTGCCGAAACAGAGGCTTTCTGTCCCCCGAATCTCCCCGTCGGTGGCGGCGGCGCTGCGTAAATTTTCGTGGCTAGAGGCTTGATTTAGGGTTTACGCATCGGGAGGCTTCTTATAGGCCAGAGGGCAAGGTCGGTGAGCTGGCAGGGGGCCCACACCATGCCCTGGCGCGGCCTAGGTGGACCAGCGCCTAGGGGTGGTGTGGCAACCCTATGGCCCCTCTCCGACTATTCCTTCTGGCTCCATGAGTCTTCCGGGAAAATAGTAACTTCGGCTTTTGCCCCGTCCAGTTCCGAGAATATTCATTTTTTGACTTCCTGGAACAAAAAACAGCAGAAAACATGCAACTGGCACTGTGGCATCTTATTAATAGGTTAGTCCAAGAAATCATATGAAAAGTACTCCAAAGTTGGAACAAAACACAAGAAAGTAGATAAAACCAAGCATGGAAATAAAAAATTATAGATACATTTGCAATGTATCAACATCCGCAAGCTTAACTCCTGCTCATCCTCGAGTAGGTAAGTGATAAAAAGAAAGATTAATTTTTGAGGTGACATGCACCATCAAAGACTTGATCAAAGTATTTGTAAAACATTCAAAGCTAGGATCAAAGCACTTCAATCATAACATGAAAGACAAAGTTCTAGCAATAAGACAAAGAAACTATGATGCAACATGAAAAGGCACAAACAAAAGATTCATGAATAACAATACTTTGCAAGACGTTTGTTTGTTTCACATAAAGAAAACATAGCATAATAGTATTCAACTTGTCCCTCATAGAGTAGCAAATATAAATGCATAGGACACCTTCAAAGTTCATAAGTGTGACTAGATACAAATAGTTTAAAGCAAGAAATATCAAGTTATGCATCAATCAACTAGTGTTGGGACAATGCACATAGAACTAAGAATGGCCACTATGCTCTCAAAGTAGGTGCATAAAGATAGAAGGTGGAGACTCAATGTAATGGTGGAAGAAAGGCCATTATAAAAGGAAGTAGGGATACAAGTCTCATAAAGAGCTTCCAAAAATTATGGTACTTATAGCTTTCAGCTCTCATTGCCCCTGTCATAAGCATCTTGAAGGTTATTAAGGTTAAAGTGAACAAACTATTGTGTACATGCTTGACGAAGTATAAGTTAGAAATCTCATGTCCCTTGTATACGAGGGCCGCTCCTCATGCTACTCAAGTTTAGTCACCGGCAAGTTCTTGTCATCGTAAGTACATGTGTATCATAGAGAACCGCCAACGGGGTACCCCTTTCCCAATGATACGGAAGAATCCCCATATCAAAATGACAAGGTAAGCAGACAACGAGCATCTCAACAATCTTCTTATTTACCATGGGAATATGGTGCTTTTTTCTTTCTTTCCTCTTTTCATAATCTCATTTTTTCCTCTTTTTCTCAATATAGGATTCTTTTTTATAAGAAGAATGCTTCATAGACAGCTCATTATGGTTACGCTGGAGGTTTCCACCATGCCAGCATGGATTAGACAAGCACCCAAGCATTTCTCTAACACATATACATAACTCCATGGACTTACAAGCTCCCCTTTCATTTCACACCGACGACATCCATATAAAAAAGAGCATGATATCAACTAGGTACAAGTACCGAGTGCAATGTTGAAAGCGTTCCCCATAAAAGCATGGTTCTGCTAATTCCCAACAAATAAGTGCAAGCATATACAACATAGACGACACAATGGTTCAAGTTTATTAAGGGCAAGAAAAGTAAAGTGTGCCATCAAGTTCGTGAGAGCTTTAATCACTAGTTTTCTCATAACAAGTTTAATTTGGAAGGTAAACAAAAGCATGAATATACTTGGAATAGCATAAGCTAGTAGGTAGGTATGGTGGACTCTTTGGAATAACTTGGTTTAAGGAGTTGGATGCTTGAGTGGAACTCATACTTGGTTGTGGAGGCTAGCAAAAGACTAGGAGCGACAAACTAAGAGAGCAATAATGGCCATAATCATGCAGAGCGAGAAAACATCATTGATCAAAGCATAAAGTGATACTACAAGTTGAAAACTAAAGGATCATAAAGGCTATAGTGACTTGAGATAGTCATAACATGGTGTGAGCATGTGCCAAGTCAACCCAAATAAAGCATCAAAGGAGAATACCACTATACTATGCTTTAATATGCTAAAACAATGCATGATTCATCCAAGGCACATTAAGAAATCTCAATTGTTTATAACAAGTCATGATACAGCAAAGAATAGTAAGCATAAAGCCAAAACAATATCAAGCATGGCATGACAAAGCATAGGCCACAGTAAAAAATAAGCTCTTTTTACCACATAAGCATGAACTTTCCTACTCTTTTCCAATCCAAACCAAACTATTTGCAAACCAATGTATGAAAGAGGGGGTCCAACCAATTTATTCAGAAAACTAAGCAAACCAAACAAACGAAAACGAAAACGAAAAAGAAGATGCTCCAAGAACAATACAACTGTGCATGAAACAATAAAAATGAAGCGTTTGGAAGAAACCTGGGATTTTTATTGATGAAGAAGGGGATGCCTTGGGCATCCCCAAGCTTTGACGCTTGTACTTCTTGGATATTTCTTGGGGTGACACGCGTGGCATCCCCAAGCTTGAGCTTTAGTCCATCCTTCATCTCATTACTCATTCCTTCCATACACCTGAAATTTTTCCTTCATACAAAACTTCACACAATATTTATTAGCAACATTAGTGCGCTCAAGATAAATAAGTCTTAAGGTTCAGTTCTAACACCAAATAAACTTCCATTAGAACACTAGCTACTGTAACACTTCCCTCAAAAAGCTCAATTCCCCAAAAGAACTATAAAAGGAACCAACAAGAAGCAAATGCAAAAAATGGCAGAAATCTGTCAAAACAGACCAGCAGGTAAAACAAAAAATTTCGAAGACCTTCTCTTCCTCAAATCAAAAAGTGTTGAACTAATGAAAGTTAGATAACAACCTGGGTAAGAAGCACAAACATTCACGCCTCAAAAGGACGTACAGAGATTTTACACGAATTTTTACGGTGAAGCACATAAATCTGTTTCGGGACAGCAACTTTCCCAATCATTACTTCTCTATCATTAGAGGTTACTCTTGGCACAAAAAGCAAATAAAAAAGATAAGGAGCGGTTATTACAGAGGTAATAACTTCCAAGACTCATCTAAAACTTTTGGGTTATCTCCCAATAAGTACTTTTCTTTAACGCCTTTAAGTTAGGCATGATAGTTTGAGAAGATTCTCACATAAGAAATATGAATTGAAGTAAAAGAGAGCATCAAGAAGCAAATTCAAAACGCATTTAAGTCTAACCCACTTCCTATGCATAGGAATCTTGTAAATAAACAAGTCATGAAAGCACAAAGCAACAAGCATGGTAAAGCAAAACAAGTGCAACTTCAAGACTTTCAACATAAAGAGGGAAACTTAATATTATTGAGATACATAAGACCATGTTTCCCTCTCTCATAATAACTTTCAGTAGCATCATGAATAAAATTAACAATATAACTACCACATAAAACATTCTTATCATGAGCCACATGCATATAATAATTATTACTCTCCACATAAGCATAGTCATTCTTATTAATTGTAGTGTTAGCAAATTCAACAAAATATCTATCATTATTATTCTCATCACCATAATCATCAAATATAGGAGGCATACTGTAATCATAATTAATTTTCTCCTCAATAGTTGGTGGACTGAAAATATCATATTCATCATTGTAATCTCATATATGGGAGGCATAGTATCATCAAAGTAAATTTTCTCTTCCGTGCTTAGGGGACTAAAAACATCATTCTCATAAAAACTAGCTTCCCCAAGCTTAGAATTTTCCATAGCATTAGCAATAATGGTATCCAAAGAATTCATACTAACAACATTGCTATTAGCTTGCAAATAAAGTTCCATAGGTTTTTTAATTTTCTCTTCAAACACTTCATGTCCTAACTAAAGATAAATACTATAAAACTCTCTAACTTTTTTGTTGTTTTCCATTAAGCCTAACTAGTGAAAACAAGAAACAAAAAGACCAAATTGCAGAATCTAAAGGAAATAACTTCGAGTATTCACACCGGAGGATGTGAGTACCTTTTACCTTACCTCCCCGGCAATGGTGCCAGAAAATAGGCGTTTGCCGTGGGAGGTTCTTCTTCTTTAATCCTCCGGTGTGAATACCTTTTACCTTACCTCCCCAGCAACGGCGCCAGAAAATAGCTTGATATCTACGCACTTCTATTCTTGTAGGCAGTTGTTGGGCCTCCAAGTGCAGAGGTTTGTAGAACATCAGCAAGTTTTCCCTTAAGTGGATCACCCAAGGTTTATCGAACTCAGGGAGGAAGTGGTCAAAGGTATTCCCTCTCAAGCAACCCTGCAAGCAAGATACAAGAAGTCTCTTGTGTCCCCAACACACCCAATACACTTGTCAGTTGTATAGGTACACTAGTGTTGGGGGGATACCCCCGGGTAGGGTCACGCCGGGGTATAGAGGCCGAGTTAGCCGAGGTACGGCAAGGTCAAAGCAAGTGCTGGCCGAGTCAGCTCAAGGCAGGTCGGATCACGGAGTAACCCGGACCAGGGGACGTCCACCTAACTTGGTCTCAACCGACTTAACCCATATGTCGGTAAGATGTATCTAACTTGTATGCAGGAAAAGGTGTGGCCGGATCAACTATGTAGGATCCGGGTCATGTCAAGCTTGTATGAGAAGGAAGGTATCTCATTGGTCAAAGATGACCACTGTACGCAGAGCGTGAGTGAAGCGGACAGAGGCAGGACCACCGAGGCGTGGCTGACAAAGGATGACGCAGGCGCTGCAGAGGCTCACGTAGCCTCTGTAGGGATGACGCGGGGGAAAAGTGACCCGGTCAGATTACTATTTTGGGAAGAGGCATATTCCTTGGAATATGCCTCCACGTATGCCCTAATTGGAGACCTAGCCACCCCTATGTAAGGAGGGCTAGGGCATCTATAGAAAGGGTTGATCTGGACTAGGTTGGGTTTTTCTGGTTGCCTCCGAGAGAGTTGTGTAGGGCTAGTGGTGAGAGTAAGAGAGTTCTTCTTCCTCCTCTCCCCAATACAGCTCAAGGAGCACTTGTAGACCTTGGAAGTGAATCAAATACAAAGATATCGTGTGTGGAATCACCACACTATCCCTCCCTGGATTCTCCTAGTGCATTTAGTACCCACCTTTAGCCTATCCATGGCATCTGCCGTGACACCACCGTGACAGTTGGCACCCACCATGGGGCTAGCGACGCTAGCAGGGGTGAAATCCGTACGGGAAACCTCGTCGGCACCGGCGAACGCATCGTCTCTGGGCTCGTTCAGCGCTTTGGAGCGCTGGACTTCGTCAGCGACAACGCTGGCTGCTTCGGCAAGTGTCCTAATCCGTGCAACGGCCTCTTCGTTAAGCTCGGCGCGCACAAGGTCTACGTTGATGTCGATGTGTCGTGCGCTCATCCATGGCACGTCGTCGAAGGAGGCGAGCCACCCCTTAGTGCGGTTCACGGGGCGCGTATCACTCGCTCCCCGGATCACGCTAAGGTGATGATGACCGCGCCTAGCGCTGGCGCAAGCAAAGATCCGGCACCAGATCCGGAGGTAACACCTAAGGCACCGAGGAAAAGTAGAGGTCCTCCGCTAGAGAGGCCTGAGAATGTGCTGTAGCAGGCGATGGATAACTTGGCAAACCCAGTAGCAGCAGCGAGCTAGAGGAGACTAGGCAAAAAATACTAGAGGGTGCAAAAAAGATAGCTGCGGCTCAACAGTCGTTGAACATGACGCTGCGGGAGTACGCAAAGGCAAATAAAGTAGATGTTGTAAAAGTGAAGGGGAGTAATCTCATGAGTGAAATGAACAGAGAGGGTGATACTAGGATTGAGGAATCAGAGAACTGTTTGTCTGTGGGGCTGCCAAAGTATAGTACCCCGGCAAAGAACCTCAGGGCAGCAGATGCAGCTGCATCCAAGTTAGAAGGTCTAACGGGTGAAGCCTGTCAGAGACAGCAAGAAAGGGTCAATGAGTTGGTTCGGATTGCGAACAGGCAAAACGAGGAATTGCTCAGGGCAAACCCGGAGAGAGCTGGGGCCTCCAAGATCGTTCATTCGGCGGTGGGTAACCTGGAGAAATCCGCTGGGGCTGCGTCGTCTCCTCATGGTGGTCCTAGGAGATAAGAGGTCGTAACTTTGGCCAGGAGGAATAAGCAGATAGTCCCATATGACCCGGCAAGGGCAGGGAAAGGAAAAGAAGTGCAGAGAAATGAGGATCGAAGGAGTGTGAGCCGAGGTGAGGCTGGCCGAGGTAACCGTGACCAAGGCAATGCCGTTCAAGGGAATGCTGTAAACGGCAATGCCGGACAGCGTAATTCAGTAGGTGCAGGACAACCGCAGCAGCGGAATATACCAAGGCAAGAGCAAAGTGCCGGCCGAGGTATGCAATAGAGAGGTGCTCCATGAGAGCAAGACCGATATAATGATGGTGATTCGGAAATGGTGAATGCAGGATACCCAAGGCCGGACTATCACGTGATAGGGTCAAGATTGGGAAGCAGGGATTTGATGCCTGATGACGCTAGGCTAAAACTGGATCGGCTGTATAGGTCGGAGCAAATTGAGTGTCAAGGTCCTCCGAGTCCAGCATGTTTTGGGCCCTGGATCATGAAGGAACCTCCGGTACCTAACTTCCAGTTACCTAGAGGCACAAAGACGTATGACGGCAGCAGAAAGCCGGAGGATTGGTTGATTAACTATGCTACAACTGTAAAAATTGCCACGGGCAACTTGAGATGGGCTGTGAGGTATGTACCCCAGATGCTGGAGGGGCCAGCGAGGGTATGGCTAAACAACTTGCCGCCCGAAAGTATCAACTATTGGATCGATTTTGAGGAAATGTTTGTTAGCAATTTCTCAAGTACGTATCAGAGGCCGAATAGGCCACAGAGCCTAGCAATGTGCAAGCAGAGACCGAATGAGACTGACCGGGAGTTCTTAACCCATTGGTGCACTATGCGAAACTCGTGTGAGGGTGTGATTGAGTCATAGGCCATAGCATGGTTTGCGCAAGGATGCAGATATGCCAGCATGTTGTGGCAAATATTGCAAAGGGATATGCCAACTACATTGGCAAAAACAATCTGGATTGCTGATTCGTATGCTTTGGGTGATCCGACTCAACCCAGGCTCATGTCAAACGAGTCAAATGAGGAGTACTACCAGAGAGATGGAGCCGGGTCATCCCGGAGGAATGACTACTGGGGCAAAAGAAGAGATGACAGACCGGATTATCGGTATAGTTCGCAACAAGTTGCGGCTGTGAATCAGGATCAACCCGGAGCAGGAGGCAGTCAATGTCAGAAAACTAGAGGGAAGCAATGGACACCAAGGAACGATGGCAAGAAAACTTGGACGCCAGAGCAAAAGAAACAGTGGCAGGAAAAGAAGGACTGTCCGAGGTATACTTACGAGTCAATGCTGGATCAGCCGTGTAAATTTCACACGCCAAATCCGAGTAACCTAGCGGGTCATACAACAAGGCAGTGTGAGTGGATGCGTAAGATAGAACAAGGTGGTTCGGGGAATGCTCAGGCACCTTGGAATGATCTACCTCAGCAGGAGTTACCCCGGCAGTAATTGCTCTTCGAAGCAAACACGCAACAGCTAATGTTGCCTCCCCCCAGCCGAGGTATGACAATCATGAGAGAAGGGATGCAGTGCATCAGGTAAAGAACCAAAACCAATAGGATCAGAGGTATCCCGGAAACAAGGGGAGGAATGAATACAGAGAGCATCATCAGAGTTATTGTGTGTTCACTACGGAAGAAACAGACAGAAAAAGCTTGCAGCGCCGACATATGGAGGTCAATGCAGTAATGCCGTCCGTGATGAGGTATATGCCTTGGTCGGACCAGGAAATTACATGGAGTATCAAGGATCATCCCAAACTTATGCCTAGTCCTACTTCGTATGCGCTAGTGCTGGATCCGACGTTCATTGGGCCAAACATCAATGTGAGGTTCTCAAAGGTACTAATTGACAATGGCAGTAGCATCAACATCATGTATGCGGATACAATGCGCAAGTTGGGTATCTCGGAGAACATGCTCCAGGCTACAAGGACTACTTACCATGGCATTGTGCCAGGCATTTCTTGTGAGCCCATAGGCAAGGTCCGGGTTGACGTATTGTTCGACATAAGAGATAACTGCAGGACTGAGAATTTGGAGTTTGAAGTTGTAAATTTGGAGAGCGCATATCACGCGTTGCTCGGCAGGCCAGCTTTGAACAAATTCATGGCAAGTTGTCACATCAGTTACTTGAAAATGAAGCTGCCCGGGCCAAATGGAGTGATTACCATAGCCAGAGATTTCCGACGTTCCATTGAGTGTGCATCAGCCGGGTCTAACCTAGCCGAGTCACTCGTGATTGCTCAAGAGAAAAGAAAGATACAGGAAGTGACGGCATTGGCTCAGTCCGCACAGTAGTATATGCCAGCGCTGAGTAACCCGCATGGGAGTGTCTCATTCCAAGCGACAAAAGATACCAAGAAGGTGCCTGTTGATGATATGTTCCCTGAGCGCACCGTAATAATTGGTGCCGGGTTAAGTGACAAATAGGAAAGCGAGCTCGTCAACTTCCTCCATGAGAATCGGGATATTTTTGCTTGGTCTACACGGGACTTGCAAGGTGTTCCGAGGGAGTTGGCCAAGCACTCTTTGAATGTTAGACCCGGAGCAAAGCCGGTGAAGCAACCTCTTCGCCGTTCGCTGAAGATAGGAGAAAGGTCATAGGAGATGAGATAGCTCGGTTGTTGGCTGCAGGATTTATCATGGAAGTGCTTTACCTGGATTGGCTGTCTAATCCGGTGCTGGTGGAGAAGAAAAAATACGATCCGAATGTGGTAGTGGTTTGGCGTATGTGTATCGATTACACGAACCTGAATAAGGCGTGTCCAAATGATCCATTCCCACTGCCAAGGATAGACCAAGTCATAGATTCCACTACTGGGTGTGAGTTATTGTCGTTCATTGATGCTTATTCTGGTTTCCACCAGATACCTCTGAACCCAAGTGATCAAATAAAGACTGTGTTTATCACCCCGTATGGGGCTTATTGCTATCACACCATGCCTTTTGGTTTACGTAATGCAGGGGCAACGTATCAAAGATGTATGCAAAAATGTTTGCATGACCAAATTGGTCAAAATGTGCAGGTGTATGTGGATGATGTTGTGATAAAGACCAAGGAAAGAAAAACGCTTCTTGACGATATCAGGCAGACATTCGCGAACCTAAGGAGGTTCCGAATGAAGCTTAACCCGAAAAATGCACCTTCGGTGTCCCGGCTAGAAAATAACTCGGATTTCTTGTCTCCAGCCGAGGTATCGAAGTCAACCCAACTAAAATCCGGGCCATAGAGCGAATGGAACTGCCGAAGTGCCTTAACGATGTCCAGAAGTTCACTGGTTGCCTGGCATCCTTAAGCCGGTTTGTATGTCGGTTGGGAGAAAAGTCATTGCCTCTTTATCAACTCATGAAAAAGTCGGACAAGTTCATTTGGACGCCGCAGGCCAATGAAGCCTTTATCCAACTAAAGAAGATGTTAGCCACTACACCAGTGTTAGCCTCTCCACTATCAAAGGAGCCAATGTTGCTCTATATAGCCGCAACCAACCGAGTTGTAAGTGTAGTAATATTGGTAGAGCGCGACGAAGAGGGTAAGTCGGTGCAAGGGCTAGTATATTACCTGAGCGAGGTATTATCAGCCTCGAAGCAGAACTATCCTCATTATCAGAAGGTGGCATATGGTGTGTATATGGCATCTAAGAAGCTAAAGCACTATTTCGAGGAGCACCCAATCAAGGTAATATGTGAAGCTCCCATATCCAAGATAATGAGCAACAAGGATGCAAGTGGCAGGATTGCAAAATGGGCAATCGAGCTAGCTCCTTATGCACCACAATATGACAGAAGAGAAGCAATCAAATCTCAAGCTGTGGCGGACTTTTTCGTGGATTGGGCCGAGGTGCAATATGAACCACCATTGCCAGATCCGAACTACTAGAAAATGCACTTTGACGGGTCAAAAACAAAAACCGGGTTAAGTGCCCCAGTTGTGCTTACCTCGCCAAAGAAGGACCAGCTGAAATATGTGCTGCAAATCCACTTCACTGCATCAAACAATGTTGCAGAATATGAGGCACTCGTACATGGGCTCAAAGTGGCAAAGGAGGTTGGAATACGTTGGATCCAGTGCTTCGCTGACTTGGATCTCGTAGTCCAACAAGTCTCCGGACAATGGGATGCTTTGGATGCAAATATGGCACTGTACAGATTTCATGTGCAGAAGATATCTGGTTACTTTGAGGGATGCAAATTTCACCATATACCCCGGGTGGAGAATGAGGCTGCCGACGTATTGTCGAAGCTCGGATCGACCCGACAAGCAATTCCACCAGGTGTAGCATTAGAGCACCTCAGGAAACCATCTATCATGCCATCCCCGGAATCTGACTCAATTTTTATCCCGGCGAACCCGGAATCAGAGGCTGTGCCCATGGACGTTGATGTGGTGTAACTACCTCGGTGAATTACGCTCTTAGTTACATGCCTGGATGAACGAAAGTGGTTAAAATAGTACGGTGCGGCCCAGGGCCACTCATGGTAGACCTTTCGGCCGTCCTAACCACTTTCAGACATCGGGACAAGAACGAGCGGCGTAATCGGCAGGCGAAGGGATCAACCACATACACAAATGAGTATGTATGCAAGCCACATACAACAGTCCTCAGAGCCATTCCATCTAAAAGAAATAGAAATATTGCAACGCCATACGGCAAGATTCAAATGTCCTAGATAGAGATAATAATTTAAGATAGCTCCTCATACATCACACATCAGAGTATCAGGCGGAAGCGGAAAACAAGATCCGAGTACGGATAAGAAGCAAATCGGCATAAGATGCCCCATAAATAAACACATCCCGCCCACAGATCTCACGGATCCCCGTTCCCGGAATCTCTGCACCGAATGATCGTTGCAAACATCACCTGTCTCTTCCACCCAGTATTCATCTTGCGGGTACACTTGTTCATCTGAATCAAACAATTTATCGTGTGAGACCCTAGGGGTACTCAGGAAGTCTTTATGTCGCTAAAGGGGACACAACCTGGGGTGACGCAATTGCAGCAAAAGATAATACCTAACAATTCTATAGAGACTCGCTAACCATCCGCCTAACCAATGATAGACGGATGTCCGTGAATTAAGAACAACAGTTATAACAGTATAATTAACAGATCCATCCTCCTCCTCGCTTAACAACGAGGAAGCGGACGAACAACCCCCATCATCCGTTGGCAGTTTTATTAACCATTCCATGAGTATTGCACTATTTACTAGTCAAGTACTTAGTCAAATTAAAAGTGGTACTTTAGTTATACTTGTCTGATCGAGAAACTGTGCTCCAAGTCGTCCATAACCGCGGACACGGCTTTCAGAAAGATTTACCCTGCAGGGGTTCACGAATAGCAACACACACTCGATCAACCTCGGAAAAACCAAATCAAAACCCGACGAGGCATTCACGACAAAGCAATCACAGGATTCAGAAATATTTCAGGGGGCCACCCCATTAAGCTACCCGCAACGAAGTTGGCCGCCTCCGAGACGGACCGAAGGTTTGTGTCAATGGCTGTAAACGACTGGGAACCCGAAAGTGTGACTGGGCTTGTCGATACCGCGAAAACACTCCGCATCCAAAACAGTACAGGTGCTCCACGCACAATCTTAATAAAACAGTAAAGCATGGCATAAGTACAAAATAGTAACAAAGCCCCAAACTACTTTGTGGCCCCAAGAAATAAGAATGAATCAAGCTCTGGCTCAGGGGGGTCCATAAGGCCTCCCGGATGTGGATAGTGCGAATAGTCAAGGAACAGGAATCAAGTACTCGGGGTCCTACGGGACACAAGTGAGCATGAAAAACCAAATAGCAGATATTGCTCACCGGTGCCTCTTTCATTAGTTATCCCATTACTACTCAGGTTAAGTTGTTTAGGTACCTCGTTATTCATCAGACACTCACATACCCTACACATGCTTTGCTACGACTCGCATGGCTCAAACAACTCTTGTAGTAATGGCTCGTGGGATGGAGGAACAAGCTTCGGTGGGGTTTAAAAGTAAAGGCTATGCAGTACTTGGGATTCAATTTTAATGCAATCGCGACTCAATGATGCAAGAATAAGATAGAGGCAATAGGTACTGTATGTATGCAAGCATGTGGTAGTGCTTGCCTGGCAGCTCAGTTGAAGCGAGAGATGGATCTGGGTAGTACTCCTGTGATTCCTGGTAATTCTCCTGCTGGGCGTCTATCTGACGAAGAACCAAACAAACAAGGGCCAACATAAATAAAGTGCACAAGCATATGAATTAAAATGCGACAAGCAAACAAGCATGCCATGATGAATGATGCAAAGTTTACATGGCATTAAAGTAACATGGAAAGGGTGAGGTGTGGTGCAAGAATTAAAGCATTTTATTATTTATTTAGTCCAATATTTATTGCCATAAACAGTTCAGATTTGTAAGAATGACATGATGCATGCTTCAATTCAGAACAAGGACTGCATAAATAGAACGGGCTCGTTGCGCTGATCGATTTAGACATATTATTTGTCAAATTTGGAGTTGTAGAATTAAAGTTATGAATTTATTAAGAAAAAGGGAATTTTATTGTAATTTTAATCATCTCGAAATTTTAAAATGTTCAAACATTATTTTGAATGGCATATTTGAATTCCTCACATTTTTCTGATTCCAAAACATATATCATTTGTATTATTTGGATTTATATTTGAAAAGTTATTTAAATCTGATTTGAATTTGAATTTGAATCAATTTTGAAAAGGTTTAATTAAAACAGACAACATGGCAGACTTTTGTTACTCAGTCCGACCCAGCCATAGCCACTGATGGGTGGGCCAGCTGCTGGCGAGGCACACGCGCGCGAAAAACTTTTCACACCGGGGCTCTGCCTAGCCCGTGCGACTGCGAGGTGGGACCAACCGGCTGAGGCCCACGTGACAGTGAACGAACTCGCAGAGGCTGGCAGGTGGGACCGAACTAGAGCGCGGGTTAAGATAATAAGAGGCTGGGGGGGTTTTCTGGAAGAAGGCCACGGCGGCTGACAGGTGGGGTAGGATGGACTGCGGGTTGAGCGAGCGTTAAAAAGAGGGGGCTAAATGTAAATCGTCCATGGCCCGTACTGTTCTTCTTTTTCCTCGGTCTGACGGGAAAACAGCGCGCGGCGCAGAGCGGCGAGACGGGGACTCGATCCCGCGACGTGGGGCGCACGCGCAGAGAGGCGGTACCAGTGCGGTAGGGCGGGGTAGTTGTCAGGAAGGTAGGCGCGGCCTAGTTATGGTGTGACGCGGTGCGGAGAGCGTGCAGACAACGGCGAGCGGCGGCGCACTGAGGGCGTTCTGCATAACGCCTGGCGAGGCTAGGGCTTTACGGCGGGGCGGATGTTGTCTAGGTGGTGGAGGGGCTTACCGCGGGGAGGTTGCCGGCATCAGATCGGGGCGAGGCGCGGTGGATCGTCGACGAGGCTGGCGCGCCGGGAATCTAGGGTTTCCGCAGGGCGTCGACATACTGGCGGTGCTGGCGCTCCTTGTCCTCGTCGGCGCGTACGAGGCGAAGTAGGGGAGCCTCCTTGGTCTTCCAGACCACCTCCACGACGTGCACGCCGGCTGGGACGACGAGGAGCAAGGGTAGACGGCAGCGACTGGCGACAGGTGCTGGTGACGGTGATGAAGAAAGGGAAGGAGAGGGCAGGGCTTGGGCGGATCTGGGCGATGCAGGAGAGCCGTGGGGCGGAGGGAAAAGTGAGGGAGAGGGAGGAGATGCCGTGTGGGACTCGGGGGTTGATAAAGTGGCTTCGGCCACTTTCCTCTTTCTCCCTGAGCACGTGGTTGAGCTGGGCTCGACCTGGGCAGGCAGCAGCAAAGGAGAGGGGCTGCAGGTGGGGTCGACATGGCGGTGGGGCTAGTACGGCAGAAGAGAGGAAGAGAGAGGAGGGGGGGCTCGGTTGTAGCTTAGGCTAGGGTTAGATGGGGTAGTCTCGGGATAGGGTTTTGTTAGGGTTAGAGAGAGGGGTAGGGGTTAGCTGAGGTGGGCCAGGGGAAGAGAGAGGAGTCAGGTGGCCAGCATGTTAGAGAGAGGGAGTGAAAAGAGAGAGGTGAGATGAGGTTAGGGTTTAGTTTAGAATTAGGGTTAGATGAAAAAAATAGAGAGGAAAGTTAAGTTAGATTTTTACTAGGTGGTTTAGGTTTTAAAATGTGTTTATGAGATCAACCAAGAGGTAGAGTGAGGCTTGATTAAGTTAAGATGAGGTGAAGGAGAATTCAAGGAAGAGAAAGAAAAGGGGTTATGGGAAGAGGCCTCATTTGGATCATGCATGGAGAAAATAAAATAAAATAAAATGATGTGGATGAGAATATGGGGATGGTGGAAGGGATGGAGATGATCCACAAAGAAAATGCCCAATAAAACAAAGGAAAAACCAATGGGATAAAAGGTGGTGATGAAGGTTGCATGGCCCATGCAAAAATAATAAATGCCATGATTATTTTGTGAGAACAAAAGTAATGATATGGTATTATTCTTATGCATTCCCAAGAAGTGGTATAAGGCCAAGCAAAAGAATTGGATTTGATCCACCCCACCACATGAGCTAGAATAAAATCAAAAGAAAAAGAATTGCAAGCTCATGGGTAAAAGGATGGTGGAATTATAAGGTGGTGAAAGAAAAGTGATGGAGTGGAATAAAAGATATGCCCCCAACTCAACTTGGGCATTTAGGCAATATATCAATAACCAAATATAATATCAAGAGGCAAATACAATTAATAATGCATATGAGAGAAGAACCAAAGAAACAGGGTTTTATAAGATGCTCAAATGCAAGGTGGCATGATGATATGAGCATGATATAATTATGATGCAACAAATATATATAGGAAGTCGCCAATATATTACTAGACCAAGTAGCATTACAATTGTTAGACAATTGGGATGCTACATGTGGGGAGCGGTTCGCCAAATCCGGGGACTGCTTCGCAGGACCCGGGGGCTGTGCAGCGTGGTCCGGTAGAAGTTATGCCGGTGGATCAGATGGAAATTGATGAGGATGTGTTCCCACTGCGAGCTGTACCAGCTTGGGCGTTGCCCATATTTCAATTCCTGAAATATGGAACTTTACCCACTGAGGAGGTGCTATCCAGGCAAACTCAGAGGAGAGCAAAGGCATACACGATCATCAATTCCGAGCTATATAAAAGGAGTGTGACCAATGTCCTCCAGCGATGTGTTGATCCGGAAGAAGGGCTTGAGATCCTCCGAGATATACATCAAGGGGAATGTGGGCATCATGCCTCATCCAGAGCCTTGGTAGCAAAAGCTTTCCGGCATGGATTCTACTGGCCAAGTGCCTTAGAACAAGCAGAGGACTTGGTAAGAAAATGCAATGGTTGTCAGAGGTATGCTACCAAGACACATATGCCAATGTCGGAGCTCAAGACCATACCAATCACCTGGCCATTTGCCGTATGGTGTTTGGACATGGTTGGCCCGTTCAACCCAACAAGGGGAAATATGACTCACATTTTGGTCATGGTTGATAAATTTACAAGTGGATTGAAGTAAAGCCAATATGAAAATGTGATGGAGCTACAACTGTGACGTTTCTCAAAGACATCATCTTGAGATACGGTTATCCTCACACTATCATAACAGATAATGGCACAAATTTTGCTGAAGGAGCATTTGCGCGATTCTGCCGGGATAAGAAGATCCGGCTGGATGTTGCCTCGGTAACCCACCCTGCATCAAACGGACAAGTGGAAAGATCCAACGGACTAGTATTATCCGAGATAAAACCCCGGCTCATGGAGCCGCTGCAAAGATCAGCGGGGTGCTGGATAGAAGAACTACCAGCGGTACTGTGGAGTTTAAGAACAACTCCGAATCGATCAACAGGCTATACGCCATTTTTTCTGGTATATGGGGCAGAAGCTGTATTACCAGCCGACATAGAGCATGACTCGCCTAGGGTCACCCAATACACAGAAGCCGAAGTACAAGAAGCCCGACAAAATGATGTTGATCTGCTAGAAGAAGCGAGAGAATTGGCATTGTCCAGATCCGCCATATATTAGCAAAATCTCCGACGCTATCATAGCCAAAAAGTAAGCCCCCGAATTTTCCGGGAAGGTGATCTGGTACTCCGGTTGGTACAACGTACTGCTGGCATGCATAAATTATCCCCCCATGAGAAGGGCCATTCATTGTGAGCAAAGCATTGCACAATGATTCATATTATCTCATAGATGCAAAACCACAGGAGAAGAACAAGGCAGACAGGTCCGGTGAGGAATCTAAGCGTCCATGGAATGTAGCTCTACTTCGTCCTTTCTACACTTAGCAAAGAAGTGTATGTATCCGAGTCTCTCATATGTCGGTATGTATGCCGGCAATGAGCTTATCAATGAAGTGTTGGCACCTCGAGCAGTAACTCGGGGACTGCCTTAATAATATTTGTCATTTATACATCGGCTGGCATAAGTTTTTCTACTTAAGCCGGATTAGTAGTGTGTGAGCACCAAGAACCCAACTCTTCGACTTGCTGCTGTCCAACAAGATTTGGCTTCATGGCAAGCAAGAGAACAAGTTTGGAATTGCGTAGCACATGAAAAACGACTAAGGAAAGGAACTTAATCGAGCCGACGTTTTTTTTCGGACTAACTTATATTTACTTATGATTTATTATGCTGAATTATTTTGAGCCAATCCCAAAGTTTCCAAGTATTATTAAGACAATTTTTGAAGCTCGGACTCGTAAGTCATAAAACCGAACCAAGGTAGACACAAGCCGAGCCAAGAAATTGGAAGAACGAGAAAATGAAACTCGGGGACTACGCCCAAGTCAATTCAGCATAAAAACTTAGTAGCAAAATACCACTTGTGTGCCTGATACAATTGCACCCGACATACCGGGGATCTGATGAAATTTAAGAGTTTTTTCGCTCAAGGAGCAGCATGAGGAGGTAGTTCGGCGCCAACGGGTGCAGCCCCAGCTTCGGCTTCAGCTTCATCTTCATCTTCCTCGACGTCCGAAGCCTCGTCCTCTTCATCCTCATCTGAGTCATCTTCAACATTTTCAGCGTTTTCATCATCGGCGGCATCTAGAAAGCTCGGTCCCTCGTTCCATTGATGAATGGGGGCGTATTGGATGAAACTGTGAGCACAAGCCTTGCGCCGAGCTACCCAATCCGGGTCAGTAGACCACTTTGATCTAGTGCGCATGCGCACAAGGAGATTGAGGTTAATCTTCTCGTACCACGTAAGCACGTAGTGGAGAACGATCTCAGCTCCGGCGCGCCCATCAGATTCTCTCCAGAGATCGAGCTGAGTCTCGCAGTCCATAAGCCTGGCAAAAAGAACAGACATATTCTCCGGAGTATCTTCTTCATGCCAAAAGGCGTTGAAGATCCGGATTACTACGTCCAAGATATCCTTGCCATAGTTCCTCACGGTCTCGACTCGAGAGGACAAGCTGACTATCAAATCTTCGAGATCAAGAGGAATGGAGCCAGGACCAGACGGAGTACCCCTCTGTTGGCGGAACTTGGTAACAGCCTTGGATGCAATGACATCGCTCTCTGGGAATTTACCTGAAAAAATAACACAGGTGGGATAAGTAAAGGAAGCAGACCCGGAAATATCAATGTAGGTCGAAGGAAAAGAACTTACCAGAAATATGGCTGTGAACCCGGGATAGCTCCTTGGTGCAGTTATTGCGCCTCTCCCGGAGTTGCACAAGTTCAGGATTCGCCGACTCAAGCTTGATGTCGGCCTCCTTGAGTAATTCTTGGTCCTTGGCAATCTGGAGATTGAGGCGCTCGTGCTCTTTAGTATAGTGCTGGCCAGCTTTTTGAAGTTCAGGTTGGTGCTATGCTTTCAACTTCTTCATATCTTCCTTGAGCTTGGCAATTTCATCATCTTTGGTTCGGAGGAGGGCAAGCTCATCATCTTTCTTTTTGAGTTCGGCCTTATGCTTCCCTGCTTGTTCTAGAAAATGCAGCATCATATCAGGCACGGGCACACTATCTTCAAGAGATGCTGAAATAGTTTGTTGACCCGGCAAGGCCGAGGTATGAATGTTTGCCGAGCCAAGGAAAAAAGGAGATAGAAAGCATAGCAAGGTTGAGCAAAAATAACTTACCCTTGATTTGATCCAAGTTTTTCCTCATGATCGTATTCTCAGCCTCCACCCCAGCTGCAAAAGCAGAATGACGGTTTAGTTCGGCAGCAAAAGATGAAGAAAAAAGGAAAAATGTCAAGGAAAAAACTTACGCCTCTTCTCGTGTCCAGCGAGAAGTGCATTATGTTTTTCGCGTAGCATCTTGTGAGTGTCCAGGAGACGCTGAAACTCAGCGCTCCGGCGGTTGGTGGTCACCTAAAAAGAGTACAAAAAGATAGCTTAGTCTTGTGCATATTCGAAGTGTACAAAATCCGGGCCAAGTGGAACTTAACCCGGCTCTAGGTGTGTGCATATTCGAACTGTACAAAATCCTGGCCAAGTGGAACTTAACCCGGCTCTAGGTGTGTGCATATTTGAAGTGTACAAGATCCGGGCCAAGTGGAACTTAACCCGGCTCTAGGTGTGTGCATATTCGAAGTGTACAAGATCCGGGCCAAGTGGACTTAACCCGGCTCTAGGTGTGTGCATATTTGAAGTGTACAAAATCCGAGCCAAGTGGAACTTAACCCGGCTCTAGGTGTGTGCATATTCGAAGTGTACAAAATCTGGGCCAAGTGGAACTTAACCCGGCTCTAGGTGTGTGCATATTCGAAGTGTACAAGATCCGGGCCAAGTGGAACTTAACCCAGCTCTAGGTGTGTGCATGTTCGAAGTTATCGAGGAGCTACGTTAGTTTTCTAAGGAGCATCCGACCGAGTAACAAGTTACTCCCCCGGAGGCTCGGGGACTAATGGTTATATCATTAAGTAATCTTCTGCATGCTAAGGAAAAGGTGAAGTAACGTAGCTCCATCATCCGACCTGCAAGGTTGATTGCCTTGGCAGCAGTGTTCATCTGCGCAGAAAATTCGGCGGGACCGAACTTCTCCGGGAGATCGTCATTGTGGACGAACTCCGCCTTGTTCCAGTTATTCACAAACTCGATCAAGGTTGGAGGATATCGTTCGCCGCTGAGCATGTGGGGCGCAACCAGACCCTTGGCATGAGCCTCCCTCCTCTCAACCTGGGCAAGGGTCGGGCTGGTGTGCAAAACAAGTTGCGCATTAGCTGGCTTGGCAGGGGCGTTCTTCGGCGGTGGAGTCCTTTTTGGGAGCGTGGACGCGAGTGTGCCCTGTCCAGCCTCGATGGATGCTGCCTTGGTTGCGTCAGGAGCCTTTTTGCCCTTGGGAGCTGCCTTGGCGCTAGCCTTGGTGCTGCTGATGTCTTCTCGCCGAGCCTTGGAAGACTTGGACAAGGCGGAGGGGCTTGGTGCTGCTGCTGTTGCTTTTGCTGTTGCTGCTGGTGCTGGAGTTGTTGCTGGTGCTGGTACTGATTTCTGCTTCGGTGGAGGTGCTGAGGGAACCTCGGTGGTAGCTGGTTGCGGCGGAGCCGAAGTAGTGGTTGCCGCTGCCTCGGCAGAGCTAGTCTCCCCCGCTCCAAGGTTGCCCTCCTCTTGACGAGGTGGGTTGGAACCCGGAGCATCCGCTGAACCCTCTGGAATGGGGCTCAACGGACGTTAATCGTCGCCACGAGGGGGAGAAGGGCTGTGTCGGAGCGGCGAAGCAATGCTGGATCCACTCTGGGGGACCTCCACCGCGGCCCTGCCGAATCAAATAAAGTATGATGAGAAACTATAATAAAAGAAGAACAAGTAAATAGCAAAGGGAGAAGTGGCTTACTCATCCGAGGTCAGGGGCTCCTTGGGCTTCCGAGCCCTCCTGGTTGTGCCCTTGGTTGCAGGCTTGGTGGCAGTTTTGTCCCCGGACTTCTTTCGCCTTTTGGCTAGCTGAGAAGGTCCGGAGGAAGAAGTTGATGCGGCTCCCCTCTTCTTCTTCGGCGCGACTGGAGCAGGATCACCCACGGCAAGGGGGAGGATCTTCATGGATCTACCCACCGGGGTTAGCTGATGCCAGAAAACCATAAGAAAGGGGGACAGCGTCAAATGCTTCCATCACCTCAACATCCGAATCATCTTCATCATCGGGCCAATCTCTAATGGAAGAGAGTTTACCGGTGGGTCGCTTGGTCGCATCCGCCATTGGAAGGAACATCTCCTGATCCGGTTCCTCCTCGTCCGAGGTATCCCGGTCAGGCGCCCATTTGAGGGAAGGCTCAGTGCCATCCTCGATGGTTTTCTGAAGCAACATCTAAGGAAAAGGCAACAAGATTAAAACCTACAACAAAAGACCGACATATGATTTAACTCAGAAATTTTTTGGGGCACGGGACTTACCGAAGGGGGAAGCCTGTCTCGGCAAAAGTGTTCAATCCCCCACGTCCACTCAGAGGAGAAGTTCTTGTGGGTGGTGAACAGGGCCTTGACCCGGCCGTAGATCTCGGTGTTGCTCAACTCAAAAGAGGAGGTCCGATTGGGGTCACGGCCCCAGCTCATGTGACAAACTTTATGTGTACATTTCTGGAGGGGGAGATCCGGTTGCGGACGAACGTAATCATCGCGTCCTCATTGCGCAACCCCAAGTCCTTCAGCTCCTGGAACCTCTTGTTGACTTGGTTCGCCAGGACAGTGGGTTTCTTGGGGACCTTGTCCCATATATCCGAGTTAGGAGGACCCGGAGTGTAAGGGCGCAACCGGATCAGATCCTCAGTTGTGTTGTTCCGGACATAGAAGAAAGTCCGAGCCCATCCCTTGCAAGAGTCAAGCCCCGTAACTCGGGGAAAGATGGACTGCTTCCGGGGGGACATTGACGCAGCACCGAACTACATGAGCTGCTTGTCCTCCGGGTCAAGCTGGATGTTCGGAATCACGTTCCGACGGAGGCCAAAGAACCGGATCCAGAGCTCCTTCATGGGCCATAGTCCAGCGTAACCTTCGATGGTGGAGGCAAAGGCGGAGAGGGACGTGATGGCATTCGCCGAAAGGTGGTGCGGCTGGAGCTCATACGTATTGAGCCATTCATGGAAAAAATCGCTTACTGGCAGACCAAACCCCTGCTGGAAGTGGGATAGAAAGACCACATACTCACCCGGATTGGGGGAGGGGGCAAGCTCGACGGCAACAAGACGTGCGGTGACTCCCTTCGGGATGCGCCTAGTGCGATACAACCAATCCAGGTCATCCTGGCAAACCCAGGATCCAGCCCACGCACCGCGGTCGGTGGTCACTGTGTCTTCTTGGATCTCCTGCTCTGCAATGGTGAGCTCCTCCTCTGTCATCTCGAGGTCACTGCCCTCACTGGCGCTAGCGGCGGTGCGTGGCAGCGGCCTGGATAGGCGAGGACCTGTGGCGGAAGAGATGCGGGGAGGTGGCGGCGACACTGGTGCGCGTGGAAGCAGTGCGGCAGCGGTGCTGCCACACGGGTGCGGTGGCTGCGGCGCTGTCGCTGGACAGGAAGAGGAAGAACTAGAGGCAAAGAGGCGTAGAAGTGGGGAAAGATCCTAGGGGGCGCACCCCTCCCCTATTTAACCACTCCCTTGAGGGGCTAGTGGGATCACGCTGTAAGGGCAGGCCACACGGTGCGGTCGTGTATACCCCAGATTGACCAATCAGCATCGAGCCACACGAAGGGCCACAGGGTGCAGCGGATCCCATGACGTGACGTTATGATGCAGTTAACAAGGAGGCAGGCATGATGTGATGTGTGCTATAGTGGTAACTTACAATTACTGCGGCGGTTACTGGCGCAGGCCCTTAAAATGAGGCAAACGTGATGATTAGCCTCCACGTGGGGAAGCGTACGAGAGAAAGAAGAACGACCCGGATGGGTATGTGGTAACCCGGCCAGCAAGTAAAAACTTGCAATGTGCCAAGGGAAAGTAAACCCATGGAATCCGAGATAGGAGGTAACTTGGAAAAGGAACACAAAGCTCAGTGATATTGAACCTGCTGTGGCCTTAGCCGAGGTACGGCAAGGTCAAAGCAAGTGCTGGCCGAGTCACCTCAAGGCAGGCCGGATCACGGAGTAACCCGGACCAGGGGACGTCCACCTAACTTGGTCTCAACCGACTTAAGTCGTATGTTGGTAAGATGTATCTAACTTGTATGCAGGAAAATGTGTGGCCGGATCAACTATGTAGGATCCGGGTCATGTCAAGCTTGTATGAGAAGGAAGGTATCTCGTTGGTCAAAGATGACCACTGTATGCGGAGCGTGAGCGAAGCGGACAGAGGCAGGACCATAGAGGGGTGGCCGACAAAGGTGACGAAGCCTATGTCGGATGACGCAGGCGCCGCAGAGGCTCACGTAGCCTCTGCAGGGATGACACGGGGGAAAAGTGACCCAGTCGGATTACTATTTTAGGAAGAGGCATATTCCCTGGAATATGCCTCCACGTATGCCCTAATTGGAGACCTAGCCACCCCTATATAAGGAGGGCTAGGGCCTCTGTAGAAAGGGTTGATCTGGACTAGGTTGGGTTTTTCTGGTTGCCTCCGAGAGAGTTGTGTAGGGCTAGTGGTGAGAGTAAGAGAGTTCTTCTTCCTGCTCTCCCCAATACAACTCAAGGAGCACTTGTAAACCTTGGAAGTGAGTCAAATACAAAGCTATCGTGTGTGGAATCACCACACTATCCCTCCCTGGATTCTTCTAGTGCATTTAGTCCCCACCTTTAGCCTATCCATGGCATCTGCCGTGACACCACCATGACAACTAGTTCGGCGAAGAGATAGTGAAATACAAGTGGTATGGATATAAGATAATGGTAACAGTGATAGAAGATAACTTGATGGCGTGGAGAAGACTAAAAGCTAACTGAAATAAAGATGGCAGCAAGCAAACATGTAACAGATCTAGTAGCAAACGGTGTTTCAGTGCTTAGAAACATGGCCTAGGAATCATACTTTCACTAGTGAACACTCTCATATACATATATTCTCTTTATGATACTACTCTTAACTACTCTCCGGATGAACACTCTAATCGATGGTAGGGCTATAACAGCACACCTCAAAGTAAGCCTTTCCCATCTAGAATACCCCACACTGTCACCTTGAGTACTAGATGGTTCCAACAAACACCACAATTTCATAAAGACATCCAACTCCAAATATAACTCATAACAAGTATTTGTAATCTCTAGCCTAAGTGCCACCATGGTGAGCACGCTGTCACTTTCACACACATGGGGAGAGCAAAGATCTATTAAAGCACTTGAGTAGTAAGGTAGATCTATAGATTACAAGCTCCTGATCACAATAAGATCATGCATAGAGAGAGAGATGAACACATAGCTACCGGTAGAACCCTTAGCCTCGAGAGAGAACTACTCCCTCCTCATCATGGGAATCAGCAGTGGTGATGGAGATGGTGGTGGAGATCGATGGAGATGGCTCCGGGGGCACTTCCCCGTCCCGGCAGGGTGCCGGAACAGAGACTTTCGATCCCCCAAATCTCCCGTTCGGTGGTGGCGGTGCTGCGGAACTTGTCGTGGCTGGAGGCTTGATTTAGGGTTTACGCATTGGTAGGCTTCTTATAGGCCAGAGGGCAAGGTCGGTGGGCGGCCAGGGGGCCCACACCATGCCCTGGCGCGGCCTAGGTGGACCCGCGCCTAGGGGTGCTGTGGCCACCCTGTGGCCCCTCTCCGACTCTCCGTCTGGCTCCATGAGTCTTCCGGGAAAATAGTAACTTTGGCTTTTGTCCCGTCCAATTCCGAGAATATTCATTTTCGGACTTCCTAGAACCAAAAACAGCAGAAAACAGGCATCTGGCACTGTGGCATCTTGTTAATAGGTTAGTCCAAGAAATCATATGAAAAGTACTCCAAAGTTGGAATAAAACACAAGAAAGTAGATAAAACCAAGCATGGAACATCAAAAATTATAGATACATTTGCAATGTATCACAACCCCGTCACTGTGTTGGCCCGGCCACTAATAATATTTAGTTCTCTTACCGTATCTAGACCCTTAAACTATGTGGATTTCGATTTTCGTACCCTTCAAAATATATTCAAGTTCATCTGTTTATGTTGTTAAAGTTCCGGTGGCATACTCGTTATTTTGCATGGATAGAGGGGTTCCCTCGACAGATATAAGGGTTATACTGTCCGCTAGATCACAGAGGATCAACGGTTGGTGGACAAAACTGAGTACAACTGAATCGCCATGGTTAGACACGATGGAAAAAAAACGTGACTCACGGTACGTGTGTGCGGTGCACGGGGCGGAAGCGGACACGTGTGGCCGTGCACGGTGCATTAGCCTACGCGGTGCACGGTAGTGCAATGAAACGCCGCTTCCCTTCTCCTTTAATAGAGGCCTCCCCACTACCACTCCCACTCATCACGCACTCGCTCACTCAACTGTTTCCACTGTCCCATCACCTTCTGCAAACACCCAACAAAACCCTAACCACGCCGGCGATGGAGAAGATCGGCGCGGTGGCCATCGGCACCTCCAAGGTAGCCGGTGAAGAGCCCCCCGTCCCCGTCCCCGTCCCCGCATCCGACGTAGCCTCCGGCAAGGAGGCCCCTGCCGGTCTTGGACAGACCCCGCTCGGCTGGCACCCCTACGAGGAGGTTGTCTACATAAGGCCGGAGAACCCCCTCGACACCAGCATCGCCGACCCGTGGTCTGAGGTAACCAGGGTTTTCTCCCCTTCCCTTGTTCTTCCCCCGTTCCCATCGTTGGATGCTAGATCGTATGTTATTAGGGCTCGGTTGTTCGTATTTTTTACAGTAGCTAATCCTATTGTGTTAGATCTCGATTTTCGATGAATTCCCCTGTTCGTAGTTGGGATCAGTATTCGATTTGGTTTGAGATTTGGGGAATAATCGGGAGATCTCATTCGGTTAATTTATGCAAAAAATCAATCCTAATAATTAAAGTATCTCAATCATGTCCTTATTTCACTCTTCTGTTTTTTTTCCAACAGGAGGATAGCAGCGACCTCCATAGCGACGACAAGTCGCACGACACCAAAACTCGTCATGTGCTGAGGAGGATAAAGTCCGGTCAGTACAATAACTTCTTCGCCGGTGACATGTACAGGTGCCCCTTCTGCCCCACCAGGAGGCTCCACGGCACGGACTTCACCTCCCTCGTGAAGCATGCCGAGGACGTGAGGACCTGCGGCGAGTCCGTGAACGTCTACGGCTTCAGGGCCAAGCACCAAGCGCTCGGTCTTCACCTCCGCAGCCTCCAGAAGATGGCTATCGAGGAGGGTCGCATGCCCCCGATCATACCCAAGGTGCCCAAGGTCAAGGGGTTGGACAGCAAGAAGTGGAGGAGACGCCAGAGGGAGCAGGCGGATGCCCTCCTGACAGAGGCCACGAGGGGCCACTGATCAGCTGCTGCTGCTATTGTAAAGCAGCTTCTTTTGTCTTGTCTGTGTTGAAGCATTCCGCTGCTGCTGCTGAGCAGCCTAATTGTCGAACCTCGTTAAGTACCGTGCTATATAACCTATATTAACTACTTTATCTACATCTTCTCTATTTACTAAATTTATTTATGGTGCTGGTTTGTTTTGCTGCTCTAGATTTGCTACCAGATTGGGGTAAAACGATCGCAAAAGGAATAATGAATGAAGAAAGAAGCTGCTCTAGATTCCCTACCTTTTTGGGAAAAAAACACAACTGTTAGAGAGAGAGGGGAAAAGGCGCTCTTTAAAAAGGCCACTTTAGGCGTCATCGCGCACGTAACGGCCAAGCCTTTGACCAGACGACATGCCCCTCCGAGCGCATGTGAGGGCTTCAGAATATCGGGAGGGCAAGAGTGAGGACAAACGAGACACAATGTTGCTATAGCTAAATCTGACAAAAAGCTGAATTTGTCTTTACCATGCAATTTGGCTAGAGCTCCACCATGTAGCTATTCTAAATCCCTAAACTATGTGGTGCGTTGAAACCTAATACTTTTCCACCGACACGTGTGTTGCAAAGTTGCTTGATCGTGCATGCTTACACAAGTGGCCTACAGAGAAACTTATAGAAGCATGGGCAAACTAGTTTCATTTTGGCAAATTCGGGACAAGGTTTGCGCAATCGGCAGGCCTGATCGGCTGGGCAGCAGCCCCGGGGTGCAGGGATGCTAGGTCCATGTTTATGCTTAAACTTCTTAAACTTGTTAGGAATTAATAATAACTGTACACTTTCTTCTGTCCTGTCACGTTACGACGTGTCAGCACCGCGCACCCGCTGCGGATCGGCAACGGGACGGTGGTCTACGTGACCGGTCTCCGCCACGGCAAAGCCACGTCGCACACCCGTCCCATCGCCTACCGGGACGGACGCCGAATTTAATCGCTAGGATTGGAAACCATCGGTGCTCGCCCGGTCAAACTTGCTTCCGCATGGGTATGACCGGAATATTGGTAAACGGAATTTAAGCATCGCCTTCTGTCTACTCAGCACATCACTGTTCAAAAATCCCCAACTCATTCCTTCCACCGGCGCCGCCACCGCAAGAACCATCGATGCTGCCGCAAGCACTGCCTCCGCCTGGCCATACCACCGCAATAGATCACTCCACCTCCACGCCCAGTCCCAGCCACCGCTACCAAAACTAGGCCACCGCCGCTGCATTAGCTGCTGCCATGGACGCAGAGTACGGCGTGTTCGGCGACGGGAGCGACTACACCGACGAGTACACCGTCACCGCCCATGGCACCACCAAGCTGACGGTCGTCCACACAAATGCGTCAGCGGAGGTGGCCAAGGTCATCGCAATGTACGAGCAGTGGCTACACGATCCGATGGACAGGTACAAGATCAGCGGCCTTAACCTCGAGTATACCAGAGATAGGAAGAGGATGGCGCTTTTGCAGCTGTCCATGCGCAACCACTGCCTACTATATCACGTATGTAGGGCCAAATCTGTATGCCCGGAGCTTCGCGAGTTCCTACACAGGAGGGAGATCTACTTCGCCAGCGTCGACATCAAGAACGACACTCCGAAGCTAGAACGGGATCTCCTCGTTCATGTCATCAATCACGTCGATATCCAACATTTGTGGAGGTACCCGGATGGCGGTACGGGGAAAGCCGGCATGGCTAGACTCGCTTCCAACATCATCGACCGCGAGTACGCCGGCATGAAAATCGAGTTCCCGAAGCACCTGCACCAGTGATGGGAGTGGAGGCACCTGGATTACGATGCGATCAAGTACGTAGCCAGGGGCGCATATGTCTGCTACGAGATGCTCAACAGGATCTGGCAGATGGGTGAGTGTGCTGTTTACCACTACTAGTTTCGCATTTCGTTCCTAGTTTTATCTCGCCTGTATTTTATCTCGCCTGTATTTTCTAAGCATTCTGTGTGTAAGAACCAAGCTCGTATGATCCCTGTGCTATTAGCTACTTAACCTGTATGAATTACATTCCCCCCTTTTATATGCTCAACATTCATTCTTACAAATTCTGTCTGTGCCATTTGCATGCGGCAGAATCCAGGACTGACATGCATAAGGTGTGATACAGTCATAAGTCATAACCAAACCTAGATTATAGAGATACAGTCATAAACCAGATTATAGTTTGCCAAAGGTAATACACAGTAGTTCATAATTGCTCACATAATGTACTTATGAAATAACATGTTTTCATAAACACAACAATCATGCACTAATAGTCTACATCCTAGCCTGTTGGAGAAGGCAACTGATCCTAGGATGCCTTCGGTCGCTTGCCCCATTTTGTAGATTCATCTATGTTCCGGCATCTGGGACAAACAACCTGCCTTGGTGGTGGTTCAATGATGCGATGCCTAGAACGAGATTTTACAATTTGGCGGTACAGCTCGTGGCTAACATACCCGTTAATTGCAGCGTACTTCAGATTAGGTTCAGAAAGTGGCTTATCCTCGAGTAATCATGCCCTAAACGCCTCCACGAACATCTCGACAATCTGTCCTTCATGTCAGCGTACCACGGGTCTATGAGTTCGGAGGCAAGAGCGGCCATCCCTGTCTTGCTGCCCTTCGTCCTAGCATCCAGTAAATTTCCTGGATGTCCACTCTGTACTCCTTTGGGATTCTAATGTTGACAGTCGGGGTTTCAAGCAGTTTACTATCATTCATGATGTCAACAATGGTAAATGTTATGTGCTGGTTCACGAGAAAGTCATGAAACAGATCCCTAATGCGTTCGCCCCACCTGCATGAAAATGAATTCAGACAAATAATATAGCAATAACTTTTGCAAACAGACGGTTCAAGAACAAAAAGACAACAAAGTCTACGAGATCCCGTCAGCCCCCTTCTCGCAAAAAGGCTGGTATACGAGGACGTGCCCCTTCATGGAGAGTTGCACCACGGCGATCCTACGGTGATCGCGGTTGTACTCGAGGTCGAGACCTACAAACCTATTTTCTTCGAACTGCAGCCAACTCGTGAAATTATTCAGAGTGTTCCTCACCGTCCGAGGGTTAGTGGTGTAGACGACATCGATCTTCTTCCCGCCATGTACTTCGATGTCGAAGTGCGCAGTTTCTTGCCTGCCGTCGTTTCGGACGTCCGGAGTGTCCGTGACAACAGGCAAGAGGGAAAGGATACGGAGGAAGAGGGTGATGCGGTGGTGGAGGAAATGGATGAGGCCGTGGAGGAGAAATACGATGAGGCCGTGGAGGAGGAAATGAGACGGAGAAGTGAAAGATTGGAACCGCCCTTACCAATATCTGGAATGGTGCACGACCGTACGTAGTAGGGTGAAGGTGGCGAAAACGGTGGTTATACACGTCGACGCTAGCACTTCCTAAAATTAGTGGAATCAATTCAAACGTATCCACGTTTACGCGTGCCGACCTTCACTCGCTGACAGGCGGGCCGCACATTTCCCTTTTATGATTTATTTTTTCACTTCCTCTAGACGGTTCCGGTGCCCGCCCTCAATAATTACGCCCCCCTTCTTTTCTTCCACGCGGATGAGAACCGGCGGCGGCGGCGGTTCCTTGCAGATTCGCTCCCCACTCGAACAACTGCCCCCATCCCGGATTCCACCCCCTCTCAAATCCATCCGCCTCCTTATCACAACGTCTCCATTAATCTACCGGATTCCAGACTCCATTTGCCGCTATGGGTAGAGCTTGGGGTAGCAACAGGCTGAAGCGAAAGGCATGCGACGACAACGCAAATGGCTAGGGTGACCTCTACCACGAGGATTGGGGATGGCCGAACTTTAGCACCACGAACGTGCACAGGATCGCCTCACAGTTGGACATCATCTCAGCCGGCCGCCTCGCTCGCTGCATCCCTGGCTACCGCGTGACGATGCGGAACATGGACGAACAACCGTTCGGCACGCCATGCCTTCTTTACCCTGATAGCAGCAAATGGCCAGACGACCGTGATGGCCACGTAAGTTCCAGTATCTAGCTTATTCGTTCAGTCATATTGTTGATTCATATGTGCTAAACTCTCATCTGAATCCTATATTCCTTTCGTCGAACGTGTTGTGTGCACGTGGGGTTTGAACAAATCGAACCATTTAAGACTATTCTGTACAGCGGAAGCTCTGCTCGTACCTGGTATTCTGGTATTTTCATAGTGACACAGTCTTACTTTAGGTGATAGACGAGTACACAAAATTTCGATTTTGCAATGGAATGCCCGCTAGGTGATATTCTGTTTCCTAAAATAAAAACAAACAGATTGGATGATTTAAGGCTGTTATGCCCCGAGCTGTTTAATTATGATCATCCTCAGGAGTTTGTTCTAGGGGGCTCTGCTCCTACTCCATATATTGAGTATCTTCGTAGTGACATAGGCAAACTTTAGGCGATATCTGAGGAGACACTCGTATTTAGGCAATATTTTGTGTACTTTAATCTAAAGGTCCAGTTGTCAAATTGTATTTGCAATGGAATCCATGCTAGGTGATTGTACCAACTGACAACAAACTCTGTAGAATATTCATGCAAAACTGATGCTGTTGGATAAGTGGTCGGAATCAATAGTGGTGAATATCAAGGAAGAAGAAGAGACAGAAATGAGAGATGACCAAAACTGGGTGGGTGGCAACGGCGAGTGGCTGGTCCTTTTATCCCAGGATGGGAGTACTTGGACTCTGAAAAATTGCTACAGATCGGAGAGGCTAGCAGTGCCATATTTGAAGGGTGTCGGCATTACTGCATTCAACAGCAGGTGGCCGCTGCACATTTCCGAATTCGCTTATAGGTTCAACATGGCAGAACTTGAGCTCGTGAAGGTACAGCTCCCACATAGACCGTGGGAGGGGCGTGGAAGAACTGGGAGTACGACCTCTTAGCGGTGTTCGACAAGGTAATCGCATTCATTAGATGCCCAGAAGACAACGAATGGACAGTCTTGTACGATGACTTCCTGCGGCTGGAGAAGTATGTCGACGCCGTCTTCACCTACGGCTACTCTTCGTACAGACCGCAACGCATTTATGCGGTCACTGAACCTAGCGGCGACGTGCGTGTTTGGGAGCCATCCATTTGGGGTGAGTCATGGTGTCATATAGCATGTAAAATCCCATTCAAAATTCTGCTTACTTACTGTTAGTAACACGCAGGTACCCACATAGCCCCGCGCATAATTTCAGCTCCGGTCATCGAAGATGCAGTAGCAGATGCTGAACTTGGGACTCGGTGCTGGTTCCTGGCACCTCTCGGAGACAACACGGAACAGCATGATGAACTCTTGTGGATTCATATCAGGGGAGCCCTAAACAGCGTTGGTGATACAATAGAACATATGGGGACACAACTTTCTTCATACCCATCGCTGCGGTGTCACGTTTTCTCGAGGTCCGCATGCCCATCCGAAGACCCAGTAGAGCAAGTCTGGAGCAGAGTCAACAATCTGAAGGGACAATCTGTGTTTCTTGGGATCAACTACCCTTTCTTTGTCGGAGCCCCTGGAGCTGTTGAACCTGTAATTGCTCAGGCAGCCCTGGCCCCTGATGCTGCTGCTGCTGCTGGTGGTGGTGGTGGTGGTGGTAGTGTTGGTGGTGGTGGAGCTGACAAAGAACTAGCTGCTGCTGCTCCTGGTGAAGCTTACGAAATACTTGGTGATGCTACTGCTGGTGAAGAAGACGAAATACTTGCTAATGCAGCTGCTGGTGAAGACGACGATATGCCTGCTGAGGCTACTGCCGGAGTCCAGGAAGAACATGCTAGTGTTGTTGCTGAGGTGCCAGCACTTCCAGTGTTGATAGCAGACTATGTGTTTGCTGCACACTCACGCGCCTATCATGTTGACACTCCAGATCCGACCTGGAGCCGAATCCACATCGGGTTGAGGGGGCCTACAATTGGCTCATCAGTGGGGTCATACTATTTGAAGGAGAATGAAAGACGGCCAAACGCAGCATTCTGGTTCGTTCCGACGATACCACCAGCTCCAGGGACCTAGTGCTCATACTGGCAGATCCGATGAACCATTTGTCTTTATCTTTATCATTAGTTACGCTTATGTGTGTAAAGACTAAGCTGTGCTTATTTGTGTAAGACTAAGTTAGGCCTAACTACGTAGTATTTTCAGTGAAGCCCAGCTTTTCTTTCCACGCCCATAGCAACAGAATTGCACTATAGAACATACAAATATAATGTGCATACCACGCATTTTTGCTCAGGATAACAACCACGTCAAGCAAACGATACATCGTGTACGCATTTGAACGCATCACTACAATGTGCCACCTATTGATGGTTGATGCCATGGATCTAGCTTTTCTGCGCTTATTTGCATTGAATCGCTCATTGATTTGTTCACATATTTTTTGGAAATGGCTAATGAATCCACTCTCTTGGTAACTTGCTTCGTCAGCGAGCACTTGTTGATGCAATGCAAAGTACAGAACATGGTCGTCATTGTCATTCCATTTAGGTTCTCTATGTTTCATCATCACGGAGCTACTAATTTCAAATGAAAATCTAGTAATCAATATATGTGTACATTGTTAGAGTATGCTACGGCCACGGTACATACATGTTTTTCTACAATCACAAGAAGAAAACTTGATGCATTTTCACCTTGTTGGCGTTGTGCCGAACTGGGTGGATGTGGCTTTGGGGTTCGGAGAGGAAGGCGCCGTCGCTGGTGCGTGTGCGACCACGGCGATGACAAACTCGGATTCTGGAGGAGACCAACAGGACCGAGCATGGTCGGCATGGGTATAGATCTCACCCGGGAATGAATTTCCGTCCCGCGCCGTGCCAATGGTGCGGTCATGGTGAGGGGAGCTCCAATTCGGGATGGGGAGGAGAACGGGCCGAGCAGGTTTGTCCAAGTCCTAGCTCTGCGCCATGGCCGCGACCATAGATTGCCGCCCCAGAGGAAGAAGCAGACGCGTAAAGGATGCATGCGCCAACACTTCAAGCCTACATGGCAGCCTACATGGCAGCGACGACGACAACGACAACGACATAATGGCAAAAGCTGACAGGGGGGACCCAACTTGACGGCTGTTAGCCTGATTTTTTGTATTGAAACGTAAAGTTGAATTTGGGACGAAAAGGACCCTCTGAGTATTTGGCACGCCAACTATAGTCATTGCGGATGATATCAGGGAACTCGGGTACCGCGTTGCCTGGCCACCCCAACTTTCGGGCCACAAAACGATATTCTCCCCCGAGCACCCCTCCTCCCTCTCTACCCTGTCCTGGCCAGAAGGAGAGAAAGAAGCTCTCGGCCTCCTTCAAAAATCTCGTGTATCTCCTCCACCCCTGCTCCTCTCCCTCTGCATGTCGTACTATCAGAACCTCCTCACTCCTCTGAGACTAACTAGACCCTTTTTCCTCTCCATGCAGCAACCCTGGAGACCTGCCTGATGGAGCCCGAAGCTTGCGCCGGCGAGTCTCGCGCGAATAGCTTCCTCAATGATGAACCCCACCTCGCCGCCCCTCTCTATGGCCGCCGCGGGGCACCGTGTCACGCCGGACCCTCCCCAGTGCCTCTCCCGCCCCGTGGTGAGCTCCTCGTGCCCTGTCCGCCCTATTTAGGGTTTCCCCTCGCTGCCGCCACCTCGGAGGAATATGATAGCCGTCCGTCGTCGATCGGGTCCTAATCGGAAAGCCTACGAACCACGATACCTCTTTGTCCCCCGCTGTCCCCGACGGCCGGGCCCTGCCGTGCACGATTTAAACGCGGCCTCCCGCGCACGCCACCCCTCCCGGGTGGGCCAGATCTGCCTACCGTGGCCCATCTGGTTGCAGATCCCAGCCCGTGGCCACTTCCCCTTCTTTTTTGTTTTTCCTTTTCCTCAAACCCAGAAATGGCCTTCCAGTTTAAATAATTTTGAAAATTAAAAAAAGCTCCATTTGCTCAGATCGAAATTCTTACATGTTATACAACATTTTTTCTAATATGCGGAACAGTAATCCAGCCAAAAATAATAGTTATATTAATCATATTTAATTATATGCCTAAAAGTGTCTTTTCCACTATATGTTTATCTTTGGGGGTTTAGTAACTCCAATTGGAGTGGTACATGTTTGTGCTGAAAGGTACTTCTAGTAACTTACATACCCCTTTGACCCTACTCCAAAAGCCTCATGGTTTTCCCATATCAAAATTAAGAAAAATAGCCCTAATCTGCCTTTAGGAAATTCTTGAGGTTAAACCAAAATAGTTATTGATATAATTCCAACTCCCATAACACATGCACACCATTACACTCCAAACCTTAGGAGCCCAAAATTTTACAAGCCCTGGTTGATTTATTATGAATTAAACTATTCTGTGTATGTTTAATTCACTAAATAAATATCTCTAGTAGTTCTGTATATCCAAAGATAGTGATTCCAATTTCTACAGAAAGGTATTCAATTTACCTAACAGGTGTCTTTGGAATCATATCAAAATCTTCTATAGAATTAATGTGGTGAAAAAGACAAAACAATTACAGAACTGACTTTGGGAATTTCCTGAGGGCATTCTGGTAAATATTTTGACATGATTCCAACTCTCAGTGAATCAGTACATCCTTCCCTTCACAAACACACAAGGAAATAATTTTTGGACTCAGATAAATTTTCTGGTGAATTAATTCCTTAATCTAGAGTTTTTATCACTAGAAATTGCATTGTAAATCAAGGGAGATTGATAAAATGGTGAAACCACTTTTGTTGGCTTCATATTATCAATACCTATCTGATGGTATAATTTTTGTATAATGATATCTTACATAATGAAGACTTGGTCTTAAACTCCCTAATTAAATGATATACGCACATAAATCATATATATATATATAACTCCACAAATGCATTCCAAGTAATTCCACTTACCTCGAATCCAACTACTCAAAGCCTACTGAATTGTAAACTTGTATTGTTCCTTGATTGTTGTATATTTTGATGCTTGTATGCCTTGTATTGAATGTGGTACTATTTGTTTGCATGTGTGCTCGATGACGACGATAGCTACGATTGTTTCACGACGAGAAGAAGAGATCTTATTATTATTGTTATTGGTATTCTTGGTTATCTAAGGATGAGGTCCAGGGACATCCCGCTGGTCACAGGCAAGCCACCTTCTTTCTCATAAGCCTTGTCCTACTGTTTTACTTATGCATGTTTTATCTACTATTTTATGAAAATTGCACTTTTTACTATATGATGTTGTATATCTGGTAGTGGCTTGGATCCTCCAAACCATTACACAATGGTACTACTAAGTACAACCCCTTGATGATACCTACTTGTCCCTAGTATGGTAGATGGTGTATTGCACCATACCCCTTTGGAGACCTCGTTTTAGCTGAAGAAAAACTAGAGGATGGGAAGACCCCAAGAAAGTTACATAAAATGTTTATGGCAAAACCTTGGTGAGTGTTGACCTACCAAGAGATGTTTGAGGAAATAAAAAGGATTTTGTTTGACAAAATGCAGAAGGAAAGATGGAGGAAAAAGGTTTACAAAAACGCACCCGGTTCTTTGAAGTTTTGCTAGAACAATTAACCTGTGCAACCACATTACTCTGAAATGGGACAAGGCTGTGCTTGATGTTTGTTTGCTCTGGTATAAGCTGCCTACAACGACTACATGGGATTTCAAAATCTTGGAGGGTGGGCCTTCCCCTGTAAAGGTCCATGTGAGACATCGACCTGGAGAAGGAACGAAGGGTCTACGGGCCTCCACGCGTTACTATGAGCCCCTCATTGAAAGCGCACCATTTGTGCAGTGCAAAAAGCGCTGCGGTTGGCTTGTGAACTATATAGGGCATCCCGGTGTTGAGGGGAAACAACTCTCATAGTGTCAACACCCGGATTTTTAATCCCCGATGCCTGTTATGTCATCCATCGCAATCCTAGGATTACCATTTTTGCGAGACATAACAGATTGGATATCATAGTACATCATCCATTCCAAACCATACATAAGGTCTTACACAAATAAGGATCTTATGATCCAGTCTTAATACAACAAGCAGCAGAATAAAAGATAAGCGTAGCGGTGGGGTCCATCTTCAGGGGCACAGGCAATGCTGACGAAGGCAGATAGTCCTAGTTATCATAGCCGTCTTGCTGACCATCATCTTGGTAGTCTCCTTCATAGTCTGGCCATGAGAATAGCCAGGGACAAAAGCCATGAGTACTCTTTAAGTACTCGCAAACTACCACTAACAAGTAGTATAGTTCTAATGTAAAGTGCTAACTCTAAGTTTAACTATAAGGTTAAGTTTGAAACCTAAGCTGAGTTCAGAAGCAAAGAAAGATAAAATAAAGTACTGGAATCACTTAAGTTGGGAAGCTAGTGTCATAAGCACAACCCTGTTGTGGTCAAGTCAAGATTCATCGTTCATTTCATAAGTTAATTTGAAAACATCTAACAACGAAACAGTATGGCCATTCCAACTGTCCATAACCGCGGACGTGGCTATTCGAATTGTTTGACACTCTGTAGAGGTGGTACACTTTCACCACAAGATTCGATACATCTGTCAGGGATAACCCTGAATCATCATACTTAGTATGCAGATAATCAAACATAACCTTTCCTTTACACACCCTAGTATAAGCACCTCTCCTAAGAGCATGGCCTCCCAACCATGACCATCTGTCATCTTGGGCACTACATAGGTGGACAACATTGAGAGGTAGCCTCAGCTCAAACCTCTCCCGCGAGGGAACTAATACTAATGCATATAAACTTCTGGTTAAGCCTTACCAAATTCAGGTATTATGGTTGTATGATAAATTTGGAATGGTATCGCATCCGAATCCAACCATCAGTTTTGTAAATGGGTTAAGTCTCATGCCTCAACATTTTCACCATCATAAACCATTTGTGTTTATCAACACATGTCAAAACATCTCAATAGGATGACTCATCATTCCAAGGTTTTCATAATTCATTTTCACCAAGTGCTCCCATCTAAAATGACTCAAGTTTTTAGCTAACTCTAAACTACTAAGTTAAGAGTGTTCACTAAGGTAGAAAGGTGGGATCAATCTCATGCCATAGAATGACATCTACAGTTATCTAAATATGTCAAGTTTTATACTCTTTATGCTACCTTCAAAAAAAGTAAATGACTTTGGTAAAGTAAAGGAAGTAAAGCTTGGAAAATAATACTTGGGGTAAGTAATAGTCAAAGTGGTATAACCAAAACATGCCTAAAGCATCTACTTAGATTATCTAGCTTGCAAGGGTTAGCTTGCTTTGTTAATGGTGGCTTGCCTTGTGAAGTGTAGTGGTTGAAGTTTTCTTCCTCCTCTTGATAGAACTCCTCCTCCTCGAAAGCTTGGTCGGTACTATCATCTATAAATACATACGGAGTACAGAATCACCAAACAATACTTACTAGTCTAATTAGTACTCTAAGGCACACATTTGATGATCTATTATAATCACAAGCATCACAAGTTTTATTAAGTAGTTTCATTCTTTTTATTTAAGAAAAGTAATTACTACTCATTGAAAAATTAACTAAGATTTAATATTCACCACTTAAAATATGGGATCATGTGGACAAATGTCATCACCACATATTCTAACATGTGGGAATGTGATTTAAGCATTGGATCATATTTATATAAGTTTAAGTTTATTATTTAATGATTTAAAGTGACTAGAAATGCCTATATAGCATTATTTTGGTACTAGTCCAAGGTCACTGCATGTAAACCTTAATATTATTACATATGCAAATAGGTATAGTGAAATGTGAGTTTTGAGAGTTGGAATCAACTTAGAAGCTACCATGGTTGATTTTATAAAAATGTTTAAATGTGCAAAAGCTTATGTCTTGTTATTTTTACTAGGAGAGATCTCTAACTCTAATTGAATTAAATCCAATGGGCTTGGGTCGATCTTCTCAGTATCTTTCTAACACAACTGGAATCACTCCATTTGGATTTGTAAATCTCTCTGAATTGATTTTCAAACTAGGGAACAGAACTAAGTTCAAACCTAAATAGAAAAACCTAAGTTTGAATTAAATGGGTCGCGCGGGAAAGCTAACGGGTCGGCCTAGTGGCACTCCGCGGCGTGGGGCACAGCTGACAGGGGGTCCACCGGTCAGCGGCTCTTTAGACGCGAAGTGGTACAGGGCGTTGTGGTCCGTTAGATTAGAACTAGGATCTACGGCTAGGGATCGTCGTCGACGACGGACAGGTCGCCGGCGAGGTCTAACCCTAGCGGCTCGGTGGGGGTTCTCAGGGGGGTACCAGGGCTTCAGCGACGACGGCGATGGGGGCGATTGAACTGGTGGACGACAGCGAGCTGAGGGGTGGTCGCAGCAGCTCCTGGGGTGGTCGCAATCAGCGGGGTCCTTCTCATCCAGTAGCGGCCAGCTCCGGTGGAATTCCAGCGACTACGAGCTCGAGCGGCTCCGGGGAGACGTGGGAAATGATCAGTGGCGAGAGGCCAGGTGAGTGGTGTGCAGAATAAGGCTGGGGGTGGCCTCTATTTATATCTCGATGAAGCCACCGAGAGCGATGGGCGGGCGGCTCCGGCGAGGGCTGCACAGCGTGCTAGCGGCGTGGCTCGAGGTAGGGGATGGTGGCCGGTCTCCTGGCGGTGCTCTACGGCTTAAATGCATGGCTAGGGGAGGTGGCAAACGGTCGGGCGGTGCTCACGCTCTGAGCGGCCGAGGCGGCGTTCGACATGTCGTGCGGTGGCTACAGGTCAAACGGCAGCGAGCGGGCATGTTTGGGTTGTTCCTTGGGTCGTGGCAATGCGGTGAGCACAGGCTGCGGTCGAGGCGCGGCGTGTGCACACTTGTCGGGCGAGGCGCTCTGGCGCGTGCTCGACATGGCGCAGACTCTCTGGGCGCGGCGCTCTACGGGTGGTCCACGGCTCGGCTTTGCTCGGGGAGGGGACAGAGGGTGGCGGTGTGGGCTGGTCTAGCTCCTAGACATGGCGAGAGAGAGAGGGACGGTCTGCTGCTGCGATGGCAAGGTTGGCCGGCGAGCATGGTGCTCGGGGTGGCGTGGCACTGCTTCTAGGGGATAGGGGAAGGGGTGTTTAGGCTTTGGTTAGAGCTAGAAGGGATAGAGGGAGTAAATGGATGTCAATTGGGTGGCAAAAGCCTGTAGAAAATAGTGAGCTAATACTAGGTGTAATCTCTGCCCGCCAAGTGTTTGTGAAAATGGCCAAAAGAAATTTAGTTTTGAATTTTGAAAAGATTTTTGGTGGGTGTGTTAGTCATAATCTTGAGACTCTGTGGTTGCTTGGGTTTTGAAAATAAATCTCATTTGAGTTGTTTTTGAAATAGGGTGATCTTGATACCTACACTATATTCAATTTTCAAATGTCATTAAAAATTAGTGTTTGAAAGTTTTTGGCAGATCACAAAGTGGGCATTGGTACATCATTATATGTACTAGCAAGGGGTGCAAAGATCCATAATTGTTTCTATTAAGAATTGAGCACTAGGAATAGCCAAAGTAGGCATGCTGATTAAAATGGCACAGATGACCATTCTCTTCTTTTATTCATTTTGATTTGTTTTTCTTTGGGATTTGTTTGGGAATGATCTAGATGATGTTTATTTCACCTAAGAATCATTTTACAAGCAATGTATCACTTAAACAAGGCAATTCAAATCAACTCCTAATTTAAATGCACACACATATGAATGCTTTAATAATTTTAATTGGAAAAGTTTTTGTTAACCCTAATTTTGATGATTTGGATCTTAATAACCTTGGATTCAAGTTTTGGGATGTTACAAACCTTCCCCCCTTAAACAAAATCTCATCCCGAGATTTATATGGAAAACTAGGAACTCTGTCCTAATGTAATCTTCTCGCTCCCAAGTGGATTCATCTTTGGTATGGTTGCTCCATTGAATCTTGAGAAACTTGATACTTCTGGTTCTGGTGGTTCTGTAAGCTTCTTCTACAATACGGATGGGTACTTCACGATATGTTAGGTCATTGTTGATCTCCACAGCTCTGTGATCGATGTTCTTGAAAACTTCAGTCTTCTAGGCATTTGCGAAGTAACGAGATATGAAACACATTGTGGATGCCTGACATCTCCTCAGGTAGTTCCAGTTGATATGATACTTCTCCTCGGTGGTTCAGAATCTTGAAGGGCCCGATATATTTGGGGACTAACTTTCCTTTCAGACTAAAGCACTGCGTTCCCTTCAATGGCGAAACTTTGAGATATACAAAATCTCTGACATTGAAAGTTGGGTCTCACCTTCTCTTATCAGCATAACTCTTCTGTCTGGACTGGGCGGTCTTGAGGTGCTCACGGACTTTGTGAACCTTCTCTTCGGCTTCTCGAAGAATGTCGGGTCCAAAGATCTGACTCTCTCTTACTTGCGACCAATTCAAAGGGGTGTGACACTTCCTTCCGTATAGGAATTCAAATGGTGAAATCTGCAAACTAGCTTGATAACTGTTGTTATATGAGAATTCTGCAAAAGGTAGGCAGTCTTCCCATTTTGATCTGTATTCCAACACACAAGCTCTCAACATATCCTCTAGGATCTGGTTGACTCTCTCAGTCTGTCCATCAGTTTGCGGGTGAAAAGCTGTGCTGAAGTTCAATTTGGTTCCCAATCCTTCCTGAACTTTCTGCCAAAATCTTGAGGTAAACTGGGTTCCTCGGTCTGATACTATGGTGTTGGGGGTTCCATGCAGACTAACAATCCTAGCAATATACAACTCTGCTAGCTTCGAACTCTGGTAGATTGTCTTGACTGGGATAAAGTGAGCTACCTTGGACAGTCTATCAATTATGACCCAGATTGAGTCATTTACCCTGCTGGAAGTAGGCAAACCGGTGATAAAGTCCATTCCGACGAAATCCCATTTCCATTCCGGAATCTGCAATGGTTGCAATAGTCCTGCGGGTCTTTGATGCTCTGCTTTGACTCTTTGACAAATGTCACACTTGGCGATATAGCTTCCGATTTCTCTTTTCATCTTGTTCCACCAAAATTGCTCTTTCAAATCTTGATACATCTTCGTTTCTCTGGGGTGGATAGAATAAAGAGTATCATGAGCTTCCTGCATGATAACTTGCTTCAGCTCCGAATCTACTGGCACACAGATACGTCCTTTGTACCACAAAACTCCTTCTTTGTCTTCAGTGAATCTAGGTACCTTTCATGTACCAATACGACGTTTGATTCCGTCGATACTCTCATTCCCTTTCTAGGCTTCCTTGATTTGGCTAATCAAAGTGGGTTGAAGTTCAATGCTAGCTAAGAATCCCTTGCTAACTAATTCAGTTCTGAACTGCTCCAACTCTTCATACAAACTTGGTTGCTTCTCTTGATCATGGTGTTTAGCCTGCAAGGCAATCTACTAAGAGCATCCGCTACCACATTGGCTTTGCCGGGGTGATAGTGAATGTCAAGGTCATAATCCTTGATTAACTCTATCCATCTCCTTTGCCTCATATTCAGCTCCTTTTGCATGAAAATATACTTTAAGCTCTTGTGATCTGAATAAATCTCACAGCGATTACCCATCAGATAATGACGCCATGTCTTCAATGCCAAAACTATGGATGCTAGCTCAAGATCATGGGTCGGATAGTTCTGCTCTTGCTGCTTCAGTTGTCGAGACAGATAAGCGATGACTTTGCCTTCTTGCATCAACTCACATCCGAGACCAATCTTTGATGCATCACAATATACATCAAACGGCTTCTTGATGTCTGGCATGATCAATATTGGGGCTGATATCAATCTCTTCTTCAGTTCTTGAAAACTGGCTTCACATTTGTTGGTCCATTCAAACTTCTTGTCCTTCTTCATCAATTGGGTCATGGGTCTGGCGATGCTCGAGAATCCTTCTATGAACTTGCGGTAGTATCCCGCTAATCCGAGAAATGCATGGACTTGGGTTTGAGTGGTTGGGGCTTCCCATTCTTCGACATCTTTGATCTTGGCGGGATCAATAGAGACTCCTCCGGCAGACACAATATGTCCTAGGAATCCTACTTCTTTCAGCCAAAACTCACACTTGCTGAACTTGGCATATAACCGATGCTCTCTCAAGGTTCCTAGGATGATTCTCAGATGTTGCTCATGCTCTTCTTCTGACTTGGAGTAGATAAGGATATCGTCAATAAACACAACTACAAACTTATCTAGGAAATTCACAAAGATCTTATTCATGAGATTCATGAAATAAGCACGGGCATTGGTTAATCCAAAACACATAACCGTATACTCGTATAAACCATAGCGAGTAGTAAAGGCGGTCTTTGGAATATCCGTTACACAAATCTTAAGTTGGTGATAACCAGTCCTAAGATCAATCTTTGAGAATACCTGAGCTCCAGTCAACTGATCAAATAGATCCTCTATCTTTGGCAAAGGGTACTTGTTCTTGATGGTGACGTCATTCAACTTTCTGTAATCTATGCACAAACGGTTGCCTCCATCTTTATTGTCGACGAATAACACTGGTGATCTCCATGGCGATGCGCTTGGTTGAATCAAGCATGTTGCTAACATGGCATCCAACTGCTTCTTCAATTCCACTAACTCTGAGGGGTTCATGCTATAGGGTCTCTGGGCTATGGGTCTGGTTCCGGGGATTAGTTCGATAATGAACTCAATATCCCTATCCGGGGGCATACCTGGCAATTCATCTGGGAATACGTCGGGGTATTCACAGACTACTCTGACTTGGTCTATGGTGGGTAGGTCTAGGCTCTTGTTGCACTTGAATTAACGAGGTAAGGTTTCAGATATATGCTCTACTATGACTCCAGAGCTACTGGTCATGGTGATGGCTTTCTTAGCACAGTCTATCATTCCTTTATGCCTTGACATCTAGTCCATACCTAGTACTACTTCCAATCCTTGGTTCCAAATTCAATTAGGTTAGCATAAAAATCTATCCCATGTATTCTGATAGGCACATCTTTGCAAATTTTTCTAGCTGTCGTAGTTGAGCCGAGGATTTGAACTATCTTGGCATGCTTCAAGTTGGTTGGGTGAATCTTACTAGTGCATGCAAATTCTTCGGTGATAAATGAATGCGATGCTCCCGAATCAAAAAATACCCTTGCTAAAACTGAGTTGACAGAAAACATACCTAGCACTACATCTGGCGCTTCCTGGGCTTCTTCGGTGTTCATGTGGAAGAGATGACCGTTGCGGTTGTGAGGGTTCCCTGGGGCAAACCTTCTCCCTGGTTAAACACGACGCTGTTGTTGAGCTGGGGCATTCACATTGGCAGTGGCGGCAGTCTTCTTGGGACACTCATTGGAATAGTGACCCTTCACTCCACACTCGAAACAAGTGATCTGGGACTTATCCTTTGCTGCGACGGGCACAACCTTGCTTCCAGTTCTGGGTGTAGTGTTGTTGTTGTTGTTCTTGGGAGGTGCACGGTTGAAGTTGTTGGTGTTGCCGGAGTTGTGTTTGTTTCCTCCGGACTTCACATTGCCTCCGCTACGGTTGGGGTAGCTTGGGCGAGAAATTGCGGGTCGATTGTTCCTTGGTGCATATCCTGATGAGGGGTTGGGACGGTACTTCTAGTGACTGCTGGATCCAGATTGCTGCATCATACGACATTTGAGGTTGTCGTTTGCCTGATTAATCTTCCCTTCCATCTGAATGGCAGAGTCGACTAGCTCTTCGAGATCCTCGAAGCGGGTATTGACGAGGACAGTCTGCATCTCATCATGCAGTCCATTCAAGAATCTCTCCTTCTTCTTGACTTATGTGTTGATCTCATCAGGGTCTTACCTTGCAAGCGACAGGAATCTGTCACTGTATTCCACCACCGTCATTCTTCCTGGTTTCAAGTCGTGGAACTCATCCCTTAGTCGGGTGACTAGACCTTGCGACACGTGGGTGCGGCTGAACTTGGTTTTGAAGGCTTCCCATGTCATCACTTGACCATGGTTCATGTTACAGATACTAGTCCACCAAGCTCTTGCATCTCCCGCCAGGTAGTGGGTGGCAAAGGGAACTTTCTCGTTGTCATCAACTCCTACAACTTCTAAGTTCTTTTCCATTGTTTGTAACCAGTCATCAGCATCTAGTGGATTTTCAGCTTGGTTAATGATTGGGGGATTGGTATTCTGAAAGTTTTTGAGTTTGGATCCATGGTTATCCTGGTTTCCATGCCCTTGGTTGTTTTGGGCCATCTGAGCTTTCTGTTGCAATGTTGCTAAGTTGGCCTGCCGCTCTGCCCTGCTTTCTTCATGGTCTGCAACCAACATCTGCATAATCTGCAGCATTGGGTCTTGCAACGAGCTGCTCCCTCCTTGGTTTCCACGAGTCATCTGAAGATTGAGGTAGATAAAGGGGTGAGAGGGAAAGTTCTAAGGTTCAGGGTTTTGGTTTCAAAGCTAAAACTTTGAGTTTGACTTAGGTTTTGCAACTAACTCCATTTCATTCACTCAAACAAGCACACGGTACAAACACACACCACAACAATAAAGGAAAATAGATGGTTTGAAGAACCATTCTACAAGCTACGATACAGAGGGACCAATACATCTCATTCTACGACAGTGCTCTAGTGCATCTACTCATCGTCGATGAAGTTGGAGTCCTCATCGTCAATGTAGAAGTCCACATCATCCTCCTCTAGAAAGCCATCATCATTGCTGAGGTAAGAATCCATGTCTCCCTAGATGTCTTCACCCTCCTCTTCTTCCTCCTTTGCTGCAAGCTGAGCTTCTTGCTCCTTGACGGTCTTCTCGAGGTCGGCCACCTTCTTGCGAAGACGGGGGATGGTGCGATCCTTCTTCTCGTGCTAGAGGCGAAGAGACTGACGATCCTTGACAAGCAGTGAGAAAGTCTGGGCCTTCTGGGCGGCAATGGCACGGTTGTGGTTGGCGAACTCCCTAGCATTTTCCAACTCCTTCTGATGATCGTACAACAGGAAGTCGAGGTTCTACACCTGGCGCTCCAGTTCTAGATGACTTGGCATCTCCATCAGCATTCCCATGAAGTCACGTCTTGCATAGTGAGCAAAACGGGTTCCTTGGATTTGGTTGACTCTAAGGGCACATAGACATGCGAGAGCTTCATGCATTGCCCTGGCTAATCCATCTAGCCAGTTGTTCTCTCTCACGGAGAACTGGATTCTCCCGGACGTTGGTGCTTCTATGCTTCCTCTAAGATCAGCGGTGACTAGCCACTGTAAATCTCCTCCTGGGGGTCCTGGAAGTTGAGCTCCAAGAAACTCTGGATGTGGGCGTCCCAGTAACTCCGACAGTGAATCCAGATCCCTCTCGAAGATCAGTTGACCTCCGTTTCCCAACTGGTAGAACTTGCTGAACTGAGTCTCCATCTACAAGAATTAAGGATGAGGAAATTAGTGAAGTGATCAAGTGTGTCAAATTTTAAGTAGTAATGTAAGAATTTCGAGGAACATGAATTTTTGAGAAAGAATGAATTCCAAAGGAGAAGAGAGGAAATAGTTTTTCATAAATACTCACTTTGGTTTTGAAACTAAGTTTTTGTTTGGACGTCCATTCTAACTAGGGTCTCCTATGGTCAGGATGGCTCTGATACCAACTTGTCAACACCCGGATTTTTAATCCCAGATGCCTGTTATGTCATCCATCGCAATCCCAGGATTACCATTTTTGCGAGACATAACAGATTGGATATCACAGTACATCATCCATTACAAACCATACATAAGGTCTTACACATATAAGGATCTTATGATCCAGTCTTAATACAACAAGCAGCGGAATAAAAGATAAGTGTAGCGGTGGGGTCCATCTTCAGGGGCACAGGCAATGCTGACGAAGGCAGATAATCCTAGTTATCTTAGCCGTCCTGTTGACCATCATCTTGGTAGTCTCCTTTATAGTCTGGCCATGAGAATAGCCAGGGACAAAAGCCATGAGTACTCTTTAAGTACTCGCAAACTACCACTAACAAGTAGTATAGTTCTAATGTAAAGTGCTAACTATAAGGTTAAGTTTGAAATCTAAGCTGAGTTCAGAAGCAAAGAAAGATAAAATAAAGTTCTAGAATCACTTAAGTTGGGAAGCTAGTGTCATAAGCACAACCTTGTTGTGGTCAAGTCAAGATTCATCATTCATTTCATAAGTTAATTTGAAAACATCTGACAACGAAACAGTATGGCCATTCCAACTGTCCATAACCGCGGACGCGGCTATTCGAATAGTTTGACACTCTGTAGAGGTGGTACACTTTCACCACAAGATTCGATACATCTGTCAGGGATTTAACCCTGAATCATCATATTTAGTATGCAGATAATCAAACATAACCTTTCCTTTACACACCCTAGTATAAGCACCTCTCCTATGAGCATGGCCTCCCAACCATGACCATCTGTCGTCTTGGGCACTGCATAGGTGGACAACATTGAGAGGTAGCGTTAGCTCAAACCTCTCCCTCGAGGGAACTAATACTAATGCATATAAACTTCCGGCTAAGCCTTACCCAATTCAGGTATTATGGTTGTATGATAAATTTGGAATGGTATCGCATCCGAATCCAACCATCAGTTTTGTAAAAGGGTTAAGGCTCATGCCTCAACATTTTCACCATCATAAACCATTTGTGCTTATCAACACATGTCAAAACATCTCAATAGAATGACTCATCATTCCAAGGTTTTCATAATTCATTTTCACCAAGTGCTCCCATCTAAAATGACTCAAGTTTTTAGCTAACTCTAAACTACTAAGTTAAGACTGTTCACTAAGGTAGAAAGGTGGGATCAATCTCATGCCATAGAATGACATCTATAGTTATCTAAATAGGTCAAGTTTTATACTCTTTATGCTACCTTCAAAACAAGTAAAGGACTTTGGTAAAGTAAAGGAAGTAAAGCTTGGAAAATAATACTTGGGGTAAGTAATAGTCAAAGTGGTATAACCAAAACATGCCTAAAGCATCTACTTATATTATCTAGCTTGCAAGGGTTAGCTTGCTTTTTTAATGGTGGCTTGCCTTGTGAAGTGCAGTGGTTGAAGTTTTCTTCCTCCTCTTGATAGAACTCCTCCTCCTCGAAAGCTTGGTCGGTACTATCGTCTATAAATAAATACAGAGTACACAATCACCAAACAATACTTACTAGTCTAATTAGCACTCTAAGGCACACATTTTATGATCTATTATCATCACTAGCATCACAAGTTTTTTTAACTAGTTTCATTCTTTTTATTTAAGAAAAGTAATTACTACTCATTGAAAAATTAACTAAGATTTAATATTCACCACTTAAAATATGGGATCATGTGGGCACATGTCATCACCATAAATTCTAACATGTGGGAATGTGATTTAAGGGTTGGATCATATTTAATTAAGTTTAAGTTTATTATTTAATGATTTAAAGTGACTAGAAATGCCTATATAGCATTATTTTGGTAGTAGTCCAAAGTCACTACATGTAAACCTTAATATTATTAAATATTCCCAATAGGTATAGTGAAATGTGATTTTTGAGAGTTGGAATCAACTCTGAAGCTATCATGGTTGATTTTATAAAAATGTTTAAATGTGCAAAAGCTTATGTCTTGTTATTTTTACTAGGAGAGATATCTAACTATAATTGAATTAAATCCAACGAGCTTGGGTAGATATTTTCAGTAGCTTTCTAACACATTTGGAATCACTCCATTTGGATTTGTAAATCTCTCTGAATTGATTTTCAAACTAGGGGACAGAACTAAGTTCAAAGCTAAATAGAAAAACCTAAGTTTGAATTAAATGGGTCGCGCGGGAAAGCTAACGGGCCGGCCCAGTGGCTCTCCGCGGCATGGGGCACAGCTGGCAGGGGGTCCACCAGTCAGGGGCTCTTTACATGCGAAGCGGCACGGGGCGTTGTGGGCCATTAGATTAGAACTAGGATCTACGGCTGGGGCTCGTCGTCGACGACGGACAGGTCGTCGGCGAGGTCTAACCCTAGTGGCTCGGTGGGGGTGCTCAGGGGGCGTACCAGGGCTCCAACGACAACGGCGAGCTTAGGGGTGGTCGCAATCAGCAGGGCCCTTCTCCTCTAGTAGCGGCCAGCTATGGTGGAATTCCGGCGACTACAAGCTCGTGCGGCTCCGAGCAGAAGTGGGAAATGATCAGTGGTGAGAGGGGAGGTGAGTGGTGTGCAGAATAAGGCTGGGACTGGCTTCTATTTATAGCTCGACGAGGCGACCGAGAGTGATGGGCGGGCGGCTCTGGCGAGGGCTGCACAGCGTGCTAGCGGCGTGGCTCGAGGTAGGGGACGGTGGCCGGTCTCCTAGCGGTGCTCTATGGCTTAAATGCGTGGCTAGGGGCGGTGGCAAACGGTCGAGCGGTGCTCACACTCTGAGCGGCCGAGGCGGCGTTTGACACAGCGTGCGGTGGCTGCAGGTCAAACGGCAGTGAGCGGGCATGTCTAGGTGGTTCCCTGGGTCGTGCCGATGCGGTGAGCGTGGGCTGCGGTCGAGGCGCGGCGTGTGCATGCTTGTCGGGCGCGGCGCTCTGGGGCGTGCTCGGCATGGCGCACACTCTCTGGGCGCGGCGCTCTGCGGGTGGTCCATGGCTAGGCTTTGCTCGGGGACGGGACAGAGGGTGGTGGTGTGGGCTGGTCTAGCTCCTAGACATGGCGAGAGAGAGGGGCGGTCTACTGCTACGATGGCAAGGTTGGTCGGCGAGCATGGTGCTCGGGGTGGCGTGGCACTGCTGCTAGGGGATAGGGGATGGGGTGTTTAGGGTTTGGTTAGAGCTAGAAGGGACAGAGGGAGTAAATGGATGTCAATTGGGTGGGAAAACCCTGTAGGAAACAGTGAGCTAATACTAGGTGTAATCTCTGTCTGCCAAGTGTTTGTGAAAATGGCCGCAAGAAATTTAGTTTTGAATTTTGAAAAGATTTTTGGTGGGTGTGTTAGTCATAAGCTGGAGACTCTGTGGTTTCTTGATTTTTGAAAATGAAGCTCATTTAAGTGGTTTTTGAAATAGGGTGATCTTGATACCTACACTATATTCAATTTTCAAATGTCATTAAAAATTAGTGTTTGAAAGTTTTTGGCAGATCACAAAGTGGGCCTTGGTACATCATTATATGTACTAGCAATGGGTGCAAATATCCACAATTGTTTCTATTAAGAATTGAGCACTAGGAATAGCAAGAGTAGGCATGCTGATTAAAATGGCACAAATGACCATTCTCTTCTTTTATTCATTTTGATTTGTTTTTCTTTGGGATTTGTTTGGGAATGATCTGGATGATGTTTATTTCACCTAAGAATCATTTTACAAGAAATGGATCACTTAAACAAGGCAACTCAAATCAACTCCTATGAACACACATATGAATGCTTTAATAATTTTAATTGGAAAAGTTTTTGTTAACCCTAATTTTGATGATTTGGATCTTAATAACCTTGGATTCAAGTTTTGGGATGTTACACATAGGGTAGGCATTTATATTGGAGTGGGCATCCGGAGAGTTTTGATCGGTTACTCGACCCACGATCGGTATGGATCAGGGCAGGGTACTCGGTTGGTGTGGGTAAGTGTACAACCTCTTTAGAGTGTAAATCTATTGGAGTAGTCGTGTCCAAAGTCATGGACGGTTGGGAAGGTTGCTATAGAGGGGTGCTGGTTTTGGTTTCAAAAAGGATTTTAGAAAAGCAACGGCTTTTGGAAATGTTTTGACCATGGGATGGTCAGAAAGGATACATATTTTGACCATGGGATGGTCAGAAAGGAAGGAAAGGAGTTTGGTCATGGGATGATCGGAAGGACGAAACAATTGGGTGACCCAATCCTAGTGTTTTCCAAAACTTTTCAGAAAGGTTTCCAAAATGTTTACAAAGGTTTTTAGCAAAGATATGTAGATGCTATATCTACAAGAGAAACTATGTGAGAAAAGAACCTCTCTTGGAGCCCTCCCACTACCACAACCATATTGCACTTCCTCTTGTTATTATTATTCTCTAAAGGTGGTTTGCGAGTAAATTCAACGTACTCACTGGCATTGTACCTGGCTATTAACTTGGACATATTCAAGAAGTACTTGGAGAAGAAGGTGACCTTGACGTCTATGCGAGCTAGGACGTTCTCCCAGTCAGCTGCGTGTAGGTTATGGCATGGCTCAGGCTCTACGCTTGATGAAGTTCCGCTGATGAATATTGATGTAGCCATAATGGCATGTAAGGTATGACATGTATCCGCTTAAGTATTGGATGTTTACTTTGGTACTTGTCGATTATGTGCCACGACTATCTGATCATGGGATCGTGGTGTATGCATAATAGGGATTCTCGGAGGATTAATCCGGGGGTCCATAGACTTGGTATCATAGCCATAATGACTTTAGGAGAACCTTAGTTAGCATGGATGCTAGACATGAAAACTATTTCTGGAAACATCGGCTTTAGAAAACTACTTTCAAAAAGCTGTTTGAAAGATTCTACTTCTTATCCGATCCTAATTTAAAAGTACTTCTAAAATGACTTCCTCTATCTCTTATCCAAACCTCAAACATACGGATTTCAAACAAATAGGACCCTAAATTAGGTGAACACAATGAGAACAAGATCAAGAGAAGCCCTACCAACAAAATCCTCATAATCTTAAGAAACCAAGTACTACACTATCGAGAAGCGTCCGAAGACTCGGTGAAGGCTTCATATGCAAGATAGTGACTCAGGCCTTAAGAACAATGACGTCTAGGATAACTAGTCCTAAGATAGGATTCCCTCATATCGCGAGTAGTTAACTCCTTGGCCCCCCCTATTTGGCCGTGTTTCCTTGCCTAAGTGCATGATGTGTTGCTTGATGTGTGTTATTTGCGAAGAACATTGCGACCCTACTGCTATGTTCACCTTGTATGTATGTTCTGGCTGGATTGACCCAAGACAAATGGTTTTAAAAATCGATACCCCGCCCTGTAACTCAAGAAACCCCCATATTAGTTGTCGCTAATGAGAACCCTACTAACCTCTGGAGTGATGGGAGGAAGAGCATCGCAAGAACTAAGAGTTCGACATCATCAAGTTAGCACAAGTTGAAGACTCCTCCTTAGTAGGATGGCATACCTTGTCCAACTCAGTTCTCAAGACTCAGCATCGACACTACGCGCCATCATTCACCTGCCGAAAATAGCCAGAATCTCGTTGAAGTCAGAAGTCTACCACCGAAGGATCCCCACGCCCAACGAGAAACCATAAGATATGTTAACCTAGACATGTGGTAAAGACCCGACTCCACTAACCTTCAGTATATTAGAACTTCTGACAGCCCCAAGAGACTAATGAATAATCGGCCCCTCTGCCCACCCAACGGAAGTCCCTCACCAGGAGGCTGGAATACTCCAAATCCCTGAAGACAAGGATGCATGAAGACACCAAGTTTACTCCGCCATCGACAAAAAGCAACGCAAATAGTTCAAGTGAAGATGTTTTCTATGAAGTTCGCTACCCTACCTCAACCGAAGACTAGCAAGAAGAGTCGTTAACTGCTAACTTGCCCTAAGATAACTCCTTCAAACTTTGTTAGGAAACCACCTTGACCAGGTTTCACAATAGAACGACACTCGATGACCTCAACTCAAGACCCAAGGAGATACCGCCATCTTCAGCATCCTGCCATCACTTCAAAATGGAAGATTAGCGATAGTCTTCCAACATCATCTGGCTATTCCAAGAAGGAAGGACCGCGTTAACTCCGAGCCACCCTAGTTTAACCCTAAGGGGGAAAGACTGCGTCTTTCCCACCAAATAGAATAACCATCTGCCAGAAGCAACCTCAGAATTAGACCCAAATACGTAAACTAGGATACGATAAGCCCTTAAGAGAAACACCGTAAATCGTTATAGAAGGAAGATCGTCCATCACAACAAGGACTGAAGCCGCTCAACTCTCTGTGCAATCCAAGAAGTCTGAAGCTTAACTTCACCGACACAGTAATCACTTTCCAAGATGAAGATCATAAGCCAGTGTGCTTAAGACGCATAGTACTAACTCTAACACAAATCCCCTAACCTTACTCTCCTGAATCTCGGGACGAGATTCTTTTAAGGGGAAAGGTTTGTAACATTCCAATTTAGCAACCCTGATTAGTGGTCCACTATTCAAAAATTAGGGGGAACAAAAACTTTTTCTTATTTAATTGTGCAGTGCTTGCTTGTTGTTGTCTATGCTTATGCTTCTGATTGTATAGCTTATGATATACTCCTTACCTCAAACTAAGCTTGATGGTAATCTTAGTAGTAGTTGATTTGCTTGTAAGATGAGTTGCCTTGATCTGTTGTCTGATGACTTGCCTTGATCTGCCGTCTGACTTGTTTGCTCGGGAAGTGGTATGAGCTACCCTAGGGGCTCATCATCTAGAATATAGCTAATCCAAGAGTGTCAACCCTAAGCAAGTTAACCAAGATGGATCTAATCTATAGCCACTAGGTGATCATCTAAAACCATTAACCAGATCACTTCTGAAGTTATTCCTTCTAGAAGTTTCCAAATCAAAATAGACAAATATCAAGCATGAATCCTATCTACTCAATCTACACTTCAGCATAATCCATTTGATGATTCTTTGGTACCTTGCATCATATCAAAAGCCACCTTCTCTTACATCCTAGTCAAATCCCCAAATCTGCCAAAATATGACCAAGTCTCGAAAACTGTTAACAATATCACATCTTTGGGACCCCCTCTCTCCAAACCCTTGTGCATTTTTAGAAATGCACTTGAACCATCTTCTAAAACATACTAAGGAATACCAAGGACCACTCTTTCCCTTGTCTAGATCACCTTTTAACCCACTTGTTCTTGATGGTTTTGCAGGCAAGAAAATAACTTTTTCTACAAATCTTAGCAACTAGCCTACTTGGTCAGAAGCTCACACCTTCACCCTACCTTCTTTCGACCAACTATCTACATGATTGTGTTCTACTCATGAAGGTCTTGCAATACCTACTTCACTTGTTCCAAATGGATCCTTGCGCTCCAAGAACCCACAATGTTTTAAAGCCTATTTGATAATCTGCTTTGGTACCCTTATTTTATTCAAAGTTTGGAATCAGTCTCTGGAGATCTCAACCATGATCAACCTCAAACCTCTATACCATGGTGATCTACATAACCTGGTATATCTATCCATATAGCCAATGACCCAAGAGGAACATTGAGCTCCAAGATCCAACCATGTTTTGAAGGTATAAAAATAATAATGCCTAAGATCCTATATCTCTTGCTTTCGTTCCAAATCAAGTTGAAATTCCAAAACCCCAAGCTTACAATTGGTAGATACAACATGTGTACATCATCTACCTTAGATCTAAATATTTATAAAATAATACCAATAATTGTTTTGGCCCAAAAACAATTAAATCCTTTCTTTTCCAAAAATCCCAAAACCACTTCAATGAAGGAAAATATTGTTTATCTCCAAAACACATCCTCACCTGAAGGCACACTTGATGCCTATATATCATATCCTACCTCCTCATAAAAAAATATTTTTGAGATTCTTTATTATTTCTTTTTGCCCTTTTTCTTGAATGGCAGAAAGGAGAAATAATAGCTTAAAAATACTTTTCCCTTGAAATAAATTCCAACAAAATTCCCTAATGTGTGATATGGTATTTAGGACCATCTCACATCAAACACCAATCATGTACAATGTAAAAATATCAAATAAGCTTCTAGAAACTACTTCTACACTTTTTGAATAAATGGATTTAAGTGGACTAAAACTCGTTTGAAAAATCTCAAATAATTCTAGGAGAGATACCTTGACTATATCTATCCACCAGTACCACTCCCTCATTTTATAAAGGCTACATCTATGTACTTCCTTCATAACCCTTGATTTGACCAATTATGCAAACTAATCAAAATTCACTAATCAAACCACCTCCAACCATCATCAAAGCTTGACCAGCACTTCTCTCCAGCACCCATCACAGCCCTGGTCGTGTACCACTGTAGAAGCAGCCCTCTCCGTCCTCTACCTCTTGGAAGCCTAGAGAGAGTAAGAGAAATATCATATCCCTTAAGATCTTGGCCAATAAATGCAGCAGCCTCAGCAGGCTCCCTCTCCCTTACTAGTCGAGTTGCTGGACCCATAGCAGTGCCTCCACCTCCCCTCTCACTCCATGGCTAGCCCTAGCCCTTCCTCCCTCCACTTTCTCCCTATGGACGAAATAAAGAAGGAGAAGAAAAGCTGACAGGCTATGACCTCTCTAGGATTCCCCCGCTCTCTAGTGGCTCCACACCATCCTCTCCACCACCTCCCTCGATGAATCATAAGCACAGCCCCCTCTCCAGCTTGAGCCTAAGCCCGGTGCACCATAGACAACCCTCTCCCTGGATTTAAGGCAAAGGTCCACCCCAGCACCCCTCCCCCGGCTCATTTTGCTCCCCCTGGCCAGAAGGAAAGAAAGAAGCTCTCGGCCTCTTTCAAAAATCTCGTGTAGCTCGTCCACCCCTACTCCTCTCCCTCTGCATGTCGTACTATCAAAACCTCATCACTCCTTTGAGACTAACTAGACCCATTTTCCTTTCCATGTAGCAACCCTGGAGACCTGCCCGATGGAGACCGAAGCTTACCTCAGCGAGTCTCGCGCGAACAGCTTCCTCGATGACGAACCCCACATCGCCGCCCCTCTCTGTGGCCGCCGCGATGCGCCGCATCACCCCGGACCCTCCCCAGTGCCTCTCCCGCCCCGAGGTGAGCTCCCCGTGCCCTCTCCGCCCTGTTTAGGGTTTCCCCTCACCGCCGCCACCTCGGAGGAAGACGATAGCCGCCCGCCGTCGATCGGGTCCTAATCGGACAGCCTAGGAACCCCGATACCGCTTTGTCCCCCGCTGTCCCTGACGGCCGGGCCCCGCCATGCTTGATTTAAACACGGACTCCCGTGCATGCCACCCCTCCCGGGTGGGCCGGATCTGCCCGCCGAGCCCATCTAGTTGCAGATCCCAGCCTATGGCCACTTCGCCTTCTTTTTTGTTTTTCCTTTTCCTCAAATCCAGAAATGGCCTCCTAGTTTAAATAATTTTGAAAATGAAAAACAACTCCATTTGCTCATATCTAAATTCTTACATGTTATACAACATTTTGTCTAATATGCGAAACAGTAATCCAGCCAAAAATAATAGTTATATTTATCATATTTAATTATATGCCTAAACGTGTATTTTCCACTATATGTTTATCTTTGGGGGTTTAGTAACTCCAATTGGAGTGGTACCTATTTGTGCTGAAAGGTACTTCCGGTAACTTACATACCCCTTTGACCCTACCCCAAAAGCCTCATGGTTTTCCCATATCAAAATTAACAAAACAGCCCAATCTTCCTTTACGAAATTCTCTAGGTCAAACCAAAATTGTTATTGATCTAATTCCAACTCCCATAACATATGCACACCATTACCCTCCAAACCCTACGAGCCCAAAATTTTACAAGACCTGGTTGATTTATTATGAATTAAACTATTCTGTATATATGTTTAATTCACTAAATAAATCTATCCAGTAGTTATGTATATCCAAAGATAGTGATTCCAATTTCTACAGAAAGGTATTCAATTTACCTAACATGTGTCTTTGGAATCATATCAAAATATTCTGTAGAATTAATCTGGTGAAAAATACAAAACAGCTATAGAACTGACTTTGGGAATTTTTTGAGGGCATTCTGGTAAATATTTTGACAAGATTCCAACTCTTAGTGAATCACTACATCAAGCGCTTCACAAATACGCAAGGAAATAATTTTTTCACTCATATAACTTTTCTGGTGAATTAATTCCTAAATCTAGAGTTTTTATCACTAGAAATTGCATAGTAAATCAAGGGAGATTGATAAAATGGTGAAACCACTTTTGTTGGCTTCATATTATCATTACCTATCTGATGGTATAGTTTTTGTATAATGATATCTTACATAATCAAAACTTGGTCTTAAATTCCCTAATTAAATGATATACACCACATAAATCATATATATAACTCCAAACGCATTCCAAGTAATTCCACTTACTTCGAATCCAACTACTCAAAGCCTACTGAATTGTAAACTTGTATTGTTCCTTGATTGATGTATGTTTTGATGCTTGTATGCCTTGTATTGAATGTGGTACTATTTGTTTGCATGTGTGCTCGATGACGATGAGAAGAAGAGATCTTATTATTATTGGTATTGGTATTCTTGGTTATCTAAGGAAGAGGTCCAGGGACATCCCACTGGTCAGAGGAAAGCCACCTTCTTGCTCATAAGCCTTGTCCTACTATTTTACTTATACATGTTTTATCTGCTGTTTTATGAAAACTGCACTGTTTTACTATATGATGTTGTATATCTGGTAGTGGATTGGCTCCTCCAAACCATTACACAATGGTACTACTAAGTACAACCCCCTTGATGATACCTACTTGTCCCTAGTATGGTAGATGGTGTATTGCACCATACCCCTTTGGAGACCCTGTTTTAGCTGAAGAAAAACTAGAGGATGGAAAGACCCCGAAATTTTTTCACAAAATGTTTATGGCAAAACCTTGGTGAGGTTTGACCTACCAAGAGATGTTTGAGGAAATAAAAAGGATTTTTGTGACAAAATTCTGAAGGAAAGATGGAGGAAAAAGGTTTACAAAAACGCACTCGGTTCTTTGCAGTTTTGCTAGAACAATCAACCCGTGCAACCACATTACTCTGGAATGGGATAGGGTTGGGCTGGATGTTTGATTGCTCTGGTATAAGCTGCCTACAACTACTTCAGGGGATTTATAAATCCTGGAGGGTGGGCCTTTCTCCTGTAAAGGTCCATGTGAGACATCAACCTAGAGAAGGAACAAATTGTCTACGGGCCTCCACGCGTTACTATGAGCCCCTCATTGAAAGCACACACTTTGTGCAGTGCAAAAACCGCTCCAGTTTGCTTGTGAACTATATAGGGCATCCTGGTGTTGAGGGGAAACAACTCTCATAGGGTAGGCACTTATATTGGAGTGGGCATCCGGAGAGTCTTGATCGGTTACTTGACCCACGATCGGTATGGATCAGGGCAGGGTACTCGGTTGGTGTGGGTAAAGTGTACAACCTCTGCAGAGTGTAAATCTATTCGTATAGCCGTGTCCATGGTCATGGATGGTTGGAAAGGTTGCTATAGAGCAGTGCTAGTATTGTTTTCAAAAAGTATTTCAGAAAAACAATGGCTTTTGGAAATGTTTTGACCATGGGATGGTCAGAAAAGGATACATATTTTGACCATGGGATGGTCAGAAAGGAAGGAAAAGAGTTTTGTCATGGGATGATCGGAAGGACGAAACAAATGGGTGACCTGAGCCTAGTGTTTTCCAACACTTTTCAGAAATGTTTACAAAGGTTTTCAGCAAAGATATTTAGATGCTATATCTACAAGAGAAACAATGTGAGAAAATAACCTCACTTGGAGCCCTCCCACTACCACAGCCATATTGCATTCCCTCTTGTTATTATTATTATCTTAAGGTGGTTTGCGAGTACATTCAACGTACTCACTAGCATTGTCCCTGGCTATTAACTTAGTTAGATTCGAGAAGTACTTGGAGAAGAAGGTGACCTTGACGTCTATGCGAGCAAGGACGTTCTCCCAGTCAGCTGCCTATAGGTTATGGCATGGCTCGGGATCTATGCTTGATGAAGTTCCGCTGATGAATATTGATGTAGCCATAATGGCATGTAAGGTATGACATGTATCTGCTTAAGTATTGGATGTTTACTTTGGTACTTGTCGGTTATGTGCCACGACTAACTGATCATGGGATCGTGGTGTCTGCATAACAAGGATTCTCGGAGGATTAATCCAAGGGCCCCACATAATTGCTCAAGGCCAAGCACGCTTAACCTTAGAGTTCTTTTCGAATGAGCTTTTGAAAAAAGAATTTGCAACTTGTTGGTATGAGTATTCTATCTATCCTATTAACACATGTGCCTAGTCTCACATAAACCACATTGATCCACATGACCACACACACACTAGAGGATTATGTGATGCAACTTCTACCACACTAGTGCAACATGCAATGGGGAAGCTGCTTTCCTATGTGTTTTTGGTCTTTGACCATGGTTTGACACATTGATCCACTAGTGTTATTGCATGTGTTATTTTCCTAAACCACATTGATCCACTAGTGTCATTGCATGTGTTCTTTTCCTAAATCACATTGATCCAATAGTGTCATTCATCCACATGTCCACATTACATGTGTTATTTTCCTAAACCACATTGATCCACATGACCACACACACTCAAGTGGATTCTACGACGAAACTTCTACCACACTTTTGAAACCGGCAATGTGGAAGCTGCTTTCCTATTGGTTTTTGGTCTCCGTGACCATGGTTTGACACATTGATCCACTAGTGTCATTGTATGTGTTCTTTTGTAAAACCACATCGATCCACTAGTGTTATTGCATGTGCTCTTTTCCAAAACCACATTGATCCACTAGTTTCACTGATCCACATGACCTCATTGCGTGTGTTCTTTTCATAAACCGCATTGATCCACATGACCACACACACTTTGGTGGATTCTGTGATGCAACTTCTGCCACATTGGTGCAACATGCAATGTGGAAGCTACTTTCCTATTTGTTTTTCGTCTCCATGACCATGGTTTGACACATTGATCAACTAGTGTCATTGCATGTGTTTTTCCAAAACCACATTGACCCACTAGTGTTATTGCATGTGTTGTTTTCCAAAACCACATTGAGCCACTAGTTTCACTAATCCACATGACCTCATTGTGTGTGTTCTTTTCATAAAACACATTGATCCACATGACCACACACACTCAACTGGATTCTGTGATGCAACTTCTATCACACTAGTGTAACATTCCATGTGGAAGCTTCTTTCCTATGTGTTTTTGGTCTCTATGACCTTGGTTTGATACATGGATACACTAGAGTCATTGCATTTGTTCTTTTCGTAAAACCACATTGATCCACTAGTGTCATTGCATGTGTTCTTTTCGAAAACCATATTGATCCACATGACCACACACACTCTAGTCGGTTATGTGATGCAACTTCTGCCAAATCGGTGCAACATGAAATGTCAAAGCTTCTTTCTTATGTGTTTTTTGTCTATGTGACCATGGTTTAACACATGGATCCACTAGAGTCATTGCATGTGTTATTTTTCTAGAACCACATTGATCCACTAGTGTCATTGCATGTATTCTTTTCTAAAACCACATTCATCCTCATGACCACACACACTCCAGTGGATTCTGTGATGAAACTTCGGCCACACTAGTGCAACATGCAATGTGGAAGCTCCTTTCCTATGTGTTTTTGGTCTCTATGACCATGGTTTGAAACATGGATCCAATAGAGTCATTGTATGTGTTCTTTTCCTAAACCACATTGATCCAATAGTCTCATTGCATGTGTTCTTTTTGTAAACCACATTGATCCAAAAGTGTCATTGATCCACATAACCACATTGCAGGTGTTCTTTTTCAAAACCACATTGATCCACGTGACCGCACACACTCTAGAGGATTATGCGATGCAACTTCTGCCACACTAGTGCAACATGCAATGAGGAAGCTGCTTTCCTATGTGTTTTTTGGTCTCTGTGACCACGGTTTGACACATTGATCCACTAGTGTCATTGCATGTGTTCTTTTCCTAAACCACATTGATCCAATAGTGTCATTGCATGTCTTCTTTTCCTAAACCACATTGATCCAATTGTGTCATTGATCCACATGTCGACATTGCATGTGTTCTTTTCCTAAACCACATTGATCCGCATGACCACACACACTCAAGTGGATTCTATGATGAAATTTCTACCACACTAGTGAAACCTACAATGTGGAAGCTTCTTTCCTATGTGTTTTTGGTCTCTGTGGCCATGGTTTGACACATGGATCCACAAGAGTCATTGTACGTGTTCTTTTACTAAACCAAATTAATCTGCCAGTTTCATTACAAGTGTTCTTTTCCTAAACCACATTGATCCAATAGTGTCATTGCATGTGTTCTTTTCCTAAACCACATTGATACAATTGTGTCATTGATCCACATGTACACATTGCATGTGTTCTTTTACGAAACCACATTGATCCACATGAACACACACACTCAAGTGGATTCTATGATGAACCTTCTACCACACTTGTGAAACATGCAATGTGGAAGCTGCTTTCCTATGTGTTTTTGGTCTCTGTGACCATGGTTTGACACGTGGATCCACTAGAGTCATTGTATGTGTTCTTTTCCTAAACCACATTGATCCTCTAGTTTCATTTCATGTGTTCTTTTCCTAAACCACATTGATCCCCTAGTGTCATTGCATGTGTTCTTTTCCTAAACCACATTGATGCGCTAGTTTCATTGCATGTGTTATTTTTCTAAATCACATTGATCCAATAGTGTCATTGATCCACATGACCACATTGCATGTGTTCTATTCCTAAACCACATTGATCCACATGACCATGCACACTCTAGTGGATTCTATGTTGAAACTTCTGCCACACTGGGAAACATGCAATGTGGAAGTTGCTCTCTAATGTGTTTTTGGTCTCTATGACCATGGTTTGACACATGGATCCACTAGAGTTATTGTATGTGTTCTTTTTCTAAACTACATTGATCCACAAGTGTCATTGCATGTGTTCTTTTCCTAAACCACATTGATCCAATAGTGTCATCAATACACATGACCACATTGCCTGTGTTCTTATCCTAAACCACATCGATCGACATGACCACACACACTCTGGTGGATTCTCTGATGCAACATATGCCACACTGGTGCAACATGCAATGTGGAAGCTGCTTTCCTATGTGTTTTTGGGCCCCACAGAATTGCTCAAGGCCAAGCACGCTTAATCTTAGAGTTCTTTTCGAATGAGCTTCCGGAAAAAGAATTTGCAACTTGTTGGTATGAGTATTCTATCTATCCTATTAAGACATGTGCCTAGTCTCACATAAACCACATTGATCCACATGACCACACACACTCTAGAGGATTCTGTGATGCAACTTCTACCACACTAGTGCAACATGCAATGGGGAAGCTGCTTTCCTATGTGTTTTTGTCTCTGACCATGGTTTGACACATTGATCCACTAGTGTTATTGCATGTGTTATTTTCCTAAACCACATTGATCCACTAGTGTCATTGCATGTGTTCTTTTCCTAAACCACATTCATCCAATAGTGTCATTCATCCACATGTCCACATTGCATGTGTTATTTTCCTAAACCACATTGATCCACATGACCACACACACTCAAGTGGATTCTACGACGAAACTTCTACCACACTTTTGAAACCGGCAATGTGGAAGCTGCTTTCTTATGTGTTTTTGGTCTCCGTGACCATGGTCTGACACATTGATCCACTAGTGTCATTGCATGTGTTCTTTTGCAAAACCACATTTATCCACTAGTGTTATTGCATGTGCTCTTTTCCAAAACCACATTGATCCACTAGTTTCACTGATCCACATGACCTCATTGCGTGTGTTCTTTTCATAAACCGCATTGATCCACATGACCACACACACTCTGGTGGATTCTGTGATGCAACTTCTGCCACACTGGTGCAACATGCAGTGTGGAAGCTACTTTCCTATTTGTTTTTCGTCTCCGTGACCATGGTTTGACACATTGATCCACTAGTGTCATTGCATGTGTTTTTCCAAAACCACATTGACCCACTAGTGTTATTGCATGTGTTGTTTTCCAAAACCACATGGATCCACTAGTTTCACTAATCCACATGACCTCATTGTGTGTGTTCTTTTCATAAAACACATTGATCCACATGACCACACACACTCAATTGGATTCTGTGATGCAACTTCTATCACACTAGTGTAACATTCCATGCGGAAGCTTCTTTCCTATGTGTTTTTGGTCTCTATGACCTTGGTTTGATACATGGATACACTAGAGTCATTGCATTTGTTCTTTTCGTAAAACCACATTGATCCACTAGTGTCATTGCATGTGTTCTTTTCCAAAACCACATTGATCCACATGACCACACACACTCTAGTCGATTATGTGACGCAACTTCTGCCAAATCGGTGCAACATGCAATGTCAAAGCTTCTTTCTTATGTGTTTTTTGTCTATGTTGCAACATGAAAAGGCACAAACAAAAGATTCATGAATAACAATGCTTTGCAAGACGTTTGTTTGTTTCACATAAAGAAAACATAGCATAGTGGCATTCAGCTTGTCCCTCATAGAGTAGCAAACATAAATGCATAGGACACCTTCAAAGTTCATACGAGTGACTAGATAAAAATAGTTTAAAACAAGCAATATCAAAGCTATGCATCAACCAACAAGTCTTGGGACAATGCACATAGAACTAAGAATGGCCACTATGCTCTCAAAGTAGGTGCATAAAGATAGAGGGTGGAGACTCAACATAAAAGTAAAAGAAAGGCCTTCATAGAGGGAAGTAGGGATTCAAGTTTCATAAAGAGCTTCCAAAAATTATGGTACTTGTTATTTTTCAGCTCTCATTACCCCTATCATAAGAATCTTTAAGGTGATTAAGGTTAAAGTGACACAACTAAGAGGATATGCTTGACAAGTTATAATCTAAAATCTCATGTCCCTTACTTACGAAGACCGAACCTCATGCTACTCAACTTTAGGCACGAGTAAGCTCTTGTCATTGTAAGTACATATGTAGCATAAAGAACCGCCAACGGGGTACCCCTTGCACATGATACAGGAGCTATCCCATAATCAAAATGACAAGGCAAGCAGAGAATGAGCATCTCAGTGATATTTTTATTTGCTATTTGCATAGGTTTTTATTGAGGATGCTTCATAGAGTGCTCATTATGGTGATGCTGCAAGTTTCCACCATGATTAGGCATGGCTTAGGCTAGTGTCCTAGGCGTTTCTCTAATACACATACAAACTCCATGATCTTACAAGTTCCACTTTTATTTCACACCGTCGGGGTCCATAAGCAAAAGAACATGATATCAACGGGGTACAAAGTTCAAGTGCAATGTTGAAAGCGTTCCCCATGATACATGGTTCTGCTAACTTCAACTTATAAAGCGCAAACATATACACAACAAAGATGGACCCAATGGTTCAAGTTTATGAAATGCAAGAAAAGTAAAGTGTGCCATCAAGTTCGTGAGAGCTTTAATCACTAATTTTCACATAACAAGTTTAATTTGGAAGGTAGAAAAAAGCATGAGTATACTTGGAATAGCAATTGCTAATAGGTAGGTATGGTGGACTCTTTGGAATAACTTGGTTTAAGGAGTTGGATGCATGAGTGAAACTCATACTCGGTTATGGAGGCTAGCAAAAGACTGGGAGCGACCAACTAAGAGAGCAATAATGGCCATAATCATGCAGAGCGACAAAACATCATTAATTAAAGCATAAAGTGATATTACACATTGAAAACTAAAGGATCATCAAGGCTATGGTGACTTGGGATAGTCATAACATGGTGTGAGCATGTGCCAAGTCAACCCAAATAAAGCATCAAAGGAGAATACCACAATACTATGCTTTAATATGCTAAAACAACGCATAATCCTTCCAAGGCACATTAAGCAATCTCAATTGTTTATAACAAGTCATGCTACAGCAAAGAATACTAAGCTTAAAGACAAAACAATATCAAACATGGTATGACAAAGCATAGGCCACAGTCAAAAACAAGCTCTCTTTACCACTTAGCATGAGCTTTCCTACTGTTTACCAATCCAAACCAAACTATTTGAAAACCAGTGTATGAAAGAGTGGGTCCAACCAATTTATTCAGCAAACTAAGCAAACCAAGTAAATGAAAATGAAAAAGAAGACGCTCCAAGAACAACACAACTGTTCATGAAACGATAAAAATGAAGTGTTTGGAAGAAACCTGGATTTTTATTGATGAAGAAGGGGATGCCTTGGGCATCCCCATGCTTTGACGCTTGTACTTATTGGACATTTCTTGGGGTGACACGCGTGGCATCCCCGAGTTTGAGCTTTAGTCCATCCTTCATCTCATTACTCATTCCTTCCATACACCTGAAATATTTCCTTCATACAAAACTTCACACAATCTTTATTAGCAACATTAGTGCACTCAAGATAATAAGTGTTTGGGTTCAGTTTTAACACCAATAAAACTTTCATTAAAACACAATCTACTATAGCACTTGCCTCAAAAAGCTCAATTCCGCAAAAGAACTCAAAATGGAACCAACAAGAAGCAAATGCAAATAATGGCAGAAATCTGTCAAAACAGACCGGCAGGTAAAGACAAAAAAATTCAAAGACCTTGTGTTGCTCAAATCAAAAAGTGTTGAACTAATGAAAGTTAGATAACAACCTGGGGCAGAATCACAAAAACTGACGCCAGAAAAGGACGTACAGAGATTTTACACAAATTTTTACGGTGAAGCACAGAAATCTGTTTCGGGACAACAACTTTCCCAATCATTACTTCTCTCTCATTAGAGGTTACTCTTGGCACAAAAAGCAAATAAAAAGGATAAGGAGCGGTTATTATAGAAGTAATAACTTCCAAGACTCATCTAAAACTTTTGTATTATCTCCGAATAAGTAGTTTTCTTTAACGCCTTTAAGTTAGGCATAAGAAGCAAGAAAAATAATCAAGTGTTCTCAAATGAAGAAGCATTAAGATTGATACCAGAAATATCTTCAACAAGGCAAGGTATCTCATCCAAATAAGTTCTACAGGATCCTCTCTCAATGCTCTTGGGTTCACTATTTTCATCAAACGGGTTTTCAGGAACAATCCAATCAAGATTTTTTCTATGGCTTCATGAATTGCTACAAGTTTAAAAGGTATTGGTATCTTAGTTTCCTCCACATTAGGTTCAGTTTTGTCCATCTTTTCTCGTGTACCAATAACATCTACGCATGAGCCTAGCTTATTAAAACGTTCAAAAACTTTCCTAGCTTCCTTGGCAACATCAGAGAATTCCTTAAGCAAAGTTTCCAGAATAAAATCTCTCTTTTCAAGGTCATCAATTTCTTTAAGTTTAAGAAACATTGCTTGAATTAAGGGATTAAGGTTAACAAACCTAGCTTCCAACATGTGAACTAAAGAAGCTGCAGCAATTTCATAGTTTGGAGCATGTTCTGCAAGGGATCTATCCTCAATATCCTCATGTTTACTAACATGATTAAATATTTCTTCAATATTGTCTTTTCCAATTATAGAGCCACTACATATTGAAAGGTCTTTCAGGGTGAATTTAGGGATCAACATGGTGAGCTAAGGAAGAGGTAACAACTATAAAAAGACTTAATTTTTTGTGTTTTTAATAAAGAAAGCAAACTAGTAAAACTATTTTTGTGTGTTTTTGATAAAGAAACAAGCAAACAAAGCAAAAGTAAACTAAGCAAAACAAAAACAACAAAGTAAAGAGATTGGTTATGAGGGACTCCCCTTGTGAAGATGTCATTGACTCCCCGGCAACGGCGCCAGAAAATATGCTTGATGGCCCAAAATATATCGAGCTCGTTGGGGAACCCCAAGAGGAAGGTATGATGAGCACGGCACAAGTTTTCCCTCAGTTATGAAACCAAGGTTATCAATCCAGTAGGAGCAAGGAAACACCCCAAAGTTGTTGCTAGCTAGACTTTGGAAGGGCGCACTACCGACGTCAGCAGCAACGTGGAGACCTGCGCAACACAACCACAGAACTTTGACCCAACTTGTGATGAGGTTGTCAATCTCACCGGTTTTGCTGAAAACAATGGATTAAACGTATCGAGTGGAAGAAAGTAATAGTTTGCAGAAAGTAAACACAAAGCAGTAAACAGTTGATTGTAGATTGATTGTAAAATAAAGGACTGGGGTCCATAGTTCACTAGTGGTGGCTCTCCTTAAGATAGATAACATGTTGGGTGAACAAATTATAGCGGGGCAATTGACAAACATCGAGAAAGCAAACATGCATATACTACTCATCTTGACTCCTTTGAGACTTGATTGGGCATTACAACATTATACATAGACCGCCATCCAACTGCATCTATGACTAATAATCCACCTTCAGGTTATCATCCGAACCCCCTCCAATATTAAGTTGCAAGCAACATATAATTGCATTACGAATTGCGTGTAAAGTAAACAATACGATTGTTCTATGAATAAAGGATTGTTGTTTTATCCCTAGTAGCAATAACACATCAAGTATCTTAGAGATTTCTGTCACTTCCCCAGATTACTAGAGGCATGAACCCACTATCGAGCATAAATACTAACTCTTGGAGTTGCTAGCATCTACTTGGCCAAGATAACTACTAACAACGGAAAACATGCAAGATCACAAATAACAAAGACATGATAGAATCAATAATCAATCTGAAATAGCATCTCAATATCCATCGGATCCCTGCAAACACAACATGTATGATTACAAATAGATGATCTTGATCATGAACGGAGCTCACAAGATCTAAACATTATAGCACAAAGGAGGAGAACCAGCCATCTAGCTACTACATAGACCCGTAGTCTAGAGATTAACTACTCACGCATCACACCGGAGGCTTGCATGATGATGATGAAGGCCTCCAGGGTGAATTCCCCTCTCCAGCAGGGTGCCGAGAAGAGCTTCAGATCCCTCCTGATCTAGGGATGGAGATGATTGCGGCTACCGACTCTTTCGTGGAATTTTGATCGGATCCTTAGGGTTTCTGTATCGGAGGCATCTTATAGTCGGAAGGGGAGGCCGAGGGGGTGCCTAGGGCGGCCAGACCACCCCCGACGCGGGCCAGGCTGGGCCGTGCGGCCAGGTGGTGTGGCGGCCCCCTTGCCCTCTCCATCACATATTCTGGCTCAAGGCGTCCCGCGGTGAAAAACTGACTTTGGCTTTTATCCCGTCCAATTCTGAGAATATTCATTTTCTGACTTCCTAGAACCAAAAACTACAGAAAACAGGCAGCTCGCACTGTGTCTCTTGTTAATAGGTTAGTCCAAGAAAGTGTATTGAAAGTACTCCGAAGTTGGAACAAAACATAAGAAAGTAGATAAAACCAAGCATGGAACATCAAAAATTACCGATACGTTAGCAACGTATGAGTGTTCTTTTCCAAAACCGCATTGATCCACTAGTTTCATTGCATGTGCTCTTTACCAAAACCACATTGATCCACTAGTATTATTGCATGTGTTCTTTTCCAAAACCACATTGATCCATTAGTTTCACTGATCCACATGACCTCACTGTGTGTGTTCTTTTCATAAACCACATTGATCCACATGACCACACACAGTCAAGTGCATTATGTGATGCAACTTCTACCACACTAGTGCAACATTCCATATGGAAGCTGCTTTCCTATGTGTTTTTGGTCTCTATGACCTTGGTTTGATACATGGATCCACTAGAGTCATTGCATGTGTTCTTTTCCTAAAACCACATTGATCCACTAGTGTCATTGTAGGTGTTCTTTTCCAAAACCACATCGATCCACATGACCACACACACTCTAGTCGATTATGTGATGCAACTTCTTCCACATCGGTGCAACATACAATGTGGAAGCTTCTTTCCTATGTGTTTTTGTCTATGTGACCATGGTTTGACACATGGATCCACTAGAGTCATTGCATGTGTTCTTTTCCTAGAACCACATTGATCCAATAGTGTCATTGCATGTGTTCTTTTCCAAAACCATATTCATCCACATGACCGCACACACTCCAGTGGATTCTGTGATGAAACTTCTGCCACACTGGTGCAACATGAAATGTGGAAGCTTCTTTCCTTTGTGTTTTTGGTCTCTGTGACCATGCTTTGAAACATGGATCCACTAGAGTCATTGTATGTGTTCTTTTCCTAAACCGCATTGATCCAATAGTGTTATTGCATGTGTTCTTTGCCTAAACCACATTGATCCAATTGTGCCATTGATCCACTGACCTAGTCACATGCTTGCAAGCTAACTAGATGACATTCCACCGAGAGGGCCCAGAGCATATCTATCCGTCATATGGATGGACAAATCCCAATCTTGGTTCATGCGCTTCAACACATACTTTCAGAATACCCAATGACACTTTTATGACCACCCAGTTACGAAGCGGCGTTTGATGTCATCAAAGTATCCATCCGGTGATGGTGATTAACATAACCTCATGGTCGAAGGATTAGGTTACTATGTATTTGAAAGCTTATAGCAATACGAACTTAATGACTTGATCTTATGCTACGCTTACTATGGGTGTGCGTTCATCACATCATTCTCCTAATGATATAACCTTGTTATTAATCACATCCTAATGTCCATGATCAGGAAACCATGATCATCAATTAATCAACAAGCTAGTTCAACAAGAGGCTTACTAGGGACTCTCTTATGTTTACAAAACACACATGTATTAGTGTTTCCTAATAATACAATTATAGCATGGGATGTAAACATTCATCATAAACACAAAGATATAATAATAATCTCTTTTATTATTGCCTCTTGGGCATATCTCCAACACCTGATCCATATGAGAATATTGCATGTTTCAAAGATATATGTGGCACTTTTCTATTAATGGGATATACTGCCGATGAGGTAAGGGTTAAACTTTTTAGTCAGACTTTGACAAGTACAACTCTGTCATGGTATAAATCTCTACCCCTTGAATTCACTACAACCTTTATGAGACTTGAATCCCCCAAAGATGCTTATGATAGGGGAAATGAGAGCTGAAAGCTAATAAGAACCATAATTTTTGGAAGCTCTTTATGAGACTTGAATCCCTGCTTCCTTCTAGAATGACTTTCTTTTACTTTCATGTTGAGTCTCCATCTTCTATCTTTATGCACCTTTTAAGAGAGCATAGTGGCCATTCTTAGTTTAATGTGCATTGTCCCAAGACTTGTTGATTGATGCATAACTTTGATATTGATTGTTCTTAAACTATTCGTATCTAGTCACCCTTAATAACTTTGAAAGTGTCCTATGCATTTATGTTTTCCTACTCTATGAGGTACAAGCTAAATACCATTCTCATTATGCTTTCTTTATGTGAAACAAACAAACGTCTTGCAAACCATTCTTATTCATGAATCTTTTGTTTGTGCCTTTTCATGTTACAACATAGATGCTATGTCTTATTGTTAGAACTGTATCTTTCATGATTCATGTTTAGAGTACCTTAATCCCAGCTATCAATGCTTTTACAATAATGATGATCAAGATTGTGTTGTATGCATGTCACCTCAAAAATTATATTATTTTGATCGTTTACCTACTCGAGGACGAGCAGGAACTAAGCTTGGGGATGTTGATACATCCATAACGTATCTATAATTTTTGATGGTTTCATGCTAATAATATGCTTTTGACACACCTTTTTGTATAAAGTTTATGATTTATTTGGACTAACCTACTAATAGTTGCAAAAGTGCACAATGTTCTTGTTTTACACTTTGATGTGTAGGAATTACCAAGAATACAAGTGGAAACCTTGTTGGAGTCAAATTGGGATTTTTTCAGAAATCTGTCTCAGAACTCTTTTTGAAGATGGTCACGTCTTGGGTCGAAGATGGCGTCAAACGGAAAACTCTTTAACTAGAAAGTTGTTGTAAATTTCGTGATAAACGTTCTGGCTATAAAATTTAGCTGATTCCAAGTCTGGACAGGCCTTTTAGGCAAGAATTACTGCAGCCCAAGATGGGGTAATGGGAATCCGAGAAGCTATATAAAGGGAGGAAACCTAATTTTCCCAGGGCACCTCCACCGACGAATTTGCAGCCACCAAAGCCACGTTTTGCCCTCCCCCATGGATCCCATCTCCATGGGGGATGGCTCCCAAGAAGCCATGAATGAAGGGGGCTAAGGGGCGGTGCTCCCCCATGATACAGGCGGCGGGGGAGGAGTTCCCCGTGCCGCCGCCGGTGCCGCCGCTGCCCTCTTCACCATCTTCACCGCCATCTCCATCACCTAATCCTCCTAGTATGCAGTGGTTCATCCTCCCACACACCTCTGTACCGTCCTATGTAAACATGATGTTTAATGTTATAAGTTATAATCCTATAATCTATATCATGTTTGCGTAGTTTCTTTGTTCTTAGATTGAATGGTTGAATGTCTTTGGTTCATTAGAGTTGTATGTTGATATGGTATAGTCCTTTGGTATCCATTATATTTGTGCGCGCATGGATTAAACATCATAGGGTTTGTAGTATGTGTAAAAGGAAGGGGGAGTTCTGCCGGAGTGACAGAAACCTAAGGACACAAACCGGAATGTTGCACGTATGGGAGCAAGAGGACCATTAAACTCAAGGGTATGGTTGGGGAAACCTTAATGCAATGATTAGTACTTACAGATGTTTGCTAACAACCCAATCATATAGTACATGTAATTCCAAGTAGTGAAGCGCATATAAATTTAGCCTCTCCCACATAGAAAACTGCATCGAAGACACTGAACCTGATCTATTCACGATTTAAACTTGGAAAAGGCCACTAAAATTACCACCACTATTCCTCACTCATGGTTCTATTAGTTTAGTGTATTTTATTGCTGCTGCAACTAGCTTTACTTTCTTGTTATTTATTATCATGCAAAGCTATCTCTACTACTCGTATTGTCGCTCTAGTTTATTTCCTAGATAATGCAGATGTTTAGTGTGCGTAGAGTTGTATCAGTGGTTGAAAGAACTTGAGAGAATATTTATCCTACCTTTAGATCCTCGTTGGGTTCGACACTGTTACTTATCGAAAAGGCTACACATGATCCCCTATACTTGTGGGTTATGAGTGTGCACAATAGTGAATTCTTGATGGCATGTTCTGATGTACTCAAGTATTAATTTGATGAAAATGTTCATTTACGGAAGATGGTTTGTATGTAAAGCAATGATTTGGAATTCCTGGCCAGTGATGCAAAGGCTGAGGCCACTATTTAAGTAAAAACTATTTTATTGTTGGATGTTTTGTGTTTAAACACCTAGGTGGCTTCTGATGCGATGAGATCTTCTATTGTGGTGCCTGATGAGTGCATATTTGCATCATGTTTTACAATATTATTTTGCATTATAGATCTAGGATCTTGGTATTTTACGACGCTCGCATGCACATTTTATGTCTATTTTCACCAGGATCAGGACAGATGATGGATCCAATAGATACAATTCTTGGAGCAGCTGTACTGTGGAGAAAAGGAGTAAAAAACAACGTAAAATTTTTATTTGGAAAATATTAATAATACCAGAAGCAAACAAAAAAGGCACAAAGTTCAACGACCAACTATACGATCGGGGCAAATTTTCCGGCCGTATAGTTGGTGCCGCCTCCGCCTCCTCAAATTGTTTCACCCCATGCAACTGGTTCGGAGAGACGACATACCGAACACCTAGAAATCGTAGAAACCTCACCTCCGGAAGGCATCTGGAGGGGGACATTATCCATCGGGGATCCATCTTCGCCCTGCTTAGATCCGGGAGGCTAAGGCATCGATCTTCATCATCCACCGCTGCATCACCACCATCTCCATCCATCCCATCTACATCTTGTCTAGATCTTGTTATAATTTCCATACTCGTTGTGGATTTATACAAGTACTATTCATCTATGATAGATTCCATTGTTATTGACATGATGTTGATTGCCTCCATGACTGAGTAGATCACTAGTTCTTGGGGAGATGGAGAAACCCTAGTATCAGACTGAAATAAGATAAAGTCTCTTATGATATTCATCGTTGTGACCATGTGTTAGATTTTCTACATCTTGATGTTGAGAGAAGTCGACCTCTCAGTATTTGCCTCTCATGGGAACTTGATGGAGGAAACTACTTGTTGGTAGACGGAGGTGTGCTAGCACTTATAGTGACTATAAAGCTGTTGGAACTCCTTAAGTATCAACATGGAAACCCAGGAAACTCATGGAATACTATCCATGCCATAGGATACGTCCTACGGGATTACATCCCTTAATAGCGCAGTAATTCGGTTTATGTCGATTGCTAACTACTGTGGTTATGAGGATGATGAGAGCTGTGGTTGCTGCCTATTTTTCCAAATACGGAGTTCCTCCCACACATACATAGTTGACAATGTTCATGATGATAATCTTTATCTTAGCTCCTTATAATGCTAGTGGTGTATCCGCTACTCCCTGAGATGCTTTTCCCTACTACGGTTCCAATCTCTCTTACATACCCAATACTTACTTTCTGTATTCAGTTATTGACTTTACTTTATTGTTGCTCTTATACCTAAAACCAAAAAACACCCTTTTACACAATACTCGCATTTTATATTGTTATTTAGAACTTTATTTAGCATTTCGATCGTAATATTTATTTCAAAAATTATTAGACTTCAGACTCCTGCTCCCTGTGGGGTCAATATCTTTATTTCGCAACTATCTACAAATTATCTGTGCACTTGTAGTCATCAAGAAATGTTCTGGCATCGTTGTCGACGAGTTAAGCGTTGTAGGTCTTTTAGTTTTTGCTTATTTATTTTTGTCTTGCTAAATTATGTTTTGAGTTACAGGTTTCTACCAACATGATGCAGTTTGAGCATATGACTCGTGCTAACCCACTCAACTATTTTGGGAAGCCCTATGATTTTATAAAAAAGACAAGTCCAATGAGAAGACAAGGAGGTTTGAAATAAATCCTCTACTACTTGGTATTCTACATAAGAAGCAATTTATTAGATATGAAGAAGATCCTGATCCATATGAGAATATTGCATGTTTCAAAGATATATGTGGCACTTTTCTATTGATGGGATATACCGCTGATGAGGTAAGGGTTAAACTTTTTAGTCAGACTTTGACAAGTACAACTTTGTCATGGTATAAATCTCTACCCCTTGAATTCACTACAACTTGGGATAATTTAGCCTATGAATTTCTAGAAAAATATTATCCATTATCAAAATCCTTTGGAACCAGGCATCTTATAATGACTTGGAGGAATCTCTCCAATGAAGGACTAGTATGAGCTTATATCAGATTTAAAGATTTACTACGTGTATTTCCTCATCATGATTTACCTGAATGGTATTTCTTACATATATTTTATAGCGATTTAATTGAACCTAATAAAATTGAACTCGAGCCTTTATGAATCTTCCTATACCTAAAGCTTGGGCTTTACTTAATATAATTCGTGATCATAGAGTTTCATGGAATTTTGGTCTAGGAAGTGAAAGAGGCATAGAAATGGAACATGATTGTATGCATGACTATAATAAAAAAGGCCATGTTAAAGAATTATCTAAAGAACTTTATTTGGATTCAGATCTTGTGTAGCAAGTTGTTAAAGCTTTTACAAAACATATCAAACCTCCGAAAGAGGGTCCGGTCAAGTATGATGCAACACCCGAACCTGAAAAGAAAAGAGAAGATAAAGCAACACTGGCCTCCCTAGAACCAATGCATGAGATGCCTTTCCCTAACACTGCACAAAAGCATATTCTTGAATATGAACAGGTCAAAGCAGTACAGGAGAAGAAGGAAGAAGAAAGTATGCCAGAAGTCATGGAACATCTGGAAGAAACCAAAGATGAAGAGGTAACCAAGGAAGCAATTATCGCTATGTACGCACATTGTAACATAGTTGAACTTGATGAAGATACTTCCCTATTGGTTGAAGGTAAAACAATGATAAAAGATGTGGGTAAGCTTATTCTTCCCTCCATATTTAAAGAAACCTCTTATTACGGTTTATGTGATCTTGGCACCGAAGTTAATGTTATATCTTATGATTTCTACATAGAAATAAAAGAACAAATAGAACCGACTAAAATTGAAAATACTAATATGACAATTATGTTAGCCAATAAAAATCTTAGAATTCCAATGGGAGTAGTTGAAGATGCAACTATCACAATTGGCAATAAAAACTTTCATATCAATTTGTGGTTGTTGATATGCCAGCTGACACTCTTTGCCCAATTATATTTGGAAGGAACTTTTTGGGTGATATAGGTGCCTATGTTAATTTCAAGAAGGAGATTGTGTCTCTTAAGATTGGGGGAGCGGAAAATAAATTCCACTTTTCCAAATTTAAAGACAGGCCTCCACAAATACAAGAAGAAGAGGAAGAGAGAACTATTGAGGAAATGGCAGCTCTTTTCTTTAGTCATCAAGAAGAAGAAATAAATGAAGATCCAAATTATGAAGAAATAGTTATGGAGTACAAGTCCCTAGCAGAACTAGAAGATGAATTTGACTCACTTCCCATTATGGGACCTCGACCTGATGAGGCTTTTGAAGAGCCAAAAAAAAGAGGCGACGAGGAACTACCACCCCTAGAGTTGAAAACTCTACCAGAAAATCTTAAATACAGGTTTTGAGATGATACAAATAAATTTCTTGTTATTATTAGTGCTAAACTTTCAGGAGAAGAAGAAGAACTCATGGAGATACTTAAGGAGCATCGCAAGGCCTTTGGGTACTCAATGGATGACTTGGAGGGCATCAGTCCCATGATAGCCATCCAATCGAATATTCATGGAGGAAGGTGCTAAACCACATGCGGAATTTAATAGAAGATTGAAGCCTGAAATGAAATAAGTGGTAAGAAACGAAATTGTATGCCTACTGCACGTAGGTATAATCTATCTTGTTAAAGAAAGTGAATGGGTAAGTCATGTTCATTGTGTCCCTAAGAAGGGCGGTTTTACTGTTGTTCCTAATGAAAACAATGAATTGATATCTACTAGAATATTGTTGGGCATAGGATGTGCATAGAATTCATAAAATTAAATAAAGAAACTACAAAAGATCACTATCCTTTATCGTTCATAGATCAAACTTTAGAAAGGTTAGAAACCATACTCATTTTTTCTACTTGGACGGATACTCTGGTTTTTCTCAAATAGTTGTTCATCCAGATGACCAACTTAAAACAACCTTCATTCGTCCTTATGGCTTACATGCTTACCAATGTATGCCTTTTGGTTTACGCTACTATTCAAAGATGCATGACTGCTATTTTTGCAAATTTTATAGAACTTATCATGGAAGTATTTATGGATGACTTTTCTATCTATGGAACTTTGTTTACTAGTTGCTTGGATAATCTCAAAAGAGTCTTGTAGTGTTGTGAAGAAACTAATCTTGTTCTAAGCTAGGAGAAGTGCCATTTTATGGTCAAACAAATGTATATTTCTTGGAAAAAAGGTATCAGGTAAGAGAATTGAAGTGGACGGAGCTAAGGTTGAGGAAATAGAGAGAATGCCACAACCTAGGGATATTAAAGGTATAATAAGTTTCCTTGGTGGTCATGTGGGTTTTTATAGAAGGTTCATTAGAAATTTCTCTGGAATATCTAAACCTTTGACTAGCCTCCTTCAAAAGGGAGTAGGATTTAATTTATATGATAAATGTCTTGAAGCCTTTGATAAACTAAAAAATGCTTTATCATGTGCTCCCATTATTAAACCACCTATCTGGGATATAACCTTTGACTTAATATGTGAAGCTACTGATGATGTTGTAGGAGTAACTATGGGACAACATATTGGTCACAGATTTAACATTATACACCATGCTAGTAGAACTCTAAATGGTGCTCCGAAGAATTACCCTAAAGAAGAAAGGGAACTTTTTGCTTTGTTTTTCTCTTGTAATAAATTTCGTTCTTACATAGTTGATGCAAAGGTAAGAGTTCATACGGATCGTGATGGCTTAAAATAACTCCTTGAAAGGAAAGACCATGCGCTAAGACTGATCTATTGGATTCTTTCACTTCAAGAATTTGAGCTGCAGATTGTGCAGAGGCAAGAAATAAAGATGTTAGATGCAACTTCTATGTTTTCCCAGCAAGACACTAATCTTGTTGAGAGGAACTTTAGTCTTGGTGATTTTCGTTTACAAGAATTACTCAATGAACTAAGGTCAATTCCTCCTAGAGAGAAGAAGTCTTTGTTGTTGGAGGAACTTTTCATCCCCAAATAAGCAAATGGTAAATGCAAGGTAAGTGTTCTTACCCAAATAAGTGATTTGTTTTCACAGTTTCTACTTTTGAAATTTTTTCCTTTGAATTCCTTGTGTTTTCTGAAGTTTTAGAGGGTTTTTACCAACTATATGGGCAAAACTATACGACCAGAGAGGAAGCTCCCGCCATATAGTTGGTCGTTAAATTACCTGTATGATCTTCGTGAAATTGTTTTCGATATCAGAGCCTATATGGTCGCAACTATACGATTGGAGCCAAAATTCCGGCCGTATAGTTGGTCGTTAAACTCTCACATACTTTTGCCTTTTGGTGTCTGTACCTATACGGTCGCAACTATACAACCGGAGCCCAAATTCTGGCCGTATAGTTGGTCGTTAAACACTCAGACACTTTCGATTTTCGGAGTTTGTATCTATACGGTCGCAACTATATGACCGGAGCCAAAATTCCGGCCGTGTAGTTGGTCGTTAAACTCTCAAACACTTTTCGTTTACTCAGAACGAAAAGTTATTGCCAGTTCCAAGTCATGATTAAATCGACCTGGACTCGAGATATTTGGAAATACCTGCACGGAACCAAATATACGACCGGACCTATACGGGCCGTGCCCGTACAGTTGGTCATTACGCGGCAGGACACTCCCAAATCCGTGATTTCTTTCCCTGTTTCGTTAAGATTCTTTTCTTGGGCAACAATTTTGTGTTTCTCGCGAATTTTACCGACCTCTGACCCCCTTATGTACTACCATTGTCTCTCTCTAATCATAATCTACATGAACCAATCTAGCAATGTGTTATCCCATCCCAGGCAGTGGAAAACCCATGGGGCTCATTGCTCCTTCTAGGGATCGCTCTAGCAACCCTTCTATGGAGGGCGATGATGAGGAGGTCGAGAGGTTTAGCCCGAGGTACAAGGAGTACGTCGAGCCAATCTACTTCAACAAAGATTCTGATGATGACGTGGTTGACATCTACATCTTCTGTGACATCTATGATCCACCGGAGATTGATTGGGAGGCAATGAATAAAGCTCAACAAGAGAGAGAAGATCGCAAGCCACGTCGAAAAGGTCGTGTGGAGACGGTCAAGTTCATCACCACGGATCCAAGGCCACACAAGCATAAGGAATTATCTAATATTGGTGCAAGTGCTAGCAAGGGAGCGAAGGCACCACTCTCAAAGCCAACCATTGGTGCTCGTATGAAGGTTAAGCCTCAAGAAGAGTGGAGGTACAGTTTCCACTTCCCCGATCCATAAATTATGGATGAGGAAGAAGAAGGTGTCCCCAGGACTAAGGATCATGTGCAGGCACTAGAGATATATCAGAAGCAGGAGCTACTCCATCGTGTTGAAGTCCGTCACTGTCTCAATGAGATGGAGAAGAAGGAAGACCTCCTTCCATTGGTGACTAAGATCGCAGATAGATTGGACATTCTGCAATCTAATCTGCGTAGGTGCTTCAGCCGCATAACTGCTCTGGAGGAGACCAACAAGAATGCCATGGCACCATAGTGACCTACAACAATCACGTTATCAAATAATCGCAAGGGGTTATTTGATCCTGCCTGGCTTGATTCCAAGCTTGGGGACATCTTTAAGACCTTGTAATCTATCTTACACGTTTTTATTACTATTTTCGAATTAGTTCAAACTAGCAATAAAGTTTGCATCATTAGAATTCCCTTCAGGAATAGTTGATCCCCTTTATGAAATTTCGAGTTTATTATTATATATGGAGTGATATTGAGTTTGTGTTTGCTTTATTGATATATGAATGTCTTGAGTATAATTTTACTTGCACTTGATGATAGCAATAGGAGTCTTCCACACCATTGGTATTAATAGAACACATAAAGATAATTTGGTCAATATGTTGTAGGTGTACGGTTTGATTTACAAAGAAAAAAATTATATATACAGTTAAGTTGAAAAAGTAACCTTGAACAAAGGAAAATGAAAGTGCTATCAAAATAGAGTAAGAACAAGTCTAGGTAGAATCTTCAAGTCATAAGGATTCTTGATATACAATTGGAATTTGATAATTGAGACCGTTAAACTTTGAATTCCTACATGAAGTGGAATGTATGGCTAGCTCCTTTGCACAACACTTAAGCAAAAGTGTGAGCATATATAAAAAAGAAAAGAAAAGAGAATAAAAAAGGCGAGTGTGCAAAGAGCAAGTAGGCATATACCACTGTATTGTAGTATGAAAAATAGACACTTTTTAGATCATGAATCCCAAGTCAATACGTTGATCCTAACACAGTTGGGACTACCTCTCTAACTTATTCGGTTGAACCAGATACTTTTACATTATGTTGAGAATTCATCTTTTATGAACTATTGATCACTAAGGTGTGGAAGCCTGCTAATACTATTCAGATGTTTCAAGTAAGGAACTATTCATGAATTTAATCCTATGTATCATATATGATAAACACATGTTGCAACTGCCTCATTTATTTTAATCGACTCAGCTTCGTGAATATGAGGATCACATCCATTAAGCTAAAACTTGCTAGGGATGAGCAAGAGTCTATGCTTTGGGAAGTTGATGAGTGCATATTTGCATCATGTTTTACACTATTATTTGCATTGTAGATGTACGATCTTGGTATTTTACGGTGCTCGCGTGCACATTTTATGTATGTTTTCACCAGGATGAGGATAGATGATGGATCCAATGGATACAATTCTTGGAGCAGTTGTACTATGGAGAAAAGGAGTCAAAAACAACATAAATCGCTTATTTGGGAAATATTAATAATACCAGAAGAAAACCAAAAGCGAACAAAGGAAGCAGAGAGTTCAACGACCAACTATACGACCGGAGCAAATTTTCCTGCCGTATAGTTCTGGCCGTATAGTTGGCGCCGCCTCTGCCTCTTCAAATAGTTTCACTCCGTGTAAATAGTTCGGAGACAAGACATACAGAACACCCAGAAATCGTAGAAACCTCACCTCTGGAAGGCATCGGGAGGGGGAACTCATCCACCGGGGATCCATCTTTGCCCTGCGTAGATCCGGGAGGTTAAGGCATCGATCTTCATCATCCATCGTTGCATCACCACCATCTCCATCCATCCCATCTACATCTTTTTTAGATCTTGTTGCAATTTCCGTAGTCGTTGTGGATTTATACAAATACTATTCATGTATGATAGATTCTATTGTTATTACCATGATGTTGATTGCCTCCATGTCTAAGTAGATCACTAGTTATTGGGGAGATGGAGAAACCCTAGTATGAGATTGAAATAAGATAAAGTCTATTATGATATTCATCGTTGTGACCATATGTTATATTTTCAACATCTTGATGTTGATAGAAGTCGACCTGTCAATATTTTCCTCACATGGGGACTTGATGGAGGAAATTAATTGTTGGTAGACGGAGGTGTGCGAGCACTTACAGTGACTATAAAGCTGTTGGCACTCCTTACGTATCAACTTGGGAAACCGAGGAAACTCACGGAACAATATCCATGCCATGGGATATGTCCTACGGGATTACGTCCCTTAATAGCAAAGTAATTCGATTGATGTCGATTGCTGACTGCCGTGGTTATGAGGATGATGTGAGCAGCGGTTGCTGCCTATTTGGTCAAATACGGAGTTCCTCCCACACATACATAGTTGAGAATGTTTATGATGATAATCTTTATCTTAGCTCCTTATAATGCTAGTGGTGTATCCGCTACTCCCTGAGAACTCTTTTCCCTACTGCAGTTCCAATCTCTCTTACATGCGTGATACTTGCTTTCTGTATTCAGTTATTTTACTTTCCTTTACTGTTGCTCTTATACCTAAAACCCAAAAACACCCTTTTACACAATACTCGCATTTTATCTTGTTATTTAGAATTTCTATCGTAATATTTATATCAAGAATTATTAGACTTCAGAATCCTACTCCTTGTGGGATCGATATCTTTATTTCAAAAATAGCTACAAACAATCTGTGCACTTGGAGTCATCAGTGCCTCCCATGTGTAGTGTGCACAACAGTAGATCTAAATAACATGATCTGCTGTTAACTATCTTGGCCAAGGATTCATGGACTGAGGCTTTACTTATATATAAGAACATATACTGTTGTGGATTTTATAGATCAAGGATGAGCCTTGCATAGCATTCCTATGCAAGTCTAAGAGTTCTTCCACCAAAAATCTTTTTGTACCTGGCTGATAAGAACAGATGCTCTGATTGGTCATAAAGATGGATAATCACCTGATACTAGGAAATATTCTTGGAATTTGTTGTGTTTGTGCTTGATCTGTTAGCTATTCTAGTCCTTGTACTAGATCCACTTCTCTGTGCTCCTAATCCAGCCTAATCCAGCCTAACTATTCCTTCCAACACCTTAACCTCCTCCTCTTTGTACTTTTGTCTTACCCTTGATCAGCTACTGGAACTTCTCCCTGAGCCCTTGGATGGCTTCCCCCAAGCAACCAAGTGCTTGTGAAGTGGTGGGATCTGGGCTAGTAGTTTGGTTGGTAAACTGTGGTGGTCTCCTGATGTGTTCCTGAACTAGTACACAAGGTAGGGGTGATTCGCTTCGATGGATTATGTGAGGTGCTTGAGTCCTTCCTTGGGTAGAGAGATGAGTAGTACTCTAGCAGCTGTGCTACGACTGCTCCTTTTTCTCTTGTGCACTTCATGTGTTGGTTGTGATGTTGACAACACATCAAAGTGCATCTGTTGTGTAAGCTACATACTCCTATGACTCACTCCCAGGTTCAAGTTTCAACCTGGGACTTGTGGATGAGCATAAGTAACTTTCCTGGTTACTATTGTTTCCCCTGCTTCTTACCCATGGTGAAACTTGCCCCCATCTTGGCCTATGATGCAACAGTCTGAGGCAATTTCTAAAATAAGAACATATACTATTCTTTGGCCCCTTTTCAACCTACTCTATGATGAAAAAATGCAACAGCAATCCTTTGCCAGATCTGAGAGTAACAATAATCCAACTAACATTCTTTTACTTGCTTGCTTTGTTTTATTCTTGTTTTATTTCTTGCAGGTACAGAAGTTCTTTGAAGGGTTTGGCAATTAGTAGATAGAATAATTAGATTAGGGAAATATGTTTAGGTTTTTATATTCTATTTGTTGTAATTTGTTTTAACTTTGGATAATGTAATTGACATTGTAATATTTTATAATATTAATAAAGTTTAAATTTTCTTTCCTTAGTTGTTGTAATTTTCTTTTATCCTTCATTGATTTATAATTTGAGACTTGTAAATATTATATCTTATTAATAAATAAGAATTCAATTCTTATTTGTTATTGCAATTCAATTACCCTTTATAATTCCATTTTAAATGCTTTTGGAATTCAAATTTGTCAATTTCAATATTCAATTTTGAATTGTCTTCCCCTCAAACATAGAAATACAGTAGAGTTCATGTCGAAAAATATCGCACTTGCCCTGATGTTCCCATCAGTACAAGAGAGATCTCGATCCCTCCATAGCTCCTTTAGTTTTGCATGAAAATTCTTCATATTTTCTTATGCATGAATGCAATGCACACATATGTGTCCTCTCTATTCCTAGGAGCTAATCTTGGGATGTTACAGTCTCTCCCGCTTAATCTAAACTTCATCCCCGAATTTTGTACTCTCTTATGTTTTGGAAGGTAAGACTGACTTCTTTAGACCATGGTGTTTTCTTCAAATCCATGAATAAGATAATTGATGTATCTTCATTCAAGCTTTTCCTTGAAACTTCTTCTGATCTGAAATGGCTAATTGCTAATCCCATTTGATACAAGGACTACTTTTGAATCTAGCACTTCTGCCCTGATCAGGTCCTTTCAAGTGTCTTTGGGTTAGGACATCTATTTAAGAAGTGTCTAAGTTTTTAGAAAGTCTTTACTAGGATAAGATTTTGGTTTAGACTTTGGCCAACTATAGTCTTGGCTTTATTATTAACCTATTTATGGTATACTTAGTCCTTATGGCTTGCTAAGAATGTTTTGGACTCATTTAGTCCAAACCATTCATGATTTCCTATTCCTTGTTAGAAGTCTATCTTGGTATTCTATATCCAAATTAGAGAGCATTTTGATACTCACTTACCTTCTATTTGGGTTTTCCAAGGTTAAACTACCTTATCTTAATCGAGATTTATATCTTATTTTTGGGTTCGCAGCATAGAAAACAAAAAAAATCCAACGATGGGAACTACTAAGCACCAAGATCTATCTACCTAGATACAAGCAACGGGTGGATATACATCCATAGAGAACATACCCTTGAAGACTGACAAATAAAGTGTAACGAGATTGGACTCGTGGATGATGTAGTCGATCGCTTGTCGATCTCAAGATCAAGAGGAAGTCCTAGCACCGCAAGTCAGCAGCGCATCCGTGATTGCACACACGTCCGGACCACCAAACAACCTCCGCCTACTTGCTCCAGCGATACAACAAAAGCAACATCTCCTTCGAGACGAAAAGCCATCGGGAACATGTATCTCGCTAATCCGAGACCATGTGGGAATAATTCTAGAGGGGGAGAGAGATCCTTCACAACAAGGTGTACTTTGTGAGGAGGAGAGGGGGCAGCACCTCTCCATGGCCGGTGTCCAAGGGGAGGTACCCCCACCTCTTCCTCATTCATGTAGTGGAAGCTCCTCTCACATAAACATGCCTCCAAAGTCCACTCACATGTAGTAAATTTCCACCAAATTTAATACAACTCTCATTTAATAAAACTCCTTTTATTTATTTTATTCAAAACTTTTTTTAATTACTTTAATTAACAAACATTCACATAAAACCCCCTGCAACATTTCAATATCACATGTAGAACCAATTTCAGCAATTTCACCAGAACCAATTCTTATGTACATTGAAATATTTCCCACGCTTTGCAATTCTTTTCTCTAGAACATATTTGCTCCAAATGGTGTCGGTATCCCTTAAGTGTGTCACCCTATGGTTCGCGAATAATGCAGACATGATCGAGACCCTTCTCCGATTAGTAATCAGTAGCGGGACCTAGAGAACCATACTGACTCCCACACATTGAACGATGACTTCTGTGATCATGAGAACATTTAACGTTAGTAACTAAATCCCTTTGTCTCGTGATATATTGCATGTCTATATCTCAATACCTAGTTTGATCTCTCTACCGACATGCAATCTTTTCTTGTTCATGTGATATAACATTCTAGTGATCTCATCACTTGCTTGCAAGCTATCTTAATGTGATACCACCGAGAGGGACAAGAGTATATCTATCCATCATCAGGATGGAAAAATCCCACTCTTGATCCATGAGCCTCTACAAAACACCTTCGGAGTATCTGAACCCACCTTTATAGTCACGCTGTTACGGTGTGATGTTTGATGTTATCAAGTTACTCTTCAAGTGTTAGTAATTGACATGATCTCATGGTCCAAGGACTAGAATTACTTCATATGATGTTATAGAAATTTAATCACAATGACTTTGATCGTATTTCTATACTTTGGATTAATGTTCATCACATCATTCCACCAATGTTGTGACCTCGTTAATAACAACATCCAATGTCCATGATCAGGAAACTTTGATCAACTTGTTAATCAATGAGCTAGTTTATAAGCGAGGCATAACTAGGAACCCTTTATTTGTTTATTAAACACACATGTATTAACGTTTCCAACCAATACAATTATTGCATTCAAAATAAACATCTATCATATACTTGGAATACGATAAAAAAACAACTTTACTATTGCCTCTCAGGGCATATTCCCTTCACTTATTACAATTTAGTAGAGTTTTGAACAACTTCTTATTACTTCTCCACTTCCTTTTACTACTAAAATTTAAGGACTTCCTCATACTTATCTTGAGGTATAAGTCTCAATTTCCCTGATGTCATATTCCTGGGAGTCTCATTAACCCTATGAAAATAAGGTTTATATGAATTATAGTTTAGGATTTCTCCATAACCTTACTCCAGATATTGAATCTCCATACTTCATTGTTCACTCTCCCCCTTAGGGATTTCTAATTCTTTCTAGCTCCTAAATATACCACCATATGGTTGCATGGTTAGGACTTTGGTCTATTTACAAAGCTGACTTCGTGAAATATCTCGGAATACAATTTCTTTAATTTTATACTTATTTAGATCTTACTTAAATTAGGCCAAGTTTTATGCTCTTTAAGTCATACAAAGATGACCTGGTTAGCTAAACCAGTAGGATACCAGTTGCGGACCATCCTAGGGTCCATGGCTTATAGATTACCCTATAGGTTTTCAACTTCCTCCTGGTATTCTCTCTGAGATTTCAGAGATTGAATACCAATCTTGTTCCAATGCTTCTTATTTATATTATCTCATACACTTCCATGATCCTAGTTATTACTATTTCATGAGTTCTTAAGCAACATCACCGACTTTGAGTGAACGAAAGTTCATTACATCATGATGCTCCCTACCTTTTATGTACTAATCTTCCTTCTTGTTGTCGACTAATAATGATTTGGAGTTGATCCATTCTTCGAAATAGATTTGACACTACTTATACTTTGCTTCTTTCTCCAAGCAATTCTTCATCTAGGCACTTAGAGCTCGTCACTCCCTTACGTGAATTCCCTTGTCTATCTAGGTCTATAACATCAAGTAATAACTTGATGATCCAACATGCATTTGCACACCAAGTCAAACTTAATGTATAGATCTAGGAAATCAAGAAGATCCAATAAAAACCAATAAATCCAAATGTGGTACATATAACACACATTATTATAAGCCCGTAATATAGTATTTGAGTAAAACATCTAAAAAATTTAGGCTTAGTTGTGTAATATATGACACCTCCTAACATAGGTTTACACTTACTTAGCACTTAGGTGTCAAACTATACTTTGTCTCAACATTAACCCAAATTGAATAATTACAATTGGATAATTTTGAGCAAAGCGGTCTCATATTGGGTTTGACTAACATCTTGCCTCCCTTTTGGGACTACTAATGTCCACTAACCTTCCATTCTATGAGAAAATATCCTCACATGATCTCTTCAAATGCATAACCAAATTTTATTTACTACCTTAAGCCAAATATTATCATAATTTTATGACACCTATGAGTTCTATCATGATTCTACATTGTTCTTTACTTACTTTTACTTTAAGATTATTTATTATACACTTGTCATTTTTACACATATATCATGGTTTTGAAGCTAATCTCACCATGCTCTTGTTATGATTTACTTGTTCCTCATGCTTTAAGAAATAATCTTATCATGATGACTCTTATTATTAACTTACGGTTGTTGATTCTCAACCTAATTCTACTTCATCACGTAGAATTCTTAAGTGAATGCCACATGATTTACTTCCCATTGTATCTATACATGTTCTAATGGTCCTCTTTATGTCGTATAGTGTTGTCAACTAATGATAAGGTTCTGCTATCATACATGGGTTCTACTGATAGACTACACCATTTATACTATTCCATATGATATCTTTAATTAGGTCATAATTTACTTCAATGTTTTAACTTCCTTACGACATATTGATGGTATTATACCTTCTTAGAAATAGTACTACACCAATAAATGATGGATAACTACTCCTAAGAAGAGTGACTAAAGCATTCAACTTAAGTGTGAAAAGATTATCCTAAAGTGGATACCCATCACAAGTCTTGGTTTAGATAAGATGGCTTCCTATAGTCACTATCCAACCTATAGATCTCCTAAAAGGGTTTTAATCATAAGGTCAAATCATTTGCTCTGATACTAGCGGCGGTGAACCAGCATACCACTACGTGATGTAGTACACTATAGTCGTTGACATAACACCAATGAAACACCATTCCATCAGTATTACATCCCTCAGAGTGGTACAACAGAAACATAGCAGGTCCAAGACATGACTATAGGTTACAACTCGACTCTTTACAAAAGATCCAGAGAACACTCTAGGTTATATACAAAGAAAGAAACTTCTTACAAAGAAGAACCAGAAATAACAACTCATAAATGTCAAACTAATATACTAGCATCTAAACTATCTAGTTTACAATTGCTGCTATTTCAATTTTCTATAGAAATAGGTTCTAGGGCTAGAGATTGTACTACTAGCTAATCAGGAACTTCGTCGTTACTTTTGTTGATGTATATCTTGACTCCAATGACTTCATTGAAGAACTTGAGCTTTCTGTGTTGATTCCTTTGAGTATAAGTTGGTGTTGACGTCATCTTCATCGGCTTTAGAACCTAGCAAGGGTCAAGAAGGTATGGTTGAGTACAAGCATACTCAGCGAGTTCACTAAAAAGGAGTGTATGATGCACTATCTACAGCCACATACCATAGGTCATATGGTATGCAAGTTTTCGTAAACATTTCTTCAAAGGTTGCTTTATTCTGAAAAGGTATATCTGTTAGCCTTCACGGGTTCACAGCAACTTGTGGAGTTCCTTTCTTTATTAGAAATTTGTGGAGTTCCTTTCTTGCAGCGTTCACAGCAACTTCCCGGAACAGGAGTAACATGTCACACTTTTATACACTCTACAGAGGTGCGTTGCTTTACCCATAAGATATTCGTATCCATGTTGCACATCCTGCCGTACTACCCCGTTCACGCTTCCTTTGTTGTGAGTCCTAGTATAAGAACCCAAGCTGATCATTGTCCCTCTCCGCAACCCCATATTCCAGTTGGATTGCACGCCAGACCCAGGATAAATCTTGTTTCCAGTTACGGCCTGAAACACACAACCCTCGTAGACACCAGATGTCATGGGACATTGAGGGTTCCCACCCATATGCTGTCAATTCTCTCTGGGTATTACAGCCACGACCCGGTCGTCCGTTGACATATGAAAGGGGGAAGATCCAACTGACTTCCCTAGAGCCATTGTAGATTTTATGGTTAATGTGTAATTTACGGTGCAAGAATCACTGGCGACATTGGTTGTTAAGTCCTAGATGATATATTCCCGTACAATGTGGTTTCCATTGCCGGACTTAAATAGAATAACTGATCACTCGAGACCAGTAACCAATAGTTCATATTTAATCATGAAAATAGTGTTTTCTGACCTTTTTGAAATGCAGGTGATGACAACATATGATTTGCAAATACTTGATAGAAAATAATCAAAGGACATGAGCAAGTGTGAACTTGCCTTTGTGATACAAGATTTTGTAATCATGGTCTTCAAGTTGAAATAAGATCCCATATCTTAAAACAACATCATAGGTCCGGTAAGGACTACTATTTAAATAAGCAATATGCTGATGATTAAGTAATGTAATGCATTTTGTAAAATCCTGATATAATTCCCCAGTAACATAAATGAGTTAAATTTAGGTGATTCTTTTAAGATTTAGTTATTTCTCATGTTTACTTCACAAGTAAATATATCTATAAAGAATTTAAGAGTTTAATATGCAAAGTATACAACTGAAGTATAATAACACTCTTAGATTGAGGTGAATTACTATATGGTAATGATGATGGAAGTTAATGTGTTAGGTTATTAAGAGTTGAAGGACTTATTATAAGGTTGTTGTTTGTAATGGAAAAACGAATAACTTTTGAAGAAAAGGTTTCATTCATAAAGTTTAACCAATCTTTATGGTTAATAGAATGTGATCGATGGTGTTTGTGTTTGCTCGAATAGTTTGGACTTGAGATGCCTTATGACTTAATTCAAACAGACCAAAGTTAACTATAAAAACATAATTAAACTTTATACATTGTGTTTATAACTTTGTGGACCAAAGTTAACTTTAAAACACCAGTAGACTTAGGGTGTGATGTGTCTAAGTATTAGTATGTTTTAAGTTTCGTAATAAGCATGTTTAAGAGTGTGAGATCATCCACTTTTAATTCAAGTGAATGATGAGTTTAAATGTGATTTGCAATTATGAAAGAATAGATTATTTATTAAAGAAAGCATAGTTAGACGATCTTATTACTTGTTAAGGTTTGATGTTATGATTAGTATGGTTAAGAAATAAAGAGCACTCACCATATCATATGTGAGTGATACAAAATATTAATTTAAAAGTTGTTGGTTTTAATTTCAATTTAACTTTTTAAAAGAGTATTATATAGTTAATGGTTTACACTTAATTTTATTACGAATCCAAGTTATTGTTTTGAACTTTAGTTCTTAGACTTAAAGGATTTAATATTTATAAGAAATTTAAGTATTTCTTATTTAGGAAATAATTTTAAAGGATTAACAAGACAACTATTTTTTTTAAGAGAATAGATAAATGGAAATTTATTACCTAAGAACCTTTAAATGTTTTGGAATATTATACTTAGTATTTTTCAAGTAAAATATACTTATTTAAGATCTTAAAAATGAATTTTATTTATTTTTAAGTATTATCTTTATTTTTGTAAAATTCTTCAAAGGATTACATGTCCTTAAATATTTGCTTTAAGTTTAATTTTGAAGAAATTAAGTTAGTATTTTTTTAAATGCTAGATTTCATTTTTATATGTAAGAATGGTTTTATTTATTTTTAGGTATTTTCCTTATTTGAATAAATTTTCTTTAGCATTTTAGTAGCTTTAATACATAGTTGTATTTTATTTAACTCAAACAAGTGAATTTTTATTTTTATTTGGTAGAGTTTATTTTTGTGTTCATTTTTATATATAATATGTATTTTTAAGGATGTTTCTACATTTTCTAGGGCTTGTATATTATTAGGGGTATTGTGGTAATTTGAAATTATGTAATCCATTCATCTTATATATATTTTTAATCTAATACTTGGGCCTGGTCCACAGTCCAGCCCATCTGGTTGGACTGGACTATAGGGTCCGGTCCACTGGGTCGGGTGTGACCCACCATACGCTCCCCTCTCTTTTTCTCGCCTCGACTCCTTTCCTTCCACGAGATGCTGCGATGTTGCCGCCGTCGCGGCACATCTCCGGTGTGGTCCAGCCTCCTCGGCCGCCGCCACTGTGCTGGCCGACTAAACAAGGTCCGCTTCATCGATTGGTCTGCTTCGATTTGAAGGGTGTGTCCTTTCTCGACCACGCGCAACCCTATCTAGTGCCTAGGGTTTCTGTACCTACCATCTTGTGGTGCTTCCATGGCGATTTGATGGTGCTCCGGTGTTGATCTATTGCCACCTTGATGCTTCGCCGATGGACGGCTACTCGAGTGGCTCGGCACGGGTTGAGTGCTTTGGTGCTCCTCGTGCCGCTGCACGTTGTGGCCTCCGCCACCGGTCTTCTTCCTCTTCTCGATCTTAAGCGAGGACCACCCGTAAGTTTTACTTTCCCCCTCAATTCCTCCCTTTGCTTCTCTCTTCCTTGCTTCTCTGTACGAACCCTAACTAGGGTTCCCCCTCCATAGTCCTAGCAATGGCTCTTTGGAATTTACCCAACAATGTTGTTGAGCATGTCTTGCCCACCAAGATTTATGTATAACACCTTCTGAAATACTATTACTTAGATGCTAGTTTAATTGGATTCATATTATTCTCATGCAATCGATGGCTTTTCTCCTAAATTGGTTATAGTAGAAATGCTCATATTCCACCATGTGTTTAAATTCAATTCAGTGAGATCTTTGTGTATCCAGATGAATTGATACTTGGGTGATAATGTACTGAAGCTTGCTTCAGTGAGTAGTTCCTGGAATCTCCTATATCTGCATGTTGTCTTCAATGACTATCTCCTAAGTAGGATGAGTGTCAAGAGTGACTATGGATTTGGATCTAAAGATGATTCCTAGTAGTATTTCTAGGAAAATGATTTGTTTTCTTATGTGGATTCTGGTACTAGTGATACCTCCTGTAAGGTATAGTTGATTGATTTACTACTTCGGTGATGTTGGCATTGTGAAATTGCTTGCAGGTGTTCCCTTGACCTGTAAATCTGATATTGGTTATGCCTAGTTAAATGGCAAGTTCTCCTATCTAACTATGTGTCACTGTGGTGCATCCAATTGGGATTTGCATAGTGGTATATGTAATATCAAGAGTTGCTTGTGTCCTAAATACTGTCCTTGTGATAGTGGAATTATATATGACTCCTAGGTGTGTTGTCTAGGAGAATGATTTTCCTAATGGAGCTGAGGCTGATAAAATAGCTTAATAGCTTCTATTATTTAGATATTTTATACTGTTGTACCTTTCCATGAGAGTGTGCACGGCAGTGAATTATTTACAACATGATTTGCTGTACTCAAGTATTTATTTGATGAAAATACATTCATTTACGGAAGATGGTTTGTATGTAAAGCAATTATATGGAATTCCTGGCGAGTGATAAAAAGGCTGAGGCCACTATTTAAGTAAAAAAAATTAGTGCTAGATGTTTTGTGTTTAAACAACTAGGTGGCTTATGTTGCGATGAGGTTTGCTGTTGTGGTGCCTCCCATGTGGAGTGTGCACAATAGTAGATCTAAACACAATGATCTGCTGCTAACTGTCTAGGTCAAGGATGTATGGACTAAGGCTTTACTTATATATAAGAACATATACTCTTGTGGCTTTTATAGCTCAAGGATGAGCCTTGCATAACATTCCTATGCAAGTCTGTGAACTCTTCCACCAAAAATCTTTTTGTAGCTGACTGATAAGAACAGATGTTATGATTGGTCATAAAGATGGATAATCACCTAATACTGTAAAAGTTTCTTGGCATTTGTTGTGGATGTGCTTGATCTTTTAGCTATTCTAGTCCTTGTACTAGATACATTTCTCTGTGCTGCTTTTCCTTCTTCTCCTAATCCAGCCCCAACTGTTCCTTCCAGCTGTTGGGCCACGCAGAGATAAACAAAACTTTTCCCTATGCGGAGCACCCAAGATCCAGCTCAGGTTATAGGCCACGAGATTACCTCTTAGACGCGCAAATGCGTAAGTTGATGTAGCGTGTCTAAGCAGTGCATAACGATCTCTTAGACAGCCTCCAAATCCCATGGATAGCTCCTCCACCAGATCCCCACGAGCTTCCCTGTCTCTAGCACCCCACGTGCAACGCCTCTACCGGTATCCACATATACAGGAAGGAGCTTCAGGCAGAGGATTCCTAGATCATGTCTAGCCCGAAATGTAAGTGGAGAAAGTGAGAAAGTGACGGCTAGGTCAGGTAATATCCCTTGTCACTCCACTTATATACACTCCTAGCTGGGCTCAACGCTTGAGGCCCATCTAGGCCATATTCCAATCTCCACATGGATCTAATCATCATGGGCTCATTACCCTTAAGTGTGTGACCTTGTAGGTTCACATACACCTGGACACGACATGAGCTATTCCTCCAAGTTTTCCGTCATGGCTCAGAGTAAAACTCACTCCCATGAACACTCGGTCTCAAGTCGATAGATGGTAGCAGCCTCTAGCAAGACGTGCCAACTCTCAAGTGCCCTAAAGTCAAAAGACGAACCTTCAATGTGACTTTCATCCAAGTCCCTTTGCCTCACGATATATGTGTTAAGCAATAGGCGAGTAGTTTCCATCCCTTTAATAGCTTAACTCTCTTCTCGTACCATGATATGTGATTCACTGGACTAACTCTTAGTCTGACTCTTGAGTTAACAATTAACTGAGTAGCGCATGGCCATGCTTCCGAATCATATCACAAGAGAGGGCCTAGAGAATATCTCTCCATTATGGAGGGGCAAATCCCATCTTGGTAATCCACGTCACGCAGCTTCCTTCACAACCAAGCTGAACGATACCATTATAACTTCCCATTTACGGAACAACGTTTGATAAAACCTAAGTTGGCGATCCACAACTCAGATCATGCAATCACCTTAGGTCAAAGGATTCCATTCCTTGAGACTGCAAATGACAGCATGCTCGTTGCATCTCAACTGTGGGTCAGTCCGACTCGCTCAACTCTTTAGCCGAATCAATGTAAGTCGGAATAGCATGACCATTCCCATGACAAGTGGAACACTGTCATCAGCAAACTTGCACATTGGTCTAAGTTGTGTGTCCAGCACAACCTCAATGACCAAGGACAATCTAGTATGAACAAACATGAATATATAGTTCCACAACTGAATCACATATTCAGTGATACATATCTGATGTTCATACAAAGACAACTTTACTTTATGAATACTTTGGGAAATATCATCAACCATAATTGCCTCTAGGGCATATTCCCAACACCAGCACCTTAACCTCCTCCCCTTTGTACCTTTGGCTTGCCCTTGATCAGCTACTGGAACTTCTCCTAGAGCCCCTGGATAGCTTCCCCAAGCAACCAGGTGCTTGTGATGTGGTGGGATCTAGGTTAGTAGTTTGGTTGGTGAACTATGGTGGTCTCCTGATGTGTTCCTGAACTAGTACACGAGGTAGGGTGATATGCTTCGATGGATTAAGTGAAGTGCTTGAGTCCTTGCTTGGGTAGAGAGATGAGTAGTACTCTAGCAGCTGTGCTACGACTTCTCCTTTTTCTCTTGTGCACTTCCTATGCTGGCTATGGTGTTGACAACACATCAAAGTGCATGTGTTGTGTAAGCTGCTTGCTCCTGTGACTCACTCCTAGGTTCAAGTTTCAACCATGGACTTGTGGATGAGCATAAGTAACTTTCCTGGTTAGTATTGTCTCCCCTACTTCTTACCTATGGTGAAACTTTCCCCCATCTTGGCTAATGATGCAATAGTCTGAGGCAATTTCTAATATAAGAACATATACTATTCTTTGGCACCTTTTCAACCTACTCTATGATGACAAAATGCAGTAGCCATCCTTTGCCAGATCTGAGAGTAATAATAATCCAACTAGCATTCTTTTACTTGCTTGCTTTGTTTTATTCTTGTTTTATTTCTTGCAGGTACATAAGTTCTTTGAAGGGTTTGGAAATTAGTAGATAGAATAATTAGATTAGGGAAATATGTTTAGGTTTTTCTATTCTATTTGTTGTAATTTGTTTTAACTTTGGATAATCTAATTGACATTGTAATATTTTATAATATTAATAAAGTTTAAATTTTCTTTCCTCAATTGTTGTAATTTTCTTTTACCTTTATTGATTTATAATTTGATACTTGTAAATATTATATCTTATTCATAAATAAGAATTCGATTCTTATTTCTTATCGCAATTCAATTACCCTTTATTATTCGATTTCAAATTCTTTTGGAATTCAAATTTATCAATTGAATATTCAATTTTGAATTGTCTTCCCCACAAACACAAAAATACAGTAGAGATCATGTCGAAATCTATCGCACTTTCCCTGATGTTCCCATCAGTATAAGAGAGATCTCGATCCCTCCACACCTCCTTTAATTTTGCACAAAAATTCTTCGAATTTTCTTATGCATGAATGCAATGCACACACATGTGTCCTATCTATTCAAGGTGCTAATCCTGGCATGTTACAACTCTCCATAGAGGCACTCCCATATATATGACATTTATTTGCTCCTAGGCATATTGATCGAGCTAGAGAAGTTATAAACTACAAGATGGTGCGAGAGAGACACCACTACGGTGGAGCTTCTTGAAGATGTCTCAGGATTCCGTCCTGAGACATCTTCGAGGAGCTCTCCATAGAGGCACTCCCATATATGTGAAATTTGTTAATACCCGGGCATATTTATCTAGCTAGAGAAGTTATAAACTGCAAGATGGTGGAAGAGGGACACCACTACGGTGGAGCTTATCTAAGATGTCCTAGGCTCCCGTCCTCAGACATCTTCGAGGAGCTTGCCATAGAGACACTCCCATATATGTGAAATTTCTTAGCTCCCAGGCATATTGAGCTAATGAGAAATATTGTGTTTTTTTGTAGTGTGTCTTATTAAGAAGATTTTTTTGAATTAACCCTATTTTTATAATTTTGTGATTATTATTGTTTCCTATGATGTTATTTGTTTATATACATCCGGAATTTGAAGATGTAGTGGTTACAAATCGCTCCACTTCTATAGAATGAAATGAGCTACACTAGTAATGATAGATGAAAGGACGGAATTGCTAACCTTTTAGAACCCTTGGATAGATGGGCACCGCCAAATCTTCATAAATCGTGTAAAAAATGGGATGAATTCGATCTCAGGGAGGAGTGACCAAATATGCATTATATAAGTATATTAAAAACCATTACACAACATCATGAATAGAGAAGTGACCAAATTAATGCAAGTTTCTCACATTAAAACCAAATTAAAGTAGTAAATAAATGTTATTATTGTAAAAAAATACTCCCAAACTGAACCCACAAATCCCTCTACATATGGAGGATGAAATGAGCTAAACTAGCAATGAAAGATGAAATAAAGTTGCTAAACTTTTAGAACCCTTGGAAATATGGGGCGCCGACAAATCTTGACAAATCTTGTGAAAAAATGGGGATCAACTCGAACTCATGGAGGAAATAAAGAGGAGAAAGTAACTTGAAAATGGAGTATGGCTCGAGGCAGGGAGAAAGATGATATACGAAGGACATTAGTCCTGGTTGGTGTCTCCAACCGGGACTAATGGTCCCATTTGAACCGGGACTAGAGGTAGCCATACCCTACGGCTCTTTCTAGCCATTGGAACTAGTACATTAGTCCCGAGCCCACACACAACTGGGACTAATGCTCCAGACAAAATGCCAATTTTCTACTAGTGTGATACGATCAACACTCACACCTAATCCCTCCTCCACAAATAGTGTACTTCTAGTCTTGTCCTGAGTCAACTTACAAAGTTTGACTGATTTTACACGTAAACATAGCAATAATTATGAAACTAAATTGGTACGATTAGATTTGTTTTTAAATTTAGTTTCATAATTTGACAATTCCATGTAATATATATTGCTATATTTATCTATAAAGTTGGTCAAATTTAATAAAATTTAACTTAGATCCCACCAAAATTCCACTTGTGTGACAACCCCCAATGTCGAAGACACGGCTAGGCTTTTGGAGGAGAACAAGGCTCGGGGGTTTCTTGAAATGCTTGGCTCTATTGACTGTATGCATTGGAGTTGGAAGAATTGTCCTGCGGCATGGCATGGACAATTCAAAGATGACAAGAAGGATTCACTATCATCCTTGAAGCCGTGGCAGGTTATGGGACTTGGATTTGTCAAGATTTTTTTTTTGGAATGCCCGGGTCCTGCAATGACATCAATGTTATTCAATGGTCTCCTCTTATATCAAGGATTGCATTGTATGAAGGTCCACAAGTGGAGTTTGAAGCAAATAGCCACAAATACAACTATGTCTATTATCTTGCCGATGGCATCTACCCAAGGTGCCAAACTTTTGTGAAGCCAGTTCACAAACCCAAAGGTAAGAAAGAAAAGGATTGTCACGCCGCACAAGCAGCGACTACGAAAGATGTGGAGAGAACCTTCGGGATTTTGCAATCCCAATTTACTATTTTGAGAGGACCGGCTAGATTTTGGGACCAAGAATGCTTTTGGTACATCGTGACCGCTTGTTTGATCATGCATAACATGATCATAGAGGATGATCGTGGCAAAGATGTAGATCGCAGCCACCACTATGACTTGATGGGGATTCCCATGCCAGTGCATAGGGGATTCCCATGCCAGTCGCGTTTCATTGCCTCATATCATGCTATTCGTGACAATGAGACCCATGATAATCTTCAAAAAAATCTCATCGCGGAGTGGTGGAAATGGTTTGGAGCACAACGTTGAGCCCCTCCTTTTATATGTTATTTGTTGTATTGTTGGAAAACAATTTGTTGTAGTGTTGATGAAAAACTTGTTGTATTTGTGGGTGAATAATTCATATATTTGTTGTATTATTCATGTACCATTTGGTCGTGTTGTAATAATAACTAGACAATTTTTTGTTGAATTTATTTGGGTTTGTTTGATTTTTTGATCATAGAGTTCATTGTGAAATCTGTTTACGCTGGCGCCCGCGTGCTGTATTTTCGCGCGCCTGGTGGGGGCTATTTTTGTGTTATGTTTTCGCGCGCCTGGTGGGGGCTATTTTTGTGTTATGTTTTCGCGCGCCTATTTTAGCGCGACCGTCGGAGGAAAAACAACGTGTGCACTATAAGTGGATCGCGCTTGCTGCATAGCACTTTTCCGGCACCGCGATATCGTGCTTCTGTTGGAGTTGCTCTAAATCATAGTGGCGATTTTCTTTAATGTATTATCGCTTGTTGATGAGTGTCTATCTGATTTTAGCTTCAAACCAATGTGATGTTCTTGAAATCATCCGCAGTTTACTCATCACTCATCACTTTATAAGTTTATATGAATCGTTAGTTTATCTAGTAGCGCTGATGCACTTGTGATTTGTTAGATATTTTACTAGTGCTAGCCGCTGCGAGGATGATGTATTGCTATTGCTCTGTGTTCATTTGTTGCCTGTAGGAATTATAGGGTAGATACGAGTGAAACAAAGGACACAACGGCGATGCTGGCGCTGGCGCTGAAAGGATTCGTCCGCTTCGTCCATGGCCAAACCAAACGAGTACCGTGGAAGTAGAGTTCCGGCCGGCGATCCCTATTCAGAACCAGCGATGTGGGATGGCACGGCGGCGGACCAAGATGGGCTCGACCATCGTCAGCAGGATACTGGCGGCTCCATCCGGCGGGCTGGGCGGCGGCTTCCGGTGGGAGCCTGGCGGCGGTCAGGAGGGCTAGGGCGGCATCAGCGTGGAAGAGGGCAGATGCGATGGGGGCTCAGATCTCGCTCGTGAGCAGCCGGTCGTGCGGGGTGGGTCTAGGCTACCAAATTAAAATCGACACTAATTAACTACCAGGTGGACGGACAAAATTAATCCGGACGGGAGTACCGAGAAGTAGTGGGAAGTAATCACCGTAACACAGCTCACTAATATACTAAAATGTGTTTAGATAGATTCAAATTTAGATAAAACCAAATCACTTATTTTTAGACGGATGAAATATTTTATTTGTACACATACTGACAGGTGGGTCCGTCTGGTAGTCCGCACCAAGGACACAAATGCCAGAGAAAAATACACAGGGGTCAGACATTGTAGGTGGACAAATTTAGTCAAACTTGCTGAAAATTAATCAAATTGGATTAAAATGTTCTAAGGATATAAGTTGTAGGACTAGTCTTACTCACTTTGCAAGATGTAGGATTAAATCGCTCCCACGATACAAGATGTGGGACTAAATCGCTCTCATGATGCAAGATGTGAGATTAAAAATGTATATACCTCACCTACGACTGCAAGTCGAGTCTTGAAGAACTAAGAAAGTTATGGGTGGAATGCGAGCAAAATAATACTCCCTCCATTTCCAAATAAGTGATTTTTTAGAACTGTATAGAATAATAATCGATGACAATATTGTGCCAATTACAAGAGGTATATATGAGGGTCTAGGTGCACCAGCCTAGCCCTATAACAAACTGACTAGGACTCTTAAACCTAACAAGAGTTGTATTCTAACATCACCGCAATATGAACGGTAGGCTCGACGATGTTGAGACTGAAACTAATGTCTTGAAACGGCCAGGCCTTTCGTAAAGATATCAACAAACTGAGCTGAAGTAGGCACATGTAGAACACGAACTTGACCGAGAGCCACCTTCTCTCAAACAAAATGAATGTCGATCTCTATATGCTTGGTACGACAGTGTTGAACGGATGCCTGAGATGTAAACAGCTGAAATATTATCAAAGTAAACAATAATAGCTTGCTCAATAGGGCGATGCAGCTCCAACATCAACTGGCGCAACCAAACCGTATCAGCAACCGCATTAGCCACAGTGCGATACTCAGCTTCGGCTGACGAGCGAGAAACCGTAATCTGCATTTTTGAAGAACAAGAAAAACACAAAATCCGAATATGGACCGTCGAGTATCGGTGCATCCAGCCCATTCTGCATCAGAGTAAGCTGTCAATGAGGTAGGAGAGGATTTGTTTATATGAAGACCTAAATCTAATGTGCCTTTGAGATACTGAAGAATACGTTTGACATGGTTGAAGTGAGGAACACGAGGATCATGCATGTAAAGACAAGCTTGTTGGACAGAAAAGGAAATTTCAGGACGAGTAAGAGTAAGAAATTGTACAGCGCTGGTAAGATTACGATAAAGAGAAGGATTAGAAAGGGATCACCATCGGTAGAAAGTTTGAACCTGTATCAGCAGGAGTATGAGATGGTTGAAAATCAAGCATACCAGCACGAGAAAGAAGATCAAGGGTGTACTGACGTTGAGATAAGAAAAGACCAGATGAGTCACGGATGACAGCAATACTTAAGAGAATAATATCATCAACATAGAGAAGTAGATAAGCGGTGTCGGTATTATGATGAAAGATAAAGAGAGAAGTGTCAAAACGAGAAGGAGTAAAGCCAATTGTTTTAGCATAAGTAGAAAAACGTTGAAACCAAGCCTGTGGTGCTTGTTTTAGACCATAGAGAGATTTTTGAACAAGACAAACATGATTAGGATAAGAGGATTTTTCGAAGCCAAGAGGTTGTTGATAATAAACTGTTTCTTGAAGAGAGCCATGGAGAAAAGCGTTTTTGACATCGAGTTGATGGATGGGCCAAAAAGAAGAAACAATGATGCTAAGAATAGTACGAATAGTGCTGGGTTTGACAACTGGAGAGAAAGTCTCATCATAATCGATGCCGTGTTGCTGAGAGTAACCACGACATACCCATCGAGCTTTGTAACGTGCAAGACTTCCATCAGAATTAAATTTGTATCGAAAAACCCATTTGCCGGAAACTCGAGGAACTAATAGCATGTGGAGGAGGGACGGATGATGATGTGGAAGACGCACCCGGCACAGCGGAAGAAGCGGACGCGGGAGTCGGCGGTGGTAGGAAGTCTGCCGCAGCAGAGTTTTCAATGGTTTCGGCAGCCGCGACAGAGGTGGCGGCAGGAGAAGGCGCGGCAGGATCAGTTGCCGCGGCAGAGAATTCATGCGTTTTTGCTACCGCGGCAGGAGTGACAGCACGAGGTGGCTGATGAAAGAAGGGAAAATTATTTGGATGAGAGAGACTAGTAGATGATGCGGATGTTTTAGGATCGAGAGATTGACGCTCAGAGAAGGGAATTTTCAGCAAAAGTTACATGACGAGAAACATGGACGTGACCACTAACAAGATCTAGACAACGATAGCCTTTATGTTCGTCGGAAAAACCTAGATGGACGCACGTGATAGAACGGGGTGAAAGTTTGTTAGGAGAAGTAGAGTAGGTGTTAGGAAAACAAAGACAGCCGAAGACACGAACGTCGGAGTAGTTTGGGTGAGAAAGAAATAAAGAGAAGTAGGATGTGGTTTTAGGATTTACTTTAGATGGTCGAATGTTAAGTAGATATGTGGCCGTGTGGAGAGCTTCAGCCCAGAACTTCGCAGGCATAGAAGATTGAATAAGAAGGGTGCGAGTGATGTCATTAAGAGTGCAAAGAGAATGCTCGGCCTTGCCGTTTTGAGGGGAGGTATAGGGACAGGAAAAACACAGAAGAATTTCATATTGGAGAAAGAAATTTTGGTTTTTAAAGTTGTCAAATTTACGACCATTATCGCATTGAATAAATCTTATAGGAAGGAAAAAGTGGACCGAGGCATAGTGCTGAAAATTAAGTAAAATATTGCGAACTTCGGATTTGTTGCGTAAGGGAAAGATCCAGACATAGTGTGTAAAATCATCAAGAATAACAAGATAATACTTAAAACCAGAAACACTTTCTATTGGTGACGTCCATAGATCACAATGAAGTAACTCAAAAGGAAAAGTACTACATTATAGAGAGGATATAAAGGGGAGACGAACATGTTTGCCTAATTGACATGACTGATAAATAGAAGAATTGTGAGAATCTCTATTACAAGGTATTGAAAATTCACTAAGAAGAGTAGATAACGCATTTTTATTGGGATGGCCGAGACGTTGGTGCCACAGATCAACAGAGGCCACCATAGACGATGGAGGGGTAGCGGCCAGAACACCATGGAGGGAATACAAACCACCGGAGCTATTGAACCGAGCGATCTCGGCCTTGGTCCGATAATCCTTCACAAACAAACCAAAGGAGTCAAATTCGACAGAAACGTGATTGTCATTGGTGAATTGGCGAACATAAATCAGATTTTTAATTAGTGCTGGAGCTACTAGAACATCACAAAGAATGTAACATCCCAAAACTTTAATCAAGGTTATCAAAGTTCAAATCACCCAATTTAGGGTTAACAAAAACTTTTATTCTTAAAATGAGTTATGAATGCATGTGTATTTGCTTTAGTGTAGAATTTTTTGAAAATGCCATGCTTGATTGTTCTAAATGTTGTGAAATGGTTTAAAGGTGAATGCCACACCATCTAGACCATTTACAAAAAAAATTCAAAGAGAAAGAAATCAAACAAGACTAAATAAGGCAAATGGTCATTTTGAACATTTTAATCCACTAGGCCACTATAGGTGTTCCTAGAATAAGATTTCAAACATAAACTTTCTCAACCCTTTTTACCCCTTGCTAGACCAAGCAAAGATGTACCAAGGCCCACTTTACAAACTTACAAAAATATCTTTCAAATCTATTTCATGGACATTTGAAAATTGAATCAAGTGTATTGGTTAAGATCACACTTTTTAAAAAACACATCAAATGAATTCACCTTGGCAATCCCAAGCAAACCTAGTCTCTCAAGCTTACTACAAGACCACTCAAAAAATTTGACACTAAAATTCAAATTTAAATCTCTTTCGGCCATTTTAACAAACACCTTAGCTACACTAAGTAACCACCTGCCAAACTCCACTGTTTTGCACAGTAATTGTCCACCCCCTATCCCCTCTTCACTCCTCTATTCCCTCTACGTCTAACCAAGCCACAGACAGCCACCCCCCTTCGCCGCTGCACCAGTAGAGCGCCGCCCAAAAATGGTCACCGCTGGTCGACCACGCCCAAGCCGTAGCAGACCACCCCGCGCCTATCCAGGATGCCTAGTAGGATCACCGCAGTCTACCGCCTCTTCCTGTCCACCCCTCGACCACAGCCAGGCCCTGGACCACCCCCAGCGACGCCGCGCCCAGAGCGTCTGCGCCATGCCGAGCACGCGCCAGAGCACCGCGCCCAACCAGCGCGCACACTCCGCGCCTCGACCTCACCCCGCGCACACTGCTCTGCCATGACCCTAGTAGCCGCCCAGACATCCCCGTTCACCGCCGCTTGAACCATAGCCACCATGCGCCGCGTCGAACACTGCTTCTGCCGCGCAGAGCACCGCCCTCTCCCGACCCAATGAGACCGTCCCATGCCTCACCTTTAAGCCTGAGAGGACCGCCATGAGACCGCGCACCGTCCCCTATCTCCAGCCGCACCGCTAGCTGCTTGTAGCGTCGCCACCGATCAGCCGCGCCCACGCCGCTCGGTCCCTTCGTCGAGCTATAAAAGGAGGCCCTCTCCACCCCATTTCTGCACACCATCTCACTCCCCTCTCACCACTGATCCTTCCACCCTATCCTCGGAGCAAGGAGGGCCTCAGTCCGCCAGAATTTTGCCAGAGTTAGCCGCTGCAGAGGAGAAGAGGCGCCGTCGATTGGAGCCACCCCAGGAGTTGCAACGACCATGACTCAAACCGCCGTCGTCTACCAGCTCGAACGCCCCCGACGCCAAGCCTAGCTGGAGTCCAGGTGAGCCCCCGTAGACCTCCACCGTGCCGCTAGGGTTCGTCCTCGCTGGAGAGCTATTCACCGGAGACGACGGACCACAGCCGTAGATCTTGTTCCAATCGTAGCGCTGAGATTGCCCCATACCTCTTCGCGTTAGATGTGCCACTGACGTGTGGGACCAACCTGTCAGTAACCCGTTGCGCCGTGGAGTACCACTGGGCCAGCCTGTTAGCTTTCCCGCGCTGGCCCGAAGATTCAAATAAATGTTTTTCCATTTAGGTTTAAACTAGATTCTGTCTAGTTATTCAAAAATCAATTCAGAGAGTTTCACTTAACCAAAATGCATGATTCAAATTTTGTTAGAAAGATAATTAAAATATCTATCCAAGCCTGTTGGATTTAAATCAATTGGAGTTAGAGATCACATATCGCAAAAATAACAAGACATAGAATTTTCTGCATTCAAACATTTTTCAAAAATCAACCATAATAGCTTTTGAGTTGATTACAACTCTCAAAAATCACATTTGATGATACCTATCTGAATCTGTAAAAATATTTAGGTTTGCATGCAGTGACATTGGACTAGTACCAAAAGAAGGCTATTAGGGCATTTCTAGTCACTTTAAATCTATTAAACTTTATAAAATGTGACCAACACTTTAAATCACATTCCCATGTATTAGAATATGTGGTGATGACATGTGTCCACATGATCCCATATTTTAATTGGAGAATATTAAATCTTAATTAATTTCAATGAGTAGATATTACTTTTCTCAAATAAAATAATGAAACTAGTTCTTTAAATCATGTGATGATTGTGATGACACTAGATCATCAAGTGTGTGCCTTAGTGTGCAATTTAGCAATAGATAAGTATTTTTTGGTAATTGTGTACCCCATATTCATTTATAGACGATAGTATCGACCAAGTCTACGAGGAGGAGGAGTTCTACCCCGAGGAAGACGAGGATGATTTCAATCACTGCACCAACCAAGGCAAGCCATCATTAACAATGCAAGCTAACACTTTCAATCTTGATAACCTAAGCAAGATGCATTAGGCATGCTTTGGTTATACCATTTTTTATTATACCCATCCCAAGTTTTACTTGCAAGCTTTACTTTCTTTTACTTTACCAAAGTTCTTTACCTTTAGTATAGATAGCATACAAAGTATAAAACTTGGCCTATGTAGTTATACTTAGATGTCATTCTATGGCATGAGATTGAAGATTAGCACCCCCATTAGTGAACACTCTTAACCTTAGTGGCTAGTGCTAAGCATAAAACATGAGCACTTTAAATGGGAATACTTGGTGAAAAGGATTATGAAAAACTTGGAATGATGAGTCATTCTATTGAAATGTTTTGACATGTGTTGAGAAACACAAATGGTTTATGATGATGAAAATGTTGAGGCATGAGCCTTAGCCCTTCTACAAAAACTGATGGTTGGGTTCGGATGCGATACCATTCCAATTTTACCGTACAACCACAATACCTGAATTGGATAAGGCTTAGCCGGAAGTTTATATGCATTAGTATGGGTTCCCTCACGGAAGAGGTGTGAGCTGACGCTACCTCGTGAATGTGAATGTCCACCTATGCAGTGCCCATGATGGCAGATGGCCATGGCTGGGAGGCAAGCTCATAGGGGAGGTGCCTATACTAGAGTGTGTAATTGAAAGGTTATAATTGATTATCCGCATACTAAGTATGATGATTCAGGATTATCCCTGACGGATGTATCGAATTTTGTGGTGAAAGTGTACCACCTCTCCAGAGTGTCAAACTATTCGAATAGCCGCGTCCACGGTCATGGACAGTTGGAGTGGCCATACTGTTCCATCGTCAGATGTTTTCAAAATGACTTGTGAGATGATTTGTGACTTTACTTGACCACAACAGGGTTGTGAACATAAAAACTAGTTTCCCACTTAGGTGATTTAGAACATTAAATTAGCTTTCTTTACTTCTGAACACAGCTTAAGATAAATCTAGCTTTTGCAAATAAACTTAGAGCTTAGTATTCCTATTAGAACTACCTTACTTGTTAGTGATAGTTTGTGAGTACTTAAAGAGTACTCATGGCTTTGTCCCTGGCTATTCCCGTGGCCAGACTATGAGGAGGACTATCAGGAAGAAGGACAGCAGGACGGCTACGACAACTAGGATCATCTCCCATCGTCAACATTTCCTATGACACTAAATATGGAGCCTACCGCTACGCTTATTATTCCGCTGCTTGTTTGCATTAAGACTGGATCAGGAGATCCTTTATTTGTGTAAAACCTTATTATGGTTTGTAATGGATGACGTACTATGATATCCAATATGTTATGTCTCGCAAAAATGGTAATCCGGGGATTGCGAGGTATGGCATAACAGGCATCTAGGATTAAAAATCCGGGTGTTGACAAAGAAGCAAAGGTTTGATTGGGGATTGGATTTGGGCTTGACTGACACAGTAGATAGGAATAGATGATCCGTCACTGAGAGTAATAGATGGAAAAGGCGATGGTGTGCAAGAAGACAGCAAATTACTTGATGCAGACATCTAACTAGAAGCATCAGAATCGAAAATCCAATTCGTACCTGAGTTTCCTTGTGCAGCAAAGTTGTTCATGGCTTTTAGAAAAGCAGGTTGGTCCTAGCTCGGAGTCGAAGTAGAGGTCGGTGTAGACATGGGAGCTGGCAGGTGTGGCGGCGTCGGCAGTAGGGTCGGCATCTCCGTATAGATAGAGCCACCATGAATGTACTGTGACATATTGTACTGCGACATGTAGGGTGAGGTTGTAGCGCCATATGAAGCATAAGGAGCAGCGTTGTAAATTGTTGGCGGGTAGGCGGGGGCGATGTGGTATGCGGTCGTCGGCTCTCGCGGCGTGAGGACGGGAGCGCCGGTGTGAGGGCGGGCACCCAGCTACCAGCCACCAGTGTAGGCAGACTGGGCACCATAGGGCGTCGGGGCAGACCAGGGCATAGGCCATGCCTGGACTAGCCCGGTCCACGGATCAGGAGAAGGACGCCAGCCGGGGGGCGGAGGCAATGCAGTCGGTGGAGCCGAAGTTGAGGGAGGGGGAGGAGCAGGCACCATATGAAACTGCGAAGGTTTAGGGTTTCGACCCCTATAGTTGGGACTTGGACGCCAGCCCGATGGTTGAGGAGGAGCCATTGGAGGAGGTGGCGGTGGAGGCGGTGGTGCAGGCGGTCGAGGAGCAGGAGTGAAGACCTGAGGACGGGAGTCCTTGTTGGTTTGGGCACGATCGGCCCATTGCAGCATCGAGCAAACCTCGGCGAAGGAGGGGCACGACGCATCATAGGGATGAAGGAGTCCTATTTCTTGAACCGCTTGCTGAGGCCGACGGGGAGGACGTTGATGAGCTATCGATCGCTGGTCGGATCACCGAGTTTGCCGAGTTCATCCGCGATCGCCTTAAGGCGTTGGCAGTAGACACCGACGGGTGCATCACCTCGCACCGTGTTCCGAAGCTCGGTGTGGAGATTGTTGGCGCGAGCGTCGACGTTGTCCTGGAAGAGCCGACGAAGGGCTGCCCATAGATCGGTGACGGAGGCACCATTACGGTATACGAGATTGAAGATTTCTGTGGAGACTCGCATGTAGATCCATTGAATAATGGCGAGATCATCCTTGATCCATTGCGGATCGTGAGGTTGAGGGCGAGCGTCGTCGGCGACGTGAGAGCGGAGGTTGCATCACCCGAGGTGGACGTTGAAGAGGTGACGCCAATGGTAGTAGTTGTGAGCAGCGAGGTCTAGGGTTATGGGTATGTAGGGGCTAATATCAGATATGATGTCGGTAAAGGAGATTGAAGGGGCTATTGGTGGAGGTAGAGGTGGAGGGGGCCGTGGCCGCGACGACCTTGGCGGCGACGATGGCGGCACGCCGCTCGAAGTAGCCGGGCGACGGCGGCGGCGGGGTCGGCGGGTGAGCCATACCCTAGGATCGGAAGTCTGATACCATGTAGAATTGTATAGAATAATAATCGATGACAATATTGTGGCAATTACAAGAGATATATATGAGGGTCTAGGTGCACCTGCCTAGCCCTATAACAAACCGACTAGAACTCTTAAACCTAATAAAAATTGTATTCTAACAATTTTTATTTGTCTACGTCCTTATGATCTCGACATAAAATATGAATAGATACATGCCAATCTAGACGAATCCATGTCCCTTATTTTGGGATGGAGGGATTACTAATTATTGAGCAACCTGGACCATACAACTGATTGGTTATCGGATAGGCAAATAAGGACATAGTTCCAGTCAATTCATCTGTCATTGTCTTTCACCAACATAGGACCAAAATTTCTGCATGAGAAAAGGAATCTCTACGCACATCTATACGCGTCGTTAATCAACCGTGAATATTTCCAGGTGCATGCCCGAGTAGAGGTGCAATGGCGCGTGCGACCACCGACCATCGGTAAAGTGCGTGAGATAGCCGAGCTCTCTCGATCTCGACCTGCATGGGACAAGTAAAAGCCAAAAGCTCTTGGTATAGGGATGTTCTAGCTAGTGTATACTTCGCGATCAAACCAGGCCTTTCTTGACCATGAAAAAAAAAAGTCTAAACGCCGCAAGCGTTCCGGCGTTGTCCGTGGGTCTCCACGATGTACTGCATGCACCTGTGTGATTCTACGCCGCAAGTGTTCCAAGCTCCCACACGTTGTATGTGGGATGCGTTAATTCATGGTCAATATAGGATAAGTTCAAGCATCTATGTGAGTAAAATGCACTTGCGGCGGCCTGCTACATTGGCGGGTGTGGGTTCTTCAGTCAATGAACTTGGAAAATTAACACCTTAAACTTGCCAAACAAGTTCATCTTGTTCAAGATAAGCCCCAATGTCGTGCCAACTCACTAGCACAGAACTGACCTCTAAGACCCCTCCATCACACACACAGGAAGCCAAAACTTTTGGGATGTTAGAAATCTCATACCTAAAAAAAAAGTTTGCGATATTTGTGGTGCGATGTATCGCACACCGTTTGTGGGTTCTTCAGTCAATGAACTCGGAAAATTAACACCTTAAACTCCGTCCTAGCTAGGTGACCCGTGCCGGGTATTCTGCTGAAAAATGAACTCAGTTTAATCCTAAGACACCATGGAACGCATACGCCGTTCCCGCTGTTGATTGATTCACCGACGAGGCGAGTAGTGCACCGACAAAGTTGACTCTCAGGTGGCTTATGCCCTTTGCCAAAGAAAAGGTGGTTTATGTCGTTTGCCAAAGAAAAGGAGGGGTTGGTGTTCTTACTTTATTTAAACGAAACATATACGGCTCCGTACGTCATTTGCATGCATGCAGCTCTAGAACAAACCCACGTTTCTTGGGCCCTGGGTGCCAGATAAAACGCTTGATGACTTGTTAGCAAGCTATAGTTATATAGGGACATGATATGAACACAATCTTTGTTAGGTAGGTAGGTAAAATAAAATACGGCGGCAGCAAAACACATCGCATCGCAACGGAAGCGGGCCGCCCCGCTGCCTACTCGTGCGTCGTGTGCTCCACGCTGTGGTCGCCGACGCCGTGTGCTCCCTGCCGTCCTCCTCGACGCCGTGCGCTTTCCGTCGTTATCCTCGACGACAGGCGCGCCAGCCGCCGCCGTGTTGCAGAAGCCCACGTCACGGCATACCGACGATCGCGTTAGAAGTTGGGTTGCAATGTAAGCCCGTGAAATTAAAATTTTGAATAGACTGGTTTTGCTGAAAAATTTAGAACTAGAAACCAATTTTAACTATGAAACGGGACGGGACGGATCGATGTCGCTTTGCAACCCTAGTTAGAAGCAAACACATATGTCTTCTGGCGAGGAAGCCCCACACTTAGGCATGAAGCTCTAAAAAAAAGGCATGACGCTCCTAGCCGCGAGATGCGTTTCATGTTGTAGGGTGTGTCAACACTGAGTGTCCGTCTTTGGGGCGCGTCGATCCCCAACCGTGACCCCAGACATTTAACCAAATTTTTTATAAGCTTCAGTTTCATTCAAAATTCAGAAATTGATTATAAACTTTGAATGAAATTCAATTAAACATAATTTTAAACTAGAACTAAACATAAATCTAATGATCGAGCATGTGAGGGTAGTAGTACTAGAAGTAGAGGTAGTTGTTGTCTTCGTCATGCCGGGGCTAGTGCTCGGGCTCAGGCTCCACGGGATCATCCTTGATGCCGCTAGGGCCAGAACCGCTGCTGCTGCTGACGCCGCCGTCGACCGTGAGGTCAATGATCTAGTTGTCTGTGTCACCGGAAGAAGAATGCCCACCAGTACTGGTTCATGGGGTCCCGGAGATGGGACACCAGCTCCTTCTCTGACAGCATCCGACGATGGTCGTGGATCTCCTGTCTTTCAACTGAAGAGAAACGATACCCCTCGCGGGTTCGTGGTCCGTGTTAATATGGATGGGAAAAACGCCCATAGCGTATTACAGTCGGAGACATATCACGAGATGAGTATGACTCCATACCGTGATCGTATCTAGTACATGTATCACTAATATCCCGCTTTAATCTAGTCCAGATGTGAAGCATCAAGATTTATATTATGCATAAACTCATTTATCTTCTGTGTAGACAAAGTTTTTGTAAATTTATCAGCTATCTGATCTTTCCTTGAAATAAATTTGATGTCAATAAATCCGCTTGCAACTCTTTCTTGAATAAGATAATAGTCAGTCTTTATGCATTCGGTCCTTCATGAAAAACTAGATTGACAGAAAGATACGTAGCTCTAAGATTATCACACGAAAGACAAGGTTTTTGTTGTAGAAACACACTTAGCTCACGCAGTAAGGATTTAACCCATATCAGTTCAGTTGTTTTATTTACAAGTTCAGCTTTAGTACTTGAATGAGAGACCATTCTTTGTTTTCTGGCAATCCATGAAACCAAGTTAGAACTAAGAAAAATAGTAAATCCTGATGTAGGATGTCTATCATGAAGATAACCAGCTCAGTCTCCATCTGAAACAAAGTGTGTAATCAGCTTGCTAAGTTAAAATAGCTACTAACTAAAAACAACAACAAATTGCACCAAACGTAACAAGTTTGCATTATACGTAGCTCTTTCAGTCGACAGCTAGTAAAGAAAAAGAAACCATCCTGAGTTTAGTCCTCTCCTATGAAATTTCCCTTTTTGATGTGGAAATAAGCTTGTTTTGAGTTAGAGAAGCTAAAGATAATCAATGGATGTTGACTAAGTTCTACGACCCGTAGTCATCCGAGAAAAATTACGTATGAACTTCACGGAGAAGTTGCACGCTCAAACACTCGAAGCAATGTTCTACTAATTGTTTTCTCAAATTATTAGACATGTATTTGTATTAGACTAGGACTCTATAGTCGGTTTACCAAAACCCTAGGACAGTCGGCTATAATCCTATATATTATATGTAATCTTGATCTATCATGGTATCAGACTCCTAGGTTTTCCGCACCTAGCATGGTTCTGCTGTCACAACCACAGCCGCCGCCATCGGCCCCCTTCTGGACAGCGGCAGAAGCCCGCGCCACCGGCGTGCCACCCTCCTCCTCCTCCCCCCTCCTCGATTACCCACCAAAACTCCCTCTAGCTAACCACAATTTCTCTAGCAGATACAATCTCAGATATCTCTCCCTTCATACCAATTACATTAGTACTCGCCCTCCACAAATATTATCGTTGGCGCCATCTATTTCATGTTCATCTAGATCGATGCGGCCTTCGCGATCACATTGATTGGGCACCGGTGCCTCGACCGACTGATTCCCGTTGGCTCAAGGACGATCTCCCGATCATCCAATGGATCAACACACGCATCTCCACCGAGCTGTTTTATCTTGTCTCCAATGACGATGCCACCACCACTCAGCTATGGGCCTCTCTTCAGCAGCTCTTCTAGGATAACAGCGGCGCTCGCATCAATGCTCTCCATACCGAGCTTCGCACAACCACTCAAGCATCTCCACCAACCTATCTTCTATCAACGGATCAAAGCAACCGACGACGAGCTTCGGGAGCTCGGCGACCCGGTTGAAGATCATACCCTCATCTCCTCATCTACGCCCTTCTCGTTGCGAGTAATTCGAGAAGCAGGTGGCCTTGATACCCATGATGCGGCCTCGACAAAATTTTGCCGAAGTCCGCTCTCTTCTCCAACTCGAAGCCATGATGCAAGCTCGCAAGGACTCTCGACCCCCTCACCCCCTCAAGTGTTTCACGCCACAGCTCGACCTCCTGCTCCGGCCCACGTCGCTAGACCTGCACCGGCTGCACCACAACCTCTTCAAGGGTGGCGCCCGAGCCCCAACTATCACGGGAAAAACCCCATGTACCGGCCACCACAACCACACCCGGCGGCTCCTTTGTCAACCGCGGCCCCTCCGGTCGCTCCTCCAGCTGCACCAACTTAATGCCCAACTCATGATCCCTGGACTGGCCTTGTCCAAGCGTGGTTGATGACATGGTCCTCGCCATCTGCCTACGGCGCCCCACCAGCCTACACCGGGACATGGAGTCCCGACCTTCGTCTGTCCATCGGCTCTCGTCGTCTCCTCGCCACCAGGCCTCTGGCGTAGGTCTACAACGCTCAGGTCTCACCGCCCGTCTACATGGCTTCGCCCTCGCCATACATGCCTTCATCGCCCTACATGTACAACGGCCCTCCAGCACTCCCGTACACGCCTGCGCCATTTCCTTCAACCTACAAGCCCGCGCCATCGACTTCAGCCGCTCCTCCAAGCTGGTATCAAGCCGCCATTTTCATGAACAATTTTATACTCAACAATCACAATCGTATGGATTGGACTTTCGATTCTGGTGCATCCTCGCACATGTCTTCAAATATGATTTTTTGTCAGCTTGTTCTTCTTCGCCTTTTTCTTCCATAATCATTGGAGACGGATCTTCAATTCCCATATCTTGCACCGGCCACTCCTACATCTCTAATCCAAACAACAATTTTATTCTCCAAAATATTCTCGTTGCTCCTTCTTTAATCAAAAATCTTATTTCTGTTCGATAATTTACTATTGACAACAATAGAGGTTCTCGCTCGCTACAATAGTTCGAGCGATCTCTACCTCTACATAGCGCTCAATTTTCCACACCCCAAGTCATGCTCGCCTCCGTCGATCTCTGGAATAGTCGGCTAGGGCACCCCAATAACGTTGTCTTCTTTACTTCAAGATTTTTGTATACCTAGTAGTACTTCAAATACTTCCCATAATTCTTCTTTTCGTAATGCATGTCAATGCGGCAAACATGTTAGACTATCCTTCGGCAGCTCCTCTACCTTTAGTTCTTTTCCATTTGAATTGTTGCATTGTGATCTATGGGCATATCCACTACCTAGTGTCTCTGGTTTTAAATATTATCTAGTTATTCTTGATGATTGATCTCATTATATTTGGACCTTTTCTCTTTGTGCCAAATCATATGTTCACACTATTTTTATTAATTTTAGACAATATGTTCAAACCCACTTTGGTCTTCCTATTGGATTCATCCAATGTGACAATGGTAGATAATTTGATAACACAGAAAATAGAAACTTCTTTATCTCTCAAGGATTTCTTCTCCTTTTTTCCTGTCCCTACACATCTTCCCAAAATGGTAAAGCTGAACGTTCTCTTCGATCTATTAATGACATCCTATGCAGTCTATTAATCCAAGCCTCCATTCCATCATGTTTGCGTTGAAGCCCTATGCATATCCGCTTATCTTCTCAATATTCGACCAACCAAAATTTCTCCTCTTTACACCACCTTTCAATCCCTATTTCTTCACCATCATGATTACTCTGAATTGCGTGTCTTCGGCTGTTTATGCTTTCCAAACACCTCCTCTACCGCTCCTCACAAACTAGCCCCTCGATCTCTACCCTGCGTTTATCTCGGTCTCTCTAACGATCACAAAGGCTCTTGTTGTTTTGATCCAGCATCTGGTCGTGTTCTTAAATCTCGCCATGTTGTTTTTGACAAAACCACTTTTCCCTATGCCACCGTATCAGCATCTTCAAACTCCCCACTAATACCAAAACACCACACATGCAACACCCCCTACTCTCACCAACTTACTTTGTCGAACCACCCACCGTGGCAGAAAAATCGTCTTTCGTGAGCCCACGACAGCCTGCCGCGCCACCTTCGCCTGCCGCCAGCTCTGCCGCATCTCCTGCCACGATAGAGATTTCGCCAGCCACCAGCCCGCGGCAGCCTGCCGCGACACATTATCCTGCCACGACAGACAACTCGGACTCTTCCTTATCTACTACTAGTTCACACCAGAACTCTCCTCTCTCGTCCATCTCTCCTTCACCTATCGTTCCTCCTAATGATGTTCCTATTCCTATCACTAAAAATGATCATGCCATGTGCACTTGTGGCAAGAAGGGTTTTCATATTCCACATCGATGTCTCAATATCACAGCTGCACCCACTATTTCACCTATTCCTACATCTTACAAACGAGCCCTTCTTGATCCTCTATGGCTCTCCGCAATGCGTGATGAAATTTATGATCTTCTTCAAAATAACACGTGGACTCTTGTTCCTAAACCATCGAGTGCCAATGTTGTTTCTAGTAAATGGGTATTCCATCACAAATACAACTCTGATGGCACTCTGGCACGCTACAAAGCACATTGGGTTTCCCGGGGATTTTCTCAGCAGCATGGCATCGATTTTGATAAGACCTTTTCTCCTATTGTGAAACCTAGTACCATCCGCATTGTTTTCAGTCTATTGTTTCTTCCAGTTGGCCAATTCATCAAATTGATGTTAAGAATGTTTTTCTTCATGACACACGCATGAGACCGTCTACTGTCAACAACCCTCAGGCTTTGAGGATTCTTCTCCCTGATTTCGTCTGTCTTGTTCACAAAGTATGGTCTCAAACAAGCTCCTCAAGCATGGTTTCCTCGTTTTTCCACCTTCATTCAAACCATCGACTTTATTCCCTCTAAATATGATTCCCCTCTTTTCATCTTTCGCTCCACCACTCACACTGCATAATTACTTCTTTATGTTGATGATATCAGTCTTACTGCATCCTCTGATTCTTTCTGAACACACATCATCTATCTTCTTCATCGTGAATTTTCTATGGCTGATTTAGGTCCATTGCATCATTTTCTTGGCATCACTGCTTCACGTGCTTCTTCCACTCATTTTCTATCCTAACGTCAATACATCATTGATCTCTTGTCTCATGCTGGAATGCTCGACTACCAGCCCTGATGTACTCCGGCTGAAGTTGGCACCAAACTATTAGCTGATGGTGATCTCGTTCCCGATCCCACCTTCTATTGTAGTCTCACTAGTGCTCTCTAGTATGCCACTCTTACACGCCCCAATATTTCCTATTCCATTTAGCAAGCTTGTCTCTTTATGCATGACCCTCATGCACCTCATCTCTCTCATATCAAAAAGATTCTTGGTTATCTAAAAGGCACTCTTGATCATAGCTTGCTACTAAATTACTTTTCTCCTAGAAGCTTGACAGTTTATTCTGATGCAGACTGGACATGTTGTTCAGATACTCGACGATCCACATCTGACTTTTGTGTTTATTTGGGTGATAATCTTGTTTCTTGGTCTTTGAAAAGGCATGTTATTGTTTCCAAGTCTTCGGCTGAAGCGGAATACATGGTGGTTGCACATGATGTAGCTTAGGCCATTTGGATTCGCCAATTGCTTGCTGAACTTCATCAACATGTCAAGCATGCAATCATTGTCTACTATGACAACTTCTCCGCGGTATATATGGCCTCCAATCTAGTGCAGCATCATCGTACAAAGCACATAAAGATTGATATTTATTTTGTTCACGAGAAAGTGACTCTTGGAGAAGTCCGTGTTCTTCACGTTCCAACAAGTGCTCAATTCACAGATATCTTCACCAAGGGGCTTCATCCATCTTTCTTCATTGATATTCGCTCTAGTCTTAATATCGTGGCGCCCGACGTTGACATGGGGGGGAGGGGGTATTGTACATGTATTTGTATTAGACTACGACTCTGTAGTCGGTTTACCAAATCCCTAGGCCGGCCGGCTATTGTCCTATATATTCTCTGTAATCTTGATCAAATCAATACAAGTTATTATTCCCCCAACTATCACAAATATAGCCTTATTTCTTGCCTTTGATGGAAACACATACATGGAGTGAACTACAATGGAGGATGTTTATGGTATACATATCACAACGGCACGACGAATCCCAATGAAATCTACACGAGAATGTTTTTCGGTTGCCTCCACATACCGGGTGCTTTCTGATTTTGAGGTGCTAGTCAAAAATAATCACATTTGAAAACTGAAAGTCCAGGAGGAATTAGAATTTTCCTCTGGCACCTTGAGAGAGGCATGTTCCTAACTACGGATAAACCTCAAAAAATGCAACTGAGCTAGGATAAAATGTTTTTTTACCATAGGTTTGGAGGTATTGACCATATATAGGTTTGATCGCTATGTGTATATAGAAATGGTATATTTTTTTTATGCTAGTAAACTCCCCACTTTCCCTGGAGATTATTTACCAATGTACACATTGTCTCGTTCGTAATCTATTCTTCGTTAACTAAGCACCTGGAACACATACAACCGAACTGGAACACACACAACTGGTGACCAAGTAAGTTTTCAACCAACATGGTTGGTGTGTAGTATGAGGATCAGCTCTACACCTTCATAGGAATTATATTAGTCATGTCTGATAATGTATTTTGCCAACTTTAATATGTGTGTGTTTTGCGGCGGGCTGTGTGCATCCAATATCAGAGCTTAGGTGTGAACTCTATATGGCCTTAGCGATGATTCGATGTTCCGAGTTTAATAGAAAAATGGATTTACCTGGAAAAAAGGTACGTGAAGATGGTGAGAAGAGTATACAATATTTTGTTACCCATATAACCAAAGCGTATACTGTATGGAGTAGTACTCCAATCCTATCGGTATCGATCTCTGTACCGCCGTCGATCGGGGCTTTCCCGTTCCATATAAACAAGCAAAGGAGGCCAGGTAGAGGCATCCTTCCTATCCAAAATTTACACGGTATCAGACAAACCTTTTCCAAATTTCCAGCAAAATCGATCTCCATGATCCTCTTCTCCAGATTTTGATCGGAGGGACTTGAAGACCAAGAACCATCATGAAATATATTTTCATGTTGTGTATATTTGGTATTGCGGATATTTAGATTATTTTCAATGTAGTCGATCAAATTCTAAAAAGTTTGATATTGATAAAAAACTGTATGCATCTTATTTTGAGAGGGAGGGAGTATATATATCTGACTTGTTGACGTCCACTTGGTCTAGCCCAGCACTTGGCCTACGTTCTGAACGTTTATGCGCACACAATCCAACAAAAGAAAAGGGGTAAATAGCTCCTATGCGACATGTTTCTTTGGAATTGGACAGAACAAGACATCGTTGAAGAAATGGCTCTCATGCGACATGTAAGTTGGAAAAAATAGCTGTGGTGCTATACTGCTACTTAATCCAAAGACACATGTTGACAACTCGAATCAGGTGAGCCGAGCGGGACCCACTATGTAACGACCTAAGCGCTGGACCCACAGAGTGTCTCTCGATAGCAGGACCCACAGCGTGGGACCCATTAACTTATCCAGCTCAGCATTGGTACAAGAGAGGACCCCGAGCCGTGCAGCACCCGAGCCCTACCACGACCTTCCCATCTGTTAGGAAAATGCCCTAGAGGCAATCATGGTTGATGATATTTCTCAATGTATTCATAAAGTTATAGTCCATGTATGAACTACTGATATGTTTCATCGAATATGTGATTCGATTGTGGAACTATATATATTCATGTTGTGCATGCCAATTGTCCTTGGTCATTGAGGTTGTGCTGGACACACAACTTAGACCAATGTGAAAGTCGGCAGATGACTAGGTTCCACTTGTCATGGGCATGGAGATGCTATTCTGACTTACATGGATTCGGCTAAAGAGCTTAGCGAGTCGGACTGACCTATATTGAGATGCAACGAACAAGTTGTCATTTGCATATCTTAATCAATGTAATCCTTAGACCTGAAGTTATTGCACAATACGAGTTGAGGATCACCGACTTAGGTTCTGTCAAACGCTGTTCCATCACTGGACAGTTATAAAGGCGGAGTTCGGCTCGACTGAGAATCAAGCTGCGTGATGTGAATAACCGAGATGGGATTTTGTCCCTCCGTCTGGAGAGATATTCTCTGGGCCCTTTCTGAAGATATGATTCGGAAAGCATGGCCATGCGTGACTTGGTTAAGTGTTAACCGAGGCAACCGACTAAGAGTTAGTCGGATGAATCACTTATCTCGGATCGATAAAGAGAGTCCGACTATTTAAGAGATGACGATCCTTCGCTTATAGTCCGACAATGTATATCATGAGGCAAAAGGGACTTAGACGAAAGTCACAATGAAAGGCATGTCGTCATGACTCTTTGGTACTTGGGAGTTGGCACGTTCTGCTAGGAGCCGCTTCCAACTGATCGGTGACGAGTGAGACTCAGATCGTGTCCGGGTCACCATGAGCCTGTCGGGTCACACACTTAAGAGCGGGAGCAAGTTTGGGTTAGACCCAAACAGGAAATCTATTTGGATTTGACCCAAATAGAGACATGGACTTAGTCAGCATGTGAGACTTGAAGTGGCTAATATAATGGGCCACAAGTGAGTGGAGCCCACTTTCACTCCCTATATAAGCTGGGGCGCAGGTGCTTAGAGCATACGGTTAGGTCACTCCATGTGTTGGAAACCCTAGCTCCAGTCTAGTCCTGTCGCCGCCGTACCGGACCTAGCAGTCCATCGCCGGCCCTCCTCCTCGTACGTGTGGATACTGGCGGAGGTGCTGTACGTTCAGCACTTCGACGATCGTGGATCGGAACGGATCGTGAGGATTGCACTGCATCAAACGACGTGCTTCATCGATTCCACAACCGCGCATCAGTGGTAATTCTCGTGGCCTATTACCTCAGCTAGATCTTGGCATCACCGCGTAGGAAAAAGTTTTGTTTTTCTCTGCGTGGCCCAACAGTGGTATCAGAGAGGTAGCTTCTGGTTTTAAGCTCGAGATCGCGCATATGTCATATGCGGTTGGCGTTAGATTGGATCTAATTGCAGTTTTGGTGGTCGATCTATGAGATAGATCGGTTTTGTACAAAGTTGATTGGATCAACTATACTCGGGGGAATGGATGATCTGGATTCCGTGATCTAACTGCTAAGGTCATGGAATGACATACCCCTACCGGTTGGCTTCCGCCATCGGGGTAGACTGTGACACGTAAACCCGGATGTGGTGATAGAAGATTAAAGAGTTTGGTCGAATAGGAGTCCGGATCGGATTTGGGTAAAATTGTTTTATCCGATGACGAAATCCATGTCCGGAATGCAGATGAGATCTACGTTCTTCGGAAAGACCGCCGGCTTCGCCCTGTCGTAGCGCCTTAGATGTCGTTGCGAGTTTCTCAATGCCGGTAGATATCGTATCCATGCATAACTTGTTTTTGCAGGATGATGTTGTGAATGATATGGTTTATGTGCATGTGATATGTGTAATCCATATGTGATCTGCGTATCACGGTTTATGTCAGCCGACTAGAGCCTAGGTGCTGTCATCTTATTGTATAACTATCTGCGTGTCGGATTCTCTATGTAATTTACATTACTAGCTAGTGTAGCTGTTTGGAGAATCCAGAAGGCATGCAAGTCGATGTACAATTCGGCTACATGGTGTAAGGCGACACGTGACAAGAGTTGACACGAGTCAAATTATGAGCTTTGTGGAGATGGAGATCGCCATGAAGAGAGCCATACCATTTCACATTATAATTGCTTTATTTTTTGTTATTGTTATGTCTCTGTTTTACTTCTATTAGATAGTTGGTGGAAAGTAATCCCTCAAAGAAGGTCTAGTCGGTTTCCCCGCCAGTGCTGCACTATCACAAGTTTGAAATTTTTGGTAGTGGGCTCATAAAATTGAGGTACTATCAATTCTTTAGACTAGGTGGGTTCGAGTCGGACTCTTACAGCAGAAGCACTTGGTAATCTAGACAGGTCTATCACAACGGTTGTGGGACTCGGGGAAAAGTCAGATGGGAGCCGGGGCATGTGATGCCACCCATCCAACAGGAGTCGTATGAGATACAATTGACAAGGAGTTGTCTACCTAGATCACTTGACGGCTAGCGGTGATGCTAAAGCTCACTAGTCGGCTTGCTTATTTAGGGTCCTGAATCACTAAGTAACCATCGGAGGGGTGTTGGTTCTAGTGGGAGCATAAGTATTAAAGTGTTTAATATGCTTGCTCTTTTATGGATACATGTCTTAAGTGTTTTGCATATTTTATGTTGTAGATCAATGGCACATAGCAGTCTTCCTCAGATTTCCAGTTTTGCTTTGAGAACCATCTTAGAGAAAGATAAGCTAAATGGAACTAACTTCACCAATTGGTATCGTAATCTGAGAATTGTTCTCAAGCAAGAAAAGAGGGGCCATGTCCTAGACAACCCACTTCTAGATGAGCTGAATGAGAATGCGACTGTCGCAGCCACCAATGCCTATCGTAGGATTTGTGATGAATCCATGGAGATTAGCTGTCTTATGCTTGCTCACATGGAACCAGACTTGCAGCAGCAGTTCGAGAATGTTGAGGCCTACGATATGATCAGAAGCCTCAAAAGTATGTTCCAAGCTCAGGCAAAGACTGAGAGGTATCAAGTCTCTCAGGCTTTGTTGAGCTGCAAGCTTAAGGATGGCGATCCACTAAGTCCGCATGTGATCAAGATGATTGGTTACGTGCAGTCTCTGGAAAGGCTTGGCTACCCCATTAGCAAAGAGTTCGCTACGGACATAATTCTGAACTCTCTTCCTAGTGCGTATGGCCAGTTCATATCGAACTACCACATGCATGGTATGGATAAGAAGCTCACTGAATTGCATGGGATGCTCAAGCAGGCTGAGGCGGATCTCAAGAAAGGTGCCAGTCAAGTGTTTATGTACAGAATAAGGCTAAGTTCAACAAGAGTTCTTGAACTAAGAAGAAGAAGGCAAAGTCGGGAGGTAAGGCTGATGACCCAGTCCAAAGCGCTTCCTCAGGGACTAAGCCATCTCCTGCAGCCAGATCCACTTGCTTCTACTGCAAGTCGGATGGCCACTGGAAGAGGAATTGCAGCAAGTATCTGGCTGACAAAGCCAAGAGCAGAGGTGTGACTTCCGGCTCAGGTACGCTTGTGTGCAATGTTATAGACATTTATCTTGCTGATGCACCTGGTAGTTCTTGGATATATGATACCGGATCAGTCATTCACATATGCAACTCATTGCAGGGACTGGTAAGAACTAGGAGCGTGGCAAGAGGCGAGGTTGACATTTGGGTCGGCAACAAAGCAAGAGTTGCTGCGTTGGAAGTCGGCACGATGGAACTTCATTTACCTTCTGGATTCTTAATGGAGCTGAAAAATTGTTATTATGTTCCAGTGCTTAGTCGAAACATTATTTCTGCCTCATGTTTGATGAGACAAGGCTATGAGTCAAATATTTAGAATAATGGTTATTCTTTATATTTGAATGATATGTTTCACGGCTTTGCACCCGTCCAGGACGGGTTATTTATTTTGAGTCTTGAGGGTGAATCTGTCTTTAACATAAATGTGAAAAGGTTAAAACCAAATGATCTGAATATGACTTACTTTTGGCATTGTCGGCTTGGTCATATAAGTTGGAAACACATGAAGAGGCTCCATGATGATGGACTCCTAACTTCGTTCGACTTAGAGTTGTTCGAGACATGTCAATCTTGCCTTCTCGACAAGATGACCAAGACACCTTTTGCAAAGAGTTGTGAAAGGGCGTCCGACTTATTGGGACTAGTACATAGTGATGTATGTGGCCCAATGAGCATGATAGCCAGAGGTGGTTATGAGTACTTCATTACCTTCACTGATGATTTAAGTAGATATGGATATATCTACTTGATGAAACATAAGTCAGAAGCCTTTGAAAAGTTCAAGGAATTCCAGAATGAGGTACAAAATCAACTTGGCAAGAAAATAAAGTTTCTTTGGTCGGACCGAGGAGGCGAGTACATGAGCCATGAGTTTGATGACCATCTGAAGAGTTTTGGAATAGTTCCCCAGCTCACTACTCCAGGAACGCCGCAGAAAAACGGTGTATCGGAAAGGAGGAATCAGACCTTGTTGGACATGGTACGATCAATGATGAGTCGGACAGATCTGCCTTTATCATTTTGGGGTTATTGTCTAGAAACTGCAGCGTTCACACTAAACAGAGTACCATCAATGTCGGTAGAGAAGACACCACATGAGATGTGGACTGGCAAGAAGCCGAGTTTGTCTTTTCTTAAGATTTGGGGTTGTGAATCTTTTGTCAAGCGACTTCAGTCGGACAAGCTTACAGCTAAGTCAGATAAGTGCATTTTCGTAGGATATCCGAGGGAAACCTTGGGTTACTACTTCTACAACCGAGAAGAGGGCAAAGTGTTTGTCGCTCGGAACGGTGTCTTCCTTGAGAAAGAGTTTCTCAGTCGGGGAGTCAGTGGGAGCACGGTGCAACTCAAAGAAATTCGAGAGGTACCAGCTAGTAGCAAGTCGGCAAAAGCCTTGGAGGTTGAGCCGATCGTGGTACCTGAGCCGGAAAAAGCACGGACTCTGCGAAGATCAGCCATATTGCGAAGTGTTTGTGATGTGTTACTGTTAGACAGTGATGACCTGGCAACTTATTCGGAAGCAATTGTGGGTTCTGATTCTGAGTCATGGCTTGGAGCCATGAGATCCGAGTTAAAGTCCATGGATGAAAATCAAGTTTGGAACTTGGTTGATCTGTCAGACGGTGCAAGACCCGTCGAGTGCAAATGGGTCTTTAAGAGGAAAACTGATATGGATGGAAATGTTTCTATCTATAAGGAACGACTTTTCGCGAAGGGGTTCCGACAAGTTCAAGGAGTTGACTACGATGAGACTTTCTCTCCCGTGGCGATGCTTAAATCAGTTCAGATCATGTTAGCTATAGCAGCCTATTTCGACTATGAGATATGGCAGATGGATGTCAAGACGGCTTTCCTTAATGGAAATTTAACCGAGGACGTGTATATGATACAACTCGAGGGTTTTGTTGATTCGGCTAATGCGTACAAAGTATGCAAGCTTCGGAAATCCATTTATGGGTTGAAGCAAGCATCTCGGAGTTCGAATATTCGCTTTGATGAGGTAGTCAAATTGTTTGGCTTCATCAAGAGTGATCATGATTCTTGTTTATACAAGAAGTTTAGTGGGAGCAAAGTGAACTTTCTGATCTTATATGTGGATGACATATGACTGATTGGAAATGATGTCCAGATGTTGCAAGAGACCAAGGAGTCATTGGAAAAGAGTTTTTCAATGAAAGACTTGGGTGAGGCGACTTACATACTAGGAATCCGGATCTGTAGAGATAGATCAAAGCGGCTCATTGGATTGAGTCAGAGTACATATTTGGACAAAGTGTTGAAGAAGTTCAACATGGAATCATCTAAGAAGGGGTTCTTACCGATGTCCCTTGGCGTAAAACTTAGCAAGACTCAGTGTCCTTCGACAACTGATGAGCGAAGTCAGATGAGTGCGATTCCATATGCTTCTGCAATCGGATCCATCATGTACGCTATGATTTGTACTAGGCCGGATGTCTCCTATGCTCTAAGTGTTGTGAGCAGATACCAGGCTGACCCTGAGAGAGATCCACTAGGCAGCGGCTAAAAATATCCTCAAGTACTTGAGAAGGACTAAGGATATGTTCCTGGTTTATGGAGGTGAGGATGAACTCAGTGTAAGGGGTTACACGGATGCGAGTTATCTCACTGACTCGGATGATTCTCGTTCGCAATCCGGATATGTGTTTGTGATAAACGGAGGGGCTGTGAGCTGGTAGAGTTCCAAGCAAGAGACGGTGTCTGTGTCTACAATAGAGGCTGAGTATATTGCTGCCTCAGAGGTGACAATGGAAGCCGTTTGGATGAGGAATTCCCTCATGGATCTTGGTGTGGTTTAGGGTGACAACAATGGTGCTATTGCACAAGCCAAGGAACCTAGACAACACCAAAAGAACAAACATATACTCATGCGGTACCACCTTATTCGCCAGTTCGTGGAACAAGGTGATATCAAGTTATGCAAGGTACACACGGATGCAAATATTGCGGATCCATTGACAAAGCCACTTCCACAACCGAAGCATGAGGCACACTTGAGAGCTATGGGCATTAGATGCCTAGACATGTGATGTCGGATGATTGACTCTAGTGCAAGTGGGAGACTATTAGGAAAATGCCCTAGAGGCAATCATGGTTGATGATATTTCTCAATGTATTCATACAGTTATAGTCCATGTATGAACTACTGATATGTATCATCGAATATGTGATTCGATTCTAGAACTATATATATTCATGTTGTTCATGCCAATTGTCCTTGGTCATTGAGGTTGTGCTGGACACACAACTTAGACCAATGTGAAAGTCGACAGATGACTAGCTTCCACTTGTCATGGGCATGGAGATGCTATTCCGACTTACATGGATTCGGCTAAAGAGTTTAGCAAGTTGGACTGACCCATATCGAGATGCAACGAACAAGTCGTCATTTGCATATCCCAATCAATGTAATCCTTAGACCTGAGGTTATTGCACAATCCGAGTTGAGGATCACCGACTTAGGTTCTGTCAAACGTTGTTCCGTCAATGGGCAGTTATAAAGGCAGAGTTCGGGTCGACTGAGAATCAAGCTGCGTGATGTGAATAACCGAGATGGGATTTTGCCCCTCCGTCTGGAGAGATATTCTCTAGGCCCTCTCTGAAGATATGATTCGGAAAGCATGGCCATGCGTGACTCGGTTAAGTGTTAACCGAGGCAACCGACTAAGAGTTAGTCGGATGAATCACTTATCTCGGATCGGGAAAGAGAGTCGGACAATTTAAGAGATGACGATCATTCGCCTATAGTCCGACAAGGTATATAGTGAGGCAAGTGGGACTTGTAGTGGCTAATATAGGCCTTTTAGTGAATGGGCCACAAGTGAGTGGAGCCCACTTTCACTCCCTATATAAGCTAGGGCGCAGGTGCTTAGAGCATACGGTTAGGTCACTTCATGTGTTGGAAACCCTAGCTCCAGTCCAGTCCTGTCGCCGCCGTACTGGACCTAGCAGTCCATCGCCGGCCCTCCTCCTCGTACGTGTGGATACTGGCGGAGGTGCTGTACGTTCAGCACTTCGACGATCGTGGATCGGAACGGATCGTGAGGACTGCACTGCATGAAGCGACGTGCTTTATCGATTCCGCAACCGCGCGTCTAGTGGTAATTCTCGTGGCCTACTACCTCAGCTAGATCTTGGGATCACCGCATAGGAAAAAGTTTTGTTTTTCTCTACGTGGCCCAACACCATCCTCCCTCCCCGACCGTTGTTGTTCTTCTTCTCCAGCGACAACGCGCAACAACACCGGCAAACGGGCCACGACCTTCCCATGTCGAGCTCCGCTTCAGCCTCCCGCCGCACATGGCCGCGCTATGGTGCAGTGCCAATGACAAGTTGCCATGTATGCCCACGTACTGCACCCTTGAAGCGACTGGTCACATTGAGCAACAAGAATGGCAACCTTGGGAGGGAATTCGTGAAATGCGAGAGCAAACCAGAGCAGGGGAAGGTGAGATTTTACTTCTCAATCTGCCAATTTTGGTTTTTGTGTCCCAATTTCATATTTTTCATCCGATTTTGGATTTAGGGTTCATCTTTCTGATTTCAGAAACTGAAGCAATGCGCCCATTTTGAGTGGCTAGATGAGTACATAGAGCGGATTCAATTGGAGGACGCATCAGGGGAGATCGATTTACCATTGGAGATGGAGAAGTTTGGATCGGGTCTGTATGGATCTGGCAATTCCATTGGTGCTACTGTGGGGGATGCAGGAGTGATGGCAGTGACGGGAGAGCCGAAGAACCTGAACAAGAAGATGAAGAAAATCATCGAATTGAAGAAGCAGGACAATTTGATGGTCGGTCTTTTTTATGTATGTGTAATTGCTCACGTATTTGTTTATGTGATGATAAATTGTCGGTAGTGAAGACAATCATTGTTGAAGTTAGATTGTGCATCATTTGTAACTGTAAAAGATGTTTGAATAAAAGTGTTGCGCTGCACGAATTCAGCATGTCTTCTTCACTCTGTTTCGTTTCTTCAGTTCTTCAGTCCGTCGTCAGTGTAGGGTGTGCAGACTGCAGAGTTTAGTGGTAGAGAGAGAAAAGGTAAAAAAAAAGTTGGTCGACAATTGCTAGAAAAGGACATACCCAATTATAACATACGCAAGGCCAGATAGAACATAGCCAGGCCCATTAATAACAGAAGTGTAGCTAGTGCAAAAAAAGTGCACATGGTCATTCACATAGATATATCTTTTCGTGTTATGTTATTTCACAAATTTTAAACTTCATGCGAAATATTTTTTGAGATAACTCGTATGAAAATTATTTTAGCTGTCCCGTGTTGTTTTGGCTGTTTTATCGTGTCTTGCTGCTAGGGTGCACCCGCGTGTTGTTTTGGCTGAAATAAAATGTTGGTTGTAGTTAGTAGTCTTTGTGAACCAAAACCCGACAAGCACCTTTTTTTTACCAAAAGGTGCACTCGAAGTAAAAAAAAATCATTTCTTTTGGTTTGTGCATGCTATGGTGTTTTCAAAGTTTTTACACGTGTGTTTCGACCCAAAATGGTTGTGCCCCTCTCAAAAGAAAGAAGACATAGTGTGCCAATATAGGCACAAAGTTTATGACTGGATCATGTTTGAGTGCATTTTTTACTACACACGGCCACATACTTTAACAATATAAATAAAATGTAATGAAGAAACTTTAGGCACGAATAAATATTAATATATTAGTATGACCAACATAGATAGCACGAAAAAGGGGCATCGGTTACCCTAGTAGCATCCCCTTACAATATATAATGCATAAAACATAAAACGAAAATATTTAAAACTAGACACGAGCTAGAAGACACCGGCACACACACCCCAACCAACATAACACAAGGTAGATAGAAAGACTCGTCCAGCAGACAACGGGTACCCCTCAAACAACTCTTTGGTATTGGGTTCGCAGCATAGAAAACAAATTTTTTTCCTACGATGTGAACTACTATACGCCAAGATCTATCTGTTAGATACAAGCAACGGGTGGATATACATCCATAAAGAACATACCCTCGAAGACAACAAAGCTTTGTTAACGAGATAGAACTCCTAGATGATGTAGTCGTACACTTGCCGATCTCAAGATCGTGATGAAGTCCAGCAAGTCCAGTAGGTCCAGCTCCAGCACGTCCATCACATCCAGCTCCAGCAAGTCCAGCACCGCAAAGCAGTGGTGCATTCGTGATCGCATACACGTCCGGTACCCCGAAAACCTCCATCCCTCGCTCTAGCAAAGCAGCGGAAGCAGCAACTCCTTTCTAGATAAAGCCACCAGGAACATGTATCTCGCTAATCCGAGACCATGGGGAATAACTAGAGGGAGAGAGATATCCTTCACCAGGAGGTGTGTATTGTGAGGAGGAGAGGGGGGCCTTTTATAGGGAAGAGGGGGGCAGCCAAGGGCCATGGCGTGGCAGCCATGTTGGTGGCCCCACCTCTTCCATCATTCATGTGGTGGATGCTCCACTCACATAAATATGGATCCACTCACACTTCCAGTCATATGCATTTAAATTTTCACCAAATTTAATGCAAGCTCTCATTAAATAAAACTATTTTATTTATTTTATTCAGAATTTTGTTAATTACTTTTATTAACAAACATTCACATAAAATCCCCTGCAACATTTCAATATCACATGCAGAACAAGTTTCTGCAATTTCACCCGAAACAATTCCGGTTTCCATCGAAATGATTTCAGCGCTTTCTTAAATATTTATCTGAAACATATTTGCTCCAAATGGTGTCGGTATCCCTTAAGTGTGTCACCCTACGGTTCGCGAATAATGCATACATGATCGAGACCCCTCTACGATCAATAATCAGTAGCAGGACCTAGAGATCCATACTGACTCCCACATATTTAACGATGACTCTTGTGATCATGTGAACCTTTAACGTCGTAACTAAATCCCTTTGTATCGCGATATATTACATGTCAGAGATTCGATCATCAATATCCAAATACCTAGTTTGATCTTGTTACCGACATGCACTCTTTTCTTGTTCCCGTGATATAACATTCTAGTGATCACATCACTTGCTTGCAAGCTATTTCAATGTGATATCACCGAGAGGGCCCTGAGTATACCTATCCGTCATCAGGATGGACAAATCCCACTCTTGATCCATGAGCCTCTACATAACACCTTCGTAGCACTGAACCCACCTTTATAGTCACCCTGTTACGGTGTGACATTTGATGTTATCAAGATACTCTTCTAGTGTTAGTGATTAACATGATCTCATGGTCTAAGGACTAGTATTATTTCGTATGATGTTATAGCAATATAAACATAATGACTTTGATCATAATGCTATACCTCGGATGATTGTTCATCACATCATTCCACCAATGCTGTGACCTCGTTATTAACAACATCCAATGTCCATGATCAGGAAACCTTGATCATCTTGTTAATCAACAAGCTAGTTTATATGAGAGACATTACTAGGAACTTTGTATTTTGTTTATTAAACACACATGTATTAACGTTTCCAATTAATACAATTATAGCATGCAAAATAAACATTTATCATAAACATGGAATAAGATAATAACCATTTTATTATTACCTCTCGGGCATATTCCCTTCAGCATCCCACTTGCATTAGAGTCAATAATCTAGTTTGTAAACTTGTATATACAACACCTAGGTGTTGAATATACGCGTTTTCTAGTGGTTAACATGATCTCCGGATCTAGTACTTTCAGGTCCATGTGTATTTGCATGTCTTTGCGTCTCTACGCATCACTCATTCTCTAATGAGATTGTATAAATTTGGTCCTTTGGTGAGACCTCTAGTTCTTTTTGGGTTAAAACATGTCGATAGTATTGTTGTACAATATATCTTCATAGTACTATCCCATTGTGAACCACACCTACTTTGATAACAAACTACTTGACACAAATGCCCTCCTTTGCTGCTACTATGGTAGTCATATACTTAGCCTTTTGTTGTAGTATCCATCACAATGTCCTAACTTTGGAACTCATCCAAATACATCATGGAATTTCCTTTCCATAATATTGTGCCACCCATAGTTTAAATTGAGATAAATTCAATTTGTATTTTGTGACAAACTAGTATCAGTGTAACATATTACAATGAACTATTATTCACTATTTGTCACTTATACATGATATATTCTTAGTTCTTGCAAAGCTCATAAGGATATCTTTACTATCGTCCAATGGGCATCTTAGGAATCATTCTGGTATATGCTCACAACATTTAGAGCATAGGACATATCTGGATATGTACGTATCATGGTATTATTGACCAAACTCTTCATGTGATTTTACTCACCAAGTGTTCAAACACTTGAATCTTGATACAATACTTTCCATGCATCAAAAAACTTTCTTGTTATTTCCATATTGAACCCTTTTCAATATCTCATATATGTATGTCTGGCACAACCATATTAGCGCCTCAATCTATCCATATAGACATTGATACCGCATATTTCGGTTTTTCCCAAGTCTTTCATCAAAATCTAACTTTAATGAAATTCTTAACCCGTGTCAATAAAAGATACATCATTTCCCATCAACAACATGTACTCTACATAATGTATTGGAAAGTTGTCTCAGCGCTCCCACTTAATTTCTTGCAAATGCAAGCATCTTCATCGTCTCCGATGAATCTAAACTCCTTTAACATTTTTCATCATGGTGAAGAATCCAACTACGTTATGCTCACTTCAACTATTGAAGTTTGCATGCCCTTTTAGCACCCTTTTGAATTAACAAAACCCTTCGGACTGTGTCATGTACACGCCCTAGGTACATTCTATTAGAAGAACATTGTTTTGTTTGTTCAACTACCATATACCAAATTACATGTAGTGGTTGCTAGATTAATCCATCAAGACTAAATATCGCTACGAAAGATCAGACCTTGTCATAGTCAACTCCTTGAACATGGTCGTAAATTCCTGTCCGACATGTCAATTATTTCATAGATGTCAAACATCCATGTCTATTTATTTATAAATCCAAACATGACCGATAGGCTTCATGCCTTTTTGGAGGGTCTTCCAAGTTCAAAATATTGATTTCTCGTGTATGGAAAATATAACATCCCAAATCTTTAATCAAGGTTAATTAAGATCCAAACTACCCAATTTAGGGTTAACAAAAACTTTTTCCATTTAAATAATCAAGCATTCATATATGTGTGCATTTAAAATAGGAGTTCTTTGAAATGCCATGATTGTTTGTGTTAATGGTTGTAAAATGGTTCTATGATGAATGTCACATCATCTAGATCATTCCCAAGCAAAAACCAAAGAAAAATAAATAAAAAAGAATTAAATAAAGGAAATGGTCACTTTTTCCATTTTAATCACCTAGCCCACTTTGGGTATTCCTAGCACTCAAATTCCAACAGAAACAATTGTGGATCTTTGCACCCCTTGCTAGTACAAGTAGTGATGTGCCAAGGCCCACTTTGTGATCTTCCAAAAACTTTCAAACTCTAAATTTAAAAGATATTTGAAAATGGGATCTAGTTCATATGTCTAGATCACACTTTTTCAAAAACCACTGAAATGAATTCTATTTGACATATCCTAGCAACCACAGATGCTTAAGCATGTGACAAACCACTCCACCAAAATTCATTTCAAAATTCCAAATTTGAATTCTTTCGGCCATTTGATCGAACACCTGGCAAGCACTGATCACACTCTAGATTAGGCTCACTTTTTCTACAGGGTTTTGCCACCCAATTTCACCCCATTTGATCCCTTTGTACCTCTTTGATCTAACCAAGCAGCAAACAGCACATCCCCTAGTCCCTAGCGCCAGTGCCACGCCGCACCGAAGACATGAATGCCGGCCAACCTTGCCAACGCCACAGCAGACCGCCAGCCCCTCTCCGCCGCTCCAAGAAGCAAGGCGTGACCTCACCGCTGTCCACGGTCCACCCCACGACCACTCCCACGCCCTGGACCACTGAGGACAAGCCCCGTACTTTCCTCTCTGCGCCGCGCCAGAGCACGCCAGAGCACCATCACTGCTAGCATGCCACAGACCACACCTTGACCGCAGACTGCACGCGCCGCTCCGCCTTGACCACCTCACACCACCAGACATGGCCGTACCCCGTCGCGCGACCCACACTAGCCGGGAACCGCGTCGAGCACCACCTCTGTATCCCAGAGCGCGCAACACTCCCGACCATTAGCCACCACCCCTAGCATCTCCATAACACCGTAGAGGACCGCCAGGAGGCAAGCCATCGTCCGCCTACGCCGCCCATGCCTCTAGGCCACTGTGCCGTCGTCACCGGCGAGCATCGCCCATGCATCACTACCGCCTCGCCCCGCTATAAATAGAGCGCCTCCCAGCACCAATTCGTCACACCATTCTCATCCACTCCCCCTCAGAACACTCCCAGAGCCCCACCGGAGCATGCCGTACCCCGTAGCACCAGAATTTCGTGGGAGTCTTCCGCGGAAGGAGGAGAAGGGCGCCATTGATCCAGGCCATCTCCCGGGACGCCGCCGGTACCATGAGAACCACCGTCGTCTTCTCGTTCATTTGCCCGCCTCGCCACACTAGCTGGAGCCCCGGTATGTCCCCACTGCACCCCCATCGAGCCGCTGGGTTCAGCCTCACCGGCGACGAGTCCGTCATCGACGATAAGCCCCAGCCGTAGATCTGCATTCTAATCCTACGGTCCAGCTCGCCCGTACCACTTCACGTGTAATGAGCCACTGAAAGGCGGGACCCCCTGTCAGCAGTCCTCAGCACCGCGGAGTGAATTTGGGCCGGCCCGTTAATGTTCCCGCGCGACCCAGTTAATTCAAATTAGGATTTTTCATTTTAGACTTAAACTAGAATATGTCCCTTAGTTTGAAAATTAATTCAGAGAGTTTTACAAATCCAAATTGAGTGATTCCAATTATGTTGGAAAGCTAATGAAAATATCTATTCAAGCCCGTTGGATGTAAACCATTTAGAGTTCGAGATCTCTCCTAGTAAAAATAACAAGACAAAAGCTTTTGCACATTCAAACATTTTTATAAAATCAACCATAACAGCTTCTGAGTTGATTTCAACTCTCAAAAATCACATTTAACCATACCTATCTGAATATGTAATAATATTAAGGTTTGCACATAGTGAGTTTGGATTAGTACCAAAATAATGCTATATAGGCATTTCTAGTCACTTTAAATCATTAAATATTAAACTTGAACTTATTAAAATATGATCCAACCTTTAAATCACATTCCCATGTATTAGAATATGTGGTGATGACATGTGTCCACATGATCCCATATTTTAAATGGAGAATATTAAATCTTAGTTAATTTCAGTGAGTAGAAATTACTTTTCTCAAAAAAAAAGAATGAAGCTAGTTCATTAAACCTTGTGATGTTTGTGATGATACTAGATCATCAAATGTGTGCCTTAGTGTGCTAAGTATACTAGTTAAGTATTGTTTGGTGATTGTGTATTTCGTGTGTATTTATAGGCGATAGTACCGACCAAGTCTTCGAGGAGGAGGAGTTCTACCAAGAGGAGGAGGAAGAGAATTTCAACCACTACAGTACACAAGGCAAGCCATCATTAATAATCCAAGCAAACCCTTGCAAGCTAGGTAATCTAAGCGAATGCATTAGGCATGCTTTGGTTATACTTTTGACTATTACCTACCCCAAGTTTTATTTACAAGCTTTACTTTCCTTACTTTACTAAAGTCCTTTACTTGGTTTAAAGGTAGCATAAAGAGTATAAAACATGACCTATCTAGTTAGACTTAGATGTCATGCTATGGCATGAGATTGAGATTAACATCCCACCTTAGTGAACACTCTTAACTTACTAGTTAGTGTGAAACCGAAAACTTGATCACTTTAGATAGGAATACTTGGTGAAAATGACTTGTGAAAACCTTGGAATGATGAGTCATTCTATTGAGATGTGTTGACATGTGTTGAGAAACACAAATGGTTTATGATGATGATGAAAATGTTGAGGCATGAAGCCCTTTTATAAAAACTGATGGTTGAGTTTGGATGCGATACCATTCCAATTTTACCGTACAACCACAATACCTGAATTGGGTAAGGCTTAACCGGAAGTTTATATGCATTAGTATTAGTTCCCTCGTGGGAGAGATTTGAGATGAGGCTACCTCTCAATGTTGTCCACCTATGCAGTGCCCAGGATGGCATATGGTCATGGCTGGGAGGCCATACTCATAGGAGAGGTGCTTATACTAGGGTGTGTAAAGGAAAGGTTATGTTTGATTGTCTGCATACTAATATGATGATTCAGGGTTATCCCTGACAGATGTATCGAATTTTGTGGTGAAAGTGTACCACCTCTGTAGAGTGTCAAACTATTCGAATAGCCACGTCCGCGGTTATGGAAAGTTGGAGTGGCCATATGATACGTCCAAAACGTATCTACTTTCCCGAGCACTTTTGCTATTTTTTCTCCTCTAAACTTGTGTGATTTGGATGCAACTAACACGGACTGACGCTGTTTTCAACAGAATTACCTTGGTGTCTAGTTTTTGTGTAGATAATCAACTATTAGGAAAAGTCCCTGAAAATATGCCAAAAATCCTATTTCACTAGAAGACTCACGGAGCCAAAATACGAGATGGACTGGGGCTGGGCCTGGCCACACCACCTAGCCACACGGGCCAGGCCTAGCCACGCCAGGGGGTGGTCTGGCCGCCCTAGACACCCCCTCGATCTCCCTCTTCGGCTATAAGATGCCTTCTGACCTAAAAACTCAGGGGGTTTCGTGCTTTGCTCCGATGCTCTATTAAAAGGAGCACCTTAATTGCCAGTAGTTCCCTTGAGGCCCCGCTGCAAACGGGTTGGCAGGACAAAAGATGTTGTGCAAGTTCTCATTGCGAGCACGTATGACTATATATGGACCACATGCCTATGATTATCTAGTACTTGGATGCTTTATCTTATTTATCTGCAATTAACCTATGTTCTGATTTCCATGTGAATTTTCTTGTCCATGCAACGCCTCCATCCATCCCTATGCCTACCGCGCTCGAATCCTACTGTTTACTGCTGTTGTTACTACTGTCTTTACTTTACTACTGCTGCTACTTTAGTGTTCCTACTACAAAACTGTTACTACTGATAAACTGCTGCGAGCAAGATTGTTTATAGGTGCAGCTGAATTGACAACTCAGTTTTTAAGGCTTATAAATATTCTTTGGCTCCCCTTGTGTTGAATCAATAAATTGGGTTTCACTTCCCTTGAAAATACCGCGATACACCCCCCATACTTGTGGGTCATCAAGACTATTTTCTAGTGCTGTTGCCAGGAACCATAGCTTTATTTATCAAGTTCATTTGGAATCACTATTGTTCGCTGCCATCCATCCATCATGGGTAAGTCTCGTGATGGCAAGGTTCCTATTTTACCATCCACTACAAGAAGAGGTAAGGTTTTGAACACCTCTGTTGCTCTTGATTCACCATATGTTATGAGTAAGCTCGTTACACCACCGCATACACATGCTACACACACTGCTACTACTGCCGAATCTGAAACTTCTGATACTTGTGATGCTGCTTCTACTATGCTTGATAAGGGTGGTTCATTAGGTCCTTTCCTAGATGCTACGATTGCTAGAACTATAGCTAGAAATACTGAAACTCATAATGAAGACACTACTACACCTGTTAGTTCACCTGAGTCTAGTGAGAGTTATGATATTGAAGATGGTTATGTTGAGATGACCGATGAATTTATTAAAGAATGTAAAAACACCCATGATAGGAGCGCTGCTAAGAGTCTCCTTGAGAGGTGTACTATTAGACTCGAATTGTCTCCTATTGCTAAGTTTGCTGCTTCTCCCATAAACATTAAAGATAAAGATTATGATTTCTCTCTCGATCTATCTTACATAGCTATTGTTGAGAAAGAACCTTTTTGTGGGGCTAAAAATGAAAGTGTGGTAGCACATATAACTGAGCTTTCTACCATGAGTGGCTTGTTTTCTGATGATATTAAGATGCGTACTTACTTTGTTGCTACGACTTTCCCTTTTTCACCGAAAGGGGAAGCCAAAACTTGGTTTAGTAATTTACCTCCTGGATCTATTGATAGCCCTAATTGCTTGATTAGTACCTTCCTGCAGAAATATTTTCCTCCAAGTGCTAGACATGCTATTTTGCAGGAACGTTTTGATTTTAAATAGGGAGAAAAGGAGATATTGCATGAATCATGGGCAAGGTTTTGTGCTTTGATTCATGCACAGGCTGGAGGTCCATTACCTAAGAATGAGCTCCTTGATATATTTTATAATGGACTAACTGAAGAATCTAGGACATACCTAGATACTTGTGCTGATTGTGTTTTCAGGAATAGGACTCCCAAAGAAGGTGAGGAATTAATGGCTAAAATAAGCAAGAATTATGAAGATTGGACTCCTCCTGAACTAGCTATACCTGAAGTAATTATACCTGAACCATCTATACCTGAAGTAATTATACCTAAACCAGCTATACCGACACCTATACCATTATCTAAGAAGAGTGGAGTTATTGAACTAAATGATGAAGTGATGAAGGAAGTTAAGAAATGTCTTAAGGAGAAGGGAATTAAAGTTGCAGATGTCAAGAATTTACCTCCTATAGAAGAATTATGTAAGCCTATCCCTCATTCATCCACTATTGAGGTACACTCTCTCCAACACTTTGATGAAGGTGATGTACCTTACCTTAAACCTCCTTATCAATGTTTAGAAGAATTCGATATCTTTATTGTTAAACAAGATAATTTTAATAAAAGGGTGCAAAATCATCTAATGGAAAACACTAGAGCTATTGTTGAGTTAAAAAATATTGTGGAAAGAACCTCTAATGATGTTAAAATGATTGTTAAACATTTTCAAATGGTTCAAACTCAAATAGATCAACTTATTGAAGTGCAAAAATACTTGCTAGTTAACGCTGCCAAAGAAAAACATGCTTATGAAATTAGAACTAGAAGTGGTGCTGCTACCCAGGATCCTCTATATCCTGAGGGGCATCCCAAAAGAATTGAGCAGGATTCTCAACAAGCTGAAAATAGTGGTTCTACTCGTAAGAAAAGAAAAAAAGAAACATAAAACTAGTGTAGAACCCTCTGAACCTGCTAAAGATCCCAATAGTATATCTATCTCTGATGCTGAAACTGAAAGTTATTGAAGAAAATTATGTTCTTGATAAAGAAAAAGTTGAAGAAGAACCTGAAAAGCACACTAAGAATACTAAATACACTAAAGAAGATTTTATTGCTAAGAAACATTGTAGTGAAAGAGAGCCTTGGGTCCAAAAACCTATGCCTTTCCCTGATAAGAAACACAAGTCAAAGGAAGATGAACACTATAATAAGTTTTGTGAGTGGATGAAACCTTTATTCTTTCAAATTCCTTGGACTGATGCTATTAAACTACCTCCTAACACAAAGTATATGAAGGATATTGTCTCGAATAAAAGGAAGATCCCTAATGAAGAAATCTCTATTTTGCTTGCTCATTATTCTTTTAATGGTAAGGTTCCAAAGAAACTTGGAGACCCAGGGATTCCAACTATCCCTTGCTCTATTAAGAATAGTTATGTTAGAACTGCTTTGTGTGATTTGGGAGCTGGAGTTAGTGTTATGCCTTTCTCTCTCTATAAGAGACTTCAACTAGAAATATTAATACTAACTGATATATCTTTGCAAATGGCTGATAAATCTACCACTATTCCTGTTGGTATATGTGAGGATGTACCTGTTCAAGTGGCTCATAATTGCTTGATATTAACTGATTTTGTTGTGCTTGAAATGCCTGAAGATGATAATATGTCTATTATTCTTGGGAGACCTTTTCTTAATACTGCAGGAGCTATTATTAATTCTAATCAAGGGAAGGTAACCTTCAATGTTAATGACAAGGAACATACTATCTATTTCCCCTAGAAGATTGATAAGACTTATGGTTTGAATTAAATTGAACATGTGGAGGGCATTCAAGTTGGATAAATATATTGTCCCATACCACAAGAAAAATTTGAAACCATTATGATTGGGACCATTGCTATCAAAATTGAGGTAACATAATCATTAGTGGAATACAAACTTTTGTTTCATATGAAATTGTTTTGGTAAAAATACCTAATCAACCTTGTTAACCAAATGATTTCATTGATCAAAACAATGTTTTCACCGTGATTATCTCCGTTTACTTCTATTCTATCCATTTTAGTTTTTTCTTTCGTTTAGTTCTCTTTTCTGTTGTTAGTTGCTTGCATATTAGAGTGTCTTAGAACTTCTGTAGTTCTAGCCCTGTTTTTTCATTGCATCATTCCAGAAAAAAAATTTCCGTCAGAAAATCATTCATCTATACCTGAAAATTGCCCCAAAATAAAGTGTCTCGAAAAATTCCAGAAAATTTATATTAATTTTTACGTGAAAAAGGGGCAGAGTAGTGCCTGGAAGGTACCAGGGGGGCCCACCAGGCAGGCAAACCACCTGGTGGCGCGACCAGCCCTAGGGCACGCCCGCCTATGGTGTGGGCCACCCCTGGCCCTCCACTCACTCTCTCACTTGCCACTTACTTCTCTCTCCTGAGGAAACACCAGTCCATTGCTCAAAATCACATTCTTGCTGTGCTTCCCCTCGTTTTTTTGATCTCCTTGCTCAGGCCATCTTTGCTGCTGAAATTTGGAGCATTTGTTCTCCGGTATGTGACTCCTCCGCTTGTCCAAGTAGATTTGTGTTTAGTGGTTTATATCTTGAGTATTTTGCTGCTGTAGGTGACAGGTTTTGAGTGCTTGTAAGCTTGTTCAATGCTTAGAGATATAGTTTTGATGCATATTTAGGCCTCTTACAAGTCCATATGAGTAGTGCCCTTCATTATATATTCACTTTGCAATCACTTGTTTAATAGATGTTTAAATTTCAGAATATCAAACATGAACAACCATACATTTGGAGAAATATTTGAGAGGGATGCACCTAGGAGGTCAAGGCCCTCAAGATCAGCCTCTCAGTTTAGGCCATCATACAACGAAGATCTCATTGCAACTCGTATTGGTAATGAAGGAGATGATGGGGATGCTCACCCATCTACTTTTCCTTGTTTTACTTTCTTACAAGCTGCAGGGATTCTTGATGATTTCTTGCTACTAATTCAGAGGGTTGGTTTGACCTCATTTATGCAAGATGAGAGTGAGAAATATGCTATGCTTACCAAAACTTTTGTTGAGAGCTTCGTGTTTACTAACATGCCCTATCAGTCAACTGTCTCTTTCAGAATTTATAATCTGCCCTTTACCATGACATTGGAAAGATTTTGTAGTGTTGTAGGTGTAAGCATGACAGGGACCGTGAACAAGATTCAAGGGCGACCCGCTGATTTGATGGAACTTTACCGAGGAGTGACCAATGATGATGACCGCGTGGCTCAGCGTGGAAAGATAAGAAACATCCAACTCCCTGCTCTTAGATACTTTGCATATTATCTTGCTACTAGTGTACTTGATAGGGAGAATACGAGTAATATCTCCAACTATCATTTAGCCTTCCTTGCTGCTGCGCTTAACAATGACACTCGATACAACCTTGGCTCGCTTATTTCCTGCCGCCTAGCCTCTAGGGGGCCTATCTATGGGGGCATCATTGCTTCACGTCTGCTCAATGCATTAGGGCTTTCAGTAGACCCCAATGACACTATATTGGCACCACAAAGGCTTGACCTTTCTACTATGAAAACACATCACTTTGTCACTGTTGATTCTGATTTGGACAGTCTAGTATATAGGATGTTGTTTACTAATGGGGATGAGAGGGAGATCCCTTTTCCGCAATCTACTTTGTTTAGTGTTCGCAGGAGACCATGGTCGCGCTCCAAAGAGGAGGTGGACGAGCAGCTCCGCTTGCTGGGTTTCCACGGGCAGCACCAGGAGGATGTGCCCTCCTACGATTACTCTGTGCACTACGGAGGGACGTACTCGAGCTCGCACCAGGACGAGGGTACCTCCTCGTCGTACCATGGTGACACTTCATCCTGGCCAGCTTGGGATTGATACCCACTTAGGCCAAAAGCCTAAGCTTGGGGGGGGGGGGGGGGGGGGTATGCCGACATCGCACTCATCTCCATATCTTTTGCATCGGTACTATGTATATTCATGTTTCGTTCTCTTTTTAGTTTTCGTTCTTTGTTTGCTTTTGCTTTCTAAATCACAAAAAGACCAAAAATATTTTTGTTGTTTCTCTTTGGTTTGCTTCTTTTTCTTTTTGCATTGGTTTGTTTTTTTCCTTTTTGCTTTGTTTGAACTACTCGAAAAACCCAACAAGATTTTGCTTTGCTTGTTCTTCCTTTTGGTTCTTGTTTTAAAAAAATCGAAAACAGAAAAATTATTTGTTGTTGTTCTTTTGTTTTGTGAGTTTTGTTGTAGGGTTCAGCAGTCCTCAGTGGGATTTGGTTTCATATTATTATTCAAGCCACACATGTGAAGGGAAATAAGGAGGATTAATAACAACTTGAAGTGTGGTAAGAGGCTGGTAACGAACTATATTTGTTTTCATTTTTGTACATATACTCATCATTGTGGGCATGCTTAGTCTGTTCGTGTAGGGTGTATGTTATTTATGGATGCTTAGTAGTTCTTGCTTTCATATGATTAGTTCCATCTTGCTAATAGTTTGTAGCATGTCATATGAATGTTTGCTTGCATTACTCTATTCATAACTTGGTATGACACCGTGGTATCTTCCTCTGAATGTTTCATTTGAATTGACTTGGCACATGCTCACGCATGCATATGACTAAAATAATCAGTTAAGCCTCGATGAATTATTTTGCCTTGAGGGTCTTGAATCACTTTCATGCCATGATTAGTCCTATTTTGTTGCAAGCATGATTATGACCGTTATTGCTCTCTCGTTTGTTGCTCCCTCTCTATTGCTAGCCTTCACTTGTGCTGAGTATAACCATTACTCGTGCATCCAACTCCCCAAAAACTAGTTTTGCCAAAGTGTCCACCAAATCTGCCTATTAGCATCATTTGCTATTCCGTGCATATTAAGTATGCCCTGTTTTCTTCCGAATAAAATGTTTGCTTGTTATGAGAAAGTTAGTTAGTAAAGCTCTCACGAACTTGATGGCACACTTTACTTTCTTGCACTTAATAAGCCTGAACCATTGCGTCCTTCTTTGTTGCGTATATGCTTGCGCTTTATAAGTTGAAGTTAGTAGAACCATGTATCATGGGGAACGCTTTCAACATTGCACCGGTACTTAGTACCTCGTTGATATCATGTTCTTTTGCTTATGGATCCCGGCGGTGTGAAATAAAAGTGGAACTTGTAAGATCATGGAGTTTGTATGTATGTTAGAGAAACGCCTGGGCCACTAGCCTAAGCCATGCCCAATCATGGTGGAAACTTGCAGCATAACCATAATGAGCATTCTATGAAGCATCCTCAATAAAAATCTATGCACATAGTAAATAAAAAGATCGCTGAGATGCTCATTGTCTTCTTGCCTTGTCATTCTGATTATGGGATAGCTCCTGTATCATGTGGAAGGGGTACCCCGTTGGCGGTTCTCTATGATACGTATATACTTACAATGACAAGAGCTTAGTCATGACTAAAGTTGAGTAGCATGAGGATCGGTCTTCGTAAGTAAGGGGCATAAGACTTCGATTTATAACTTGTCAAGCATATCTTCTTAGTTGTGTCACTTTCACCTTAACCATATTGAAGATGCTTATGATAGGGGCAATGAGAGATCAAAGCTAACGAGTACCATAGTTTCAGCATTTGGAAGCCTTTCAAACTATTCAAAATCTTTTCATTTCTTTGTTGAGTCTCCACCTATTCTATGAGCACCTTCTTGAGAGCATACTTGTCATTCTTAGTGTAATGTGCTTATCTCAAAACTTGATTATTTGTGTTATGACTTTGATGCTTGTATCTTTGATATCTTTACTTCTAGTCTTCACCTGAACTTCAGAGGTGCCTTGGAATTCATAATCAAAGGAAAGCGAGATACCACTCTTTCATACCTTGTTACGAGCATTGTAATGTTGCTTATGTTTATGTTTCATGCTACTTATTATTTTTGAGTTGAAATCTCTTCATAGTTTGCAATGCCTATTAAGTAAACTTAGTTGCATATTCCTTATTATGAATTGTCTAAGTAGTTGATCGCATGCTGAGAATATATACATCATATGAAGCAAATGTGTTCGTGAAAGTTTCTTTTATCGCACTCAGTTTTGAACTGAATTGCTTGAGGACAAGCAATAAGCTAAGCTTGGGGGGAGTTGATACGTCCAAAACGTATCTACTTTCCCGAACACTTTTGCTATTTTTTCTCCTCTAAACTTGTGTGATTTGGATGCAACTAACAGGGACTGACGCTGTTTGTAGCAGAATTACCTTGGTGTCTAGTTTTTGTGCAGAAAATCAACTATCAGGAAAAATCCCGGAAAATATGCCAAAAATCCTATAGCACCAAAAAACTCATGGAGCCAAAATACGAGACAGAGTGGGGCTAGGGCCTGGCCACACCATCTGGCCACACGGGCCAGGCCTAGCCGCGCCAGGGGGTGGTCTGTCCGCCCTAGACACCCCCTGGGTCTCCCTCTTCGCCTATAAGATGCCTCCTGACCTAAAAGCTCAGGAGGGGGTCGACGTTTTTCCAAAAGGAGTTCCACTCTGCCACCACCACCAGATTCCATGAAACAGCACCAAAAACTCTGTTCTGGCACCCTGCCGGGATGGGGAATTGGAGGAGATCATCGCCATCATCATCACCATCGCTTCTCCATCGATCATCCTTTTTCCCCATCTATGAGTGAGTAATCCCCCGCTGTAGGCTATGGGGATGGTAGGGATTGGATGAGATCTTTAATGTAATGGTATCGGATTGTTAGGGCATGGTACCTAGTATCTATTATTAGTGCTTTTTGACTTTGTTGCAACTTGTTGTGCTTAATTCTTGTCACTAGGGCCCGAGTTCCATGATTTTAGATCTGAACATGTTATTGATTCATTATGATAGTATTGTTTTTTTGGTCTTACCTTCAAGTTGTATACACACGTTGTTGTCCGAAACCAATGGCCCCAAAGTGACAGAAATCGGGATAACTGGAGGGAATGGCTTTGATGTGAGGATCACATGTGTTCACAGAGTGTTAATGCTTTGCTCCGATGCTCTATTAAAAGGAGCACCTTAATTGCTAGTAGTTCCCTTGAGGCCCCGCTGCAAACGGGCTGGCAGGACAAAAGATGTTGTGCAAGTTCTCATTCCGAGCACGTATGACTATATATGGAACACATGCCTATGATTATCTAGTACTTGGATGCTTTATCTTATTTATCTGCAATTGCCCTATGTTCTGATTGCCATGTGAATTGTCTTGTCCATGCAACGCCCGACCATCCATCCCTATGCCTACCGCGCTCGAATCCTACTGTTTACTGCTGTTGTTACTACTTTACTACTGCTGCTACTTTACTATTCCTACTACAAAACTGTTGCTACTAATAAACTGCTGCGAGAAAGATTGTTTCTAGGTGCAGCTGAATTGACAACTCAGTTGTTAAGGCTAATAAATATTCTTTAGCTCCCCTTGTGTCGAATCAATAAATTGGGTTACACTTCCCTCGAAAATACTACGATACACCCCCTAGACTTTATTTTATCTTTTTTTGCTTCTGAACTCAGCTTAGGTTTCAAACCTAGCTTTACAAATAGACTTAGAACTTAGCATTCCAACTAGAACTATCTTATTTGTTAGTGGTAGTTTGCAAGTACTTAAAGAGTACTCAAGGCTTTGTCCCTGGCTATTCCTATGGCCAGACTATGAGGAGGACTACCCTAAAGGAGAATAGCAGGATGGCTACGACAACTAGGATCATCTCCCATCATCAGCATTACCTGTGACACTGAAGATGGACCCCACCGCTATGCTATTTATTCCGCTACTTGATTGTACTAAGACTGGATCATGAGATCCTTAATTTGTGTAAGACCTTATATGGTTTGTAATGGATGATGTACTGTGATATCCAATCTGTTATGTCTCGCAAAAATGGTAATCCTGGGATTGCGATGTATGGCATAATAGGCATCTAGGATTAAAAATCCCGGTGTTCACAAGTTGGTATCAGAGCCATCCTGACCATAGGAGACCCTAGTTAAAATGGACGTCTGAACAAAAACTTAGTTTCAAAAACCAAAGTGAGTATTTATGAAAACTATTTCCTGTCTTATCCTTGGGATTCTTTCTCTCAAAAAATTTCATGTCCTCCAAATTCTTACATTACTACATAAAACTTGACACACTTGATCACTTCACTAACTTCCTTATACTAAATTCTTATAGATGGAAGCTCAATACAACAAGTTCTACCAGTTGGGCAATGGAGGCCAACTGATCTTCGAGAGGGATCTGGATTCACTATCGGAGTACTTGGAGCATCCTCATCCGGAATTTCATGGAGCTCAACTCCCGGGTCCACCAGGAGGAGATTTACAATGGCTAGTAACTGCTGATCTTTGAGGCAAGATAGAAGCACCAGTATCAGGGAGGATTCAGTTCTCAGTGAGAGAGAACAACTGGCTAGATGGATTAGCCAGGGCAATGCATGAAGCTCTCGCACGTCTGTGCGCCCAGAGAGTCAACCTAATCCAAGGAACCCACTTTGTTCACTATGCAAGGCATGATTCCATGGGAATGGCCCTAGAGATGCCAAGTCACCCAATATTTAAGCGTCAAGTGGAGAACCTCGACTTCCTACTATACGGCAGACAGAAGGAATTGGACAATGCTAGAGAGTTCGCCAACCACAACCTCGCCCTTGCCGCCCAGAAGGCCTAGACTTTCTCACTGCTAGTCAGGGATCGTCACTCTCTTCGCCGTCAATGCGCAAAGAAGGATCGCACCATCGACCGTCTCCGCAAGAAGGTAGCGGACCTCGAGAAGACCATCAAGGAACAAGAAGCTCAGCTTGTAGCAAAACAAGAAGAAGGTGAAGATATCCAAGGGGATATTGACTCCTACCTCAGCAATGATGATGACTATCTAGAGTATGATGCCATGGACTTCTACACCGATGATGATGACTCCGACTTCATCGATGATGAGTAGATGCACTAGAGCACTATCGTAGAGTGAAGAGTATCGGTCCCATTGTATCTTAGCTTGCAGAATGGTTCTTAAAACCATCTGTTTTCATTTGATGTTGTGGTGTGTGTGAGTTTGTATCGTGTGCTTTGCTTGAATGAATGAAAATAAGTTAGTTGCAAAACCTGAGTCAAACTCAAAGTTTTAGCTTTGAAACCAAAACCATGAACCTTAGAACTTTCCCTCTTACCCCTTTATCTATCTCAATCTTCAGATGACTCGTGGAAACCAAGGAGGGAGCATCTCAAGATCCAATGCTGCAGATTCTGTAGACGCTCATTGCAGATCGTGAAGCTAGTAGGGCAGAGCGCCAAGCTAATCTAGCAACACTACAATAGATCGCCCAGATGGCTCACAATAATCAGAACCATGGAAATCAGGATCATCATGGATCCAAACTCAAAAACTTTGAGAATAACAATCCCCCAATATTTAGCACTTCGAAGAACCCACTAGATGCTGATGACTAGTTGCAGACAATGGAGAACAACTTAGAAGTAGTCGGAGTGGATGCCAACGAGAAAGTTCTTTTTTCTGCCCACTATTTGGAAGGAGATGCAAGAGCATGGTGGAACAACACCCGCACAATGAACCATGGTCAAGTGATGACATGGGAAGCCTTCAAAATCAAGTTCAGCCGCACCCACGTGCCGTAGGGTTTAGTCACCCGAATGAGGGATGAATTCAGAGAGTTGCAGCTGAAGGGTAACGGGTAAGCTACACTAGCATAAAATCAAAATTTTCTACCGCGTCAACCAAGAATACTATTGTCATAGATCATGGGATTACCGCTAGACGCGCAGGTGCGGAACTCGATGAAGCACGTCGCGGCAGTGTAGATGTTCTACGTCTCCTCCTGGCCCTCGTCCCACGAGAAGCTCCCCTTTGCACGGCTCGTCGAAGTGCTACAACTGCAGCACCACCGAGGTATCCACACGTCCAGAGTGGAAGCCGTCACACGCCAGACTGCTAGGTCTGCACGTGCAACATAGGCGGAAGAGGAGTGGCGACTGGGTGGAATGCTCAACCTCAGTCATCTCGCCTTACTCTCTCTTATATAGGCATTCCTGGTAGGCTTCTATTTTAGCAGCCCATTAGCAGCCTAAGCCTGGTCTAATTTGGATCCAATCCTCATTAGACTTCCAGCCCCTAAAGTGTGTGACCCTATAGGTTCATACACGTATAGACATGACACGAGTACATTTACTCCGTCAATAGTTGGTAGCGGCCTCTAGCAAGACGTGCCAACTCCTAAACGCATATAAAGCATTCGGACGAACCATTACAAGGTTGAGTACATGTGTTTCCCTTTGCCTCACGATATTTGGTCTAGCTCCAAGCTAACCTCTCTTTCTCAATACTGTGATTCGGAATCCCTTTACTAGGTTAACTCTTAAGCATATGTAGCACAGCCATGCATTTCTGGATCCGATCACTCGAGGGGCCCACAGATATCTCTCTCAAGTAGAGAGGGGCAAATCCCATCTTGATTGGCCAATGCCTTGCAGCATGTATCAGGACAAACCCGAAAGCTACCTTTATAACTACCCAGTTACGGAGTAGTGTTTGATAGCCCCAAAGTAGGTCGATCCACATCTCAAGTACATGCGACAATCTCAGGTCTAAGGACAAAACGTACACGATGTGTTGAGAGAGCTGCAAGTATTATTGCCAGTCTCAAGTTGGGCCAGTCCAACCCCATCTTCATAACATGTGTCCACATCATTGGTTTGACATCTCCATGGCTATGACTTGCGAAACATAGTCATCAACCAATCGATGTGCTAGTCTAATATTTATGTGTGTCCTCACATGAACTCCGACTAGGGACAACTATTTGATAACCATACAAGTAAAGAGTTTCACAAGCAATTCACATAATTGCCAATCAATACAAGTTGTTTGATGTATGGATATACAAGGAACATTATAATAACTCATGGATACATATGAAATACAATCATCTCTATTGTTGCCTCTAGGGCATATTTCCTTCAGTCTCCCTCTTGCACTAGAGTCAATCTAGATAATATCTAATAGCTATTGCTCTTGTGTGCGCTTCATGCGTAGGCTGCGGGAGTGGCTTAGTCAAGGGATCAACAATATTTGAGTCCGTATGTATTTTGCATAACATGACACTACCATCATCAATGAACTCACGAATCATATGGTAACGCATGCGAATATGTTTGTTCTTCTGGTGCTGTCTAGGTTCCTTGGCTTGTGCAATAGCACCATTGTTGTCACAATAAACGTCCAAGGGATTGGACGAGCCCTGAACCACACCAAGAGCGATCAGGAAATTCCTAATCCAAACAGCTTCCTTTGCAGCCTCCGAGGCAGCAATATATCCAGCTTCTGTTGAAGAGGAGGCCACTGTATCTTGCTTGGAACTTTTCCAGCTCACAGCACCACCATTCATGACAAACACATAACCTGATTGCGATTTCGAGTCATCTGCGTCGTTGAGGTAAGTCGCATCTGTGTAACCCTTTACACTGAGTTCAACCTCACCTCCATAAACTAGGAACATATCCTTAGTCCTTCTCAAGTACTTAAGGATATTCTTTACCGCTGTCCAGTGACTCTCACCTGGATCAGCCTGGTATCTGCTCGTAACACTTAGAGCATAGAAACTTCTGGGCGAGTACATGTCATTGCATACATGATGGATCCAATAGCCGAAGCATATGGAAACCTACTCATGCACTCTCGCTCATCAGTGGTCGAAGGACACTGAGCCTTGCTGAGTTTAATGCTGTGATACATGGACAAGAACCCCTTCTTAGCCTCTTCCATGCTGAACCGTTTCAACACTTTGTCAATGTACGTACTCTGGCTTAATCCAATTAGCCTCCTTGATCTATCTCTATAGATCTTGATGCCCAGAATATATGCTGCTTCTCCCAAGTCCTTCATAGAAAAAATATTTTTCCATGAGGTCTTAACAGACTCGAGCATAGGAATGTCATTTCCAATAAGTGATATGTCATCCACATATAAGATTAGAAACACAAGTGATTTCCCATTTTCTTTCTTATACACACAAGGTTCTTGTTCGTTTTTGGTGAAGCCAAACTCCTTTACAACTTCATCAAATCGAATGTTCCAACTCCGAGATGCTTGCTTCAGCCCATAAATAGACTTTTGAAGTTTGCATACCTTTCTAGCATTGTTTGGATCGACAAAACCTTCGGGCTGCATCATATACACGTCCTCAGTAAGGATTCCATTTAAGAAAGCCGTCTTGATGTCCATCTGCCATATCTCATAATCGAAATATGCAGCAATGGCTAGAATGATCCGTATAGATTTAAGCATCGCTACGGGCAAGAAAGTCTCGTCGTAGTCAACCCCTTGAACTTGTCGAAAACCTTTTGCAACAAGTCGAGATTTATGGATGTGAACATTTCCATCCATATCAATCTTCTTCTTATAGATCCACTTGCACTCGATGGCTTTAAAACCATCAGGCAGGTCAACCCAGTTCCAAACTTGATTGTCTCCCATGAACTCTATCTCGGATCTCATAGCAATCAGCCATTTCTCAGAGTCTGGGTCCACCATCACTTCGGCATAGGTCGCAGGTTCATCATTGTCTAACAATAATAACTCTCGCGCTTCGTGGAGCCTCGCCGACCTTCGTGGCTGTGGTGCTTCTATTGCCACGGGTTCCTCAACTTGTTCTGCTACAATAGCATCACTCGTAGAAGCATCCCCGACTGGCTCATCTTGAACTTCTTCAAGTTGCACCGACCTTCCACTCATTCCCTTTGTGAGAAACTCTTTCTCTAGGAAAACACCGCTACGAGAGACAAACACTTTGCCCTCTTCTCAGTTGTAGAAGTAATACCCTAAGGTTTCCCTTGGATATCCCACGAATATGCATTTATCCGATTTGGGTGTTAGCTTGTCTGACTGAAGTCGCTTGAAAAATGCATCACAACCCCAAATCTTTAGAAAAGACAAACTAGGATTCTTTCCAGTCCACATCTCACATGGGGTCTTAACTACGGATTTAGACGGTACCCTGTTTAGTGTGAAAGCTGTTGTTTCTAGCGCGTAACCCCAAAATGATAATGGTAAATCCGACTGGCTCATCATCGATCGAACCATGTCCAACAAAGTTCGATTACGCCATTCAGAGACCCCGTTTCTTTGAGGCGTTCCGGGCGGCGTGAGCTGTGGAACAATTCCGCAACTCTTAAGATGATTGCTAAACTCGTGAGTCAAATATTCACCTCCACGATTAGATCGCAAGGCCTTTATTTTCCTGCCACGTTGATTCTCTACCTCATTTTGAAACTCTTTGAACTTTTCAAAAGTTTCAGACTTATGCTTCATCAAGTAGACATAGCCATATCTACTAAAATCATCAGTGAAAGTAATGAAGTAGTGATATCCTCCTCTGGCTGTCGTGCTCATTGGTCCACATACATCAGTATGTATGAGTTCCAACAAGTCTGTCGCTCTCTCGGGAAACCTCGTAAAAGGCGTCTTGGTCATCTCTCCAAGTAAACAAGCTTGACATGTCTCGTATGTTTCAAAATCAAACAAAGTTAGAAGACCATCACCATGGAGCTTCTTCATGCGCTTTTCACTTATATGCCCCAAATGACAATGCCATAAATAGGTAGGACTCAAATCATTTGGCCGAAGCCTTTTAGCACTAACATTGTAAACACATGCATTATCAAGATTTAAAATAAATAACCCATTCACAATGGGAGCATCAGCCACAAACATAGCATTCTTAGAGATTACACAACCATTGTTTGTACTCGCGAATGAATAACCATCCCTCATCAAACATGAAGGTGATAAAATGTTTCGACCCATACTAGGAATGTAATAACAATTATTCAATTCCATGATAAATCCTGACGGAAGGTGAAGTTGCATGACGCCGACGAACAATGCAGCAACCCTTGCTTTTTTTCCGATGCGAAAATACACTTCGCCTTTCTGCACTTCTCTAGTCCTTATTAGCCCCTGCATCGAATTGCAAATATGAGCAACCGATCCGGTATCAAATACCCAAGAGTTAACATAAGAATCTGCGAGAAAAATGTCCACAACATTTACAACAAGCGTACCTGAGTGGGAAGTACTCTTACTTCCACCCTTCTTCAAAGAAGCCTGGTACTTGCTGCGGTTTCTCTTCCAGTGGCCATATTCATGACAAAAGAAACACTCAGTGTCTCCTGTGGGTCCAGCCTTTTTCTTGGGTGCAGGGTTTGGCTTAGGGATCGTATCCTTAGCCTTTCCCTTCTTCTTCTGCCAAGAAGTGCCCTTTTTATTGAAGCTAGGCTTGTTCTGCATAGCCATCACATGGCTATGCCCTGCACACTTCTTAATGTCACATTCTGCTGTTTTTAGCATCCCACATAATTCATTAAGGCCCCTCTCCACCCCATGCATATGGTAGTTCGAAATGAAATGCCCATAGCTAGATGGAAGAGATGCCAAAATGAAATCAGTGGCCAACTCTTGGCCTAATGGAAAACCAAGCTTTTCCAAAGTCTGACTGTAACCAACCATTTTGATCACATGGGGGCCTACAGCTGCTCCCTCTGCCTGCTTGCATTCCACAAAGGACTTAGCAACATTGTACCTCCCAGTCCTAGCATGGGTCTGGAACATGTCCTTAAGCGCAACGATCATATCCTCAAACTACTTTTGAAGATCAGGTTCCATGCATGCAAGCATAAGACAACTAACCTCAAGAGATTCATCACATGCTTTCTTGTAGGCATTCTTAAGGGCAGCAGTTGCATTATCTGCAGGTTCATCCGGGATTGGGGGAACCAGAACAGTTTCCTTTTTCTCAGCCCTGAGAACAATTCTCAGGTTACGGACCCAGTCCGAATAGTTTGTTCCATTTCGTTTATCCTTTTCAAGAATCGAACGCAAAGCAAAAGGTGATGAATTGTTCAGTGCCATTGATCTACAACAAAAAATATGCAAAATACTAAGCCATGTAACCATGAAAGGGTAAAACATATTAAACAATTTAATAGCATATACTCCCACTTAAATCAACATCCCTCTATTGATACTAAGTGATTCAAGATCCACAATTAACAAGTCGACTAGTGAGCTTTAGCATCACCGCTAGAAGACAAGGTAAATCGGTAAGCAACCTTTGCTAATCATATCACATATGACTCTTGTTGTTGGGTGACATCTCTATGTCAAAACTAGGCGCCCAACCTTTATGCCCCAAGGTCCTTAACTATTAAGATGACCTTGTTAAGCTCACCAACCCTTATGCGTGTAGGTATCCGATACAAACCCATCCAGCCAAGGAAAACCACGGCACCCTAATTTCATAGAACCACCAACGATTGTACAGGGCATAGGATGGTGCAAGATTTGGTTGGGAGGGCATGGTTTAACTTAAACTTTGTGAGGGATCGTTCTACTTCTATCATCTAAGCATGCATAGTAGTAAAACATATAAGAATAGCATTCACATAGATGTGATACAGTATGGCCCATTTTTCTCATGGTGATCTCCATCGCCATAGAACCTGTCCACCATGATGATCTCCATCTTCATGCTCTATGCAAGCCATCCTCCAAGTGATGAGTTCTCCAAGAACTAATACAAGATATTACTCCTAATAGCTAGTAATCAAAATTACATGGTAATGGGACCATACAAAGTTGGCACACAGGCCATAACAATAATTGACAACACATATGGCTCCAGCCATGTTGCCCTACTCACGACATGCAGGTCATGAAAAAAAACATACATGCATCACATACATATTTGGGCCATACTGATCACATACATGCTGCAAAAACAAGTTGTGCATAGAATCGCATTCTACCGGATCATGTGAAATCGTAGCACCTATGAACCTTAACATGATACAAAAGGGGCTACGACAAAGGGTGGTCTAGGGGGTCTCCCCGTGCGGGGTTCGAAGGTGCAGCGCCCCTCGCGGTACCTTAAACCGATTAAAGTTCCGATTCGATCAAACTCCTTTGATCACGGTACGTCGATTCAGATCTAGTTCCCGATTCGATCAATCATATTGATCTTCGCGTGATTCAAATGGATTTGTGTGTCACTATCTACCCCGATGGCGGAAACCGACCGGTAGGGGTAAGTCGTTCGACGACCTTAGAATCACGATCACGGAAAGTAAGATCATAGATCAATCCAGAACCACCGCCATACAAACGATCACATCATTCATACCAATCTACATATCACCATATGCAAACTTCCCGAACCTATGACTGAACAGCATCGGCTCTGATACGACTGAAGGGTAACGGGTAGGCTAAACTAGCGTAAAATAAAAAATTTCCACCGCGTCAACCAGGAATACTATTGTCATAGATCACGGGATTACCGCTAGACGCGCAGGTGCGAAACTCGATGAAGCACGTCCCGACAGTGTAGATGTTCTACGTCTCCTCCTTGCCCTCGTCCCACGAGCAGCTCCCCTTTGCACGGCTCGTCCAAGTGCTACAGCTGCAGCACCTCCGAGGTATCCACACGTCCGGAGTGGAAGCCGTCACACGCCAGACTGCTAGGTCTGCACGCGCAACACAGGTGGAAGAGGAGTGGCGGCTGGGTGGAATGCTCAACCTCAATCAGCTTGCCTTACTCTCTCTTATATATGCATTCCTAGTGGGCCTCTACTTTAGCAGCCCATTAGCAGCCTAAGCCTGGTCTAATTCTGATCCAGTCCTCATTAGACTTCCAGCCCCTAAAGTGTGTGACCCTATAGGTTCATACACGTATAGACATGACACGAGTACACTTACTCCTTCAATATTTGGTAGCGGCCTCTAGCAATACGTGCCAACTCCTAAACGCATATAAAGATCATTCGGATGAACCATCACAAGGTTGAGTACATGTCTTTCCCTTTGCCTGACGATATTTGGTCTAGCTCCAAGCTGAGCTCTCTTTCTTGATACTGTGATTCGGAATCCCTTTACTAGGTTAACTCTTAACCATATGTAGCACGACCATGCATTTCTGGATCCGATCACTCGAGGGGCCCAGAGATATCTCTTTCAAGTAGATAGGGGCAAATCCCATCTTGATTGGTTGATGCCTTGCAGCATGTATCAGGACAAACCCGAAAGCTACCTTTATAACTACCCAGTTACGGAGTAGTGTTTGATAGCCCCAAAGTAGGTCGATCCACATCTCAAGTACATGCGACAATCTCAGGTCTAAGGACAAAACGTACACGATGTGTAGAGAGAGCTGCAAGTATTATTGCCAGTCTCAAGTTGGGCCAGTCCAACCCCATGTTCATAACATGTGTCCAGATCATTGGTTTGACATCTCCATGTCTATGACTTGCGAAACATAGTCATTAACCAATCGATGTGCTAGTCTAATATTCACGTGTGTCCTCACATGAACTCCGACTAGGGACAACTATTTGATAACCATACAAGTAAAGAGTTTCACAAGCAATTCACATAATTTCCAATTAATACAAGTTGCCTGATGTATGGATATACAAGGAACATTATAATAACTCATGGATACATATGAAATACAATCATCTCTATGATTGCCTCTAGGGCATATTTCCTTCAGCAGTAAGGCAGAATGACTGTAGTGGAGTACAGTGATAGATTCTTGTCCTTAGCTAGGTATGCACCTGATGAGATCAACATGGAGGCCAAGAAGAAGGAGAGATTCCTGAATGGACTGCATGATGAGATGCAGACTGTTCTCGTCAACATCCATTTCGAGGATCTCGAAGAGCTAGTTGACTCTACCATTCAGATGGAAGGGAAGATTAATAAAGAAAACGACAACCGCAAACATCGGATGATGCATCAAGCTGGATCCAACAGTCACCAGAAGTACCATCCCAAACCTTCTGCAGGATATGCACCGCGGAACAATCGACCCCCAATGTCTCGCCCAAGCTACCCCAACCGTAGCGGAGGAAATGTGAAGTCCGGAGGAAACAACAATCACCCCGGCAACTCAGCAATTTCATCCGTGCACCTCCCAAGCATAACAACAACAACAGTCCACCTAGAACTGGAAGCAACGTTGTGCCTATGGCAGCAAAAGACAAGTCTCAGATTACTTGTTTCGAGTGTGGAGTGAAGGGTCACTATTCCAATGAGTGCCCCAAGAAGATTGCCGCCACTGCCAATATGAATGCCCTAGCTCAACAGAAGCGTCGTGTTCAACCAGGAAGAAGATTCGCCCCAGGGAACCCTCACAACTGCAACAGCCGTCTCTTCCACATGAATGCCGAAGAAGCCCAAGAAGCGCCATATGTAGTGTTGGGTATGTTTTCTGTCAACTCAGTTTTAGCAAGAGTGTTGTTCGATTCTGGAGCATCACACTCATTTCTCACCGGAGAATTTGGATGCACTAGTAAGATTCACCCAACCAACTTGAAGCATGTCATGATAGTTCAAATACCCGGTTCAACTACAAAAGCTAGAAAAATTTGCAAAGTTGTACCTATGAGAATACATGGGATAGATTTTTATGCCAATCTAATAGTACTTGGAACCAAAGGTTTGGAAGTAGTACTAGGAATGGATTGGATGTCAAAGCATAAAGGATTGGTAGACTTTGCCAAGAAAGTCATCACCATGACCAGTAGCTCTGGAGTCTTAGTAGAGCATATATTTGAAACCTTGCCCCATCAATTCAAGTGCAACAAGAGTCTATCCCTACCCACCATAGACCAAGTCAGAGTAGTATGTGAATACCCCGACATATTCCTAGATGAATTGCCCGGTATGCCCCCGGATAGGGATATTGAGTTCATTATCGAACTAATCCCCGGAACCGGACCCATAGCCCAGAGACCCTATAGCATGAACCCCTCAGAGTTAGTAGAATTGAAGAAGCAGTTGGATGCTATGTTGGCAATAGGCTTGATTCAACCAAGCGCATCGCCATGGAGATCGCCCGTGTTATTCGTCGACAAGAAAGATGGAGGCAACCGTGTGTGCACAGATTACAGGAAGCTGAATGACGTCACCATCAAAAACAAGCACCCTTTGCCAAAGATAGAGGATATATTTGATCAGTTGACTGGAGAAAATGTGTTCTCTAAGATTGATCTTAGGACTGGTTATCACCAACTTAAGATTCGTGCAATGGATATTCCAAAGACAGCCTTTACTACTCGTTATGGATTATACGAGTATACAGTCATGTCTTTTGGATTAACCAATGCCCTTGCTTATTTCATGAATCTCATGAATAAGATCTTTATCAATTTTCTAGACAAGTTTGTCGTTGTGTTTATCGACGATATCCTTATCTACTCCAAGTCAGAAGAAGAGCATGGGCAACATCTGAGAATCATCCTTGGAACCCTTAGAGAGCATCGGTTGTATGCCAAGTTCAGCAAATGTGAGTTTTGGCTAAAAGAAGTAGGATTCCTAGGACATATTGTGTCTGCCGGAGGAGTCGCTGTTGATCCCACCAAGATCAAAGATGTTGAAGCATGGGAAGCCCCAACCACTAAAACTCAAGTCCGTGCATTTCTCGGATTAGCGGGATATTACCGCAAGTTCGTTGAAGGATTTTCGAGCATAGGAGGACCCATGACCCAATTGTTGAAGAAGGACAAGAAGTTTGAATGGACCGACAAATGTGAAGCAAGTTTCCAAGAGCTCAAGAAGAGATTGATTTCAGCCCCAATATTGATCCTGCCAGATATCAAGAAGCCGTTTGATGTGTATTGTGATGCATCCAAGATTGGTCTCGGATGTGTATTGATGCAAGAAGGAAAGGTCATCACATATATGTCTTGACAACTGAAGCAGCATGAGCAGAACTACCCCACTCATGATCTTGAGTTAGCAGCCGTAGTTTTGGCATTGAAGACATGGCGTCATTATCTTATGGGTAATCGCTGTGAGATTTACTCAGATCACAAAAGCTTGAAGTATATTTTCGCTCAGAAGGAGCTGCATATGAGGTAAAGGAGATGGATAGAGTTAATCAAGGATTATGACCTTGACATTCACTATCACTCTGGCAAAGCCAATGTGGTAGCAGATGCTCTTAGCAGATTGCCGTGTAGGCTGAACACCATGATCAAGGAGAAGCAACCAAGTTTGTATGAGGAGTTGGAGAAGTTTAGAACTAAGCTAGTTAGCAAAGGATTTTTCGCTAGCATTGAACTTCAACCCACTTTGATTAGCCAAATCAAGGAAGCCCAGAAGGGAAATGAAAGTATCGATGGAATCAAACATCGTATTGGTACAGGAAAGGTACCTGGATTCACCAAAGACGAAGAAGGAGTTCTGTGGTACAAAGGATGTATCTGTGTGCCAACAGATTTGGAGCTGAAGCAAGTTATCATGCAAGAAGCTCATGATACTCTTTATTCTATCCACCCTGGAGGAACGAAGATGTATCAGGATCTAAAGGAGCAATTTTGGTGGCACAAGATGAAGAGAGAAATCAGAAGCTACATCGAAAAGTGTGATATCTGTCAAAGAGTCAAAGCGGAACATTAGAGACCCGCAAGACTGTTGCAACCATTGCAGATTCCAGAATGCAAATGGGATTCCGTCGGAATGGACTTTATCACCGGTTTGCCTACTTCTAGTAGGGGAAATGACTCAATCTGGTCATCGTTGATAGACTGTCCAAGGTAGCTCATTTTATACCTGTCAAGACAACCTACCAGAGTTCGAAGCTACTAGAGTTATACATTGCTAGAATTGTAAGTTTGCATGGAAACCCCAAGAGCATAGTGTCGGATCGAGGAACCCAGTTTACCTCGAGGTTTTGGCAGAAAGTCCAAGGATTAGGAACCAAGTTGAATTTCGACACAGCTTATCACCCGCAAACCAATGGACAAACTGAGAGAGTCAACCAAATCTTAGAACATATGTTGAGAGCTTGTGTGTTAGAATATGGATCAAAATGGGAAGATTGTCTGCCTTTCGCAAACTAACAATTCTAGCAATGTACAACAGTTATCAAGCCAGTTTCCAAATGGCACCATCTGACTTCCTATACGGAAGAAAATGGCGTACCCCTTTGAATTGGTCGCAAGTAGGAGAGAGTTAGATTTTTGGACCCGACATTCTCCGAGAAGCCGAAGAGAAGGTTCACATAGTCCGTGAGCACCTCAAGACAGCCCAATCCAGACAGAAGAGTTATGCTGACAAGAGAAGGAGATACCTGACTTTCAATTTCAGAGATTTTTTGTATCAAGGTTTCGCCATTAAAGGGAACACAACGTTTTAGTCTGAAAGGAAAGTTAGCCCCCAGATATATCGGACCCTTCAAGATTCTGAATTACTGAGGAGAAGTATCGTATCAACTGGAACTACCAGAAGAGATGTCAGCCATCCACAATGTGTTCCATATCTCGTTACTTCGCAAATGCCTAGAAGTGCCGGAGAACACCAAAGTTTTCAAGAACATTGATCACCGAGCTGTTGATATCAACAAGGATCTGACGTGTCATGAAGTGCCCATCCGTATCTTGGAGCAAGCCTACAGAACCACTAGGACCCGGAGTATCAAATTTCTCAAGATTCAGTGGAGCAACCATACCGAAGAAGAAGCCACTTGGGAGCGAGAAGATTACATTAGGACAGAGTTCCTAGATCTCTTTAGTTCCTAGTTTTTCTTTCGTCAATCTCGGGACGAGATTTTTTTAGGGGGAAGGTTTGTAACCTCCCAAATCTTTAATCAAGGTTAATCAAGATCCAAACTACCCAATTTAGGGTTAACAAAATCCTTTTCCATTTAAATAATCAAGCATTCATATGTGTGTGCATTTAAAATAGGAGTTCTTTGAAATGCCATGATTGTTTGTGTTAATGGTTGTAAAATGGTTCTATGATGAATGTCACATCATCTAGATCATTCCCAAGCAAAAACCAAAGAAAAAAAATCAAAAAGAATTAAATAAAGGAAATGGTCACTTTTGCCATTTTAATCACCTAGCCCACTTTGGGTATTCCTAGCACTCAAATTCCAACAGAAACAATTGTGGATCTTTGCACCCCTTGCTAGTACAAGTAGTGATGTGCCAAGGCCCACTTTGTGATCTTCCAAAAACTTTCAAAATCTAAATTTAAAAGACATTTGAAAATGGAATCTAGTTCATATGTCTAGATCACACTTTTTCAAAAACCAGTCAAATGAATTCCATTTGACAAATCCTAGCAACCACAGATGCTTAAGAATGTGACAAACCACTCCACCAAAATTCATTTCAAAATTCCAAATTTGAATTCTTTCGTCCATTTGATCGAACACCTAGCAGGCACTGATCACACTCTAGATTAGGCTCACTGTTTCTACAGGGTTTTGCCACCCAATTTCACCCCATTTAATCCCTCTGTCTCTCTTTGATCAAACAAGCAGCAACCAGCCCATCCCCTAGTCCCTAGCGCCAGTGCCACGCTGCACCGAAGACATGAACGCCAGGCAACCTTGCCAACGCCACAGCAGACCGCCAGCCCTTCTCCGCCGCTCTAGGAAGCAAGGCGTGACCTCACCGCCATCCACGGTCCACCCCAGGACCACTGCCACGCCCTGGACCACCGAGGACAAGCCCCGCACTTTCCTCTCTGCGTCGCGCCAGAGCACGCCATAGCGCCATCACCGCCAACACGCCATAGACCGTGCCTCGACCGCAGACCGTGCGTGCCGCTCCGCCTTGAACACCTCACCCCGCCAGACACGGTCGTACCTCGCCGCGCGACCCACACTCACCGGGAACCGCGTCGAGCACCACCTCTATCTCCCAGAGCGCGTGATGCTCCGGACTGTTAGCCACCGCCCCTAGCATTGCCATAACGCGGTAGAGGACCGCTAGGAGGCAAGCCACCGTCTGCCTACGCCGCCCATGCCTCTAGGCCGCTGTGCCGTCGTCACCGACGAGCACCACCCATGCCTCACTGCAGCTTCGCCCCGCTATAAATAGAGCGCCTCCCAGCACCAATTCGTCACACCATTCTCATCCACTCCCCCTTAGAACACGCCCAGAGCCCCACCGGAGCAAGCCGTAGCCCGTAGCACCAGAATTTCGCCAGAGTCTACCGTGGAAGGAGGAGAAGGGCGCCATTGATCCAGGCCATCTCCCGGGACACCGCCGGTACTAGGAGAACCGCCATCGTCTTCTCGTTCATTTGCCTACCTCACCGCACTAGCTGGAGCCCCGGTACGTCCCCATTGCACCCCCACCGAGCCGCTAGGGTTCAGCCTCACCGGCGACGAGTTCGTCGTCGACGGTAAGCCCCAGCCGTAGATCTGCATTCTAATCCTACGATCCAGCTCGCCCTGTACCGATTCGCGTGTAATGAGCCACTGATAGGCGGGACCCGCCTGTCAGCAGTCTCAGCGCCGTGGAGTGAATTTGGGCCATCCCGTTAGTGTTCCCGCGCGACCCAGTTAATTCAAATTACGATTTTTCATTTTAGACTTAAACTAGAATCTCTCCCTTAGTTTGAAAGTCAATTGAGAGAATTTTACAAATCCAAATTGAGTGATTCCAATTTTGTTGGAAAGCTAATGAAAATCTAGATCCAAGCCCATTGGATTTAAACCATTTAGAGTTCGAGATATCTCCTAGTAAAAATAACAAGGCAGAAGCTTTTGCACATTCAAACATTTTTATAAAATCAACCATAACAGCTTCTGAGTTTATTCCAACTCTCAAAAATCACATTTAACCATACCTATCTGAATATGTAATAATATTAAGGTTTGCATGCTGTGACTTTGGATTAGTACAAAAATAATGCTATATAGACATTTCTAGTCACTTTAAATCATTAAATATTAAACTTAAACTTATTAAAATATGATCCAACCTTTAAATCACATTCCCATATATTAGAATATGTTGTGATGACATGTGTCCACATGATCCCATATTTTAAATGGAGAATATTAAATCTTAGTTAATTTCAGTGAGTAGAAATTACTTTTCTCAAAAAAAAAAGAATGAAGCTAGTTCATTAAACCTTGTGATGTTTGTGATGATACTAGATCATCAAATGTGTGCCTTAGTGTGCTAAGTATACTAGTTAAGTATTGTTTGGTGATTGTGTATTTCGTATGTATTTATAGGCGATAGTACCGACCAAGTCTTCGAGGAGGAGGAGTTCTACCAAGAGGAGGAGGAAGAGAATTTCAACCACTGCAGTACACAAGGCAAGCCATCATTAGTAATGCAAGCAAACCCTTTCAAGCTAGATAATCTAAGCGAATGCATTGGGCATGCTTTGGTTATACTTTTGACTATTACCTACCCCAAGTTTTATTTACAAGCTTTACTTTCCTTACTTTACTAAAGTCTTTTACTTGTTTTAAAGGTAGCATAAAGAGTATAAAACATGACCTATCTAGTTAGACTTAGATGTCATGCTATGGCATGAGATTGAGATTAGCATCCCACCTTAGTGAACACTCTTAACTTACTAGTTAGTGTGAAACCGAAAACTTGGTCACTTTAGATAGGAATACTTGGTGAAAATGACTTGTGAAAACCTTGGAATGATGAGTCATTCTATTGAGATGTGTTGACATGTGTTGAGAAACACAAATTGTTTATGATGATGATGAAAATGTTGAGGCATGAACTTCAGCCCTTTTATAAAAAACTGATGGTTGGGTTCGGATGCGATACCATTCCAATTTTACCGTACAACCACAATACCTGAATTGGGTAAGGCTTAGCCGAAAGTTTATATGGATTAGTATTAGTTCCCTCATGGGAGAGGTTTGAGCTGAGGCTACCTCTCAATGTTGTCCACCTATGCGGTGCCCAGGATGGCAGATGGTCATGGCTGGGAGCCATACTCATAGGAGAGGTGCTTATACTAGGATGTGTAAAGGAAAGGTTATGTTTGATTGTCTGCATACTAAGTATGATGATTCAGTGTTATCCCTGACAGATATATCGAATTTTGTGGTGAAAGTGTACCACCTGTGTAGAGTGTCAAAGTATTCGAATAGCCGCGTCTGCGGTTATGGACAGTTGGAGTGGCCATACTGTTCCGTTGTCAGATGTTTTCAAAATGACTTATGAAATGAATTGTGACATGACTTGACCACAACAGAGTTGTGACTATGACAACTAAGTTCCCACTTAGGTGTTTTCAAACTTTATTTTATATTTCTTTGCTTCTGAACTCAGCTTAGGTTTCAAACCTAGCTTTACAAATAGACTTAGAACTTAGCATTCCGACTAGGACTATCTTATTTGTTAGTGGTAGTTTGCGAGTACTTAAAGAGTACTCATGGCTTTGTCCCTGGCTATTCCTATGGCCCGACTATGAGGAGGACTACCCTGAAGGAGGACAGCAGGACGGCTTCAACAACTAGGATCATCTCCCATCGTCAGCATTGCCCGTGACACTGAAGATGGACCCCACCGCTATGCTATTTATTCCGCTACTTGATTGTACTAAGACTGGATCATGAGATCCTTTATTTGTGTAAGACCTTATATGGTTTGTAATGGATGATGTACTATGATATCCAATCTGTTATGTCTCGGAAAAATGGTAATCCTGGGATTGTGATGTATGGCATAACAAGCATCTCGGATTAAAACTCCGGGTGTTGACAGAAACTATCACGAATTTTATGACTTCGAGACATTCTATGGAGTCAGGGCCCATCATCGCTTCTTTGCATGCAGTCGGTTCATTATCATCAAAACAATAACGACTTGTTTATCAAATCTCACTATTTGATTGTTACCCGATGCATATGGTTCAAATATGAACTCTCATCTCCAAGATCACAACCTTTGTAATCATGGGAGCCATGAGCATTGTGGCCACCACTAGAAAACTTTCCACCGCTGCGCTAATTAGCACATATAGCTAACGTTCAATAACCTTATCAAAGTTCTATTGTCCTCCCACTTAAATTTTCATGAAAAATTCCTTCTCGGGAAACTTAACGTTCCAAGTGACAAACTCTTTTGTTCTCGGTGTTATGGAGGAATAACCAACAAATTCTTTGGCATAACCTATAAAGACATGATTATCCGACTTTGGTTGCAAACCTTTACTTATGCATAGCATACCAAAATTTAAGAAAAGACAATTCGGGTTTTACCCCAAACCATAACTTATATGGTGTCATTTCAACAGATCATGATGGTTCTCTTTCATGTAAAAGCGGTAGTCTCTAAAGATTTAATCTTTAAAACATAATGAAAGTTTTATAAATGACACCTTTGACCTTACCATGTCAAACAAGGTTCGATTTGAACTCTCGAACATACCATACTCTTGTGGTTTATCGGGAAATGCAAATCCATGGAACAATTCAAAAAATCTTAGGTGGTTTGCTAAACCTGTAACTCAAATACCTTCCTTTATGATCAAATCATAAACTATTTTATTTTCTTGTTACAATTATTTTCTTCTTCATCTTGAAAGTCTTTGAATAATTTTCAAATGTTTCATACTTCTTCCTTATTAAGTAAATATATAGATATATTCACTCAAATTTCCGGAGAAATCATATGAAGTCGAAAGATGCACGCACATGACTACATATAATGGACTATGCACATCATCATGCACAATTTCCAATAAGTTAGTCATCCGTTCCTCTTTGGCCTATGAACGGAGTTTCAATTATCCCGAGGAAAGTTTCACAAGCATCAATTGATCAAAATCATAGACTCCAAAAATCCATCATAATGAAGTTTCTTCATGTTCTCTTTCCAATATAATTTGAACGGCAATGTCACTTTGTAAGTGTTCTTTCAATCATTTGTCTTGTGACATTTTAGCATTAGTTTATGGATATGATTTCTCCAACTAGACTTGTAAAAGTTCATCCATCTTTTATGGAATACGGTAATTATTTGAACAACTATTGTTCTCATTAGACCAGAACAAAATAACAATTATTTAAAAAAATCTTGAAGGCAAGCTTTCATGGCAACGATGAATACAATAACACCTTATTTGTTTTCGATGAACATCATCACATATTCTTTTGCTAGTTACTTAGGCCATTGTAGTTCATGAATTGCGTCGTTTTATATGATATTTCATACAAACCAATTCGGTATCTAATACCCAAGAACCACATTGTTTAACAAGCAAAGAATATAACCATAACATGTATATCATCTATATACCATAGTTGGACATTACCAGTCTTTTATTTTCTGCCAAATATTTTATAGATTTTCTTTCAGCATTTCCTTTTCCTTTTAAAAGAATCTATCAATATCAATAGTGGCGCCATACATATGACACATAGTCCAAAGCATGTATCGTAAAATACTAATACCTTTGGACTTGCACTTTGAAGTAGATCACCATCATCAAATGTTTGGTGTTCTTTCAAAAAACCATACTTTAGTAATCTTTTAGTGTAGTAAACATTTTACTTACATCTTTTCTTCATCCTTATCATGACAAATTTCATTATCAAGATACTATGGCTTATACGGACGAATCATGAGTATAATGTCAGTTCCCAAAACCTTTTCGGGAGATTAGGACGTCTAGCGTCTCCAACCTTCCCAAATTCTCATACAATGGGAGAACATGTATTTTGCAAAATTATACTCTATCATATTGCAACCATAAACATTGTTTCGGATATCAAAATATCGTCCACGCATGATGGCTTCTGAAAAAATTCTTTTAGCTCCTAGATAACCTCAATATTTAAATAACTTTTGAATCTCAAGAATCATGGAGGCAAGCATGATACTTTAGATACTAACATTGGAATTCTTACTCTCGATTTAATATTACTTATTAAACTTCATGGAGTAAATATAGTTTGCTGAAAGTTTGCAATAGGACTTCTAAAATTGACATTCAAAACAATACGATACCAGTTCGTAAAGTAAATATCTAGAATTCTATAGTTCTATTATCTCAATTAAAACTAGTCATAAGGTAGTAAACAGATGTCAACGACTATAGCAAATTATGCAAATTCACTTAGATTTAGTTTATGACAAATTGAGTTCAACTAATCCAAATTAGAAATGAACTCCCACTCAAAAACGACATCCCTCATGTCTTTTTGGTGATTACATGAACCAAATCCACTACACCAAGTCCGATCATCACGTCAGTCGGTGTAGCTTCAAAGGTGATCATCTATATGGGCATCATATCTACCATATGACTCATGCTTAACCTTTCGGTCCGTGTTCCATAGCCATGTCTATACATGCTAGGCTCGCCAAGTAAGAACCTTAGTATCACGTGTAAAACTGTCTTACACCCGAAATATGATCGGGGATTCAAGTACACCCGATCATCACGTGATGTCTTGAAGCGGCGAAACATAAATAGTGCGTACTTAAGGGAGAACACATTTTTATTTTGATATATAAATGAGGGATCATCTTATAATACTACTAAAACGCCAAACTAGCAATATAAGATGCAAACATCATATGTGTAAAGTGGAATGATATGGTCAATGCATTTGATCACTATCATGTGCATCGTGGTATGATCTCTATCATTCCTTTATGTGTAAGGCCAAGGTCTATGGAACTTACACGTTAGGTGTGTTGTAAGAGTACCGATTATACGTCAACTTACAACATTACCATATCATGACACTAGCCCAGCAACAATCTAAAATAGACGCGTCTAATTTATCCATTGCAAGTTTTACATGGCTTAGGGCTTTCAAAGATAGAACCGGTCTTACCTACAAACATGGAACAAGAACGATGATAACTAACTTATTAGCAACTCGTTGTAAATCATATATTGACTATAGTAGGAGAGACAGACACCCACTAGCCACTTATGAAGAACTAGTTGCATGTCAGTCGTGGAACCGGTCTCATGTGCGATGACATGTAAAGTTGGTCTGGGCTGCTTCATCCCACTATGCCACCAATATCCAAAATATATGAAAGAAGCAATAACATGATCATCATCGCCCACATATAAACATATGTGTACTACTCGTGCAAAGCACCTATGCATAGATCAGGCTCTGATACCACTGTTGGATTCGCAGCATAGAAAACAAATTTTTTCCAACGATGGGAACTACTATACGCCAAGATCTATCTATAAGATACAAGCAACGGGTGGATATACATCCACAGGGAAAATACCCTCGAAGACAACAAAGATTTTTTAACGATATGGAACTCCTAGATGATGTAGTCCTACACTTGTCGATCTCAAGATCGTGATGAAGTCCAGCAAGTCCAGCAAGTCTAGCTCCAACACGTCCATCCGATCCATCTCCAGCAAGTCCAGCACCACCAAGTCTAGCACCACAAAGCAGGGTGCATCCGTGATCGGACACATGTCCGATACCCCGACAACCTCCGTCCCTGCTCCAGCAAAGTAGCGGAAGCAACAAATCCTTTCTACATAAAGCCACCGGGAACATGTATCTCACTAATCTGAGACCATGGAGAATAACTAGAGGGGGAGAGAGATCCTTCATAAGGAGGTGTGTATTATGAGGAGGAGAGGGGGGCCTTTTATAGGGAAGAGGGGGCAGCCAAGGGCCAGGGTGTGGAAGCCATGGTGGTGCCCCCACCTCTTCCATCATTCATGTGGTGGATGCTCCACCCACATAAATATGCCTCCACTTACACTTCCACTCACATGCATTAAATTTCCACCAAATTTAATGCAAGCTCTCATTAAATAAAATATTTTATTTATTTTATTCAGAATTTTGTTAATTACTTTAATTAACAAACATTCACATAAAACCCCCTGTAACATTTCAATATCACATGCAGAACCAGTATCTGCAATTTCACCCGAAACAATTCCGGTTTCCATCGAAATGATTCCAGTGCTTTATTAAATATTTATCTGAAACATATTTGCTCCAAATGGTGTCGATATCCCTTAAGTGTGTCACCCTACGGTTCACGAATAATGCAGATATGATCGAGACCCCTCTCCGATCAATAATCAGCAGCAGGACCTGGAGATCCGTACTAACTGCCACATATTCATTGATGACTCTTGTGATCGTGTCAACCTTTACTGTCGTAACTAAATCCCTTTGTCTCGCGATATATTACATGTCCAAGATTCGATCATTGGTATCCAAATACCTAGTTTGATCTTGTTACCAACATGCACTCTTTTCTCGTTCCTGTGATATAACATTCTAGTGATCACATCACTTGCTTGCAAGCTATTTCAATGTGATATCACCGAGAGGGCCCTGAGTATATCTATCCGTCATATCCCACTCTTGATCCATGAGCCTCTACATAACACCTTCATAGCACTGAACCCAACTTTATAGTCATCCTGTTACGGTGTGACGTTTGATGTTATCAAGATACTCTTCTGGTGTTAGTGATTAACATGATCTCATGGTCTAAGGACTAGTGTTACTTTGTATGATGTTATAGCAATATAAACATAATGACTTTAATCATAATGCTATACCTCGGATGAATGTTCATCTCATCATTCCACCAATGGTGTGACCTCGTTATTAACAACATCCAATGTCCATGATCAGGAAACCTTAATCATCTTGTTAATCAACGAGATAGTTTATATGAGAGGCATATGTAACACCCCAGCATTAGAGCTTAGAAATAAGATGAACACAGGTTTGTGCATTGCATTCATGCATAGAAAATCTGAGTAATTTTCGCGCTTTTAAATAAAACCTGGCAAAGAGATTGAAGCTTCTCTTAACTTGGTGGAACTAAAGTAGATCATCAACTTGGTTATGATAAGTTTCAATATGACCTTTGCTAAAACCTTATCTTTGGTTAATATTTTTTGATCTAAGGGTAGATCAAATGTCATAAAACTAAGTCACAACACACTATTTAATAAGGAGTACTTGATCTTCTAGAGATCATTACGTGGTATTCCATACCACAACTCAAGGATGAATACTAAATATTGTAAATATGATATTAAGGTACTACCTACCATAAACTCTGTATACCAAGTTAAGTATATAACTTAAGTAAAATAAACTCTATAACTAAATCTTGAAACACTTGTTTACCATAGTTACTCCTACCATGGGTATCATGGTAGTTCCTAAACATTTACTCTTATTACAAATAGAGTAGAAAGAGAAGTGAGCCAAGACCATTCAACATATACCCTTAATATGATATTAAGAGGTGACATTCCTATTTAACCAAGTCCTAGTGTCAGTTGAACATCACTGTTGAGTAACCAAATTCTTGACCTAGAACTTATTAGCCTTTAACTTTGACATATTGTGTTTCCTTTAAAATACCTTAAGTAAACTTAATAAGAAGGAAAAACTAGATATAGTTGAGTGTGTCATCATCAATGGAATGTGATCCTTGGTGGATATCAAACCATTTGATGTTGGAGGAGTTAACTCACTCCTGAGTTAACTAGAAGAAGTGTTTAAATCCAAGAGCTTAGACAATAATTATGGAGCTATGAGAAAGTAAGTAGTATTTATACGTCTAATAATAATCTTGTTAAGACAAGTGGATATAAACTTAGAGTAAGCTTGTTTACCAAGATAAGTCTATAGAGAGATCAGTACAACTCTACTACTTAGTTGATTATAGATCTTGATCAGACAATGAGAAACCTAAGCTTAGTATGATCAAGGTTTGGTGGTCATTATTCTCAAGTCACTTGAGAATAGATGACTAGGTGTTTAAGAAGAGTTGCGAGTATACCAAATTAGGCAAACCCTAATAACCTGAATCATCTAGCTTGATTATGGGAAGTCAAGCTAGAGTATAATGAAGGATATAACATAAGTATATGGAGTAGTTGGAGGTATAATAGTTTAACCAAGGTAATACAAGAACAACTAGTATTAAGGAGAGTAGCACCATACCTATTCTAAAGTATTATTATCACTTGTGATGTATCGAGAGAACTATAATCTTGTAATGCTTGAAGGAAGTTGCAAGATGAAGTTAAGGGAGTTAATAGATTGAGTAGCAGTAGCTACATTGATAGGTGCATCATTGGTGGTTAATTAAGAGGAGTTATATACTAAGAGTAAGGATGGAGTCATGTTGAAGTAGCATGACCATGTCATCATATGATGATTTATATGGTCGAGTCAAATGATTGTCTTATTCAGGAGGATGTGATCTTTGTGAATAAGATAAGATAGATTTATAGGGCATATTTAGGAAAGGAATTTCTTATCTAAAGATAACCTTAGTGAGGTATTAAGGTAAGGATTCTTTAGATGCCTTAACCAAGATCATATCAAGCCATGATAAGACAATGTCTACCTATTTGTTTTAAACCCTAGAATAAAGAGGGTAGTTAAACCAATTCCTATTTTTTAGGCAACCAATGGATTATATCTCTTAGTCAAATAAAATGTCTAAGAGATAAGTACAGTAGTAGTTGAGAGTTTATGGAAGAAAGCCTTGTCTATCTTATTTTCTTAAACCCTGATAAAGAACCTAATCTCATAGAACCATCAAGGTCACCTTAGGTAAGTGTTCTGTGGTAATTCGAAGTTTTACAAAATCAAGTAGGATTGGATTTGGCAAATCACCAAATATGGAGGACCATGAAAACCAAATCATCATATTATGAACCACAAAGATTAATCCTTTATGAAGCTAAGAAGGAACAAGATTTTATAAACATGGATAAACATCTTAAATCAGTACCATTAAGGTTGTCAAGTGAAACCAGAATCAATTCTATGAAAACTTATTTATAAGAACCAATTCCTGAAACCCCACTCCTTATTAATATTTCTTAAATGAAAAAGACATTTAATATAGTGAACATATTTTAGTGCACAAAAAGAAATGTAGAGAAATTGGTTATAATCAACCTCTATCATAATATCCATGTCTTACAAAATTCTGGATATTTAAAACCTTAAAGAAATTCAAATTTGAAATGTTTTATAAAAACATAAAATAGAAATAAAGAAAAAAAAGGGAATCAGCAGATTCTAGAATCGGCCCATAGCCTAGGTTGCCCTTGCGTTACCCGCCGCTCACGTGCAGCCTGAGGAATAATTCGCTCGCTCGGCCGCGGCCTAGTATAAGCCCATTTAGCCTCCCTCTCTCTGACTGACAGGTGGGACCACAAATGGACCGCGGGTTAATTAGCAGAAACATTAGGGGGTTTTCTGGAAAACGCCGTCATCGTCACCACGACGCAACAGACAGCTTGCTGGAGGAGTGCGCCGCTGCTGGATGTGAGTCACTAGCGTCAGCAGGATCCAACCGCCCAGATTCTCGCCACTGTCCTAGCCGAGGAAAAGAATGACACCGCGACGTCCTCATCCTCATCTTCTCACTCTCTCGCGCTCTCGCTCTCTTCCTCTCTGCAACCTAAAGCCCTAGCGCCGCCATCGCTGCCTCGTGCCGCCGTTAGAGACTGCCCCAAGGCTAGCCGAGAGTGCCACAAGATCCGCCGTGTTGTACTTCGTCTACTCGATGAATGAATTGAGTCGCGGCAGCCGCAATCGACCGTATCGACTTCATCTTCTAGAAGTCCGCTGATTGTTGACACGCCCTTCGTCGTTGATTCAGTCATCCACTGCTTCATCTGAGGCCACCATCACATCGAAGGTAAGCGTAGGAGTCTCTCTGTGCCCTCTGCTCGCTTTCTCCTACCCTGCATCGCCCTGTCGTCGTAGACCGCCGAGCACCGCCGCCAGTCATCGCTGTTGTCGATGCTCCGGTGATGGTTCCAGTGCGGGACCACCTTAGCTAGGTTCCCCTTACTCCCCTTGTTCGAACGCACTGCTTCGCGTTGCCCCTGATGCCATATTCTAGCGTCACCGCCGTACTCCGGCGAGGTGCGTGAAATACCGACGATATGACGTCATCTGGACCGTGTCCTAGTGTTGACTAGTCCAGGTCCAGGTGGCCTGTCGACGTGGCCTATGGCCAATCTGTCTGTGACTTAGGCTAGGGTTAGTGCTAGTATAAAAAGTATTATCTGGTTAGAAAATAGATAAAACCAAATAAGTTTAATATAAATATAATTTCGAGAAATTGAATAAAATGGTTAAATCTTGTTAATTCTATATCTTTTGTTTTATAATTCACAAAAATGTATATAATATATAAAAATGCTAAGAAAAATAAAATCTATAATTTAACCTTATTATCAAATATTATTGTGTTAATTATTTAAATAATTATTATTTAACAAAGATTTTATAAGTAATAATACTTTAAAAATTCATATTTTAATATTAGTAAATACAAAAAATGTAAATAATATACAAAAATTCTTATAAAAACAAAATCTACATTTCACAAACTTTTTTAAATTATTTTGGATCACTTAACCAATATTTATTATTTATTAGCTATTTATAAAGTGATAAAACTTGTAAAAATCGTATCTTATTTTTTAAAATTCACAAAAATACTCATAATATACCAAAATGATCGCAAAAATGAAATATACGCACTAAAAATATCAACTCATACTTTTGAAGTAAAATAAAAGGTAAAGGTATAATAAATCGTATTTAAATCCTTTTCTTTTATTTTAATTCCTTAAAAATATATAAGTCTTTATTATTGCCTTTAGTATTGTTTGTTTGAAGTCTAAAAAAAATTTAATAACAAGTCAATTAAAATTAAGTGAAGATAACATAGGTAAAACCGTTTCGAGATGTAACTACTAAAATTATCATCTCAAATTTAGGGTATTTTAATTTTCCTAAAAAGATTTTACCAATTATAAAATCAACCAAAATAGTATATTGTTTATCACAAGAATTCTATGCACTTATATAATCACCAAACTATTATTTACTAATTCTTTCATCAGTTTGAGAAAACCACTTAAAGATGTAAACCAAGTTCTAAAGTAATTGAAGTAATACTTATTCTTTACTTATGAAGTATAGCCATTGATTTTTAGGATAGAAAGGTAAATGCATCCACTTATATTATGATTGTTTAATGTAGTAATGTTTTCCTCTTTAATAATCTTAGCTAATAAGAAAACCTTAGAGTGTTAGCCTTAAGTTTAAATACCTTTTACTTTGTAAAGTAATATTTTCCTCAAAAGTTATTCTTTTAAGCAACATTAAAGTAATCTTTAAACACTTCTTTAAAATGTCTAATTGATGCTTAATCTTGTGTAAGAAATATTTTAGATACCATGATCCATTTGAATGCTTTAGTATTGTATACTATCTGTTGTATTTAGTTATTGTTTCACACTCTCACAAGCCTTAATAAGAAGGACAAGTGTGAAGCTGAAATAAAAGTGAAACACATTCTAAAGAACTCATCACAAACTCTAAACCCTAGATTAGATACGACTATTCCGGGGTTTGGCATATTATCCAATTGCATTACATTACTTATGCATTGTTGCATCTTACTTCTTTAAACATTAGTCCTTACAGGACCAATGCTGCTGTTTATAAAATTTGGAACTTTTATTGTCTTGAAGACCGTGAGTGCATAATATTGCAATCACAAAAAGGAAGTTCACAACTTGCTCATGTCCTTTGATTATTTTCTATGCTTGTAACTCAACTGTGTCATCACTTGCATTTCAAAAAGATCGAAAACTCTATTTTCTCAATTAACTAGAAATATCGGTTACTGATCCAGGGTGATCAGCTAATCTACTATAACTGGCAATGGAAACTCCATTGTCCAGTAATGTATCATCTAGGACTTAATAACCAATGTCGCCAGTGATTCTAGCACCATATATTACGCGTTGACCATGAGATTGGTAATGGGACAGAGAAGTTAGTTGTATCTTCTTCCTTTCATATGGAGTCAAGATGACCTTATCATGACGTTGGGATTCCTGGTATGGATCCAAGATATGGGTGGGCACCCTTAGGCCCCACGATTTTGTTGTCTAGATTATTTATGAGTGGCTGCCGGAGGTATAGTTGGACCTTTTGTGGAGATTGCCAGGGGCATCACCAACTCATAGAGTCTTCGGGAACTCACCAGGGTTATAGCTTGCCCTAGTTGGAGGCTTAACGGAGGTGTATTTAGACCCGGAGGATCGTGAAGACATATGGGGTCGCAGAGAGGGAAGTGATTGGCTTGGATCTTAGACTGGGCCCCATACCAAGGAAGTATGGACAAGCTAATGACTTGGTTGTGCAACAAGGCTAAGGTCTCTTGTGGTAATAATTGTGACATGTTACTCCTTGTTCCGGGAAGGAGCTATGAACGCGGCAGGAAAAGAACTCCATGAAGTTCTAGTCAACCTGTGAAGGCTGTCGGACATAGTTTTCAGAATAAAAGCAACCTTTGAAGAAATGTTTATGAAAACCTGCATTGCCTACGACCTATGGTCTGTGGCTGTAGAGAGAGTGCATCATACACTCCTTTTTAGTGAACTTGCTGAGTAAGCTGGTACTCAACCGTACCTTCTTAACCCTTGCTAGGTTCTAAGCTATAGAAGACGACGACAACATCAATTTCTGCTCAAGGAACCATCATCGACAACACAAGTTCTTCAATAAAGTCAATGAAGTCAACATATACATCACCAGAAGTGACGACAAAGTGTCGGTTTAGATAGGAGTAGATTCTCTAGCCATAAAACCTATTTTTGTACAGCATTGCAATAGCAGCAATGGCAAGCCAAATAGTTTAGATACGAGTCTTAGTTACTAGATAGTTCTAAGTTATTATTTTTGTTTCTTCTTTGAAAGAAGTTCTTTCTCTCTCTTTAACCTAGAGTGTTCTCTAGATCTTTTGTAAAGAGTCAAGTTGTAATATATAGTCATGTCTTGGACCATCTGTGTTTCTGTTGTACCACTCTGAGGGATATAATACTAGTGAACAGTGTTTCATTAGTGTTATGTCAACGACTATAGTGTACTACATCATGCAGTGGTATGCTGGGTCACCGTAGCTGGTATCAAAGCATATGCTTTGACCTTAGGATTAAAACCCTTTTAGGAAGATCTATAGGTTGGATAGTGACTATAGGAGCCATCTTATTTAAACCAAGACTGGTGATGGATATCCACTTGAGGATAATCCTGGTCACACTTAAGTTCGATGTTCTTGTCATCTTTATTAAGGATTAGTTATAGGTATTCTCTAGAGAAATGTCATTTTAGTATAGCTCTAGATAGGTATAACACCATTAAGATATCTTAAGTAAGTTAAAATATAAAAGAAGATTACGACCAAGATTAGGATATCATGTGGAATAGTATTAGTGATGGAGTCTATATTCAGAACCCTATGAAGTAGCAGAATTTACCACTAGTTGATACCCCTATACCATACAGGGTAGACCATTAAAGTAGGTATAGAGACAATTGGAAGTAAATCTTATGGCAGTCACTTGAGAATTCCATGTGATGTAGTAGAATTTTGTTAAAAATCATTGATAGTAAGCTAAGAAAAAGAGTCGTCATGGTGAGATTAGCTCTTTAATCATGATGAATAGGTAAATCTTAACAAGTTCGTGGTGAGAATAGCTTCGAGACCATGATAAGTCTGTAATTAGGGCAAATAATCAGTAACAAATCTTGTAACAACAGTAAGTAAATAACAGTGTAGGTCCGTCATAGAATTCATAGGTATTATAATATTATGATAATTGTTGGATTAAGGTAGTGACTACAATTTTGTTAGTAGTTTTGAGAGATCATGTGAGGATAGTTTATGATAGAATGGAAAATTGGCAGTCTTTAGTAGTTCCGAAAGAAAAGTAAGAGGTTAGTCAAAACCAAAGTGCGATCACTTTGCTTAGGATTATCCAGTAGCAACTGAGCAGTTTGGGTAAATATGGAGACAAAGAGTAGTTTAAAACTCAAGTGCTAAGTAACACAAAGTAAACCTATACTAGGAGCTGTCATATACTACACAGCTAAGCCTAAATTCTAGAGGTATTATACTCAACTATTACATTCCGTGCTTAGAATGATGTGTGTTATATGTACCACATTTGGATTTATTGGTTTTTCTTGGATCTTCTGGATTGACTAGATCTTTGCATGAAGTTTGACTTGATGTGCGAATGCATGTTGCATCATCAAGTTATTACTTGATGTTATGGACCTAGATATATAAGGGAATTCGTGTAAGGGAGTGACGAGTTTCGAAGGTCAAGTTGAAGACTAGCAAGAACAAGGAATCTAAATATAAGGTGTATTAACACTATATTAAAAGGATGCATCAATCCCCAGCTCATTGTGAGCTGAAAATAAGAAGGATTATTAGTGTAGAAAAAAGGGGAGAGCAACATGAAGGAATGAACTTAAGTTCGCTTAAGATAGGTGATGTTGCTCTTAAGCTAATAAAGTAGTTGTACCTAGTTCATGGAAGTATCATGAATTAGTGCAAAGAAGAAGTTTTGGAATAAAGGTGGTATTCAAGCTCTTTTAAACTCAGAGAGGATGCCAGTAAGAAGTTAAAAAAACCGTAGGGTAATCCATACACCTAGGAGGATCCGCAATTAGTATACGCAACTAGTATCCATAGCTAGTATCCTAGCGGTTTAGCTGATTAGGTCATCTTGTGTACTTTAAAGAGTATAAAACTTGGCCTAAGTTAAGTTAGACCTGAGGAAGTATGAAATTCAAAGATCGACATTCGAGACACTTCGTCAAATCGGGCTTACCAAAGCAAAAATGCCTAGAAGGTTAAGAGTAAGACAAGCAGCATTGGAAGATTCATTACAGAGATCCACTACTATGTGGGTGTATCGTAGATTCTTTCGTGAGACCTTATTTAGGTAAGATATAAGCTAGGCAGAGACTAATATCCTTACTATGGAGTTAATGGATACTATACATACATATTAGAGATCATTAGGAAACCCAAGGGGGAGAGTAAACAATAAACACTGAAGTGTTGTTGTCTAAATTTTTGACTGAAGGTGGAGAAGAAGTACAAATTTGTGGGAGATTAAGCCTTATTCTCACAAGGTTATAAGAAGCCATCATTATAAAGTATTTCCAAGAGTATGTCCGGATGAATGATCGAAGGAGATATAATATATTAAATCTAGTGGACTGGTTATAAAGGGGAAACAGCTGGTAAGTTACCCTTTAGAAGGAGCAGATCCTACTAAATAGTCTAGTGTAAAATAGTAGGAAAACTAGATTGGAATAGACGAAATGTGTCCACAACCAAATCTAAGTAGGAATGTAGGGTCATAATCCAAGAGATTGCAGTAGAAGAAACTGTCGGATAGATTAGAACTGAGACTAGGTATTGTCAAACATGAAGAGAATTCGAGGAAAAAATGTGGATACGGGATACCACACTTATTCCCAATTATGATCACAATGGAGTTAAGAAATGCCGTGTTCCATACCTGTCAACTCCTCATTCTGAAAAGCAAGAGAGTACGAACTTCAGGGACGAAGTTTACTTTAAGGGGGAGAGTCTGTAACACCCCAGCATTAGAGCTTAGAAATAAGCTGAACATAGGTTTGTGCATTGCATTTATGCATAGAAAATCTGAGCAATTTTCGTGCTTTTAAATAAAACCTGTCAAAGAGATTGAAGCTTCTATTAACTTCGTGGAACTGAAGTAGATCATTAAGTTGATTGTGATAAGTTTCATTATGACCTTTGCTAAAACCTTATCTTTGGTTAATATAATTTGATATAAGGATAGATCAAATGTAATAAAACTAAGTCACAACACACTACTTAATAAGGAGTACTTGATCTTCTAGAGATCATTACGTGGTACTCCATACCATAACTCAATGATGAATACTTAATATTCAAAAGATGATATTAAGGTACTACCTACCATAAACTCTGTATACCAAGTTAAGTATATAACTTAAGAAAAATAAACTCTGTAACTAAATGTTGAAACACTTGTTTACCATAGTTACTCCTACCATGGGTATCATGGTAGTTCCTAAACAATTACTGTGATTACAAATAGAGGAGAAACAGAAGTGAGCCAAGACCATTCAACATATACCCTTAATATGATATTAAGAGGTGACATTCCTATTTAACCAAGTCCTAGTGTCAATTGAACATCACTATTGAGTAACCAAATTCTTGACCTAGAAGTTATTAGCCTTTAACTTTGACATATTGTGTTGCCTTTCAAATACCTTAAGTAAACTTAATAAGAAGGAAAAACTAGATATAGCTGAGTGTGTAATCATCAATGGAATGTGATCCGTGGTGGAGATCAAACCATTTGATGTTGGAGGAGTTAACTCACTCCTGAGTTAACTAAAAGAAGTATTTAAATCCAAGAGTTTAGATAGTAATTATGGAGCTATGAGAAAGTAAGTAGTATTTGTACATCTAATAATAATCTTGTTAAGACAAGTGGATATAAACTTAGAGTAAGCATGTTTACCAAGATAAGCCTATAAAGAGACAAGTACAACTCTACTACTTAGTTGATTACAGATATTGATCAAAAAATGAGAAGCCTAATCTTTGTATGATCAAGGTTTGGTGGGCATTTTTCTCAAGTCACTTGAGCATAGATGACTAGGTGTTGAAGAAGAGTTATGAGTATACCAAATTAGGCAAACCCTTAGTAAGATGAATCATCTAGCTTAATTATGGGAAGTCAAGCCAGAGTATAATGGAGGATATAACATAATTACATGGAGTAGTTGGAGGTATAATAGTTTAACCAAGGTAATAAAAGAACAACTGGTATTAAGGAGAGTAGTACCATACCTATTCCGGAGGATTATTATCACTTGTGATGTATAGAGAGAACAATAATCTTGTAAGCCTTGAAGGAAGTTGCAAGATGAAGTTAAGGGAGTTAATAGATTGAGTAGCAGTAGCTACATTGATAGGTGCATCATTGGTAGTTAATTAAGAGGAGTTATATACCAAGAGTAAGGATGGAGTAATATTGAAGTAGCATGACCATGTCATCATATGATGATGGATATGGTGGAGTCATATGATTCTCTTATTCAGGAGGATGTGATCTTTGTGAATAAGATAAGAGAGATTTATAGGGCATATTTAGGAAAGGAATTTCTTATCTAAATATAACCTTAGTGAGGTCTTAAGGTAAGGATTTTTTAGAAGCCTTAACCAAGATCATATCAAGCCATGATAAGACCATGTCTACCTCTTTGTTTTAAACCCTATAATAAAGAGGGTAGTTAAACCTATTCCTATTTTTAGGCAACCAACAGATTATATCTCTTAGTCAAATAAAATGTCTAAGAGATAAGTAGAGTACAAGTTGAGAGTTTATGGAAGAAAGCCTTGTCTATCTTATTTTCTTAAACCCTGATAAAGAACCTAATCTCATAGAACCATCAAGGTCACCTTAGGTAAGTGTTCTGTGGTAATTCAAAGTTTTACAAAATCAAGTAGGATTGGATTTGGCAAATCACCAAATATGGAGGACCATGAAAACCAAATCATCATATTATGAACCACAAAGATTAATCCTTTATGAAGCTAAGAAGGAACGAGATTTTATAAACATGGATAAACATCTTAAATCAGTACCATTAAGGTTGTCAAGTGAAACCAGAATCAATTCTATGAAAACTTATTTATAAGAACCAATTCCTAAAACCCCACTCCTTATTAATATTTCTTAAATGAAAAAGACATTTAATATGTTGAACATATTTTAGTGCACAAAAAGAAATGTAGAGAAATTGGTTATAATCAACCTCTATCATAATATCCATGTCTTATAAAATTCTGGATATTTAAAACCTTAAAGAAATTCCAATTTGAAATGTTTTATAAAAACATAAAACAGAAAAAAAGAAAAAAAGGGAATCAGCAAATTCTAGAATCGGCGCATAGCCTAGGTTGCCCTTGCGTTACCCGCCGCTCACGTGCAGCCCCAGGAATAATTCGCTCGCTCGGCCGCGGCCTAGTATAAGCCCATTTAGCCTCCCTCTCTCTGACTGACAGGTGGGACCACAAATGGACCGCGGGTTAATTAGCAGAAACATTAGGGGGTTTTCTGGAAAACGCCGTCATCGTCACCGCAACGCAACAGACAGCTCGCTGGAGGAGTGCGCCGCTTCTGGATGTGAGTCACTAGCGTCAGCAGGATCCAACCGCCCAGATTCTCGCCACTGTCCTAGCCGAGGAAAAGAATGACACTGCGACATCCTCATCCTCATCTTCTAACTCTCTCGCGCTCTCGCTCTCTTCCTCTCTGCAACCTAAAGCCCTAGCGCCGCCATCACTGCCTCGTGCCGCCGTTAGAGACTGCCCCAAGGCTAGCCGAGAGTGCCACAAGATCCACCGTGTTACTACACAGCTAAGTAACACAAAGTAAACCTATACTAGGAGATGTCATATACTACACAGCTAAGCCTAAATTCTAGAGGTATTATACTCAACTATTACAATCCGGGCTTAGAATGATGTGTGTTATATGTACCACATTTGGATTTATTGGTTTTTCTTGCATCTTCTCGATTGACTAGATCTTTGCATGAAGTTTGACTTGATGTGCAAATGCATGTTGCATCATCAAGTTATTACTTGATGTTATGTACCTAGATATATAAGGGAATTCGTGTAAGGGAGTGACGAGTTTCGAAGGTTAAGTTGAAGACTTGCAAGAAGAAGGAATCTAAATATAAGGTGTGTTAACACTATATTGAAAGGATGCATCAATCCCCAGCTCATTGTGAGCTGAGAATAGGAAGGATTATTTGTGTAGAAAAACAGGGAGAGCAACATGAAGGAATGAACTTAAGTTCACTTAAGATAGGTGATGTTGCTCTTAAGCTAATAAAGTAGTTGTACCAAGTTCATGGAAGTATCCTGAATTAGTGCAAAGAAGAAGTTTTGGAATAAAGGTGGTACTCAAGCTCTGACAAACTCAGAGAGGATGCCCGTAAGAAGTTAAAAAAGCCCGTAGGGTAATCCATACACCTAGGAGGATCCGCAATTAGTATCCATAGCTGGTATCCTAGCGGTTTAGCTGATTAGGTCATATTTGTGTACTTTAAAGAGTATAAAACTTGACCTAAGTTAAGTTAGACCTAATGAAGTATGAAATTAAAAGATCGACTTGCGAGACGCTTCGTCAAATCGGGCTTACCAAAGCAAAAATACCCAAAAGGTTAACAGTAAGACAAGTAGCATTGGAAGATTCATTACGGAGATCCACTACTATGTGGGTATACCGTAGATTCTTTCATGAGACCTTATTTAGGTAAGATATAAGCTAGGCAGAGACCAATATCCTTACTATGGAGTTAATGGATACTATACATATAGATAGAGACCATTAGGAAACCCCAAGGGGGAGAGTAAACAATAAACACTGAAGTGTTGTTTTCTAACTTTTTGACTGAAGGTGGAGAATAAGTACAAATTTGTGGGAGATTAAGCCTTATTCTCATAAGGTTATAAGAAGCCATCATTATAAAGTATTTCCAAGAGTTTGTCCGGATGAATGATCGAAGGAGATATAATATATTAAATCTAGTGGACTGGTTATAAAGGGGAAACAGCTGGTAAGTTGCCCTTTAGAAGGAGTAGATCCTACTAAATAGTATAGTGTAAAATAGTAGGAAAACTGGATTGGAATGGACGAAATGTGTCCATAACGAAATATAAGTAGGAATGTAGGTTCATAATCCAAGAGATTATAGTATAAGAAACTATAGGATAGATTAGAACTAAGAGTGGATATTATCAAGCATGAAGAGAATTCGAGGATAAAAATGTGGATACGGGATACCACACTTATTCCCAGTTATGATCACAATGGAGATAAGAAATGCCGTGATCAATACCAGTCAACTCCTTATTCCAAAAAGCAAGAGAGTACGAACTTCAGGGACGAAGTTTATTTTAAGGGGGAGAGTCCGTAACACCCCAACATGAGAGCTTAGAAATAAGGTGAACACGGGTTTTTGCATTGCATTCATGCATATGAAATCCGAGTAATTTTCGCACTTTTAAATAAAACCTGTCAAAGATATTGAAGCTTCTCTTAACTTGGTGGAACTAAAGTAGATCATCAAGTTGACTGCGATAAGTTTCAATATGACCTTTGCTAAAACCTTATCTTTGGTTAATATAATTTGATTTAAGGGTAGATCAAATGTAATAAAACTAAGTCACAACACACTACTTAATAAGGAGTACTTGATCTTCTAGAGATCATTATGTGGTATTCCATACCACAACTCAAGGATGAATACTTAATATTCTAAAGATGACATTAAGGTACTACCTACCATAAACTCTGTATACCAAGTTAAGTATATAACTTAAGTAAAAGAAACTCTATAACTAAATATTGAAACACTTGTTTACCATAGTTACTCCTACCATGGGTATCATGGTAGTTCCTAAACATTTACTCTTATTACAAATAGAGTAGAAATAGAAGTGAGCCAAGGATATTCAACATATACCCTTAATATGATATTAAGAGGTGACATTCCTATTTAACCAAGTCCTAGTGTCAGTTGAACATTGATGACCCACAAGTATAGGGGGTGTATCACAATATTTTCGAGGGAAGTGAAACCCAATTTATTGATTCGACACAAGGGGAGCCAAAGAATATTTATAAGCCTTAACAACTGAGTTGTCAATTCAGCTGCACCTGGAAACAATCTTGCTCACAGCAGTTTATCAGTAGCAACAGTTTTGTAGTAGGAATAGTATAGTAACAGCAGTAGCAAAACAAAGACAGTAGTAACAAAAGAAGTAAACAGTGGGATTCGAGTGCGGTAGGCATAGGGATGGATGGACGGGCGTTGCATGGACAAGACAATTCACATAGCAATCAGAACATAGGGCAATTGCAGATAAATAAGATAAAGCACCCAAGTACTAGACAATCCTAGGCATGTGTTCCATATATAGTCATACGTGCTCGCAATGAGAACTTGCACAACATCTTTGGTCCTGCCAGCCCGTTTGCAGCGGGGCCTCTAGGGAACTACTGGCAATTAAGGTGCTCCTTTTAATAGAGCACCGGAGCAAAGCATTAACACTCCGTGAACACATGTGATCCTCACATCAAAGCCTTTCCCTTCCGGTTATCCCGATTTCTGTCACTTCGGGGCCATAGGTTCCGGACAACGACGTGTGTATACAACTTGTAGATAAGACCAAGAACAATACTATCATAATGAATCAATAATAAGTTCAGACCTGAAATTATGGCACTCGGGCCCTAGTGACAAGCATTAAGCATAACAAGTTGCAACAAAGTCATAAAGCACTAATAAAAGATAGTAGGCACCATGCCCTAATAATCTGATGCCATTACATGAACAATCTCATCCCATCCCTACCATCCCCATAGCCTACAGCGGGGGATTACTCACTCATAGATGGGGGAAACATGGATGGTGGATGGAGAAGCGATGATGATGATGATGGCGATGATCTCCTCCAATTCCCCGTCCCGACAGGATGCCAGAACGGAGTTTCTGGTGCTGTTTCATGGAATCTGGTGTTGGCGGCGGAGCGGAACTCCTTCTGGAAAAACGTCAAACCCCCCGAAGTTTTTAGGTCAGAAGGCTTCTTATAGGCGAAGAGGGAGACCGAGAGGGTGCCTGGGGCCACCACACCAGGCCCTAGCACGGCCAGGCCCAGCCTGCGCCTGGGGGGTGGGTGGCCAGCCCCTGGCCCTCCTCCGTCTCGTATTCTAGCTCCGTGAGTCTTCTGGAAAAATAGGCACTTTGGCTTTTGTCCCGTCCAATTCTGAGAATATTCATTTTCTGACTTTCCTGGAACCAAAAACAGTAGAAAACAGGCAGCTAGCATTGTGGCTCTTGTTAATAGGTTAGTCCAAGAAATCATATGAAAATTACTCCAAAGTGTGGACAAAACACAATAAAGTGGATAAAACCAAGCATGGAGCATCAAAAATTATAGATACATTTGCAATGTATCAACATCCCCAAGCTTAACTCCTGCTCGTCCTCGAGTAGGTAAGCGATAAAAAGAAAGAATAATTTTTGAGGTGACATGCACCATCAAAGACTTGATCAAAGTATTTGTAAAACATTCAAAGCTGGGATCATAGTACTTCAATCATAACATGAAAGACAAAGTTCTAGCGATAAGACAAAGAAACTATGATGCAACATGAAAAGGCACAAACAAAAGATTCATGAATAACAATGCTTTGCAAGACGTTTGTTTGTTTCACATAAACAAAACATAGCATAATAGTATTCAGCTTGTCCCTCAATAGAGTAGCAAATATAAATGCATAGGACACCTTCAAAGTTCATAAGAGTGACCAGATACATATAGTTTAGAACAAGCAATATCAAGGTATGCATCAATCAACAAGTCTTGGGACAATGCACATAGAACTAAGAATGGCCACTATGCTCTCAAGAAAGTGCTCAAAGAATGTGTGGAGACTCAACAAGGAAATGAAAATGTTTTGAAAAGTTTGAAAGGCTTCCAAATGCTGAAAGTATGGTACTCATTAGCTTTGAGCTCTCATTGCCCCTATCATAAGCATCTTTAATGTGGTTAAGGTGAAAGTGAGGTCCAATATGAGTTATATGCTTTACATACTATAAAATGAAAATCCCAAGTCCCTTGAGTATGAGGGCCGCTCCTCATGCTACTCAACTTTAGTTACCGGTAAGTTCTTGTCATCGTAAGTATGTGCATATCATTGAGAACCTCCAACGGGGTACCCCTTGCCCGATGATACGGAAGAATCCCCATATCAAAATGACAAGGCAAGCAGACAATGAGTATCTCAGCAATCTTCTTATTTGCCATGGGAAAATGGTGCTTTTTTTATATCTTTCCTCTTTTCATAAAACTATATTTTTTTCTTTTTCTCAATAGCTATCTCTCTTTTTTTATAAGAAGAATGCTTCATAGATATCATTATGGTTACGCTGCAGGTTTCCACCATGTCAGGATGGATTAGAGCAGCGGCCCAGGCGTTTCTCTAACACACATACATAACTCCATGGACTTACAAGCTCCCCTTTTATTTCACACCGACGACATCCGCAAACAAAAGAACAAGGTATCAACTGGGTATATATTTACAAGTGTTGAAAGCGTTCCCCGTGACAGCACGGTTCTGCTAATCCCCAGCCTATAAATTGCAAGCATATAACTTTCATGGAGAGTTCACAATGGTTCAGGTTTATTAAGTGCAGGAAATAAAGTGTGCCATCAAGTTTGTGAGAGCTTTACTATCTAAATTTCTCAAAACAAGCAAACATTTTATTCGGAAGAAAACAAGGCATATTGAATATGCACGGAAGTAGCAAATGATGCTAATAGGTAGGTATGGTGGACACTTTGGCAATATTTGGTTTAGGGAGTTGGAAACTTGAGTAAAACACTCAGTGGAAGTGAAGGCTAGCACTAGTAAGGGAGCGACAAACGAGAGAGCAATAATGGCCATAATCACGCAGAGCGACAAAACATCATTGATCAAAGCATAAAGTGATACTACAAGTTGAAAACTAAAGGATCATAAAGGCTTAAGGTGACTTGAGATAGTCATAACATGGTGTGAGCATGTGCCAAGTCAACCCAAATAAAGCATCAAAGGAGAATACCACAATACTATGCTTTAATATGCTAAAACAACGCATGATTCATCCAAGGCACATTAAGCAATCTCAATTGTTTATAACAAGTCATGCTACAGCAAAGAATACTAAGCATAAATCCACAACAATATCAAGCATGGCATGACAAAGCATAGGCCACAGTCAAAAACAAGCTCTCTTTACCACTTAAGCATGAGCTTTCCTACTCTTTTCCAATCCAAACCAGACTATTTGAACACCAAAGTATGAAAGAGGAGGTCCAACCAATTTATTCAGCAAACTAAGCAAACCACGCAAACTAAAAACCAAAACGAAAACGAAAAAGAAGACGCTCCAAGAACAACACAAGTGTGCATGAAACAATAAAAATAAAGTGTTTGGAAGAAACCTGGGATTTTTATTGATAAAGAAGGGGATGCCTTGGGCATCCCCAAGCTTTGACGCTTGTACTTCTTGGATATTTCTTGGGGTGACACGCGTGGCATCCCCAAGCTTGAGCTTTAGTCCATTCTTCATCTCATTACTCATTCCTTCCATACACCTGAAATTTTTCCTTCATACAAAACTTCACACAATCTTTATTAGCAACATTAGTGCACTTAAGATACATAAGTCTTAAGGTTCAGTTCTAACACCAAATAAAATCCCATTAGAACACTAGATACTGTAGCACTTCCCTCAAAAAGCTCAATTCCCCAAAAGAACTCAAAAAGGAACCAACAAGAAGCAAATGCAGAAAATGGTAGAAATCTGTCAAAACAGACCAGCAGGTAAAGACGAATTTTTTCGAAGACCTTATGTTTCTCCAATCAACAAGTGTTAAACTAACGGAAGTTATATAATAACTTGGGGCAGAAGCACAGAAAATTACAGCTCAATCCGACATACAGAGCTCTCTCAGGAATTTTTACGGTGAAGCACAGAAATCTGTTTCGGGACAGCAACTTTCCCAATCATTACTTCTCTCTCATTAGAGGTTACTCTTGGCACAAAAAGGAAATAAAAAGGATAAAGAGCGGTTATTACAGAGGTAATAACTTCCAAGACTCATCTAAAACTTTTGGGTTATCTCCCAATAAGTACTTTTCTTTAACGCCTTTAAGTTAGGCATAAGCAAAAACTAAAATGGATAGAATAGAAGTAAGCGGAGATAATCATGGTGAAAACATTGTTTTATTCAATGAAATCCTTTTGTTAACAAGGTTGATCAGGTCTTGTTACCAAAACAATTCCATATGAGACAAAACTTTGTATTCCACTAATGATTATGTTATCTCAACCTTGATAGCAATGGTCCCAATCTTAATAGTTTGAAATTTTTCTCTTCGTATGGGACAATATATTTCTCCAACTTGAATGCCCTCAACATGTTCAATTGAATTCAAACCATAAGTCCTTTCAATCTTCTTGAGGAAATAGACAATGTGTTCATTGAATGTCACCTTCCCTTCATTACAATTAATAACAGCCCCTGCAGTATTTAAGAAAAGGTCTCCCAATAATAATAGACATATTATCATCTTCAGGCATAAAAGTTTGAGAGGATGCTCTCATAAGAAATATGAGTTGAAGTAAAAGAGAGCATCAAGAAGAAAATCCAAAACACATTTAAGTCTAACCCACTTCCTATGCATAGGAATCATGTAAGCAAATAAATTCACAAAGAACAAAGTGACAAGCATAGGAAGATTAAACAAGAGTAATTTCAAAACTCTCAGCACATAGAGAGGTGTTTCAATACCATGAAAACTTCCATAACCATATTTTCCTCTCTCATAATAATTTTCAGTAGCCTCATGAATAAACTCAACAATATAACTATCACATAAAGCATGCTCTTCATGATCTACAAGCACTAGAGCTTTATTATAAATAGCTTCAAGAGAAACCTCAGGAACATAACATTCATTCTCCTTTAGTAAGCAAGGGGGACAATCAAATAGTGTAAGGGATAAAGAGTTACTCTCATTAGAAGGTAGGCATGGGTAGCTAATCCATTCTTCCTCCTTTTGTTCATCACTCTCCTCCTCTTTTTCATCTAATGGGATTTCAGGTTCATCAATTTCTTCTTCCATAGGATCCTGCAAGGCATTAGTCTCTTCCATATGTGGAAAGCATCTATTAAAATATTCAAGAATATAGAAATTTTCATCATTGTAATCAAAGCAAAATTTATGTATACCATACACCTCATATTTGTAAGGTGAATCATTAATATTTTCAAGCAAACTAGCAAGTTCAAAAGCACCCTTCCAAGCAATAAATTCTTCAATTTGTTCCGCATCATAAAAGTCATAAATTCCTTTAGCATAGGAAGATATGGTATCATTATCACTATAGGGTCTGCTATGATCTGCAATATTGGGTCTTGCGACGAGCTGCTCCCTCCTTGGTTTCCACGAGTCATCTGAAGATTGAGATAGATATAGAGATAAGAAGGAAATTCTAAGGTTTATGGTTTTGGGTTTTCAAAGCTAAAACTTTGAGTTAGACTCAGGTGTTTCAACTAATTTCGTTTTCATTCCTGCAAGCAAGCACACGATACAACCCACACCAGAATCAAACAAAGGGAAAACAGATGGTTTGAAGAACCATTCTGTAAGCTACGATACAGTGAGATTGATACATCTCATGCGACGACAGTGCTCTAGTGCATCTACTCATCGTCGATGAAGTCGGAGTCCTCATCATCAGTGTAGAAGTCCACGACATCCTCTGCCAGAAAGACATCATCATTGCTGAGGTAAGAATCCATGTCTCCCTGGATGTCTTCACCCTCATCTTCTTCTTCCTTTGCTGCAAGCTGAGCTTCCTGCTCCTTGATGGTCTTCTCGAGGTTGGCCACCTTCTTGTGAAGACGGGCGATGGTGCGATCCTTCTTGGAACGTTGACGGCGAAGAGACTGGCGGTCCTGGAGAAGCAGTGCGGAAGTCTAGGCCTTCTGATCGGCAATGGCACGGTTCTGGTTGGCTAACTCTCTGGCATTGTCTAGTTCTTGTTGTCTGTCGTGAAGCAAGAAGTCAAGGTTCTCCACTTGATGCCTCAACTCGGGGTGACCCGGCATCTCCATTGGCATTCCCATGAAGTCACGTCTTGCATAGTGGGCAAAACGGGTTCCTTGGACCTTGTTGACGGTGAGGGCACATAGACGTGCGAGAGCTTCATGCATTGCCCTAGCTAATACATCTAGTCAGTTGTTCTCCCTCACGGAGAACTGAATTCTCCCAGAAGTTGGGGCTTCAATGCTTCCTCTAAGATCCGCGGTGACTAGCCACTCTAAGTCTCCTCCTAGGGGTCCTGGAAGTTGAGCTCCAAGAAACTCCGGATGCGGACATCCTAGTAACTCCGACAGTGAATCCAGATCCTTCTCGAAGATCAGCTGACCTCCGTTTCCCAACTAGTAAAACTTGCTGAACTGAGTCTCCATCTACGAGAATTAAGGATGAGGAAGTTAGTGAAGTGATCAAGTGTGTCAAATTTTAAGTAGTACTGTAAGAATTTTGAGTAACATGAATTTTTGGAGAAAGAATCCACAAGGGTAAGGGAGGAGATAGTTTTTCATAAATACTCATTTTGGTTTTGAAACTAAGTTTTTGTTTGACGTCCATTCTAATTAGGGTCTCCTATGGTCAGGATGGCTCTGATACCAACTTGTCAACACCCGGAATTTTAATCCCAGATGCCCGTTATGCCATACCTCGCAATCCCAGGATTACCATTACAAACCATCCATAACGGATTGGATATCACAGTACATCATCCATTACAAACCATACATAAGGTCTTAAACAAATAAGGATCTCATGATCCAGTCTTAATACAACAAGAAGTGGAAATAAAAGATAAGCGTAGCGGTGGGTCCATCTTTAGAGGCACAGGCAATGCTGACGAAGGCAGATAGTCCTAGTTATCATAGCCGTCCTGTTGGACATGATCTTGATAATCTCCTTCATAGTCTGGCCATGATAATAGCCAGGGACAAAAGCCATGAGTACTCTTTGAGTACTCGCAAACTACCACTAACAAGTACTATAGTTCAAAGTTAAAGTGCTAACTCTATGTTTAACTATAAAGTTAAGTTTGAAACCTAAGCTGAGTTCAGAAGCAAGAAAGATAAAGTAAAGTTCTAAAATCACTTAAGTTGGGAAGCTATTGTCATAAACACAACCCTGTTGTGGTCAAGTCAAGATTCATCATTCTTTTCAAAGTATTTAGAAAACATCTGACAACGAAACAGTATGGCCATTCGAACTGTCCATAACCGCGGACGCGGCTATTCGAATAGTTTGACACTCTGCAGAGGTGGTACACTTTCACCACAAGATTCGATACATCTGTCAAGGATAATCCCTAAATCATCATACTTAGTATGTAGATAATCAAACATAACCTTCCCTTTACACACCCTAGTATAAGCACCTCTCCTATGAGCATGGCCTCCCAACCATGACCATCAGTCATCTTGGGCACTACATAGGTGGACATTGAGAGGTAGCCTCAGCTCAGACCTCTCCTGTGAGGGAACTAATACTAATGCATATAAATTTCCAGCTAAGCCTTACCCAATTCAGGTAGTGTGGTTGTACGGTAAAATTTGGAATGGTATCGCATTCGAATCCAACCATTAGTTTTATAAAAGGGTTAAGGATCATGCCTCAACATTTTCATCATCATCAACCCTTTTGTGTTTCTCAACACATGTCAAAACATCTCAATAGAATGACTCGTCATTCCAAGGTTTTCATTATTCATTTTCACCAAGGGTTCCCATCCAAAGTGACTCAAGTTTTTGATCTACTCTAAACTCCTAAGTTAAGAGTGTTCACTAAGGTGGAAAAGATGGGTTCAATTTCATGCCATAGAATGACATCTAAAGGGGTTCTAATTAGGTCAAGTTTTGTACTTTTTATGCTACCTTCCAAACAAGTAAAGAACTTTGTGGAACTAAGAGAGTAAATCTTGTAAATAAGATTTGGGGATATTACTAGTCAAAGGGGGTGTAATCAAAGCATGCTTAAGGCATCTTTGCTAAACCATCTAGTTTAATCCTAACTTGCTAACCACTAGACTTGCAAGTGTTAGCTTGCACTGTTAATGGTGGCTTGCACTGTTAATTGTGGCTTGCACTTAGATACTGCTAGCTTACTAATAGAAGCTTGCCTTGGTTGGTGCAGTGGTTGAAGTTTTCTTCTTCTTCTTCTTGGTAGAACTCCTCCTCCTTGAAAGCTTGGTCGGTACTATCGTCTATAAATACATACGGAGCACACAATCACCAAACAATACTTAACTAGGCTAAGTAGCATTCTAAGGCACACAATTGATGATCTATTATCATCACAAACATCACAAGTTTAATTCAATAGTTTCCTCCTTTTTTATTTTAGAAAAGTAATTACTACTCATTGAAAAATTAACTAAGATTTAATATTCACCACTTAAAATATGGGATCATGTTGACACATGTCATCACCACATATTCTAACATGTGGGAATGAGAATTAAGGGTTGGATCAAGATTACTTTGGTTTAAGTTCATTATTTAATGATTTAAAGTGACTAGAAATGCCTATATAGCATTATTTTGGTACTAGTCCAAAGTCACTGCATGTAAACTTTAATATTATTACATAGTTAGATAGATATGATAAAATGTGATTTTTGAGAGTTGGAATCAACTCAAAAGCTAACTTGGTTGATTTTATAAAAATGTTACAAGTTGCAAATACATCTGTTTTGTTATTTTCATTAGGAGAGATCTATATTTCTAATTGAATTAAATTCAACAGGCTTGGATAGATCATCTCAATACCTTTCAGGAAAAATTAGTTTCATGCAATTTGGATTTGTGAAACTCCCAGAATTAAATTTTAAACTAGTGGACAGAAACTAGCTTTAATTAAAAAGAAAAATCCAGATTTGAACGGGTGGGCTAGCGCGGGAAAAGACTTGGGCTGGCCCAGTGGCGCTCCGCGGTGCGGGGCTCAGCTGACAGGGGGTCCTACTTGTCAGCGGCACTTAACACGCGAAACGGTACGCGCGCTCTGGGCCGTAGGATTAGAAGGAAGATCTACGGCTGAGGGTCATTGTCGATGACGAACAGGTCGCCGGCGAGCTCGAACCCTAGCGGCTCGGTGGGGGTCTACTGGGGACGTACCAGGGCTCCAGCGACGACGGTGAGGCGGGCAAATGAACTGGAAGACGACGGCGAGCTCAGGGAAGGTCGAAGCAGCTCCGGGGGTGGTCGCAATCAACATCGCCCTTCTCCTCCAGATGCGGCGGCTCCGGCTCCAATTCCGGCGAGCTGCTGCTCCCCGTGCTCCCGCGAGAGGTGGGTGAGGTTCAGAGAGGTGAGGAGAGTGGAATGGTGTTGAGAGAAGAGGCTGGTGAGGCCTCCTTTTATAGGCCCGACGGTGAGACCGAGCGGGATGGGCATGTGACGGTGGCGACATGGCTACGTCTGGGTAGAGGCATGGCTGAGGGTGGCGATTGACGGACGGTCCCCTGGCGATGCTCTAGGAATTGAATGTGGCCATAGGAGCGGTGGCATGCGGTCTGGGCGAGGTGGCGCTCTGAGCGGCAGAGGCGGCGGTGTCCACGGCGAGCGGTGGCTGTGAGGCGTTGGGCGGCCAGCGGGGGTGTCTCGGGTGTTCTCTAGGTCGTGGCGGAGCAGCGGGCGCGGGTTGTGGCCAAGGGGTGGTCTATGCGAGCGGGGCCAGAGCGCGCTCCGGGGGGCGGCACTGGCATGGTGCGGTGGCACTGGGCGCGTGGTTTCCTCAGCGGTCCATGGCGGGGCTTGGCTTGGGTAGGGGACAGAGAGGGGCGGTGAGGTGTGAGCTACCTCCTAGACAGGGAGAGAGAGGAGGAGATGGTCTGCTGCAGTGAGGGCAAGGTTGGCCAGCGAGGGGTGGCTCGGCATGGCATGGCAATGCCACTAGGGGTGTAGGCAATGGGTGTTAATGGCATGGCTAGACTCTCAGGGGACAAAGAGATTAAATGTAGATCATTTGGGGGCAAAACCCTATTCAAAACAGTGAGCTAGGATTAGGGTGGAGATTATGCATGCCAAGTGTTTGATGAAATGGACGCATGAGATTTAGTTTTGAATTTTGAAAAGATTTTTGGTGGGTTTGCTAGGAATAAGCTTGAGACTCTGTGGGTGCTTGGGTTTTGAAAATTGAGCTTGTTTGAGTGGTTTTTGAAATAATGGGATCTTCCCATATGAATTAGATTCAATTTTAAACTGTCATTGAAAATTAGCATTTGAAAGTTTTTAGCAGATCACAAAGTGGGCCTTGGTACCTCATTATGTGTACTAGCAAGGGGTGCAAAGATCTAGAATTGTTTCTGTTAAGTTTTGAGTACTAGGAAAATCCAAAGTAGGCACGAGAGTTAATTTTGCCAAAATTACCATTCCTTCTTTTTAATTATTTTTGATTTGAGTTTCTTTAGGAAAAGTTTGGGAATGATGTAGATGATGTTTAAATCACCTAAGAAACATTTTAGAAGCAAGGGATCACCCAATCATGGCAAATCAAAACAACTCCTATTTAAATGCACACACATATATGGATGCATTTATTTTTAATTTGCAAAAGCTTTTGTTAACCCCAAAATTGATGATTTAGATCTTGATAAGCTTGATTTAATGTTTTGGGATGTTACACCGAAGTTTTTAGGTCAGAAGGCTTCTTATAGGCGAAGAGGGAGACCGAGGGGGTGCCTAGGGCCACCACACCAGGCCCTGGCGCGGCCAGGCCCAGCCCGCGCCTGGGGGGGGGGGGGCGGCGGTGTGGCCAGACCCTGGACCTCATCCGTCTCGTATTCTAGCTCCGTGAGTCTTCTGGAAAAATAGGCACTTTGGCTTTTGTCCCGTCCAATTCCGAGAATATTCATTTTGTGACTTTCCTAGAACCAAAAACAGCAGAAAACAGGCAGCTGGCACTGTGGCTCTTGTTAATAGGTTAGTCCATGAAATCATATGAAAAGTACTCCAAAGTGTGGACAAAACACAAGAAAGCGGATAAAACCAAGCATGGAGCATTAAAAATTATAGATACATTTGCAATGTATCAAACATCACTGTTGAGTAACCAAATTCTTGACCTAGAATTTATTAGCCTTTAACTTTGACAGATTGTGTTGCCTTTCAAATACCTTTATGTAAACTTAATAAGAAGGAAAAACTAGATATAGTTGAGTGTGTCATCATCAATGGAATGCGATCCTTGGTGGAGATCAAACCAATGTATGTCGGAGGAGTTAACTCACTCTTGAGTTAACTAGAAGAAGTACTTAAATCCAAGAGTTTAGATAGTAATTATGGAGCTATGAGAAAGTAAGTAGTATTTGTACATCTAATAATAATCTTGTTAAGACAAGTGGATATAAACTTAGAGTAAGCTTTTTTTACCAAGATAAGCCTATAGAGAGACTAGTACAAGTCTACTACTTAGTTGATTATTGATCTTGATCAGACAATGAGAAGCCTGAGATTTGTATGATCAAGGTTTGGTGGCCATTATTCTCAGGTCACTTGGGAATAGATGACTAGGTGTTGAAGAAGAGTTGTGAGTATACCAAATTAGGAAAACCCCTAGTGACATGGGTATACCCTACAGGTACTCGATCTTGGTATATACGGCCTAAATACGTAAAGGCCCATGGTGTCGCCAAGGCCCAAATGAAGGACTAGAGTAACCTACGGACTCTCGATTGCTTGAAGAACAAGAAGAACCTAAAGATAGAAAGTTTGAAAGGGAAAACCCTAACTTGTAACCGACTCGACCTGCTACCCGAGACCTAGACTACCTATATAAAGGCTAGGAGGGGGCAACGAGGAGGATACACACGCAACCCTAGTTTCCACAACCCTCGCCAGATTGCATCTGCGCACCATTGTAATCTTCGATTCCTTCGATAATTCCACAAGTAGACAAGCAAGAGTAGGGACCTCTACGAGGTCTGAACCTGGTAAATCTTTGAGTCCCCTGTGTGCTTGTTTGCTAGACGATAGATGTATACATCGCTCCCTCCTTCTCCAAAACCCAAGTCCATAACAATGGGCATTGATGAGTTAAACCCTCGTCAATTGGTACTGTCTGTGGGAATTGGGAGTGCTGATGTTGCGGCTTCTTCGGCCCCATCAACCGCGATCTACAACTCCGCAACAGCGGAGATCCGCCAGCTCTTCGACGCGTTCGACTTCACCGTCCACACGCCGGCCACTCGCCCGGCTTTCGAATCCGTGGGGGACGGAATCAGCCTGGCAATAGGGAGCTTCCGCTTCCAAGTCGGTCAGATGGGCACGCTTCGCATGCCTGATCAGCCGACGCCACCGTCGATTGCCCCAGCATCATGGTTCCCTCCATCGATCGGCACCCTCCGTGAGCTCAACGCCCCGAGAACAGTCGAGAACACGGTCAGCGACAGCAGTCGTGACTCCGATCTGAGCGATCTGGCCACTGAAGATGGAACCTACGGTTCCGGATCTGAGAGTTGTGGAAGCAGCAGCTTCCCCAATCACTTCATGTGCGCCGTCATCAACGCAGGTGATACCTCTGCCAACCGCGACAACACGGGCAATCGCGGTAACGACACTGACCCGCCTAACGGCGGCAATGGTGGCAATGGCGGCAACGGTGGAAATCGCACCCCCGTCGACAATGGAGGAGCAGTCGAACGTCCAACCATATTAAATCAGCAAACCGGCGAGCGCGTCGTGATTAGGCTCAACGAGCAAGAATGGGCACGCTGCCGCGAGGCCCTATGAGGCGCTCCTCTACCCTTCGGATCCCCGCAAGAGCTGCTGATGGGCTATCACTGGCTCCTGAAGGAAGAATTCAACCACCAAGTACAAACAATTGCGCAACTCGAGACGTGCAAAAAGGCAGCAGACGAGTCGAGCCTTCGTCGTGCTGGGCTCTCCTCCCACGGAGGATCCTCCTCAAAGGGCAACGAGTACCTCGACAAGAAGAGGCAATCTCGGATGGCCCATCTCACCAAGCAAGAACGCACAAAAGCTGCAAAGGTCCTCGACTTCAGCTCTATGACAGTCGACACACGGGGCAATGTGGTCCCCAAGACGCCGCAGGCTGCGGTGACAACGGCCACCATGTACCTCCTTAACAACCAGCCACCGGCTCGAGATCCCCGGGCCGCCATGCACCGATCCACGATCGCGGGCTTGGGATTAATCTAGGCCGCCCTCGACAAAGAGCCAACACTAGAGCCGAAAAAGTGCAAAGCGCTACTCCTCGCCCTCGTCCAGCACGACAGTCACGACCTGTTTTGACGCCGCCGCTCACGGCGACATGACCGCGACTATGATGCGCGCGACGACCTCACGCAGCCCAAGATTGACAAATCTAGGGTGCGACGTGCTCGGTCGACTGACTCAGAAGAGGACAATGTGGAGCTCTGCGGCGCTAGATGCTTCAGCAGATCCATTAGGCAGCAGCGAATGCCTAAGGGGTTTAAACTCCCGTCGGAGAACCCGAAGTTCGACAGCCTACAGGACCCAAAGATTTGGCTGGAGGACCACATCTCCTCCGTTAGGCTCCACGGCGGCAGTCGAAGCACGACCATGCAATGCTTACAGCTATAGCTGCAATGTGCCGCCCGAGCATGGCTCAACAACCTCCCACGCGGATCCATTCGCAGCTGGGCTGAGCTGGTTTACAGCTTCGTGCGCAACTTCAAGGGCACGTACAAGCGGCCTGCTTCAATCGAAGAGCTAAGATGCTGCCAGCAACGATCAGGCGAATCACTGCGCTCCTACATCCAAAGGTGCTCTATCATGAAGAACTCCGTAGAGAAGATCTCGGAGGATCGCACGATTGACGCATTCAACAGCGGCGTCCGCCGCCTAGAACTCAGGGAGGAGCTGGGCCGCTCAAAGCCCAAGACCATCGACCACCTGATGGAGATCGCAAATACGTGGGCCAATGGAGAAGATTCGGTGAAGAATCACGTCCACTCCAACGAGGAGGCGGAACTCCAGCGCAGATGCGATCGCCGAGGCAAGCGTCGCATGCGCATCTACGATGACTGCGACGATGTCAACATGGTCGCGGCTGGCTACGCCGAAAGACGCGACGATTACCGCGACAGCGGATACCATAGCGGCGGATACCACGACTTCGGGAAAACCACGCAAGTGCGGCAACACCGCACTCGCGATGAGGCACCCGCGACCTCCATTGTGGACAACCTATCCGGCCCATGTACAGTACACTTCTACATCGACAAGCATGATGGAAAGAAGAAGTCCAGCCACGTCCTCAAGGATTGCCGCGAGTTCCTCAAGCTACATGAGGGATTGGTGCGGATGAACCGCAACGCAGTCGAAAGAGGCTACGGAGCCGCTCCAGGTGCCGTGGCACATGGCGCTCCGGCACCACCACCTGGGCCACCCCCAAATGCAGCTGCGCCGGACCAACACCATGGAGGCGAACCGTACCCACGAGCCATGGGCACCATGATGATCCAAAAGGGATGCGCCTCGAATGGGGTGCTGAAGGCCATCACTCACCAAGTCAACTTGGCCACACACTCGCCACCATCCACTACTGAGTAGCTCAGCGGCAGCGAGTCCTGCATCACCTTCGACAAACGCGATCATCCGCCTCACGTACCTCGTCCAGGCCATTTCCCCCTCGTACTCGAGGCGCAAATCGGAGGTTTCGACATGAGCCGTGTCTTCATGGACGGCGGGAGCAGCATCAACCTTATATTCGCGAGTACCTTGTGAGCAATGAGGATCCCTCTGACTTGCCTGGAGGCCTCGGACATAATGTTCCACGGCATCGTCCTAGGGAAAGGCGTATACCCCCTGGGCAAAATCAACCTCGATGTCATCTTCGGCACGCCGAAGAACTTCTGGCACGAGCGCATCGACTTTGAAGTCGTCGACTGGCCCTCACAGTACCACTACATCCTTGGGCGTGTCGCGTTCGCTAGGTTCATGGCAGTGCCCCACTACGCCTACCTACAGATGAAAATGCCAGGTTCCAATGGTGTCATCATGATCAACGGGAGCTTCGAGAGATCCGACAGTTGTGACAGGGAATTCAATAGAATTTTCCAGTCCTTCGGCATGCAGGAAGAACTCGCAAGGCTGAAAGAGTCGACAGACAACAGTCTGCCCCCTTGAGCCAACCAAGCTCGCCCGATCTATCCTTCGACTCATCGGTGCACACAAAGAAAGTGCAGGTCCACCCATCAGATCCCGCCAAGTCGGCCCTCATCGCCAACAACTTGAATCCCGCATAGGAACTCGCGCTCGTCGAATTCCTCCGTGAGCACTGGGAAATTTTCGCCTGGTGTCCTGCGGACATGCCAGGAGTTCCCAGGGAATTTGCCGAGCACGCACTCAACGTCAACTCCGACGCAATGCCAGTCAAGCAAACAATTCGGCGATTGTCTGAGCCACGAGCACAGGCAGTTGGAATGGAGATCAACAGACTCCTCGACGCCAAGTTCATACGCAAGATCAATGAAAGCACTTGGCTCGCCAACATGGTGCTGGTACTAAAAAAGGACACGGATATCCTGCGGATGTGCGTGGACTTCACCTCTCTGAATAAGCACTACCCAAAGGATCACTTCCCGTTGCCGCGCATCGACCAGATCATCGACTCCATTGCGGGATGCGAGCGCCTATGCTTCCTCGACGCCTACTCAGGCTATAATCAGATTCGAATGAAGGAGGAAGACCAAGAGAAAACAGCGTTTACAACGCCCTTTGGTGTGTTCTGCTATAACACAATGCCCTTCAGGCTAAAGAACGCGGGAGCCACCTACCAGCGGTGCATGCAGGCTTGCCTCAAGGAACAACTGGGTCGCAAGATTCAAGTCTATGTCGACGACATAGTAATCAAGACCAAGGAAGAAGCCTCCCTAATCGACGATTTGCGCGAAACCTTCGCCAACCTCGACCGCTGCTGGATCAAGCTCAATCGGGACAAATGCGCCTTTGGCGTGCCATCTGGGCAACAACTCGGGTACCTCATCTCCACGAGGGGAATCGAGGCAAACCCAAAGAAAATAAAAGCCATACTGGTTTTGGAGAAGCCGGAAAACATAAGGGGCGTTCAGCAGCTGGCTGGGCGAATCGCGGCCCTCAGTCGATTCATCAGTCGGATGGGTGAAAAGGCGCTGAAAAGGCGAATCGCGGCCCTTCTACCAACTCCTCCGCAAAGCTGAAAAATTCGAGTGGACTAATGAAGCGCAAGAAGCATTCGAAGACCTCAAGCACCTGCTATCCACTTCGCCAGTACTGGTGACCCCACGAGAAAGGGAACCACTGTTGCTATATATTCTCCACCACCAACCAGGTGGTCAGCACAGTGCTCATCGTCGAGCGAGCCGAGGAAAGAAAGGTCCACAGGGTACAACACCCAGTATACTACCTCAGCGAGGTCCTCACGCCAACAAAACAGCGGTACCCGTACTACCAGAAACTGGCGTACGATGTCTTCATGACCGCCCGGCGACTACGCCATTAGTTCCAGGAACACCCAATCGTGGTGGTCAACGACGCCCCGTTGGGGCATATCCTCAATAACCCCGACGCCACGGGATGAGTCGCGCTTTGGGGAATAGAATTGTCTCCACGAGACATCACATACGAAAAGCGCGACGCAATCAAGTCGCAGGTTCTCCCTGACTTCCTCATGCACTGGATGGAGAACCAGCTCCCGGACAAACCATATATGTCCTACCTCTGGACAATGCACTTCGATGGGTCCAAGCGGAAGGACGGAGTAGGCGCGGGTGTCATACTGACATCACCTCAAGGGGACAAGTTGAAGTATATCCTGCGAATGCAGTTCACAACCTCCAACAACGAAGCTGAATACGAGGCCCTGTTGCACGGGATGAGGATGGCAAAAGCCTGCGGCGCCAAGAGGCTCATCATATACAGTGACTCCAAGTTGGTCGTCAACCAAACAATGCATGGGTGCGACGCACTGAATGACAACATGATCGCGTACCGCGACCTCTACGACACACTTGAAGGAGACTTCGACGGTTGCGAGCTGGGGCACGTAGGTCGCGAAAGCAACGAAGAGGCGGACGCACTCGCCAACATAGGCTCTACCTGCGCCCCCATACCACCCGGGGTATTTCTCGAGCGCATCTGCGAACGCTCCATCAAGCGAAAGGCCACAGAGAAGAAAACAAGCGCAGTAACGGACTCGGGGGCCACGCCGCACAATGAGTCAATGGCACTCGATGACTTGGAGTTGGACACAGGACTCGAGGGACCAATGAGCGTCATGATGATTGAGAAATCCTGGACGCAACCGTACATCACGTACCTCCTCAGCAAAAGGCTACCGGACGACCCGACTGATGCACGGCACATCCCGCGGCGATCCAAGGCATTCGCTGTTATCAAAGGCGAACTGTATAAACGCAGCATCACAGGAGTACTCCAACGATGTGTCTCCACACCCGATGGAAGAGCCATTCTCCTCGACATCCATGAGGGGACTTGCGGGCACCACGCCAGCAGTCACGCCCTCATTGCCAAAGCTCTACGAGCTGGATTTTGTTGGACAAGCCGCACGCACCTGCCGCAGAGCTCCGGCCAATTCCATTGGCCTGGACCTTCACGCAATGGGGACTCGACATGGTTGGCAAACTCCCAAGGTCCTCACGAGGAGGCTACGTCTACCTCTTGGTCGCAGTCGACAAATTCACCAAGTGGATTGAGACCATGCCAGTGACCAACCAATCAGGACACAGCGCAGTTAAGTTCTTCGAATTCATCGTCTACCGCTTCGGAGTACCGCACAGCATCATCACCGACAATGGGACGAACTTCACATCCAAGGAGTTCTAAGAATTCTACGAGAACCTAGGGATCAACATCAGCTACGCCTCGATAGCACATCCACAGAACAACGGTCATGTGGAAAAAGCAAACGGGCTCGTCTGCGGTGGCATCAAGCCGCGGGTTGCTGGCCAGACGACCTGCAATCCGTACTCTGGAGCCTACGCACAACTCCAAACAGTGCCACGGGCTACATGCTATTCTTTATGGTGCACGGAGCCGAGGCAGTGCTACCCGCCGAGGTACGGTACAAGGCGTCGCGCGTGGTCGCTTACAGCGAACAAGAGTCATCCCTCGCACTCGAAGACTCCGTCGACCTCCTTGACGAGGCAAGAGAAATCACCGCAGAAAGATCGACGATCTACCAGCAGAACCTACGCAACTACCACAGTAGGAGGCTACGCCCCAGATCCTTCGTCGAAGGCGACCTGGTCCTGCGACTGAAGCAGCAGGGGCATCTCAAGATCGAATCCCCCTGGGAAGGACCATACGTGATTACAGAAGTAATCCGAGGTGGCGCCTATCTCCTTCAAGATTTAGAGACAGGAGTCGCATACTCCAACCCCTGGAACGTCGCACAGCTGCGACGCTTCTACCCCTAGTCGCTTTTTACTTTTTACATTGCAAAGAAGGCTACTTAGCCACACATTGTACCTCGCACTGTCCTTTGAATAAATAAAACTAAGTGCCCCAAAACTCTGTGTTCTCCTTTATTTTTCCAATTTATCTACTCGGGGGCTGCGCCACCCTATATACATCTGTTCTACGAACCAAAACGCGATATCATGAGTAGCTGGCACATCAATCAAAACCCTTAACATAACATCAACCCAGCTGCAACGCACTTGACAGGTTGACAAGGGACTGAGATAAGAGCATGGCCAGGCTAACGAAAAGGACTCGCATAGTGCAACGCACTTCATGCTAACAAGCTCTTTATACATAATCAATAGTCAGTTATACACCATACACACAAACTTTACAACACTGGTACACTTATGTGCAGGTTACAAACTAAGCCACTACTGCAACAAAAGAACGTTGGTCTGCTCTTTGAAGAAATCGACGATCTCCTCTGCTGGGCGATCCACCGCCTTGTAGTGTGGCACCATATTCCAGGCAGAACCTGCTGGTGGTGCAGGCGGCCCAGCCGCAATTGCCGCAACATCTACGTCAGGCCTATGCAGTCGCACCAGCGATAGAGCGGCCTTGGCACTAGCCACCAATAGTTGCCTCACGCACTCGTGAACCGTGGTCAGGTCTTGAAACTTGGCAAGGAGGGCAAGCAGGCTTGATGGAGTAACATCCAACGGAAACATCGTCCGATAAATGTTCTTCAAGCATGAAAGTGACTTCTTCACAAGTGCATCACTCGCGACACACGATCCTGCAAGGTCGCCAGTGCAATCGCACGATCATGATCTACCCAGAAGTATCCACTCTCTTGAAGTTGTTCCTGGGTCAGATCATGCATACGTATGGCAATTCTATCCTTCTCATCCTGCGGATGACACGCGCTGACAACTACACGAAGAAGCAACAGCAGCATAAGTACAGCGCACAATCGCGAGTGACCACAAGGAAAAGATAAGAGCAAGCAAACTAACACTTGAATTGGTCGCCCAGCTGTGTCACCTCACCAAGCAGATACTACTCTCGGGCGGCGGCTTTCTCCGCCTTTGACTTCCATACATCCACGTTACCGCGGAGCACGGGCAACTCACGCTCCAGCTGCTTCACGCGGTCGCGCAGTCATGAAAGCAGCGCCATCTCATCTACCCTAGAGCGTGGCGGTGCCAAAGTATCATCAAGAGGCAGCGATTCCTGAGTTTCCCTCAAAGGATCACTTGATGTACCCTACCACAATCCAAGATAGAAACAAATAAGACGACCAAATCAACACAAAGATAAAAGATTCAAGTGCATTCAAGACTAGCAAAAGTATCAGCAGATACACTCGCCAGCAGGCATGTTCTTAACAAAGGGCATAAACTAGTTAACTATTACAAAGCTACTAAGGAGCGATTGGCTTCTTTGACTTCGATGGCTTCGGGGGCTTCATCGAGTCCGTGGCAGTGTCAGATGCCACCGACTTTCCGCCAGCCCCTGATGCCGCAGCCTTTGCCGCCTTCTTGGCGCGTTGCAGCTCCTTAGAATACTTCGCAACCATGTTTATTAGCTGTAGCCCATATTTGCCACAGGTAGTCGTGAAAGGAGCAAAGACTACCTGCTGGCCGTCCGCGCTCACATGCATCGCCTTCGACACCGCGACAGGATCAATCTCGACTCCGTGGGCCTGCACCATGGCAAGTGACATGGACGCGCCAGCCGCGCGGAGTGAGTTCTTGAAGCTGGAAGGAACACCCCCGGCAAGAGACTCCACCAGCTCGTCCATGTTCTCAATTAGCTCAGCCTTGGGCATCATCTCCTCACGGAGGTGACTGAGAACGCCTTTGGCCTTGGAGAGCCTATCTTGAACGGCGGCGCTGCGGTCTTCGACTACTGAAAGCGCACCCGCCAGATCATCGTCGCGGCAGAGGGCCTGAGGATCGAAGCTCAACCCGCTAGCATCTGCACACAACCAACACACAGATATAAACATCAACGCCAACGGCAAGCAACAAACAGAGAATAACAATGATATCCAACCAAATTACCTGAGAGGGCTTTGGCCTGAACCTGGGTAAATCTTTGAGTCCCCTATGTGCTTGTTTGCTAGCCGATAGATGTCTCCAGCGCTCCCTCCTTCTCCAAAACCCAAGTCCATAACAATGGGCATTGATGAGATAAACCCTCGTCACTTAGTAAGCTGAATCATCTAGCTTGATTATGGGAAGTCAAGCTAGAGTATAATCAAGGATATAACATAAGTATATGGAGTAGTTGGAGGTATAATAGTTTAACCAAGGTAATACAAGAACAACTGGTATTAAGGAGAGTAGTACCATACCTATTCTAGAGGATTATTATCACTTGTGATGTATAGAGAGAACTATAATCTTGTAAGCCTTGAAGGAAGTTGCAAGATGAAGTTAAGGGAGTTAATAGATGGAGTAGAAGTAGCTACATTGATAGGTGCATCATTGGTAGTTAATTAAGTGGATTTATATACTAAGAGTAAGGATGGAGTAATGTTGAAGTTGGATGACCATGTCATCATATAATGATGGATATGGTGGAGTCAAATGATTGTCTTATTCAGGAGGATGTGATATTTGTGAATAAGATACGAGAGATTTATAGGGCATATTTTGGAAAGGAATTTCTTATGTAAAGATAACCTTAGTGAGGTATTAAGGTAAGGATTCTTTATAAGCCTTAACCAAGATCATATCAAGACATGATAAGACTATGTCTACCTATTTGTTTTAAACCCTAGAATAAAGAGGGTAGTTAAACCAATTCCTATTTTTTAGGCAACCAACGGATTATATCTCTTAGTCAAATAAAATTTCTAAGAGATAAGTATAGTACTAGTTGAGAGTTTATGGAGGAAAGCCTTGTCTATCTTATTTTCCTAAACCTTGATAAAGAACCTAATCTCATAGAACCATCAAGGTCACCTTAGGTAAGTGTTCTGTGGTAATTCTAAGTTTTACAAAATCAAGTTGGATTGGATTTGGCAAATTACCAAATATGGAGGACCATGAAAACCAAATCATCGTATTATGAACCACAAAGATTAATCCTCTATGAAGATAAGAAGGAACAAGATTTTATAAAACATGGATAAACATCTATGAAAACCAGAATCAGTACCATTATGGTTGTCAAGTGAAACCAGAATCAATTCTATGAAAACTTATTTATAAGAACCAATTCCTAAAACCCTGATACATTGCAAATGTATCTATAATTTTTGATGTTCCTTGCTTGGTTTTATCCACTTTCTTGTGTTTTGCTCCAACTTTGGAGTACTTTTCTTATGATTTCTTGGACTAACCTATTAACAAGAGCCACAGTGCCAGCTGCCTGTTTTCTGCTGTTTTTTGTTCTAGGAAAGTCAGAAAATAAATATTCTCAGAATTGGACGGGACAAAAGCCAAAGTGCCTATTTTTCTGGATGTCATCAAGTGCTAGAATACGAGACGTACAGGGGCCAGAGGGCGGCCACACCACCTGGCCATGCGGCCAGGCCTGTGCCGCGCTAGGGGGTGGTGTGGCCAGCCCAGGCACCCCCTCGGCCTCCCCTTCAGACTATAAGATGCCCTCGGGACGAAAACCCTAAGTACCAGATCAAAAATCCACGAAAGAGTCTGTAGCCGCCGTCATCTCCATCCCTAGATCGGGAGGGATCTGAAGCTCTTCCCGACACCCTGCCGGAGAGGGGAATTCACCCTGGAGGCCTTCTTCATCCCCATGCAAGCCTCCGGTGTGATGCGTGAGTAGTTCATCCATTGACTACGGATCCATGTAGTAGCTAGATGGCTGGTTCTCCTCCTTTGTGCTTTCATGTTTAGATCTTGTGAGCTCCGTTCATGATCAAGATCATCTATTTGTAATTCTGCATGTTGTGTTTGCGGGGATCCGATGGATATTGAGATGCTATTTCAGATTTATTATTGATTCTATCATGTCTTTGTTATTTGATATCTTGCATGCTTTCCATTGTTAGTAGTTATCTTGGCCAAGTAGATGCTAGCAACTCCAAGAGTTAGTATTTATGCTCGATAGTGGGTTCATGCCTCTGGTAATCTGGGGAAGTGCCAGAAATCTCTAAGGTACTAGATGTGATATTGCTACTAGGGAGAAAACAACAATCTTTTGTTCATAGAACAATCGTATTGTTTACTTTACATGCAGTTCGTAAAGCAATAATCTGTTGCTTGCAACTTAATACTAGAGGGGGTTCGGATGATAACCTGAAGGTGGATTATTAGTCATAGATGCAGTTGGATGGCGGTCTATGTATTATGTGGTAATGCCCAATCAAGTCTCAAAGGAGTCAAGATGATTAGTATATGCATGTACTGCTTTCTCGGTGTTTGTCAATTGCCCCGCTATAATTTGTTCACCCAGCATGTTATCTATCTAAGGAGAGCCACCTCTAGTGAACTATGGATCTCGGTCCTTTTCTTTACATACAATCTACAATCTTTTACTGCTTTGTGTTTACTTTCTGCAAACTTTTACTTCTTTCCATTCGATACATTTAATCCTTTGTTTTCCACAAAACACGGTGAGATTGACAACCTCATCGCAAGTTGGGGACAAAGTTATGTGGTTGTGTTGTGTAGGTCTCCACGTTGCTATTAGCACCGGTACTGCGCCCTGCCAAAGCTCAGCTAGTAACACCTTTGAGGTGTTTCCTTGCTCCTACTAGTTCGATTAAACCTTGGTTTCATAACTGAGGGAAACTTGCTACTGTGCTCATCATATCTTCCTCTTGGGGATCCCAACGAGCTCTACATCAACACCGCCATCAAGCAATTTCCTGGGCGCCGTGCATTGAGCCATCAAGCCATTTTCTGGCGCCATTTCCGGGGAGTCAAGGACATCTTCACAAGGGGAGTCCCTCATAACCAATATCTTTACTTTGTTATTTTTGTTTTGCTTAGTTTCTTTCTGCTGTGTTTGCTTGTTTCTTATTCAAAAACACAAAAAAATAGTTTTACTAGTTTGCTTTCTTATTTCAAAAACACAAAAAAAGTAGTTCCTACTATAGTTGTTGGTCTATTTTTGCCTTGCTTTATCATGCTTTCTATCAAATGTTGGTTTCTTTGAAACTAAATCTTATTGGCAAGGCGGGTTCACGGAAGAACAAAAATATTATTATAAGGAACACCGCTTGTCACAAAAAGGGAAACACTTATGGGAACAAATTGATAAATTGTATACCATTGCTAAAAACGTGTGCTCTACTTATAATGTTACTTATTGCTTTGATAAATCTTGTTGCTGTAGGAGGTATAAACACCTCCCTTTTCAATGTGAGTATAATGATAATGTTACAATATCTTCTTATGTCAAAGGAAATTATGACTTTTATGATGTGGAACAAATTGAAGAATTTATTGCTTGGAAGGGTGCATTTGAACTTGCTAGTTTGCTTGAAAATACTAATGATTCACCTTATAAATTTGAGGTTTATAATATAATTAAATTTTTCTTTGATAATTACAAGGTGGAAAATGGCTATATTCTTGAATATCTTAATAGATGCTCTCCACCAATGGAAGAGACTAATGCCTTGCAAGAGCCTATGGAAGTAGAAATTGCTGAAACTGGAAGCTCATTGGATGAAAAAGAGGAGGAGAGTGATGATCAAGAGGAGGAAGAATGGATCTACCCTTCCCTGCCTTCTAATGAGAGTAACTCTTTACCCCTTACATTATTTGATTGTCACCCATGCTTACCAAAGGAGGACGAATGCCATGTTCCTGAGGATTCTTTTGAAAATGTTTACAATAAAGCTCTAGTGTTTGTAGATCATGAAAATCATGCTTTATGTGATAGTTATATTGTTGAATTTATTCATGAGGCTACTGAAAATTATTATGAGAGAGGAAAATATGGTGGTAGAAGTTTTCATGGTACTGGAACACCTCTCTTTGTGCAGAAAGTTTTGAAGTTATTATCGTTTTATCTTTCTATGCATGTCACTTTGTTCTTTGTGAATTTATTTGCATACGAGATTCCTATGCATAGGAAGTGGGTTAGACTTAAAGGTGTTTTGAATTTTCTTCTTGATGCTCTCTTTTACTTCAATTCATATTTTTTATGTGAGCATCTTCTCAAACTATCATGCCTAACATAAAGGCGTTAAAGAAAAGTACTTATTGGGAGATAACCCAAAAGTTTTAGATGAGTCTTGTAAGTTATTACCTCTGTACTAACCTCTCCTTACCCTTTTTATTTACTTTTTGTGCCAAGAGTAACCTCTAATGAGAGAGAAGTGATGTTTGGAAAAGTTGCTGTCCCGAAACAGATTTTTGTGCTTCACCGTAAAAATTGGTGAGAGAGCTCTGTATGTCGGATTGAGCTGTAAGTTTTGTGCTTCTGACCCAGGTTGTTATCTAACATTCGTTAGTTCAACACGTTTTGATTTTAGCAACAGAAGGTCTTCGAAAAAAATCGTATTTACCTACTGGTCTGTTTTGACAGATTTCTGCCATTTTTATGCATTTGCTTCTTGTTGGTTCCTTTTTGAGTTCTTTTCGGGAATTGAGCTTTTTGATGGAAGAGCTACAGTATCTAGTGTTCTAATGGAAGTTTATTTGGTGTTATAACTGAACCTTAAGACTTATTTATTTTGAGTTCACTAATGCTGCTAATAATGATTGTGTGAAGTTTTGTTTGAAGGAAAAATTTCAGGTGTATGGAAGGAATAAGTAGTGAGATGAAGGATGGACTGAAGCTCAAGCTTGGGGATGCCATGCGTGTCACCCCAAGAAATATCCAAGAAGTACAAGGGTCAAAGCTTGGGGATGCCCAAGGCATCCCCTTTTTCATCAATAAATATTCCAGGTTTCTTCCAAATGCTTCATTTTTATTGTTTCGTGCACAGTTGTGTTTTTCTTGGACCGTCTTCTTTTTTGTTTTTGTTTTGGTTTTTAGTTTGCTTGGTTTGCTTAGTTTTCTGAATAAATTGGTTGGACCCCCTATTTCATACATTGGTTTGCAAATAGTTTGGTTTGGTTTGGAAAAGAGTAGGAAAGTTCATACTTATGTGGTAAAAAGAGCTCGTTTTTGACTGTGGCCTATGCTTTGTCATGCCATGCTTGATGTTGTTTTGTCTTTATGCTTAGTATTATTTGTTGTAGCATGACTTGTTATAAACAATTGAGATTGCTTAATGTGCGTTGGATGAATCATGCGTTGTTTTAGCATATTAAAGCATAGTATAGTGGTATTCTCCTTTGATGCTTTATTTGGGTTGACTTGGCACATGCCCACACCATGTTATGACTATCTCAAGTCACCATAGCCTTTATGATCCTTTACTTTTCAACTTTTAGTATCACTTTATGCTTTGATCAATGATGTTTTGTCACTCTGCATGATTATGGCCATTATTGGTCTCTTAGTTTGTTGCTCCCAATCTTTTACTAGCCTCCACCACCAAGTATGAGTTCCACTCATGCATCCAAATCCCTAAACCAAGTTATTCCAAAGATTCTACCATACCTTCCTACTAGCTTATGCTATTCCAAGTATATTCATTCTTTTGTTTACCTTCCAAATTAAACTTGTTATGAGAAAACTAGTAATTAAAGCTCTCACGAACTTGATGGCACAGTTTACTTTATTGCCTCTAATAAACTTGAACCATTGGGTCCTTCTTTTTTGCGTATATTATTGCGCTTTATAAGTAGAAATCAGTAGAACCATGTTTCATGGGGAACGCTTTCAACATTGCACTTGTACTTTGTACCCCGTTGATATCATGTTCTTTTGCTTACGGATCCCGGCGGTGTGAAATAAAAGTGGAACTTGTAAGATCATGGAGTTTGTATGTGTGTTAGAGAAACGCCTGGGCCGCTAGCCTAAGCCATGCCTAATCATGGTGGAAACTTGCAGCATCACCATAATGAGCACTCTATGAAGCATCCTCAATAAAAACCTATGCAAATAGCAAATAAAAAGATCGCTGAGATGCTCATTGTCTGCTTGCCTTGTCATTTTGATTATGGGAAAGCTCCCGTATCATGTGCAAGGGGTACCACGTTGGCGGTTCGTAATGATACACATATACTTACAATGACAAGAGCTTACTCGTGACTGATGTTTAGTAGCATGAGGATTGGTCTTCGTAAGTAAGGGGCATGAGATTTCGGTTTATAACTTGCCAAGCATATCCTCTTAGTTGTGTCACTTTAACCTTAATCACCTTCAAGATGCTTATGATAGGGGCAATGAGAGCTGAAAGCTATAAGTACCATAATTTTTGGAAGCTCTTTATGAGACTTGAATCCTTACTTCCTTTTACAAAGGCCTTTCTTCCACCATTACATTGAGTCTCCACCTTCTATCTTTATGCACCTACTTTGAGAGCATAGCGGCCATTCTTAGTTCTATGTGCATTCTCCCAAGACTAGTTGATTGATGTATACTTTGATATTGCTTGTTTTAGACTATTGTATCTAGTCACTCTTATGAACTTTGAAGGTGTCAGATGCATTTATATTTGCTACTCTATTGTGGGACAAGCTGAATACTATTATCCTATGTTTTCTTTATGTGAAACAAACAAACGCCTTGAAAAGCATTGTCATTCATGAATCTTTTGTTTGTGCATTTTCATGTTGCATCATAGTTTCTTTATTTTTTGCTAGAACTTTGTCTTTCATGTTATGATTGAAGTACTATGATCCCAGCTTTGAGTGTTTTGCAAATACTTTGATCAAGTCTTTGATGGTGCATGTCACCTCAAAATTTATTCTTTCTTTTTATCACTTACCTACCCGAGGACGAGCAGGAGTTAAGCTTGGGGATGTTGATACATTGCAAATGTATCTATAATTTTTGATGTTCCATGCTTGGTTTTATCCACTTTCTTGTGTTTTGTTCCAACTTTGGAGTACTTTTCTTATGATTTCCTGGCCCGTGCTAGGGGGTGGTGTGGCCAGCCGAGGTACCCCCTCAGCCTCCCCTTCTGACTATAAGATGCCCTCGGGACGAAAACCCTAAGTACCCGATCAAAAATCCATGAAAGAGTCTGTAGCCGCGGTCATCTCTATCCCTATATCGGGAGGGAGCTGAAGCTCTTCCCGGCACCCTGCCGGAGAGGAGAATTCACCCTGGAGGCCTTCTTACTCACCATGCAAGCCTCTGGTGTGATGCGTGAGTAGTTCATCCTTGGACTACGGATCCATGTAGTAGCTAGATGGCTGGTTCTCCTCCTTTGTGCTTTCATGTTTAGATCTTGTGAGCTCCGTTCATGATCATCTATTTGTAATTCTACATGTTGTGTTTGCGGGGATCCGATGGATATTGAGATGCTATTTCAGATTGATTATTGATTCTATCATGTCTTTGTTATTTGAGATCTTGCATGCTTTTCGTTGTTAGTAGCTATCTTGGCCAAGTAGATGCTAGCAACTCCAAGAGTTAGTATTTCTGCTCGATAGTGGGTTCATACCTCTGGTAATTTGGGGAAGTGACAGAAATCTCTAAGGTACTAGATGTGCTATTGCTACTAGGGATAAAACAAAAATCTTTTGTTCGTAGAACAATCGTATTGTTTACTTTACACGCAATTCGTAAAGCAATAATCTGTTCATTGCAAATTAATACTGGAGGGGGTTCAGATGATAACCTGAAGGTGGATTATTAGTCATAGATACAGTTGGATGGCGGTCCATGTATTATGTTGTAATGCCCAATGAAGTCTCAAAGGAGTCAAGATGATTAGTATATGCATGCATTGCTTTCTCGGTGTTTGTCAATTGCCCCGCTGTAATTTGTTCACCCAGCATGTTATCTATCTAAGGAGAGCCACCTCTAGTGAACTATGGATCCCTGTCCTTTTCTTTACATACAATCTACAATCTTTTACTGCTTTGTGTTTACTTTCTGCAAACTTTTACTTCTTTCCATCCAATACGTTTAATCCTTTGTTTTCCGCAAAGCATGGTGAGATTGACAACCTCATCGCAAGTTGGGGACAAAGTTCTGTGGTTGTGTTCTCAGGTCTCCACGTTGCTACTAGCACCGATAGTGCGCCCTGCCAAAGCTCAGCTAGTAACACCTTTGAGGTGTTTCCTTGCTCCTATTGGTTTGATTAAACCTTGTTTTCATAACTGAGGGAAACTTGCTGCTGTGCTCATCATACCTTCCTCTTGGGGTTCCCAACGAGGTCTACATCAACACCGCCATCAAGCAATTTTCTGGGCGCCGTGCATTGAGCCATCAAACCCCACTCCTTATTAATATTCCTTAAATGAAAAAGACATTTAATATAGTGAACATATTTTAATGCACAACAAAAAATGTAGAGAAATTGGTTATAATCAACCTGTACCATGATATCCATATTCAAATTTAAAACCTTAAAGAAATTCAAATTTGAAATGTTTTATAAAAACAGAAAACAGAAATAAAGAAAAAAGAAAGGAATCAGCAGATTCCAGAATCGTCCCACGGCCCGGGTTGCCCTTGCGTTACCCGCCGCACACGTGCAGCCCTATGAATAATTCGCTCGCTCGGCCATGACCCAGTATCAGCCCATTTAGCCTCCCTCTCTCTGACTGACAGGTGGGACCACAAATGGATCGCAGGTTAATTTGCAGAAGCATTAGGGGATTTTCTAGAAAACGCCGTCGTCATCACCGCGACGCACACAGACAGCTCGCTGGAGGAGTGCACCGCCGCTGGATGTGAGTCGTCGGCGTCAGCAGGATCCAACCGCCTAGATTCTCGCCGCCGTCCTAGCCGAGCATAAGAACGACACCGCGACATCCTCATCCTCATCTTCTCACTCGCTGTCGCGCTCTCGCTCTCTTCCTCTCTGCAACCTGAGTTAGAGACTGCCCCAAGGCTAGCCGAGAGTGCCACAAGATCCGCCGTGTTGTACTTCGTCTACTCGATGAAGGAATCGAGCCGCGCCAGCCGCAATCGACCATATCGACTTCATCTTCTCAAAGTCCGGCGACTGCTGTCGTGCCCTTCGCCGTTGATTCAGTCATCCACTGCTTCATCTATGGCCACCATTGCATCGAGGGTAAGCGTACGAGTCTCTCTGTGCCCACTGCTCGCTTTCTCCTACCCTGCATCGCCCTGTCGTCGTAGACCGCTGAGCACCGCCGCCAGTCATCGCCGTTGTCGCTTTCTCCTACCCTGCTTAGCTATGTTCCCCTTGCTCCCCTTATTCGAACGCACTGCTTCGCGTTGCCGCTGATGCCATATTCTGGCGTCGCCGCCATACTCCGTCGAGGTGACGTGAAATACCGGCGATATGACGTCATCTGGACCGTGTCCTAGTGTTGACCAGTCTAGGTCCAACTGGCTTGTCGACGTGGCCTATGGCCCATCTGTCTGTGACATAGGCTAGGGTTAGTGCTAGTATAAACAGTATTATCCGTTTAGAAATTAGATAAAACCAAATAAGTTTAATATAAATATAATTCCCAGAAATTGAATAAAATGGTTAAATCTTGTTAATTCTATATCTTTTGTTTTATAATTTAGAAAAATGAATATAATATATCAAAACACTAAGAAAAATAAAATCTATAATTTAACATTATTATATAATATTATTGTGTTAATTATTTAAATAATAATTATTTAATAAAGATTTTATAAATAATAATACTTTAAAAATTCATTTTTTAATATTAGTAAATAAGAATAATATAAATAATATACCAAAATTCTTATAAAAACAAAATCTACATTTCACAAACTTGTTTATATTAGTTTGTATCACTTAACCAATATTTATTATTTATTAGCTATTTATAAAGTGATAAAACTTGTAAAAATCATATCTTATTATTTAAAATTCACAAAAATACTAATAATATACTGAAATGATCAAAAAAATGAAATCTACACACTAAAAATGTCAACTCATACTTTTGAAGTAAAATAAAAGGTAAAGGTATAATAAATATTATTTAAACCCTTTTATTTTATTTTAATAACTTAAAAATATGTAAGTCTTTATTATTGCCTTTTATATTGTTTGTTTGAAGTCTAAAAAATGTAATAACAAGTCAATTAATGTTAATTGAAGATAACATAGGTAAAACCGTTTTAAGATGTAACTACTAAAACTATCATTTGAAATTTAGGGTATTTTAATTTTCCTAAAAAGATTTTACCAATTATAAAATCAACCAAAATAGTATATTGTTGATCACAAGAATTCTATGCAGTTATGAAATAACCAAACTCTTATTTACTAATTCTTTGATCAGTTTGAGAAAAGCACTTAAAGATTTAAACCAAGTTTTAAAGTAATTGAAGTAATACTTATTCTTTACTTATGAAGTATAACCATTGATTTTTAGGATAGAAAGGTAAATGCATCCACTTATATTATGATTGTTTAATGTAGTAATGTTTTCCTCTTTAATAATCTTAGCTAATAAGAAAACCTTAGAGTGTTAGCCATATGTTTAAATACCTTTTACTTTGTAAAGTAATATTTTCCTCAAACGTTATTCTTTTAAGGAACATTAAAGTAATCTTTAAACACTTCTTTAAAATCTCTAATTGATTATTAATCTTGTTTAAGAAATATTTTAGATACCATGATCCATTTGAATGCTTTAGTATTGTATACTATCTGTTGTATTTACTTATTGTTTCACACATACTCTCACAAGCCTTAATAAGAAGCACAAGTCTGAAGCTGACATAAAAGTGAAACACATTCTAAAGAACTCATCACAAACTCTAAACCCTCGATTAGATATGACTATTCCGGGGTTTCGCATATTATCCAATTGCATTACATTACTTATGCATTGTTGCATCTTGCTTCTTTAAACATTAGTCCTTATCGGACCAATGATGCTGTTTATGGAATTTGGATCTTCTATTGTCTTGAAGACCGTGAGTGCATAATCTTGCAATCACAAAAAGCAAGTTCACAACTTGCTCATGTCCTTTGATTATTTTCTATGCTTGTAACTCAACTGTGTCATCACCTGCATTTCAAAAAGATAGAAAACACTATTTTCTCAATTAATTGGAAATATTGGTTACTGATCCAGGGTGATCAGCTAATCTACCATAACTGGCAATGGAAACGCCATTGTATGGTAATGTATCATCTAGGACTTAATAACAAATGTCACCAGTGATTCTAGCACCGTATATTATGCGTCGACCATAAGATTTGGAATGGGACAGAGAAGTCAGATGTATCTTCTTCCTTTCATATGGAGGCAAGATGACCTTATTGTGACGTTGGGATTCCTCGTATGGATCTAACATATGGGTGCGCACCCTTAGGCCCCACGATTTTGTTGTCTAGATTATTTATGAGTGGCTGCCGGAGGTATAATTGGACCTTTTATGGAGCTTGCCAGGGGCATCAACAACTCATAGAGTCTTCGAGAACTCACTAGGGTTATAGCTTGCCCTAGTTGGAGGCTTAACGGAGGTGTAGTCAGCCCCGGAGGATCGTGTAGACATATTGGGTCATGGCGAGGGTAGTGATTGGCTTGGATCTTAGACTAGGCCCCATACCAAGGAAGTATGCGACAGGCTCATGACTTGGTTGTGCAACAAGTCTAAGGTCTCTTGTGGGAAAAGTGACGCACCTCTGCAGAGTGTAAGAATTGTGACATGTTACTCCCTGTTCTGGGAAGGAGCTACGAACGCGACAGGAAAGGAACTCCATGAAGTTCTGGTCAACCTGTGAAGGCTGTCGGACATAGTTTTCAGAATAAAAGCAACCATTGAAGAAATGTTTACGAAAACCTGCATTGCATACGACCTATGGTCTGTGGCTGTAGAGATAGTGCATCATACACTCCTTTTTAGTGAACTTGCTGAGTACGCTCGTACTCAACCGTACCTTCTTAACCCTTGCTAGGTTCTAAGCTATTGAAGACGATGTTAACATCAATTTCTTCTCAAGAAACCATCATCAACAACTCAAGTTCTTTAATAAAGTCAATGAAGTCAACGTATACATCAGCTGAAGTGAGGACTAAGTGTCGGTTTAGGTAGGAGTAGATTCTCTAACCATAAACCCTATTTCTATAAAGCATTGCAATAGCAGCAATGGCAAGCCAAATAGTTTAGATCCGAGTCTTAGTTACTAGATAGTTCTAAGTTATTATTTCTGGTTCTTCTTTGAAAGAAGTTCTTTCTCTCTCTTTAACCTAGAGTGTTCTCTGGATCTTTTGTAAAGATTCAAGTTGTAATCTATAGTCATGTCTTGGACCTGTTGTGTTTCTGTTGTACCACTATGAGGGATGTAATACTAGTGAATGGTGTTTCATTGGTGTTATGTCAACGACTATAGTGTACTACATCATGCAGTGGTATGCTGGGTCACCGCACATTACTAGTAACTTTGTATTTTGTTTATTAAACACACATGTATTAATGTTTCAAATTAATAAAATTATAGCATGCAAAATAAACATTTATCACAAACATGGAATAAGATAATAACCATTTTATTATTGCCTCTCAGGCATATTCCCTTCACTTGTCCCCTCCTTAGCCGGTGCCTCTCACTCGTGTGTGCATGTCGTTGGGCTGGGGGAGATGTGGTGGAAATTATTGAAGATATTTTAGTTGGTGAACACAATAAACTCGCATCCACACCAGAACACCTGGCCGAGGAGGTGGTAGCCGTCGTAGGGGTTGGTGAATGTCACGTATAGGCCGATGACGAAGGTGTCGTGGCCGCCGTTGTACTGCTCATGAAGCTAGAACATGGGCGGAGTGCCCGCAGGGAGGTGGCTGTAGCCGGAATGGAGGAAGAAGCAAGCCAACTCGAAAGGGCCCCTCCACCTCGGTATCACGCACACCCTGAGGCTGCTCTCGACGATTCTGCCCACCAGGTATTGCATCTCTGGCACGGTACCAGGGCAGCGGTAGGTAGGACCGGTGAACTGCATGGTGGCTTGGCAAGTGGAGTGGTGGCTCGAGTGGTGGATTTGGCTCGAAAGGAACAAGCGGGGGCGGCTTGAGAGATGAGAGTGAGAGGGATGAGGAAATGGTGCCCCTTATATAGCCGTGTTGCAGCCGTGGTCAATGTACACGATGCTTCATTTTCTCTCCTCCGTCCATGGTGGCATAAGTGCATTATACCGGCGGGCAGAGAATCCAAAGCGGCACGGGCGGCACAAGCGAGATGCTTTGTTTTGGCGCGTGATAGTAAGGCTACCGCATGAGAAACCGTTCCGCCGCGCGTTACACTGCAAAAGCGAGCTGCACCAATGCGTCCATCCCGTGTCTGCATGCATGTAGTTGTTAAAATATCTTAGATGCGACGTAACTATACGATGCGCCACTAGCGCTGCTTTACTGCGTCATTGCGTGCATGCAAATTAGGCTGCGTCGATGCGTTCACGAGCAGAATAGCTAGGCTACAACACTATCGCATGCATGCCAACAAAGCACGTCGTGGTAGCCGGGCCCGGTCTGCTCGACCTGCCGGTCAGTCAGATGCTCCCCCGCTCAATGTTATCTGTTCGTTAGAGAAAACAAGGTGTCCAATCAGATTGGAGAATCAGGTCTCCCACGGATCGCCCATAGCTACACCCGTGAAATCCTTCTAGAAGGCTTATCCAACGGCCATAGTTTGGTCTTAGGGTAGATCGACGCTCGACGTTTGGCGTTAGGGTTAGATCGATGGCTAACATTTGGCGTTAGGGTTAGATCGATGATCGATGTTTGGCGTTAGGCTTAGATGGGGTTTGGAGGCAGTCAACGGGGTTTTGAAAGGTTTGACCGAACTTCAAATGTGCATAACTAATTCAAAAAAAATCGAAAAATGTAAAACCTGTGCACATAGTCTTGTTATGTTACATACTTATGATATAAAATGATAAACTTGATCTAATAATCTTTGCACGGAAAAACCTTTACAAATTGGACTATCTCGACATAGGTTGCATAGAGTTCAAAGGAGTGAGGAGAGCGTTTGAGGTTTTGAAAATACAAAAAATCAAAAAACCTCATCTTTGCTTCATTTTGGAGTGATTAAGGAGGATCTGAAGTTATTTTTGCATTTTCAATTTTTAAACTTGTTTTATTACTAACTTTGTATTAAAGGGTGTTATTTCAAAAATAAATTAATAATATGAATACTTATTCAAAAAAAGGTGAGACTTTGTATTGATGCTATATAGGTAGAATATAAGCTAAGAAAATATTTTTGGGTGATTTTGAGAAGGTGGAAAAAAACTTGCTTAGAAATGAGGTCGTTTTCCCTAGCTTTGGAGCCTGTTTGGACAACATTTTCAGTGACTATGAGTTGGACTTCCCAAAAAGGCTTGGATTTATGAACTAAAGTGCATAGTAGTATATACAATAGTGCAACATCACATAACAAACAAATGAACTCCAAAAATATTGGAGATAGGCTCAAATTTGAATGTCGGTTCAAATTTGAATTTGAATTTCACGTCAAATCAACACCATAGCACATAACTTTTCACATGAAATGACATAACCCATTACATCAATCAAGTGTTACATCAAAGAACATAAGTTTTCACTTCAAATGACAACAAACTTAAGTTTTCACATCATAGTTGAATGATTTTGACTATATTTCTTTTACTTCTTTCTACCACTCAATTTTTTCACCATTTTTCCACTGCTTGGTTCCACATCGCACAGTTTTTTGATGCTCTTGGTTTTCCTGCCAACTCCACTATGCACCGTCAACTTATGCACCTGACCATGTCCAACTTCTTCAGTTTGCACTTCTGTAGATTGAGTAGATGACAACAAAAGCTGTAGACATTGTTTAGTTTGCAACTCAACACTTGGCATCACAACCTCGAAAGATGGAAACACAGCTGCCAAAGCAGATTCGCCTGGCAGGACAATAGCCAAATCATCTACAACTGTTTCAGATTGACCCAGCGGCTACAAAACAAATTCAGTATGCATCACATCGTCCAAAACAGAAACAGTTAGCTCATGTTCAGCAGTAATAGTTTCACTTTGCACCTCAACAATTTGCACTTCATACTCCAAAACAAGTTCATATTGCACCTCAATAGCATTAACAAGTTCAATTTGCACCTCAGCAGCAGCAAACATGATCTGGTTAGTTCTCTTCTTTCTTGAGCCATTGGTTCTTGCCTTTTTCACTGGCCATCATTCTTCAACAACAAGAGGTGGGGCTTTTTCTCCACGCTTCCTCCTAAAAACAAGCAAGTCAGTTGGGGGAGAAAAATCATCAACAAGAAATCCAGAGATTTTTGATGAACATACTTTGGCTTTTTAGCAGTGTATCTACACTTGGTAGAGCCAGCTCGGTGTCCAAGTTCTTCATAGAGTTTGCATCTATTCTTGTTACCTGTTTGGGCCCTTTTTGGCTTGCCATCTTTCTTTTCATCTTTCTTCCCCTTCTTGCTACTCCCACCTTTCTCAAACCAAGCCTTGAATCTACTATGCTTTGGCCAGCCAGCCTTTCTTTTCATCGAAGGAGGACACAAGGAGAACTGAATGTCCACTTCAGGCCACTAAGACGTACTGGTCTGTAAGTGCTGGAATTGGTGTTGCATATGCAGCCTTGAATTTTGCTACAGAATAATACTCATGCAAATATGGGTGCATATTTAGCTTGTGTTTGGAGGCCAAGAAAAGTATGACATGCTCATAAGGCTTCCTAGTGTGTTGCCACTCAAGGCATGTGCATTCATGCAATTGAGTGTCAACAACATGCCTCGTGCTAGTCTTTGTATCTTTGACTTCAGCACCCCACAATGAGGATTTCACAACACACAAATGTGCAAGATTTCTGCTCTTATTGATCACCTGCTGCACTACATCAGGAAGGTTATCTCTTTGAAGAACATCACCAAGCCTTCTTCTCAATTCCCACAACCTCATGATCCCGATCCTGATCTGGTCAACCATGTCATGGACAAGCAAGTATTTTAACTCCTTCACTTTGTTGTTGAAACTTTCTGCCAAATTATTGTTGATATGATCACATTTGATGGCAGTGTTAAAACCTGATCTGTACCATAAAAGAGAATGGTAGGTGTCCAATCAAGTACAAAACTTGCCCTATCCTCCTCAAAGCATGCAACCTTAATCTTCCCAAGGTGATATGAATGTGTCTGTCTGTTGTAAGAGCTTGCTATTGGCCACATGCTCCCAAAATCATCTCCTCTGATTTTTTTGATCGAATTCATCCACATATGGCCGAAGCACTCCCTCTGCTCAACATGAGGGAAAACAATCTTCACTGCATTTCTAAACCATTACATGCATCTGTGTGCACTACCAAAGGAGAGACTGGCCCTATGCATCTTTTCAACTACATCATGAACCATGTCCATGATGCCTCTGACTTAGACTGAAACATGTCAATAGCTACAGGGAACATGCAATTATGCCCATCTAAAGCATTGCATGCTGCTAGTTGACCATTCCACTTGCCAGTCAAGAATGATGAGTCTATACTCAAATATGGAAGGCACCCTGCTTTAAAGCCATCGATACAAGGCTTTAAAGCCATGAAGAATTTAGAGAAGAAGACTTTCCCATCAGCTGTTACCTCATTATCTATCTCCACAATATTGCCAGGTGACCTCTTCTCTACTTCTGCTTTGAAGTTATAAACCATTCGAAAGGTAATTTCCCAATCACCATATAGCTCCTTCATTGACCTTTGCTTTGCCTTCCACACTATAGTATAATTCATCTTAACGGGGGTACTGCTTTTCCAAGTCTGTTTACAGTCTCTTTGTAGTGATGTTTGGTGTTGTGGTTAAAATAGGCTTGATTTTTTCTGCAACCCATAATTGTGATGTCATCTTTGTAACTTTTTGAGAAGTTGTAATACAAGTATGAGCTTTTAATTTGATTCACTCTTATTGTCCTTACATCAGGTTGGCGTCTAGTAGATATATACCACTTGTAAGGCTTGGCACCACCATCATAACCTATGCATTTTGCATAGAACTTATTTTTATCAGTCCACAAAGTCTTGGTAGCAAACTCACGTTTTACTGCATATGTCCTGAAACACATCCTGAATTCATCCATGTTTGGAAACAATCTCCCAACATCAATAATCGGGTTCTCTTTGTCATAAACTGTTACTAGCTCATCATCATGTGCATTATCTACATGAACTGCAGCATTTTGCAACAACTCTAGATCTATATCTGCCTCTTCATCTCTTGAATGGCTGTCACCATCATTTGCAGCTCCATCCCTCTCCTTCTCCTTGTGTCTGTCATCTATAGGAATGCCAAAAAGCAATGCCATTTCAATGTCAGACATTGGTGCAATGACCAAATTAGTCTAGGAACTTACCTGAACTGAATTCTAATCAACAATTACAATCTTTTCAGCCTCCCCTTGGGCATTAGCATCTGCAACCTTCCCTTGTGCATTAGCATCAACCTCCACTATTACCGCTGCCAACTCAGTAACTATAGGCATTATTTTCCTTTGTGGAGCCCAATCATCCTCGACCATCTAAGAAGCCAACTTTGAGGGCACATATCCAACCCTCCAATCAGATTTCAGATCAATGAGCTTTGCTAAAAACATAGCACTTTTGCTTGTCCAACCATCTCGCTCATCGATTTCATCAACCATCTGTTCCCCTGTCTCAATCCTAACATACTCACCTTTCCAATCATCAAATCATAACAAAGAAACTTCTTGCTCTGGCCCCCAAACCACACTCTCCCCAATTTTGTCCACCATATTCCTCATCGCCTCCTCTCCCATGCTTTGTAGGTCTTGGGGATCAATATCTTCCAATTCCACCTCCCATTTAACAACCGTGTCTCTCTCAATGACCTGCGTGCTGCCATCAACTAACACAGCCCTAGAGGGAAAGAATTTGATGCAAAATTCGAAGGTGTTCCACGCAACATCGTGTCACCTGTTTTTGGCGACCACTGTGCGCTAGCAGAAGCGAACAAGGAGCCAAACCAAACAAAAATTAAGTGTCTGAGATGCGGGATATGCGTGAAATTTCATGTCAAAATTCCTTTTCTATGATTTTTAACAGTTTTCATGAAGCTCAGGAAGTTACAATTGTTTGATCTCACCTCTCAAAAGAGATTATTCTTGGCACAAAGATGAGAAAGTAAGATACAAGGGTGATGGTATAGTAGTAATAAACACTCTTTTTAATTTTGTTTTATATTGGGAGAAGTTTTAGTGATAGAGATTTTGCAATGGTTTCATTGGCATGAACAACACATGTTCAAGGTCGACCCCAAGTTCTCCATTGCTCATCTTTCTCATTTACTTTCCCAAAATTTATAAAAAGTGAAAATCTTAAAATGATTGTTAGAAATCAGTAGGTAAAGTTATTTTACATGTTACATGGATATCAAGGTGTGCTCAAAATTAATAGTATTTGAAAGCATGTGGAGCAGACCACTAAGCACATAGACATTAAATTTTATGTCTAACTCTCTTCCTATGCATTGGAATTTTATATGTGAATAACTAGCAGCAAAGTTGTGGTATCCAATGCATATAATGATCAGTAGATTGTATTTTAAATAACATAGAAATATAAAGAGGGCTCTTATCTCTTCCTCTCTCGTAATAGTTGCAAGCATCAAAAGCAAACTTAATCTCATAGTTTTGAAAGATTCACTATATAAAGATAATTCATATAATGAGCATATTGGATCATCTAACTCAATCATATCACTTTTATGCTCCCATATATTAGTCATAATTGGTCCACATAGAGGACTACTAGACAATGAAAGATCATCATCATTAATAAGAATGTGTTCATTACCTTTGTTGGGTGTAGGAGATGGGTAGCTACTCCATTCTTCCTCCACTTGTTCTTCTTTTTCCTCTTCTTCTTGGGGTGGCATGGACATCCCCAAGTTTTGGCTTTTTTCATCTCCTTACTTGGCACTTTCAACATTATTTCTTTCATCCAAAACGTTAGTTTCCAAAAGAATATATTTGACATAAAAATCATACATCTCATGGTTAATCTTGGGAAAAGGATCCATCTAATTTTTTTGGGTTTTAGTTTTATATAAAATAAAAAGGTACTAAAAATAAACTAACAAAGCAAGCAAGAATAGAAGCCTAGTGCTACACTCCCTAGCAACGACGCCAAAAAAGTATCTTGATAACTCCCAAGTGCAGGGGATCACCGTAGTACAATTCGATAAGTATTTGAGTGTCGAACCCACGAGGAGATGAAGGTACACTATCTATTCTCTAAATCCCTATAAACCTCTTATGTGGCCTTCTATTCAAAGCTAGGATCTAAGTGTGTGTTTTGTTTTGGTACTAGGTAGAAAATAAATGAAGTATGTGTTAGTGGAAACTACAAGTAAACGTGCACGTTAAATTGATCTAATGAAGTGGAGTGGAGTGGTGGCAAGTTTTCTCAAGTAGCAAGTTTCTCTAAGAGAGTAAATGTTAAGGTAATTGTTATTTTCGTTTGACTGGTTGTTTATTGTTTCTTCCAGGACGGATCCTTAATTAGGTGCAGCCAAATAAATATTCATACACAACTCTTATGATGGATCCTAAGGCCATGTTACTGAGCAAACATAGGAATTATTAAGACATAATTGTCCTACCATAGCTATAAACTCTAGGGTCCATGATATATTTCTCCCCTAATGTAACTTCATGGATTGCACCACGGTTTACTGTCCTCCATGGTCCTCCCCACTCCATTACAACACGGTGATCACCTTACATGCATTTCCCAACATATGCATCCACTCATATATTGTACAAGAAGACAATCATAAAAGATAACAACACTGAATGCATCCAATAAACGAACTATTTTACTTTGCCATAACAATTCACTACTCAAACAAAGACATGTAATCACAATAGATCAAGGAAAGATAAAATATTGATTCACACATCCTGTTTGCCAAGATAATACAGTAGGGGGATGGAGAGGATCTTGCTCTAGCTATTGATGATGGACATGCCAGAGGGGGGTGGAGCCCTCCGAAGGCGATTATGGCAATGTTCCCCCCTCCGATCTTCTCCGGCAACTCTCTGTTTCTGTGTTTTTGATATGCGCCTTCATCTCTATCAAGGATCTCCAAAAGGGGGTATATATAGCAGGTTTTAGGTCAAGACAATTCGTTTGGTGAAAGATTCGATGGCATCAGAGCCTTGATGTAGGAAAGAGTATACTAGCCGCGACAGCTGTTCCCATTCCCTCCTTAGTACCTGAAAGTCAAAAACATTGAAATAGGAATTTTCTGCCTCGGCAGGGTTAATTCCAAAGCAATATGGGAAGTGTAAATTATTCCGAATAATCATTAAAAAATGAATATAACCCATATATGATGCAAATATGTTGGAATACCAAGTAATAAAGTGCAAAGTTCATGTATGCATTTTACATGCATCACTAGCTCTTATAGATGCCAAGGCACCAACTTAGTCGCCGCGGTCGCTCTAGCGCGGCAAACAATCCTGCCAGGGATAACTGCATCGGGGATTGTGCAATGGCAGCAGATTTTTTGGCATGACACAATATGATCCGTCGAGCTAGCGCTTCCACGGTAGCAAGGTGTTTATGCCACAAACCATGTAGGGCATCATTGCGTACATGCCAAGAAGTTGTGAGACTACGATATAAAGATACTGCCCGGTCTGGTATATGTTAGCGGATGCGTTAGTGCATAGCAATATAATTAAATTCATAATTAATCCACAATGTTTTGTATATAGATCACGTATAGAAAAACACAGAAAACTCATAATATACAGAAAATCATACCACACGATAGTGATACACATATATAGTTCAGACGCAAGTTCATCACCCCATTCTTGTTCATATACATCTCTAAAAAAGTAACTACTATTTCATAAAAACTGACTTAGATTTTATGCACTATCATGACCAAATAGCCCTCCTTTGGTTTAAACTCGAAAGCACAAACATCTCCTTCCCGCAGGTTTTTTTGAGCAACAGGGTCTTCCCAATTTGAAGTCAAGATGACAGTGTCGTCATTTCCATGATTCACATGAACTTCTTCGATGGTCTCATTGCCATCGTGATCTTCATATATGTGAGGAATGAGAAACATGTGGGCAAAAGGGCATGAAAAGTACTGCATATGAAGGAAGAAACTATTATGGTTGTGGTAAGTACGAACATCAATAGAAAGAAAGAAACAACTACTAGGTGTGGTAAGAAAGCTACTATATTTCATTTGGATATGTTGTTCTTGTTCATGGTGCAAATTTAGAAAGGGATATTTGGCTTGTATCTTCTAACTATCCTCCTTAGGTTTCTCCTTCTTAACCTAGTCATGTAGATAGTATTGCCAAACCTATAGAGATTGTCGTAGTTATCTACAAATCTATGACACCCCCGGGATCAGGGTTAAACAAATCCAGACCTTAGCCTGACATAAGCTTAACCTAGAGCTCGAGGATATCCAGTGAGAAATCGGTAACACAATAGTAACCTTGCGACACAAAAATTATTACAACGAGCTCATAACTGAGCAAAGAACCAAAATATTACAAGCAGAGGTCATTGACCACAAACATCAAACAACGGAAGGAAAATTATGCTATTAAGTATAGCAAACTTCACAAATGGCCTAAGAGGCCTGAAGCATAACGATGACGTCCCAGCCTATAGATTCCAGGCTGCCGGCCGGGAACCCCAAGATACTCGTCGATGTCGATGTCGTACAAAACTCGTCTTTAGGGGAACACTTATTCTGCTACAAAAGTATCAACAAAGCAAGGGTGAGTACAAGAATTATGGCTGGTGGGGTTATTTTGCATAAAGCCATCTTTGTTTATAAAACAAGAGAGAGAAGAAGCTCGTCTACTAAGAACATTTTAAAAGGGGATAAGAGAGCGACATCTCCGAAGAATTGATCATCATCTTGATATCCACCAAAGTAATCCTCATCTCACAACTAGGATCACCCCCTCGTACCCAAGAGGAAGCATCCTTAAGCACACGTTGAAACCTCCAAGTTTTACTATTAGGTTATAGTTCTCTATGATCTTAGAATTCAGTCACCAAGCATTCATAACTGTGAACACGACTTTTCTAAAAGATTTAACCCTGTAGGGGTGTACAACTTTACCCACACGTGCCAACCGACTCTTAATGCCACTAGATAAGCCCTCTTCCTTGGAAGGCTGACAGAGGGTGGTTGGCCACGATCTTTACCTTGCTTTCGCCGAGACCATGAGTCATGCCCTAAGGATGGTTCCGCCGTAACGGGTCAAATCACGAAGCCGGTCCCTAGAGATATGAGGCGAGGTTGGTTTACCAAGGGCTCCATCGACCCCAAGCAACCCCGACCATGCTTAATCTAATAGTAAATGATGAACCTTCACCCGCCAAATCTTTCAAAACATTTTCTATGCATATTTCTAATGGAACGCCGAACTATGTGACTCATGGAATCTACTAGGAAAGTTAATCAGCGGAGGGGTTCCCAAGCCCCATGTCGTCTTACCTCATCAGTATACCTCGATCTCCTGTCATACTAGATTCTCTACAATTGGTACATCTTCTGGATGAACCAGCACTGACAGCTAAGCATGGCTAAGCAAGACACAGATATAAGCTCTAGCAGTGCACACAAGTCAAACCTAGTTATGCTAGGAGTAGTGGATCAGGTAATATAAGCTCAAAGGAAGTAATGCATCAGATAAGATACTCTATCTATCGATAAAAGACCATAGTAGAATAATATGCAACATGGCAAGAATGAAATACTTTTGAAATCATAGGATTTTATCATGTGTGGGGTTTTTCTTGCCTTGTTTGTTGATACCCATAGATCTTCGGAAGCCTTGTACTTGACTTGATTACAATTGGTTAAGTATTGTTCATCGATCTTCGATGGTGTTGATCTCGGTCTTTGATCTCGATCTCGATATCGTAATCTACAGGGAAGAAGCAAACACCAGAAAGAAAGTGGGAACAAAAATCAACACATGGCATCGATGCAATGCTCAAGCAAGGATGATGATATGACAAGTTCATTGGATCTTAAATGAAACCCTAGGGCATGATTGATCATTTTAATCAGGGCCTGAAGGTTACAAACCCTAGGACAAGGGAAACCCCGAAATACTTGTGAGGGGTTGATTTCGTTTTCTAATTAAACTTGCAATTAAATTTGTTGAATAATGCATGATTATGAGTCTATTGTAAAGATCTCATTTTTCTGAACATTTCGATATATTATTTGTATTTTTCTGAATTATAGAAATAAAGTTATTGATTTTACAAGATTAAACCTTTTTCGGAAATTATTAAAACAATTAAAACCCTTTATTGCGTCAGCATGACACATCGCTGATGTCACCACATCCTAACCCTACTCTTTTCTCACCGAGGACGAGGCTAGCCCTAGAGGCTGACTTGTGGGACCTGTGCCACGCGGGCACCACACGGTAGCCACGTGAGCACCACGTCACAACGATGGGCAGCGCGGTAGATGGTGGCCGGCAGCGACACTGGATAGCGCGCGGGGCTGTAGGGCTACGCGCGTTCGAATCAGCGCATCGAGATGGACCTAGTAGCGGCGGCGCTGCTGGCTACGTGCGTTCGAATCAATGACGTCAGCGAGGCGTGGGGAGGGCGGGATCAACGGCGAGCAGCGGTTGCCGGAGTCGGGGACAAGGGTCCGATTGTGGCGCCTGGGAGCTCCTCCGCTTTCGCTGACTGGGGCAAATGAACAAGAGGAACATGGCGGTTACAACCGTGGAGTCGGCTTGGCCTACGGATGCTGGAGACGGTGGCGCTGGCGAGCTCCTGTGAGCTAGGGTTTCGGCCAAGGCGGGGTAGAGCGAGGGAGGAAGGAAGAGGCGTGCTAGGGCTTCTCCATGGAGGCGTCGAGGTACTTGGAGGCGTCGGACGCGTCGGTGGCGCGCATCTTGGCGTGGTGCGTCGGGCGGACAGCGAGCGCGGTGCCAGCGAGCTGCTTCGGCGTCGCCGTCGAAGACGACGAAGCGGGGAGAAGGCCGAACCAGTATGAGGCCAGGGTGGGCCGGTCTGGGCCGTGCCTGGGCTGCTGGCGATGACAGATAGGGAGAAGGGGAAGAATTGGGCCGGCCTGTTAGGGTTAGTTGGCTCTTTTTTTAGAAAACCTTTTCCCTTTTTATTTTCTCACTTTTCCTTTTGTAAAATCATTTCAAATCTGTTTTGAAAACTTTCAAAATACCAGAGACTTTTATAAAACTAGTAAAATATCATGGGGCCCTCTTAGTCCATTTGGGCTCCACAATTTTGGCACTTTTCAAAATACAAAACCTTTTTGAATGCATTTCAGAAAGAGAGGGAAGGATTAGGTTTAGGGTTTTATTAACTTCCTCTTTGCATGCATTTTTATAGGATGATGCTCATGATCCACAAACAAACCCTAAAAACTATTTAAGTAAATCTGGGGCGTTACTCTTGGAGTTCGCAGCATAGAAAACAAAAAAATCCTACGATGGGAACTATACGCGAAGATCTATCTACTAGATACAAGCAACGGGTGGATATACATCCATAGAGAACTTACCCTCGAAGACAACAAAGCTTTGTTAAGGAGTTGGAACTCTTGGATGATGTAGTCGTCCACTTGCCGATCTCAAGATCATGATGAAGTCCAGCTGGTCCGGCTCTAGCACGTCCTTCAGATCCAGTTCCAGCAAGTCCAGCATCACCAAGTCCAGCACCGCAAAGCAGCGGTGCATCCGTGATCGCACACACGTCCGGTACCCCGACAACCTTCGTCCCTTGCTCCAGCAAAGCAGCGGAAGCAGCAACTCCTTTCCAGATAAAGCCACTGGGAACATGTATCTCGCTAATCTCCGATGAATATATCTCAGCGCTCCCACTTAATTTCTTGCAAATGCAAGTATCTTCATCATCTCCGATGAATTTAAAATCTTTTAACATTTTCATCATGGTGAAGATTCCAACTCCGCTATGCTAACTTCAACTATTGAAGTTTGCATGCCCTTTTAGCACCCTTTGAATTAACAAAACCCTTCGGATCGTGTCTTGTACACGTCCTAGGTAACCATTCTATTAGAAGAACATTGTTTTGTTTGTTCAACTACCATACATCAAATTATATGTAGTGGTTGCTACATTAATCCGTCAAGACTAAATATCGCTATGAAAGATCAAATCTTGTCATAGTCAACTCCTTGAACACTGTCGTAAACTACTTTCCGACATGTCGACTATTTCATAGATGTTAAACATCAATGTTTATTTCTTTATAAATCCAAACATGACCGATAGGCTTCACGCCTTTCCGGAGGGTCTTCCAAGTTCAGAAACTTGATTTCTCGTGTATGGATACTATCACGGATTCTATGACTTCTAGTCATTTTATGGAGTCAGGGCCCATCATCGCTTATTTGCATGTAGTCGGTTCATCATTGTCAAAACAATAACGACTTGCTTATCAAATCACACTATTTGATTCTTACCAACCCACACGGTTCAATAGGAACTCTAATCTCCGAGATCACAACCTTTGTAATCACTAGAGCCATGAGCATTGTGGCCGCCACGGGGACAGTTTCTGGCGCTGCGCTACTTAGCACATATAGCTAAGGTTCAACAACCTTATCAAACTTCTATTGTCCTCCCACTTAACTTTTCGCGAAAAATTCCTTCTCAAGAAACTTGACGTTCCAAGTAACAAACTCTTTTTTCCTCGATGTTATGGAGAAATTCCCAACAAATTCTTTGGAATAACCTACAAAGACGTGCTTATCCAACTTTGGTTGTAAACATTTTACTTATGCATAGCATACCAAAATTTAAGAAAAGACAATTCGTGTTTTATCCCAACCCATAACTTATATGGTGTCATTTCAACGGATCATGATGGTGCTCTTTTCAGTGTAAAAGCAGTAGTCTCTAAAGCTTCAATCCTTAAAACATAATGGCAGTTTTATAAATGACACATTTGATCTTACCATGTCAAACATGGTTTGATTTCATCTCTCGAATATGCCATACTCCTATGGTTTACCGGAAAACACAAATCATGGAACAATTCCTCAAATCTTAAGTGTTTTGCTAAACATGTAACTTAAATATCTTCCTTTATGATCAAAGCATAAACTCTTTTATTTTCTTGTTACATTGATTTTTCACTTCATCTTGAAAGTCTTTGAACAATTTTCAAATGTTTCATACTTCTTCCTTATTAAGTAAATATATAGATATATTCACTCAAATTTCTGCAGAAAGCATATAAAGCAAAAAAGATCCATCGCATATGGCTACATATAATGGACTATATACATCAATATGTATAATATCCAATAAGTTAGTCATCCGTTCCTCTTTGGCCTATGGACAGAGTTTCAATTATCTCGAGGAAAGTCTCACAAGCGTCAATTGATCAAAGCCAAAGACTCCAAAAAATCCATCAACATGGAGTTTCTTCATGTTTTCTTTCCAATATAATTTAAACAGCGATGTCACTTCATAAATGATCTTTCAATCATTTGTCTTGTGACATTTTAGCAATAGTGTTTATGGATGTGATTTCTCCCACTAGACTTGTAAAAGTTCATCCATCCTTTACGGAATACGGTAATTATTTGAACAACCATTGTTGTCATAATACCGGAAGAAAATAACAATTATTAAAACAAATCTTGAAGGCTAGGTTTGACGACAATGAAAAACACAATAACACTTTATTTCTTTTCCATGAACATCATCACTTATTCTCTTGCTAGTTACTTAGGCCATTGTAGTTCATGAATTGCGTTGTCCTGTATGACACTTCATACCAACCAATTCGGTCTCAAATACTGGTATCCAATACCTAAGAACCACATTGTTTAACAAGCAAGGAATACAACCATAACATGTATATCTTCTATATACCTAAGCTGGACATTTCCAACTTTTTCTTTTCTGCCAAATATTTTATAGATTCTCTTTCAGCAATTCCTTTTCATTTTAAAAGAATCTATCAACATCAATAGTGGTGTCATTCACATGACACATAGTACAAAGTGTATATAGTCAAATACTAATACCTTTGGACTTGCACTTTGAAGTGGATCACCATCATCAAATGTTTGGTATTCTTTCAAAAATCCATTCTTTAGTAATCTATTTGTGTAGTAAACATTTTACCTACATCTTCTATTCATCCTTATCATGAAAACTTTCATGATCAAGCTACTATAGCCTATAAGGAAGAATCGTGAGTATAATGTTAGTTCCCAAAAACCTTTTTGAGAGATCCGGATGCCTAGCATCTCCATCCTTTACAAATTCTCATAATATGAGAACATGTATTTTGCTAAATTATACTCTATCATAATGCAACCAAAACCATTGTTTCAAATATCACAATTTCTTCCACACATGATGGTTTCTGAAACAATTTTCAGCTCCTATATAATCTTGATATTAAAACAACTTTTGAATATCAATAATCATGGAGGCAAACGTGATACTTTAGATACTAACATTGGAATTCTTACTCTTGATTTAATACTACTTATTAAATTTCATGGAGTAAATAGAGTTCGCTGAAAGTTTGCAATAGGACTTATAAACTTTAAATTGACATTCAAAATAATATGATACCAGTTCGTAAAGTAATTATCCAGTATTCTATAGTTCTATTATCTCAATTAAAACTAAGCATAAGGTAGTGAACAGACGCCAATCACTACAACAAATTAGGAAAAATCACTTCGATTTAGTTTATGACAAATTGAGTTTGACTAATCCAAATTAGAAATGAACTCCCACTCAAAAACAACATCCCTCATGCCTTTTTGGTGATTACATGAACCAAATCCACTACACCACGTCCGATCATCACGTGAGTCGGTGTAGCTTCAAAGGCGAGCATCAATATGGGCATCATATCAACTATATGACTCATGCTTAACCTTTCGGTCCCTGTTCTGAGGCCATGTCTATACATGTTAGGCTCGCCAAGTAAGAACCTTAGTACTCGCATGTGTAAAACTGTCTTACACCCATTTGCATGAAAGCATAGAGTCGAGTACACCCGATCATCACGTGATGTCTCGAAACACGATCCATAAAACGGTGCATACTTAAGGAAGACCACATTTTATCTTGATATTTAAATGAGGGATGATCTTATAATGCTACTAAAACACCAAACTAGCAATGTAAGATGCAAACATCTAATGTGTAAAGTGGGTCGATATGGTCCATGCATTTTATCACCATCATATGCATCGTGGTATGATCTCTATCATTCCTTTATGTGTAAGGCCAAGGTATATAGAACTTACACGTTAAGTGTGTTGTAAGAGTATCTACCATACATCTACTTACAATATTACCATATCAAGACACTAGCCCAACAACAATCTAAACTAGACGCCTCTAATTTATCCATTGCAAGTTTCACGTGGCTTAGGGATTTCGGAGATAGAACCATTCTTATCTACGAACATGGAACCACAACCATGATAGCCAAGTTATTAGCAACTCGTTGTAAATCAGATATTGACTATAGTAGGAGAGACAGACACCCACCAGCCACTTATGCAAAACTAGTTGCATGTCAGTTGTGGAACCGGTCTCATGTGCGATGACATGTAAGGTTGGTCTGGGCCGCTTCATCCCACTATGCCACCAATATCAAAAATACATGAAAGATGCAATAACATGATCATCATCGCCCACATATAAACATATGTGTACTACCCGTGCAAAGCAACTACACATAGATGAGGCTCTGATACCAATGTTGGAGTTCGCAGCATAGAAAACAAAAAATTTCCTACGATGGGAACTATACGCCGAGATCTATCTACTAGATACAAGCAACGGGTGGATATACATCCATAGAGAACTTACCCTCGAAGACAACAAAGCTTTGTTAACGAGTTGGAACTCGTGGATGATGTAGTCGTACACTTGCCGATCTCAAGATCGTGATGAAGTCCAGCAGGTCCGGCTCCAGCACGTCCTTCAAATCCATCTCCAGCAAGTCCTGCACCACCAAGTCCAGCACCGCAAAGCAGCGGTGCATCCGTGATCGCACACACGTCCGGTACCCCGATAACCTCCGTCCCTCGCTCTAGCAAAGCAGGGGAAGCAGCAACTCCTTTCCAAATAAAGCCACCGGGAACATGTATCTCGCTAATCCGAGACCATGGGGAATAACTAGAGGGGGAGAGATATCCTTCACGAGGAGGTGTGAGTGTGAAGGTGTGAGAGGGGGGCCTTTAGTAGGAGGAGGGGAGGGTGTCCCTTCACCTCCCCCATTCATGTGGTGGTAACCCCCTCCACATTAAAATGCCCCTTCACATTATCTTTTAAAGTCTCCACCTTAAATGCATTAAATTTCTCCAAATTTAATGCTCTCTCATTTAATAAAACTCTTTTATTAATTTTATTCAGAATTTTGTTAATTACTTTAATTAAAAAACATTCACATAAAACCCCCTGCAACATTTCAATATTACATGCAGAACCAATTTCTGCAATTTCACCCGAAACAGTTTCGGTGTCTATTGAAATAATTCCAGCGCTTGCTTAATCTTTATATGAAACATATTTGGTCCTAAATGGTGTCGGTATCCCTTAAGTGTGTCACCCTATGGTTCGCGAATAATGCAGACATGGTCGAGACCCCTCTCTGATCAATAATCAGCAGCGGGACCTGGAGATCCGTACTGACTCCCACATATTCAACGATGACCCTTGTGATCCTGTGAACCTTTAACGTCGTAACTAAATCCCTTTGTCTTGCGATATATTACATGTCCGAGATTCGATCATTGGCATCCAAATACCTAGTTTGATCTCATTACCGATATGCACTCTTTTCTCGTTCCCGTGATATAACATTCTAGTGATCACATCACTTGCTTGCAAGCTATTTTAATGTGATATCACCGAGAGGGCGCAGATTATATCTATCCATCATCAGGATGGAATAATCCCACTCTTGATCCATGAGCCTCAACATAACACCTTCGTCGCACTGAACCCACCTTTATAGTCACCCTGTTATGGTGTGACGTTTGATGTTATCAAGATACTCTTCCAGTATTAGCAATTAACATGATCTCATGGTCTAAGGACTAAGATTACTTCGTATGATGTTATAGCAATATAATTATAATGACTCTGATCGTAATGCTATACTTCAGATGAATGTTCGTCACATCATTCCACCAATGTTGTGACCTCGTTATTAACAACGTCCAATGTCCATGATCAGGAAACCTTGACCATCTTGTTAATCAACGAGCTAGTTTATATGAGAGGCATTACTAGGAACTTTTTATTTTGTTTTTTAAACACGCATGTATTAATGTTTCCAATTAATACAATTATAGCATGAAAAATAAACATTTATCATTAACATGGAATAAGACAATGACCACTTTATTATTGCCTCTCGGGCATATTCCCTTCAGTCTCCCACTTGCACTAGAGTCAATAATCTAGTTTGAAAAACTTTGCGTATTGAACACCTATGGCTTTCTGGTGTTGCATATACGCGATTGCTAGTGGTTATCATAATCTCCGGATCTGACAGTTTCAGGTCCGTGTGTATTTGCATGTCTTTGCGTCTCTACGCATCACTCATTCTCAAATGAGATGGCATTGTATAAATTTGGTCCTTTGGTGAGACCTTTAGTTCGTTTGGGTTAAAATATGTTGATATTATTGTCATACAATATATCTTCATAGTATTAGCCCACTTTGAACCACACCTAGTTTGATAACAAACTACTTAACACAAATGCCATCCATTGCTGCTACTATAGCAGTCATATACTCAGCCTTTTGTTGTAGTATCCATCACAATGTTTCAACTTTGGAACTTATCCAAATTCATCATGGAACATCCTTTCCATTACATTGTGCCACCCATAGTCTGAATTGAGATAAATTTAATTTGTATCTTGTGACAAAACTAGTATCAATGTAACACTTTACAATGAACTACCTTTAACTATTTGTCACTTATACATGATATATTCTTAGTTCTTCCAAAGCTCATAAGAATATCTTTACTATCGTCCAATGATCATCTTATGAATCATTCTAGAATGTGCTCATAACATTTAGAGCAGAGGACATATTTGGATATATACATATCACGGTATAATCGATCAAAATCTTCATGTGATTTTACTCACCAAGTGTTGAAACACTTGAATCTTGATACAATCCTTACCATGCAGCAAGAACCTTTCTTGTTGTTTACATATTGAACCCTTTGAATATCTCATATATGTATGTCTGGCACAACCGTATTAGCGCCTCAATCTATCAATATAGATATTGATGCCAAATTATTCCGGTTTTGCCCAAGTCTTTCATCGAAATCTTATTTTAATGATATTCTTAACTTGTGTCAATACAAGATACATCATTTCCAATCAACAATATGTCCTCTACATAATGTATTAGAAATATATCTCAGCGCTCCCACTTAATTTCTTGCAAATGCAAGCATCTTCATCATCTCCGATGAATTTAAACTCTTTTAACATTTTCATCATGGTGAAGATTCTCCGCTATGCTAACTTCAACTATTGAAGTTTTCATGCCCTTTTAGCACCCTTTGAATTAACAAAACCCTTCGGATCGTGTCTTGTACACGTCCTAGGTAACCATTCTATTAGAAGCACATTGTTTTGTTTGTTCAACTACCATACATCAAATTATATGTTGTGGTTGCTACATTAATCCGTCAAGACTAAATATCGCTATGAAAGATCAAATCTCGTCATAGTCAACTCCTTGAACACTCTCATAAACTACTTTCCGACATGTCGACTATTTCATAGATGTTAAACATCAATGTCTATTTCTTTATAGAGCCAAACATGACCGATAGGCTTCACGTCTTTCCGGAGGGTCTTCCAAGTTCAGAAACTTGATTTCTCGTGTATGGATACTATCACGGATTCTATGACTTCTAGTCATTTTATGGAGTCAGGGCCCATCATCGCTTCTTTGCATGTAGTCGGTTCATCATTGTCAAAACAATAACGACTTGCTTATCAAATCACACTATTTGATTCTTACCAACCCACACGGTTCAATAGGAACTCTAATCTCCGAGATCACAACCTTTGTAATCACTAGAGCCATGAGCATTGTGGCCGCCACGGGGACAGTTTCTGGCGCTGCGCTACTTAGCACATATAGCTAAGGTTCAACAACCTTATCAAACTTCTATTGTCCTCCCACTTAACTTTTCGCGAAAAATTCCTTCTCAAGAAACTTGACGTTCCAAGTAACAAACTCTTTTTTCCTCGATGTTATGGAGAAATTCCCAACAAATTCTTTGGAATAACCTACAAAGACGTGCTTATCCAACTTTGGTTGTAAACATTTTACTTATGCATAGCATACCAAAATTTAAGAAAAGACAATTCGTGTTTTATCCCAACCCATAACTTATATGGTGTCATTTCAACGGATCATGATGGTGCTCTTTTCAGTGTAAAAGCAGTAGTCTCTAAAGCTTCAATCCTTAAAACATAATGGCAGTTTTATAAATGACACATTTGATCTTACCATGTCAAACATGGTTTGATTTCATCTCTCGAATATGCCATACTCCTATGGTTTACCGGAAAACACAAATCATGGAACAATTCCTCAAATCTTAAGTGTTTTGCTAAACATGTAACTTAAATATCTTCCTTTATGATCAAAGCATAAACTCTTTTATTTTCTTGTTACATTGATTTTTCACTTCATCTTGAAAGTCTTTGAACAATTTTCAAATGTTTCATACTTCTTCCTTATTAAGTAAATATATAGATATATTCACTCAAATTTCTGCAGAAAGCATATAAAGCAAAAAAGATCCATCGCATATGGCTACATATAATGGACTATATACATCAATATGTATAATATCCAATAAGTTAGTCATCCGTTCCTCTTTGGCCTATGGACAGAGTTTCAATTATCTCGAGGAAAGTCTCACAAGCGTCAATTGATCAAAGCCAAAGACTCCAAAAAATCCATCAACATGGAGTTTCTTCATGTTTTCTTTCCAATATAATTTAAACAGCGATGTCACTTCATAAATGATCTTTCAATCATTTGTCTTGTGACATTTTAGCAATAGTGTTTATGGATGTGATTTCTCCCACTAGACTTGTAAAAGTTCATCCATCCTTTACGGAATACGGTAATTATTTGAACAACCATTGTTGTCATAATACCGGAAGAAAATAACAATTATTAAAACAAATCTTGAAGGCTAGGTTTGACGACAATGAAAAACACAATAACACTTTATTTCTTTTCCATGAACATCATCACTTATTCTCTTGCTAGTTACTTAGGCCATTGTAGTTCATGAATTGCGTTGTCCTGTATGACACTTCATACCAACCAATTCGGTCTCAAATACTGGTATCCAATACCTAAGAACCACATTGTTTAACAAGCAAGGAATACAACCATAACATGTATATCTTCTATATACCTAAGCTGGACATTTCCAACTTTTTCTTTTCTGCCAAATATTTTATAGATTCTCTTTCAGCAATTCCTTTTCATTTTAAAAGAATCTATCAACATCAATAGTGGTGTCATTCACATGACACATAGTACAAAGTGTATATAGTCAAATACTAATACCTTTGGACTTGCACTTTGAAGTGGATCACCATCATCAAATGTTTGGTATTCTTTCAAAAATCCATTCTTTAGTAATCTATTTGTGTAGTAAACATTTTACCTACATCTTCTATTCATCCTTATCATGAAAACTTTCATGATCAAGCTACTATAGCCTATAAGGAAGAATCGTGAGTATAATGTTAGTTCCCAAAAACCTTTTTGAGAGATCCGGATGCCTAGCATCTCCATCCTTTACAAATTCTCATAATATGAGAACATGTATTTTGCTAAATTATACTCTATCATAATGCAACCAAAACCATTGTTTCAAATATCACAATATCTTCCACACATGATGGTTTCTGAAACAATTTTCAGCTCCTATATAATCTTGATATTAAAACAACTTTTGAATATCAATAATCATGGAGGCAAACGTGATACTTTAGATACTAACATTGGAATTCTTACTCTTGATTTAATACTACTTATTAAATTTCATGGAGTAAATAGAGTTCGCTGAAAGTTTGCAATAGGACTTATAAACTTTAAATTGACATTCAAAATAATATGATACCAGTTCCTAAAGTAATTATCCAGTATTCTATAGTTCTATTATCTCAATTAAAACTAAGCATAAGGTAGTGAACAGACGCCAATGACTACAACAAATTAGGAAAAATCACTTCGATTTAGTTTATGACAAATTGAGTTTGACTAATCCAAATTAGAAATGAACTCCCACTCAAAAACAACATCCCTCGTGCCTTTTTGGTGATTACATGAACCAAATCCACTACACCAAGTCTGATCATCACGTGAGTCGGTGTAGCTTCAAAGGCGAGCATCAATATGGGCATCATATCAACTATATGACTCATGCTTAACCTTTCGGTCCCTGTTCTGAGGCCATGTCTGTACATGTTAGGCTCGCCAAGTAAGAACCTTAGTACTCGCATGTGTAAAACTGTCTTACACCCATTTGCATGAAAGCGTAGAGTCGAGTACACCCGATCATCACGTGATGTCTCGAAACACGATCCATAAAACGGTGCATACTTAAGGAAGACCACATTTTATCTTGATATTTAAATGAGGGATGATCTTATAATGCTACTAAAACACCAAACTAGCAATGTAAGATGCAAACATCTAATGTGTAAAGTGGGACGATATGGTCCATGCATTTTATCACCATCATATGCATCGTGGTATGATCTCTATCATTCCTTTATGTGTAAGGCCAAGGTCTATAGAACTTACACGTTAAGTGTGTTGTAAGAGTATCTACCATACATCTACTTACAACATTACCATATCAAGACACTAGCCCAGCAACAATCTAAACTAGATGCCTCTAATTTATCCATTGTAAGTTTTACGTGGCTTAGGGATTTCGGAGATAGAACCATTCTTACCTACGAACATGGAACCACAACCAGGATAGCCAAGTTATTAGCAACTCGTTGTAAATCAGATATTGACTATAGTAGGAGAGACAGACACCCACCAGCCACTTATGCAAAACTAGTTGCATGTCAGTCGTGGAACCGGTCTCATGTGCGATGACATGTAAGGTTGGTCTGGGCCGCTTCATCCCACTATGCCACCAATATCCAAAATACATGAAATATGCAATAACATGATCATCATCGCCCACATATAAACATATATGTACTACCCGTTCAAAGCAACTACACATAGATGAGGCTCTGATACCAATGTTGGAGTTCGCAACATAGAAAACAAAAAATTTCCTACGATGGGAACTATACGCCGAGATCTATCTACTAGATACAAGCAACGGGTGGATATACATCCATAGAGAACTTACCCTCGAAGACAACAAAGCTTTGTTAACGAGTTGGAACTCGTGGATGATGTAGTTTTACACTTGCCGATCTCAAGATCGTGATGAAGTCCAGCAGGTCTGGCTCCAGCACGTCCTTCAAATCCATCTCCAGCAAGTCCTGCACCACCAAGTCCAGCACCGCAAAGCAGTGGTGCATCCGTGATCGCACACACGTCCGGTACCCCGACAACCTCCGTCCCTCGCTCCAGCAAAGCAGCGGAAGCAGCAACTCCTTTCCAAATAAAGCCACCGGGAACATGTATCTCGCTAATCCGTGACCATGGGGAATAACTAGAGGGGGAGAGAGATCCTTCACGAGGAGGTGTGAGTGTGAAGGTGTGAGAGGGGGGCCTTTAGTAGGAGGTGGGGAGGGTGTCCCTTCACCTCCCCCATTCATGTGGTGGTAACCCCCTCCACATTAAAATGCCCCTTCACATTCTCTTTTAAAGTCTCCACTTTAAATGCATTAAATTTCTCCAAATTTAATGCTCTCTCATTTAATAAAACAATTTTATTAATTTTATTCAGAATTTTGTTAATTACTTTAATTAACAAACATTCACATAAAACCCCCTGCAACATTTCAATATTACATGCAGAACCAATTTCAGCAATTTCACCCGAAACAGTTTCGGTGTCTATTGAAATAATTCCAGTGCTTGCTTAATCTTTATCTGAAACATATTTTCTCCTAAATGGTGTCGGTATCCCTTAAGTGTGTCACCCTACGGTTCGCGAATAATGCAGACATGATCGAGACCCCTCTCCGATCAATAATCAACAGCGGGACCTAGAGATCCGTACTGACTCCCACAGATTCAACGATGACCCTTGTGATCGTGTGAACCTTTAACGTCGTAAATAAATCCCTCTGTCTCACGATATATTACATGTCCGAGATTCGATCATTGGCATCCAAATATCTAGTTTGATCTCGTTACCGATATGCACTCTTTTCTCGTTCTCGTGATATAACATTCTAGTGATCATATCACTTGCTTGCAAGCTATTTTAATGTGATATCACCGAGAGGGCGCATATTATATCTATCCGTCATCAGGATGGATAAATCCCACTCTTGATCCATGAGCCTCAACATAACACCTTCGTCACACTGAACCCACCTTTGTAGTCATCATGTTATGGTGTGACGTTTGATGTTATCAAGATACTCTTTCGGTATTAGCAATTAACAAGATCTCATGGTCTAAGGACTAAGATTACTCCGTATGATGTTATAGAAATATAAACATAATGACTCTGATCGTAATGCTATACTTCAGATGAAAAGAGCATTTAATATAATGCCTCCAAAACCAAAGCCAAAAAAATGATTTTTGTTTGTGAAGTGGTGTGCATGTTTTAAAATCCCAAATCATGAAGCATGCATGAGAATATTGACTTGGTTGCATTGTAAAAACCTATGAGAAGTGAAAAATATCTCAAACCCTAAAACTCTAATTATTGGTTAACACTAAGAACAACACAATACTATGGATATACTCCATATTTAATTTATACAAAGGAACTTCTGTGAGGGCTAAAAAGATAAAGGACAAAATAATAAAACAATAGAGATTGGTTTCATCCAATTTGGAGCTTGGATAAGAAGTTATGAATTATTTGAGTATAGAATTAAGAAAGGCAATATTTGCTATTAAAGCCAAAGTGAATACATTTTGTTAGAAAAATTTGAGTTGGAAAGTAAATGTGTTCTGTAATGCCCTAAAAACCTAATTTGAGTTTTACAAATTTTTAGAAATTTGTTTGATTCAAATTGGATCATTAAATCAAAAGTTATTTAAGAAAACAGAAAAAAACTGAAGGAATAAAAAAACAGCAGTAGCAGTCGGCCCACAACCCTAGCCCACTAAGCCCACCCGGCACTCCCCTTTCCCCCTCTGTTTCTCACCATTCCCCCCTTCACCCCCTCTCACTGACACCGCGACCCCACTCCACGTCACCCTCCACCTCACCTTCTTCCATCGCGACGAACAACCCCTCTCCCTCCCTCCACCATTTCCAAATCGGCTCGAATTCGTGCGTTTGCGCAATTAATCTCCACTCCGACCCCTGCCCTCTTAACCGCCACCCCCTCCTCTCTGTTTTTCCTCAAACCCCACAACCCCGGAGCCACTAGGCTGCCGGGAATCAAGCTCGAACCACCACGGCCACCGACGAGCTCCGGCGAGGATTCCGGCGAGAACTCACTGCCCCGCGCCCTCCCCTCTGTCCTGTTAGCCTCGCCATGCTCTGGCGCGCCTACTGACAACGCCCATGCCTTTTTTCTGTGCCTAGGTCATCGCCAGGGTCATCACCGGAGCTTTTCTGCCGCCGTCGTTCTCCGACGAGTTCCGGTGAGTCGTAGGTTCCTGCCGCCCTCTTTTGGCCACAACCAGCTTCTACACGACCTGGCGCACCTCCCTAATGCCTTGTTTTCCCTGCTCGATCCCCAGGGTGACTCCTCCGTCTCGGAGACGCGAGCTCCACCGTCAGTAGGTACTCCGGCGAGGAATCCCCGGCGAATTTGAGCGCCCCTTCATGGACCGTGACCATCCCCGAGACCACCTCGACCGCGGCGATCGCTGGTAATAGTCCACGCACCCCCTACCCCGCTAGGACCATCGGAGCACCACCCTCCCGACACGCCGCCGCCACACGCAATCGCCAGTGCCGCCAGTCTGTGGTCGACATGCTGAGCGCCGTCCGATCTGTCGCCAGCGGCCAGGATTAGATCCTTAGCCGAAGCGGTACGGGCTAATCTGGATCACCCGTTGCCACTTATAATCCAATGGCCCACGTTGATCGATCCGCTCGAACCGGTACGAGCCAATAAGAACACGCCATGTAGGCCTGAGCATCTGTTTAAATTTGAAAATAGGCAGAATTTGTATTAAACTTAGAAATTCAATAACTTTTGATCCACAAATCAGAAAAATGCAAATTTGGTGTCTATGGATTCAGAAAAATGAGAGCTTCACTGCTGAGGCCTTATTTCACCCTTTGGATTCTTTAAAATATAAGTATTAGGAAGAACCTTGTTAGGAGTATTTTAACCATAAAAATTGTTTTGTAAATTATTTTTGGGTGAATCTTTTTGCTATGGATTGCAAATTGAACCCTCTGTCCAGTGAGACCAAAATATAAATTTGGTTCACTATACCTAATAGCATGGAAATTATTTAGTGAGTATAGCCTTTCTAAATGCTAGTAATTATTACTAATTGTTACAATTGCACAAATGGTTGCATTTGTAATCTTGCAATTATAAATTGTTCAGAAAACACTTAGTATTGTTCAAAACCTTGTTATAACAATTTGTACAATAAAAATTGCCATCTTGCATGCTTACATATTTTGCATGATTTTTGCATTGCAATTAGTGTTGATCTTGTACATGTTTTGTCTTGGTTGTTTTGTTTGATAGATTGTGTGGATTGCCAAGTGTGTTACTGCAAAGAATGTACCAACACCACCAACTACTAAGGCAAGTGACACTATCATCCATGTCCTACTATTTTCATTACACTTATTGGATTTTTTGTAGTTTGCATGATAGGATTACTATGATACTATGTTATGCTATGTCATATTTAGGATATCCTTTATATCTTCCTTAGTGGAAATACTTTAGTTGTAGTATGCTTAGCCCTGCTATAGATTCAGGGTGGAATATACCTTATTGTGATTATATGAAGTGTTGGAAAAATATATGTTTTATATAATAAAACAAGTACTCAATGAATCACCTGGGTGGAATGTGGATACTTAGTTGAGAATAAGGTGGCAACGAAGGGAACCATGTCTATGGCTATCTCTTTCGTGTGTGCACTAGGAGAAAACCACCCAGGAACTTAGAGATTGAACATGCTTCTCGTACAGTGGCTTTCGTGTACAGCCACATGCCAAATGGGCTCTGGCCTAGTCAATTACATAGTGGGAGACCCATGCATTGGTACCTCTTCAGACTTAACTTGAATTATGCATTGGAGGTTTATCCTTGCATTGGTGCCTGGTAGATGTGCTGGCATTATGTATTGGGAGGACTTCTATGGAAAGACTTTGTCACATTCTCGATCTGTCGATACTCCATCTTGGTGAGTACTAATCCAGCGGCCACTAGTGGCGTCAAGACGAGATTGTGTCTTGTGGGTATAGTGTACAACTTGTGCAGAAGATTAAATTCTAAGTACTTAGCCGTGTCCCCGGTTATGGACAACTCTGAGCAACTAAGTCCTGAAGCTATGGACGATCTCGACATTCTAATTTCTCAAAGTAAAAACTTGATGGTGTCAACAAGGGATTAGAAGAACTTGGAGTTTGCCAAGGAGTTCAGATAGTTATGGAAAGATGAAAAGTAATTTGCAAAGATAGGATAAAACCATGTTGCTTTCTGCAAATAAGCATAAGCTCTACTTAGCCAAATATGCATGTAGTGATAGTCCAACTTATATTTGCAAACTAGTGACACTTGCCAATACATTCAAATTATTGACCCTTTTTTGGCTGCAACCTATCATGTTGCAGGTTATTCTATTGATGAGTGTGGCTTGATGATAGAGGTTCTGAGTCTACACCCAACATGTTTGCCTGTGGCACATGAAGATGAAGGACTCCACGCTTTACTTGTATTTTGCTGCTTTGTATAAGATAGCCTATGGCTATGAGTATGTAATAAAGTATTCATATTTTGGATCATGCGATGTAAAATGACCTTTGTATCTTGATATTACATCTTAAACTGTGGGTGCTAGCTATTCGATCCAGGGACTAGCACCGTAATCACAGGGATCAAACCATGCCAGGTTTGGGTCTTTATAGATGGTATCAGAGCACTATGTTGCCTGTAGGTTCGTAACCCTAGGAATTGGACAAACCCCTTGTTAGGAATGAACTTATATTTTTATATTTATTAGATTTTTTCGTATACCTTGATCATTCTTTATTGAATCTCTTCTCCTTCAAACTTGTAGAGGACCAGCCTTTGCTTTCTCCAAGGACCTTGAGGATGGATCATGCCAACAAGGAGATCAAGATACAAGTTGTGACAAGTCCTCGAGCTTGCAAAATATGTGGAGAAGTAGGCCACACCTCTAAGGAACATCAAGATCAATGTCCCTTTTGTGATCACAACCATCCAGTTGGAGAATGCCCCACATCTCAAGTTACTTGTTACCTATGTGAAGGAACCAACCACATTCCTGCCAAGTGCCATCTCGACTTCATAGTGCAACAAGTGAAAGAACAAGTCAAGGATGGAATGTATCAAGCTCTTAGGAAGAAAGAAGAAAACCTTAGCCATATCATCTGCTCCAAATGCAAGAAAGAAGGACACAATATCAATGAATGCCCAGAGAAGCAAGTTCAAGAAAACCACAACAACACTTCAAGAAAAGGTACTCGGGACATGACAAAAGTGTTTTGCCATCGCTGCCAGAAGATAGGACACTTCCCCGATGATTGCCCAACTCGAAAGAGAGCTCCCACTGATGTTATCATAGTGCGACCCATGAGACATTAGATTGCCTACCAATTATCATGTTCGAGTTATCGATATCATGTTAGCGTATGGATCATGCCAACCTATGTGGTATGACTATACTAGGTTGCTTGTTTCAAGAAAACTTGTTGTTTTCTTCTATAATGAGTTAAAGTCAGAAGTTGCTAAGTGATTGGTTGCTTGATGAATGTTTGATTGAACTTGTTTGTTTTGGGTTGAGTGTGTTAGAACTCCCTTAGACCTATGTATCTATCATTACTTATCCCTATTAAACTAACAGATGCCTCCAAGACGCGCCAACGACCATGATAACAATGGAGACAACAACAACAATGAAAATGAGATGCTACAGATGATGACTGCACAGACTCAACTAATGCAGATGATGACACAATTCATGACAACCATCAACAATAAGAATCAGAACAACAACAATCCACCACCTCTGGATATGCTCACTAGATTTCTGAGGTTGAGACCTGCAAAGTTCTCTGGTACTTCTGATCCAATGGAAGCTAATGACTGGTTACGTTCAGTAAACAGGGATCTAGTGACTGTTGGATGATCTGATGCTGAGAAAGTGAGATTTGCGGCACACTTGCTTGAAGGCCCTGTAGCTACATGGTGGGACAACTTTCAAGTCACTCACCCCATTGAAGAAGTGACTTGGGAAATATTTGAAGATGGCTTTCACACTAATCATATCTCTTCAGGCATGATTAGCCTAAAGAAGAAGAGGTTCACAACCTTAAACAGCGGCACCGCAGCATTGCTGAATATATTGAAGAATTCAACAATCTATCACGTTATGCTCCAGATGATACTGATATTGATGCTAAGAGGAAGGAAAAGTTCCTAGATGGACTGAATGATGAACTTTCCGTGCAATTATCAGTTGCTTATGTTCCAACTTATCAATCACTGTGTGACAAAGCTAGAATCTTAGAGAGTAAGAAGGACAAGGTTGAGGATAGGAAGAGGAAGCATAGCTTTGACAAATATCACTCAGGATCATCACAGAATATGCGTTCATTCAGAAAGGACAACGGGGATTCTGGATCACATCATCATGAAGGAAATGGACATAATCACCATCACCACAATAATCACCACATCAACAATGGAAGTGGTAGTAACAATGTGAATGGTACTAACAATGGAGGTAACCTTGGTCAGAACCAACATAATGATCCCAAGAAAGACATTAGCCAGTTGAAGTGTTACAATTGTAAGCAACTTGGACACTTTGCAGCAGACTGTCCTGAGAAGAAGAATAATAAGAATATTGGAGACTCTAATGGGAGCAATTCCAATGTGACCCAGAAAGGACATGTGAACCACATCAACATGTATAGAACCCTTGAAGAACTAGATGGTGTGGATGGTAAGCTTTAGCTAACTCAATTCAGTGGTAGAAGAATCTCAAGATGGAGAAATGTAAACAACCTTTGGATGTCAATCATTATACCCTTAGCCAAGTGAATCATCAATGCAACCCAACAAAGCTTCCTTTCAAGGGTGGTAGCACCCAAGTTATCCTAAAACCCAACCTATTCTTTCTAGCCTTCTCGAATCTCGGGACGAGATTCCTTTTAAGGGTGGTAGTCTGTCACATCCCAAAATTTTCCAAATTTTGAAATGTGAAAATTTTAAACAAAATGAAGAACCAAGTTCTTTGAAATTTCAGAAGGAACAAAAACTTTTGGAACATTTAATATAATGCCTCGAAAACCCAAGCCAAACAAAATGATTTTTTTTGTGAAGTGGTGTGCATGTTTTAAAATCCAAAATCATGAAGCATGCATGAGCATCTTGACTTGGTTGCATTTTAAAAACCTAAGAGAAGTGAAAAATATCTCAAACCCTAAAACTCTAATTATTGGTTAACACTAAGAACAACACAATACTATGGATATACTCCATATTTAATTTATAAAAAAGAACTTCTGTGAGGGCTAAAAAGATAAAGGACAAAATAATAAAACAATAGAGATTGGTTTCATCCAATTTGGAGCTTGGATAAGAAGTTATGAATTATCTGAGTATAGAATTAAGAAAGGCAATATTAGCTATTAAAGGCAATATTAGCTATTTGGTTAGAAATTTTTTAGTTGGAAAGTAAATGTGTTCTATAATGCCCTAGAAACCTAATTTGAGTTTTACAAATTTTTAGAATTTTTTTTGATTCAAATTGGATCATTAAATCAAAAGTTATTTAAGAAAACAGAAAAAGAAAAAGAAAAACTGAAGGAATAAAAAAAACAGCAGTAGCAGTCGGCCCACAACCCTAGCCCACTAAGCCCACCCGGCACTCCCCTTTTCCCCTCTGTTTCTTACCGTTCCCCCCTTCACCCCCTCTCACAGACACCGCGACCCCACTCCACATCACCCTCCACCTCACCTTCTTCCACGGCGACGAACAGCCCCTCTCCCTCCCTCTGCCGTTTCCAAATCGGCTCAAATTCGTGCGTTTGCGCAATTAATCTCCACTCTGACCCCTGCCCTCTTAACCGCCACTCCTCCTCTCCGTTTTTCCTCAAACCCCACAACCCCGGAGCCACTAGGCTGCTTGGAATCAAGCTCGAACCACCGCGGCCACCGACGAGCTCCGACGACGATTCCGGTGAGAACACACTGCCCCACGCCCTCTCCTCTGTCCTGTTAGCCTCGCCATGCTCTGGCGTGCCTACTGACAATGTCCATGCTTTTTTTCTTTGCCTAGGTCGTCGCCACGGTCATCACCGGAGCTTTTCTGCCGTCGCTGTTCTCCGATGAGTTCCGGTGAGTCATAGGTTCCTGTCGCCCTCTTTTGGCCGCAGCTAGCTTCTACACGACCTGGCGCACCTCCCTGATGCCTTGTTTTCCCTGATCGATCCCCAGGGCGACTCCACCGTCTCGGAGACGCGAGCTCCACCGTCGGTAGGTACTCTGGCGAGGAATCCCCGGCGAATCTGAGCGCCCCTTCATCGACCGCGACCATCCCTGAGACCACCTCGACCGCGGCGATCGCTGTTAATAGTCCATGCACCCCCTACCCTACTAGGACCACCGGAGCACCACCCTCCCTACACGCCGCCGCCGCATGCAGTCGCCAGCGCCTCTAGTCTGTGGTCGACACGCTGATCTGTGGTCGACACGCTGAGCGCCGTCCGATATGTCGCCAGCGGCCAGGATTAGATCCTTAGCCAAAGCGGTACGGGCTAATCTGGATCGCCCGTTGCCACTTATAATCCAATAGCCCACGTTGAATGATCCGCCTAAACTGGTACGAGCCAATAAGAACACGCCACGTAGGCCTGAGCGTCCGTTTAAATTAGAAAATAGGCAGAATTTGTATTAAACTTAGAAATTCAATTACTTTTGATCCACAGATCAGAAAAATGCAATTTTGGTGTCTATGGATTCAGAAAAATGAGAGCTTCACTTCTAAGGCCTTATTTCACCCTCTAGCGTCTGTAAAATAGAAGTTGAAAGCAGAATCTTTTTAGGAGTATTTTAACCATTAAATTTGTTTTGTAAATTATTTTTGGGTGAATCTTTTTGCTATGGATTGCAAATTGAACCCTCTGTCCAGTAAGACCAAAATATAAATTTGGTTGACTATACCTAATAGCATGGAAATTATTTAGTGAGTATAGCCTTTCTTAATGCTAAAAATTATTGCTAATTGTTACAATTGCACAAATGGTTGCATTTGTAATCTTGCAATTATAAATTGTTCAGAAAACACTTAGTATTGTTCAAAACCTTGTTATGATAATTTGTACAATAAAAATTGCCATCTTGCATGCTTGCATATTTTGCATGATTTTTGTATTGCCATTAGTGTTGATCTTGTACATGTTTTGTCTTGGTTGTTTTGTTTGATAGATTGTGTGGATTGCCAAGCCTGTTACTGCAAAGAGTGTACCAACACCACCAACTACTAAGGCAAGTGACACTATCATCCATGTCCTACTATTTTCATTTGACTTAGTGGATTTTTTGTAGTTTGCATGATAGGATTACTATGATACTATGTTATGCTATGTCCTATTTAGGATATCCTTTATATCTTCCTTAGTGGAAATACTGTAGTTGTAGTATGCTTAGCCCTGCTATAGATTCAGGGTGGAATATACCATATTGTGATTATATGAAGTGTTGGAAAAATATATGTTTTATATAATAAAACAAGTACTCAATGAATCACCTGGGTGGAATGTGGATACTCAGTTGAGAATAAGGTGGCAACGCAGGGAACCATGTGTATGGCTATCTCTTTCGTGTGTGCACTAGGTGAATACCACACAGGAACTTAGAGATTGAATATGTTTCTCGTATAGTGGCTTTCGTGTACAGCCACATGCCAAATGGGCTCTGGCCTAGTCAAGTACATATTGGGAGACCCATGCATTGGTACCTCTTCAGGTTAACTTGAATTATGCATTGGAGGTTTATCCTTGCATTGGTGCCTGGTAGATGTGCCGGCATTATGTATTGGGAGAACTTCTATGGAAAGACTTTGTCACATTCTCGATCTGCCGGTACTCCATCTTGGTGAGTACTAATCCAGCGGCCACTGGTGGCGTCAAGACGAGATTGTTCTTATGGGTAAAGTGTACAACTTCTGCAGAAGATTAAATTCTGAGTACTTAGTCGTGTCCCCGGTTATGGACAACTCTAAGCAACTAAGGCCTGAAGCTATGGAAGATCTCCACATTCTAATTTCTCAAAGTAAAAAATTGATGGTGTCAACAAGGTATTAGAAGAACTTGGAGTTTGCCAAGGAGTTCAGACAGTTATTGAAAGATGAAAAGTAATTTGCAAAGATAGGATAAAACCATGTTGCTTTCTGCAAATAACGGTAAGCTCTACTTAGCCAAATATGCATGTAGTGATAGTCCAACTTATATTCACAAACTAGTGACACTTGCTAATACATTCAAAGTATTGACCCTTTTGTGCCTGCAACCTATCATGTTGCAGGTTATTCTATTGATGAGTGTGGATTGATGATAGAGGTTATGAGTCTACACCCAACATGTTTGCCTGTGGCTCATGAAGATGAAGGACTCCATGCTTTACTTGTATTCTGCTACTTAGTATAAGATAGCCTATGGCTATGAGTATGTAATAAAGTATTCATATTCTGGATCATGCGATGTAATATGACCTTTGTATCTTGATATTACATCTTAAACTGTGTGTGCTAGCTATTCGATCCAGGGACTAGCACCGTAATTATAGGGATTCAAACCAAGCCAGGTTTGCGTCTTTACAATTTAACTCATGAATGAGTGTTTAGAAATGACTCTAAGATGAAAAACATGAAACACATCAAGGTAACAGGGGAAACAAAAGGAGAAGGTTTCAAGGTGATAGATAGTTGGTCTTCATAACGATTGAGACCATGGAGCTTCAGAAGGGTGTAGGCTTCTAAAAAGGAAAGCTTACAATGGAAAGAACATGACCACAGACTTCAAAGGATGAAACTCTACTAGACGGCTTAAGTAGAGATTTCACAGGTACAAAGATACGGATGACCAAGCTATTGATCTACTTTTGATACAGAAGGGTCACTCTTCGTTCAACAGAAGGCCAAGACAGAAAGGTGTTTGGTGGCGAGGATTCGTAAGAGTCACAAGGAGCATGTAGCAAGAGAAACTTATGATTACTAAAATCATAGTCACTCTTAAACATGATTGAAAAACTAAGGAAACCTTTATTCATCCAAATTTACCAAAATCTTTGCTAAAGATGGTGATATCACTTTACACCACCAGGATGATTAAGTAAGAAGATTCCCGACGACATGAGGAAAAAGAAACTTGAAACTCAGACTTCAATTACTTGGCACAACAAGATGCTTGCCAACATAAGAGGGTCTGGAGGATCGACCGAGAGACATTTAGCAACACTACTTTAAATGTTCTCCTTGATGTTCGAGAAAGCAGACATCAAGTAAAGGCCGGACTTTGGTTACAAAGGAAACCATAAGCACATCTCCTATGATTAATTATAGAAGAAGCCTCATGAAGAGTGGTTGTTACTACTGATTCAAGAGAATTTGATAATAGGCTTTCCGACTAGTTGTGTCAACCATTACATCAATCATGTCGGAGTTACATAGAAACCTATGCCAAAACCTTGAGGAACACCAACCGTATATCTGCTTGAGATTCAGATTTGTCTAAGTGGAATGATCCTTCAGACTCATCATGTCTGAATAGATAGTTTGCAACATTTACCGTAAAGGTAAAGTTACTAGATTCTCAAGACATGGACTACAATGTGAAGATCCAAACGACTGAGCTACGTTGCTAGACCAATGTATTAACAATTGTCAGGGGACAACTTCTTATACATCAAGTACTTACAACAGAATACACATGTGTCCTTAAGATACAGAGTTAACTTTACTCAAATCCACGGCGACATCTTTCGACAATTACCTGTGAATCAGAGAAGGTTACTTCTAACATCCATAACACATACTTCAAGATAACTCGAAGCTGGTTCTCAAAAGTTTTCCAACATTAATGCTAAATGTTTCATATGAATCTATTCTAGCATGGAGAAAATAAGGATATTATCGATGGGCTAAACAACAAACTTATCGAGATACTCCAACATGATAGACCTATATGTAGTATGAACGAGGTAGAGTATTGGTCAGACCAAGGAACATGAAGATGTACTCAAGTTAAACATCATGAATAACAACATCATCAAGACAGTCCTTGGAACTGGGTTTGATTCGACGATAACCCAAATCAAATCAAAGGTGGGGACGATAATATCTCCACGAAGGAAACACTATCTTTCTTCAACACGAGCAAAACTAGACATCCCTTTAAGAGGAACTAAGTCAGATAGAACTTTTGTCTTACAACTATCCAAGTTGTTGTTTAAGCTCAGCCAACTAGTTTAGGGGCATCCAGTACGGATCCTTGGAGAAAGGAGTAGTTCAGCGAACTAGCTTGCTCAAGAACTTGATAAACACGGTCATGTGGCAACATGGAAATACTTATAGGAGACATCTAGAATATCACAAACCACCGATATATCGTTTAGTTTGAGAGGGGGAACTTTCTTGGTAAGGCAAGAAGACATAGTCTCAGAGTTTCGGGATAAGCCTAACTCTTTGACCGAGGAGAGTGTACCAGAATAACGGACTTGGTAGCACAATCATCCTTTTCTTAGTGATAGGGTTAACCAATCACGCTAAGAACTAGACAAAAGTCCTTGGAGTTCAAAGCAATAAGAATTGCTAAGAATCTCAGATGACCACACTATTATGCACACGCATCATTCACGAGAGCGAAAGCTCAGAGGAAGTGTGGGTAATAATATGTAAGAGCATCACTTCATTAAGGGGTCATGAAACTCATCACGACCTCTTAGTATATAAGAGTGTGACACTCTAAGGTAGAATAAATAGAAGCTAATCATTGCCTCTTAATCTGCGGACTACAACACTTTGGATTGGTCCTAGCTATGACGAGGTACTGGAGTTTGTTTCTCCTGACATTCTGATAGGGTTTGTCATGATGGACCACAAGAGTATCTTGCATTGGTAGACACCAATGCACAATATTACTTGGCTACCAACTGGTAAACAAAGGTCGAAAAACAACAAGGGGAAAAGGAACATGCTCAGGATAGAATCCCAAGATGTGGATGCATAGATTATCAATCCTCCGAAAAGCAATGCATAGAAGGGAAGGTGTGGTAGAGTCACGAATATTGAGGTGAGACTCATGAGGAGTACTATTGTCGTGATCTATTTGGTTCCATTAAAGAACATCTGCCATAGCTAGTGGTAAGGGAAGTCCTATGTTATCGCAATTTAATCGTGACAAAGACCACAAGCTTGAAGGCTAGAATTGTAGTACCAACCATCCGAGGTAATGTTTTAACATTAACGACAGGGACAAAGGAATGGACCTTGGGTTAAAGATCAGCTTCATGTACAAGATTCATAACACCAGAATCCAGCACAATCCTGGATCTTCAGTTCAAGTCCAGGGGTTAAAACCCGAGAAAGAAGTAACTACTACTTGAGTGACATAGCGTACACTGCAAGACAATAATCACAAGGTAGCTTCCAAGAGAAGAAAGAACTTCTGAAGTACCCAAACAAATAAAAAGGAGGCACACGAGGAAAAAGGAAATATCGAAGCCTAGAATAGAACACTGTCAATCCTACAATATAATATTGTGGGCCCATAAGGTAGAGAGATCATGATGGGAAGGAATCTCTCAGACAAATGGAGCAAATGGAACACAAAGACCACCACACACACAACTCTAGAGAACTCAACACTAGGTCAGCTCGCTGAGAAACGGCATGCCTGGAAGGTACCTAAGCTTTGAAACACTAGACAAGATAGCAAAACCTTTTTAAAGTCAACACAAGATAAGCTGACCCAGAGTAAGAGCAAAACTGGATAAGGAGAAAAAAAGCATACTAGAGTTTTTGCATATACTTTTCATCTTTGAAAATAGTTTTCACAAGCACTAGACTCAACATCAACCAATAGGAAGGTTTTCCTATGGTCGGTACTGCTCTGATACCAAGAACTGTGAACCCCCAGGATCAGGGTTAAACAAATCCATACCTTAGCCTGACATAAGCTTAACCTAGAGATCGAGGATATCCAGTGAGAAATCGGTAACACAATAGTAACCCTGCAACACAAAAATTATTACAACGAGCTCATAACTGAGTGAAGAACCAAAATATTACAAGCAGAGGTCACTGACCACAAACATCAAACAAGAGAAGGAAATTTATGCTATTAAGTATAGCAAACTTAACAAATGGCCTAAGAGGAATCAAGCATAATGATAATGTCCCAGTCCATAGATTCCAGGCTGACGGCTGGGAACCCCAAGCTACTCGTCAGTGTCGATGTTGCATCAAACTCGTCTTCAGGGGAACACTTATTCTGCTACAAAAGTATCAACAAAGCAAGGGTGAGTACAGGGTGTACTCTGCAAGACTTATGGCTGGTGGGGTTATTTTGCATAAAGCCATCTTTCTTTATAAATCAAGAGGGAGAAGAAGCTCGTCTACTCAGAACATTTTAAAAGGGGATAAGAGAGCGACATCTCTGAAGAATTGATCATCATCTTGATATCCACCAAAGTAATCCTCATCTCAAAACTAGGATCACCCCCTCGTACCCAAGAGGAAACATCCTTAAGCACACGTTGAACCTCCAAGTTTTACGATTAGGTTATAGTTCTCTATGATCTTAGAATTTGGTCACCAAGCATTCATAACTGTGAACAGGGTTTTTCTAAAAGATTTAACCCTGTAGGGGTGTACAACTTTACCCACACGTACCAACCGACTCTTAATGCCACTAGATAAGCCCTCTTCCTTGGAAGGCCGGCAGAGGGTGGTTGGCCACGAACTTTACCTTGCTTTCGCCGAGACCATGAGTCACGCCCTACGGATAGTTCTGCCGTAACGGTTCAAATCCCGAAGCAGGTACCTTGAGATGTGAGGCGAGGTTGGTTTACCAGTGGCTCCATCGACCCCAAGCAACCCCGGCCACGCTTACCTACCTGTTATGATGCACCTTCACCCGCCAAATCTTTCAGAACGTTTTCTATGCATATGTCGAATGGAACGCCGAACTATGTGACTCATGGAATCTACAAGGCAGGTTAATCAGTGGAGGGCTTCCCAAGCCCCATGTGGTTGTACGCTCGTCTTGGTCCAAAGGCAAGAACTCGGTTCCTAGTAGTGGCGAGCATGGGACTAGAAAAACCACATCCCATCGTGGCCTCCCATACAAGCCTTAGCATGTTTAACCTTTACGACTGATCTTACCTCATCAGTATACCTCGATATCCTGTGATACTAGATTCTCTACAATTAGTACATCTTCTGGATGAACCAACAATGACAGCTAAGAATGGCTAAGCAAGACACCGATATAAGCTCTAGCAGTGCACACAAGCCAAACCTAGTTATGCTAGTTGTAGTGGATCAGGTAATATAATCACAAAGGAAGTAATGCATCAGATAGGATACTCTATCTATGATAAAAAAACCATAGTAGAATCGTATGCAACATGGCAAGAATGAAATACTTTCGAAATCATAGGATTTTATCATGTGTGGGGTTTTGCTTGCCTTGGTTGTTGATACCCAGATATAAATCTTTGGAAGCCCTGTACTTGACTTGATTACAGTTGGTCAAGTATTGTTAATCAATCTTCGATGGTGTTGATCTCGGTCTTCGATCTCGATCTCGATATCGTATTCTACCAGGAAGAAGCAAACACCGGAAAGAAAGGGGGAACAACAATCAACACATGGCATGATGCAATGCTCAAGCAAGGATGATGATATGACAAGTTTATTAGATCTTAAATGAAACCCTAGGGCATGATTGATCATTTTCAACAGGGCCCAAAGGTTACAAACCCTAGGACAGGGGGAACCCTGGAACACCTATGAGGGGTTGATTTTGTTTTCTAATTAAACTTGCAATTAAAGTTGTTGAACAATGCATGATTATAAGTCTATTGTAAATATCTCTTTTTTTTGAACATTTCGATATATTATTTGTATTTTTCTGAATTACAGAAATAAATTTATTGATTTTACAATATTAAACCTTTTTCTAAAATTATTAAAACAATTAAAACCCTTTATTGCATTAGCATGACACATGGCTGACGTCGAGTCCTAACCCTACTCTTTTCTCATCGGGGTAGAGGCTAGCCATAGAGGCTCACCGGTGGGACCTGTGCCACGCGGGTAGCACGTGGTAGCCACGTGAGCACCACGTCACCACGACGGGCGGCGCAACAGACGGTGGCCGGCGGTGACGCTGGAGAGTGTGCGGGGCTGTGGGGCTACGTGCGTTCGAATCAACGCATCGAGACGGACCTAGTAGCGGCAGTGCCGTTGGCTATTGGTCATCGGAGTGGCCACCTCGATTGCGATTGGCGGCTGACAACGACGGTGACTGACGCAGGGACCATCCAAAGAGGTAGGAGAGGCGAGGAGGGGTGCCTGAGCACCATTTGCTCATCCTGGTTGCGTCAATGACATCGGGAAGAGGCCGGGATCGATGGCGAGCAGCGGTTGCCGGAGTCTGGGATGAGGGTCTGATTGTGGCGCCTGGGAGCTCCTTCGCTTGAGCTGACTGGGGCAAACGAATAAGAGGACCATGGCGGTTCCAACCATGGCATCGCCTAGGCCTAGGGATGCCGGAGACAGTAGCGCCGACAAGCTCTTGTGATCTAGGGTTTCAGCCGAGGCGGAGTAGAGCGAGGGAGGAAGGAAGAGGCATGCTAGGGCTTCTCCACGGCAGCGTCGAGGTACTTGTAGGTGTCGGACGCGTTGGTGGCGCGCATCTTGGTGCGGTGCAACGATGGACAGCGAGCACTGTGCTAGCAAGCTGCTTCGGCGTCGCCGTCGAAGACGACGAAGCGGGGAGAAGGCCAAACCGGTACGAGTCCAGGATGGGCCGGTCTGGGCCACGCCTAGGCTGCTGGCAGCGACAGATAGGGAGAAGGGGAAGAGTTGGGCTGGCCTGTTAGGGTTAGCTGGCTCTTTTGTTTTAGAAAACCTTTTTCCCTTTTTATTTTTTCACTTTTCCTTTTGTAGAATCATTTCAAATATGTTTTGAATACTTTCAAAATACTAGAGACTTTTATAAAACTAGTAAAATATTGTGGGGCCCTCTTAGTCCATTTGGGCTCCATAATTTTGGCAGTTCCCAAAATACAAAATCTTTTTGAATGCATTTCAGAAAGAGAGGAAAGGATTAGGGTATAGGGTTTTATTAACTTCCTCTTTGCATGCATTTTTAGAGGATGATGCTCATGATGCACAAAAAACCCTAAATACTATTTAAGTAAAATTGGGGCATTACAAAATCGTCCATATAATACTGAAATGAAATTATATTACTTCAGACACATGCATAGATGCATGTTATTGGTCTAGTCTCACCATTGTACCTGTACCTCGCATGGTAGAGAGCACGGCCAGACAAGAGCTAGGTACCTTGTTAGGGCTGTTCTCCGCATTAGACATTCCTAGCCTACAGAGTCCAAAAATGCTACCTTATTCTCTTAAAACAAAAATTCCTAACATATAGATATCATTCAGGTCAACGGGAGGTACTAGGGAGGACACCAGAGCGGCTCGTGCAACAGCGGTCGAGGGCATCGGAGCGGTTCACACAGTCACGGCCGAGGGCGTCGGAGAGGTTCACGCATCCGTGGTTGAGGGTGCTGGAGAGGTTCGTAGCGACAGTCGAGGTCGCCACAGAGGTGATGGGTGAATCTAAGATCTAGAGGTGGGGAGTGATAGTGCGATCTAAAGTTGGGCGATTTGTAGGGGTTCCGTGTATGAAAACAATAATTTTTACCCTATGCCCCTGAACTCCTGATGTTGCTAGGACCTATCTATTAGTAATACTGTAACGGGAGGGGCATTTCGTGAACTTACCATTGAAGACCGAAAATCGTTGTCAATGCTCAGGAGAGCGTGGTTGATGTAGACGAGCCAAAGCAGACCTCAAGGTCGTGATGAAGTCCTTGCGCTCCTGGGGCTCCAACGACTTGAGTGCCTCAAGTGTGACACCTCGCAGGGAGTTACACATGTCCGGTGCCTCATGATGACTCCCGCTTCCCTGATCCAGCAGCTGTTGCGGAAGTAGACCTCCTGGATCCGAATCCCGCAGCGCGACGGTGCTCCACGGTGAAGATGTCTCTCGTTCGCGCGATCCGAATTTGGGACCACGGTGACGAGATAGAGAGAGAATATCAATTGAAGGTCTCCCCAAATGTGAGGAATCCTTTTATTGAATATTGTGTGTATTTATCTGGCCAAATACCACCACTATATATAGGGGGAGGGGAGGTACTACCTCCCTCAATGTCCTGGGGTGGGACTAAAGGAGAGGGAGAGGGGGGCAGCCGCCGGCCATAGTGGGCCCCGCGCGGGGGGCTATGCCTAGCCGTCCACCCCCTTGCCCCTTCTCCCCTCTTGCCTTTCCATAATGGGCCCTCTTCCCTCTAGAATTGGCCCATTAAGCCTTTTGACCTTTAAATTGATTTTCTCTTTTACTAAATAATTATCAATAAATGATTAAATCAATATTTAACATTCATTCACATATTATTCAATCTCCGTGGCGATCGAACACCTTCCACCTCCACCCCAGACATCCTCTAGACTTACCGAAACCCTTCTGGTTTTCTCTCCACTCTTCTCCAGTGATTCTACTGATCCTATAAACACTCTTTAAGCATCATCAAACCCTTAGGCGTGATACCCCATGATTAGGGAACACTCCAGACATTGTCGGGAGACTCCCGGACCAATGATCGACAGAGGGACCTAGATGGCCATGTGACCCCTGTGCATTCTACGAAGATCTTTCATCGTTTGGGCCGGGATAGTCGTCACTTATTCCCTTTGTCTCTCAACACTCGCTTTGCTCAAGATTTGATCAATGATATCACCATGTCGTGTTCAATCTCGTTATTGAACAATTCTACTTGACTCGTTCGACAAGTGATATCCCTGTGATAAAATCACACCCTGCGCAGCTATTGGATATAACTTCTTCGAGTGGGCCCTTGAGTATCTTTCCATCACGTGGACGGACAAATCCTGCTCTTGGCATATATTGCCTCTATGGTTCCTCCGAACACTTGAACACACCTTTATTATCACTGTATTACCAAGTGACGTTTGATGCTATCTAAGCACTCTCGGGAGACAGTGATTGATATAGCCTCACGGTCTAAGGAATAGTCTACGAGTATCCATTTCTAATGATCGTAATTTGAACTTCGTGACATGATCGGGTTATGATGTTTAGGTTGGGTACTGGTTCCTCATCTCATTCTTAGAATGACTTGACTCCATTTCCAACTGGCATAAATGCCACATGATCAGGAAACTTGATCATCTATTGACTAATGAACCAGTGACTAGAGTTTCACTGGGAACCCCTAGTTGTTTATATATCACACCTGTATTGATGTTTCCTCTCAATACCGTTATAGCATGATATAAAACTTAATCATAAACTTTATGAAATATGATAATAATCCTCATTATTATTTGTCTCTAGGGCATATTTCCAATAGTCTCCCACTTGCACTAGAGTACAAATAAACTAGCTGCATTTGTTCTTAATCATTGGCACAATATATTCCAGTACCCTGAATATGCTTGCTCATGGAAGAGGTTGAGTCTTGGGCCTGTACTTTACAGTCCCAAATCCTTTGCAACTTACTAATGTCACCTTATTTGACATTAATACTTTATCATCACATGATAACATCTTTGTGTATGCATCGTCGCTATGGCAGCAGAACGAGGCCAGGCTCTAGGATCCTACAGTAACTTTAGATCAACCTCGAGGGCTTTCTCATGGGCACTATGCCTAGAGACACATCATTCCATGTTAAAAGCGAACTAGCCCCGCCATAACATTATACAACACTTTAGATGGTACCCTTATATATTATTATAAATGTAATCATCGAAACACGAGTGCACTCTATGCAACTTTCGATGTTTTGTTCACCTCTCTTCCTACTTGAATTTAGTCTATTTCTACAGGAGTTTCCAACATATTCCCTTATAACATAACCCTTTATGCTTTAAGATATTGTCATCCTTTATGGATTTGGAAAACATGTCTACAGTTCTCTATTAGACACTGTGGAAAAACTTAGCTCAACATTCCGTGATTCAAACTTAATCACTTTTAAACGTTCCTTATTGGATCATATATTATGTTAAGTTATCATCATGGTTTTCTAAGATAGAACCTATGTCTCAACATAGTGGATGATGATCATCCTATTCTTTCTTTCAACCATTGATGTTAAACTTAATACTATTCATAACTTGAGTTATTAAGGACTAGTTCCTTAACTAACTTCTATTCTGAAACCCTTTTCAGAATCCTTTAAGGAATACTACATAATATCATAATACACTTATTATCAACTTCTACACCTTATAAATCATTATTTATCGGTACTTGCGTTTTTATTCTTAACACACTTAAGAATCACTCCTATAAGCTCCCATTCAAAATATGTACCCAACATATTTGGGTATGAGTCACTACTCTTACTCAAACTATGTTCCTACATATTTGAATTTGAGACTTATATTGCTCCCACTCAAAAATATGTCATTCATATATTGTTTTAGGAAGATTTTCATAGCTCCCACTCAATTTCATGCAAATTGCATATCCACTCACTATTTTGAACGATTTCAAAATCCTTTGATCAAATATCAAACTTGGAGATTTACTGTGAGATACTAGTACTTCACTAGTTTTAAATTCACTAGACATTCATCACACTTGAATCAAATTCATTTGAATTTGTCCAATACTTGACAAATTGTGCTTTTTTCATTCACCCCCTTTTCAACTATGGCTTTGCAGTCATTTGGGAAAATCCAAGTAACTCCTTTACTTTGTAAGATTTAGCAACGAGTTGCTTTCTAATCTCAAGGGAACTTTGCTTCTAGGATTTCTCATTATTTTAGTTTACCATTATTTCCTTAGTAGTTCATAGGTATGTCATATTCTGGTAATCATGAAAAATGATTCACAAATGTCTCCATACAAGATATGGGCTACATTTTGAATGCTACTTTATGTAGTGAAAACACTAGTGGGGAAAACACAATCACCATTATCGTTGATTCTTTCCTTTGTGAAGAGAATCATTCAGAAACGTTTTCCGTTGCGCTTCTCAATACTCTGATGCAGGGTTTTGAATCCTCATCATGTTTTACACTTTCTTCCATTTGCTCCATAATTGAGAAATATCACTGAATGTAAACTTTCTAAAGAATGCACCAAAATCCAAGCAATACAAGTTTTGCTTCTATTTTGGTTTTAGCTATGGATTTCGTATTCAAAGTTTCCAATGAATACTATACAAGGACTTATTCGCTATTGTTTTGGTTATATCGAATAACCCCAAAACTTTTACGATGATCCATACTAGATATGGAGTCGATCTCACGAATCTAGATGGTTCACTGTCTGTTCTAATTGAGTGCTAACTAATTCTAACTAATGGTCTCTACATCTACACTACAACAATTTATTTGGCGCCATCTATTCACCCACTTTGATATCAAATATCATATTATGATGATTTGCATTTTTACATTTCAAATGCATTGCATTCCACAATTTCTTTTATGCCAATCTTATAAAGTTGAATTTCATTACTATTGATCAAATTATAGTAATTAGATTCTCTTTTATCTTTAATACCCTTTGTTTGATGAAACACTTTGATCATATCAAATAGTTTCATACTCATATTTCCTTTGGTAAACTTATTTACACATTTAAACAATCATGTAATGGTAATTACCATTTTTGTTAAAACAAAATACATCGAATATGTATTTGGTTTCAACAATTCATCCAACATTTGTATTCAAGTAATACACGGTGTTCAAGTTATTTTGCCGAACTTAGGCATGATTCATATGTGATAAGAAATCAAATGACTTTCACATATTATCATATAACTTTGAATTTAAACAATGGTTTCATTCGTTAATGAACATATCATTAAGTTGGGTATTTTAAGGCATTTCAATATTTTACAAATGTTCATGTATTATCAATTAGTTTCAAAACCAAGATAATTCATACATAATCAAACAAGATATGAACACAAATAGAAATCATTCATAAAAGTGGAACAACTATTTGTTATAAACTGATATGAATAACCGTCTCACAAAGTGTAGGACACACTAAAAAGTTCACAATCTTTTGATTACAATAACTATCCAAAATATAAACTAAGTGATAAATGTCGAGGGAGAGTGTCATTGGCCATCATCATCATGCTCGCCAACAACACGCAATGTCACCTCCTCTCCAGCAAGCACCTCTATGCAGAAGGACCTATTTTCAGCAAAATAGAACAAGTATCAAATATACTTAACATTGCAAATGTGTTTGCAAGATTATAACATTTATAAAATTTATTTCAAATATATACCTTTGTCAATGATGACCTCAGTGTCAACAGGTTCAACCTGTTGGGTTCGCAGCATAGAAAACAAAAAAATTCCTACGATAGGAACTATTATACGCCAAGATCTATCTACTAGATACAAGCAACTGGTGGATATACATCCGTAGAGAACATACCCTCGAAGACAACAAAGATTTGTTAACAAGATGGAACTCGTGGACGATATAGTCCTTTGCTTGCCGATCTCAAGATCGTGTGGAAGTCCTAGCACCACAAACCAGCAGCGCATGTACACCCGCACACGTTTAGGCCACCGAACAACCTTCGCCTCCTCACTCAAGCAATGCACCGGAAGAAGCAACTCCTTCTAGATGAAATGCCACCGGGAACATGTATCTCACTAATCCGAGACCATGGGGGAATAATACTAGAGCGCGAGAGAGATCCTTCACAAGGAGGTGTGAGGAAGAAGGAGTGAGAGGGGGCCTTTTATAGGAGGAGGGGGGTACCCCTCACCATGGCCGGTGCCCCATGGGGGTGACCCCTCACCTCCCCATTCATGTGGTAGTAACCCTCTCCACATAAATTTGCCCCTTAACATTCCCTTTAAAGTCTTTACTTTAAATGCATCAAAATTCTCCAAATTTAATGCTATCTCATTTAATAAAACTCTTTTATTAATTTTATTCAGAATTTTGTTAATTACTTTAATTAACAAACATTCACATAAAAGCCCCTGCAACATTTCAATATTACATGCAGACCCAATTTCAACAATTTCACCCGAAACAGTTTCGGTATCTGATGAAATAATTCCATCGCTTTGTAATTCATTCGTCTGAAATATATTTGCTCCAAATGGTGTTGGTGTCCCTTAAGTGTGTCACACTACGGTTCGTGAATAATGCAGACATGATCGAGACCCCTCTCAGATCAATAATCAGAAGCGGGACCTGGAGATCCAAACTGACTCCTACACATTCAACGATGACTTCTGTGATCGTGAGAACCTTTAACGCTAGTAACTAAATCCCTTTGTCTCAAGATATATTACAAGTCCGAGATTCGATCATCGGTATCTCCATACCTAGTTTAATCTCTTTACCGACATGTACACTTTTCTCGTTCCCATGATATAACATTCTAGTGATCTCGTGACTTTCTTGCAAGCTAACCAATGTGATATCACCGAGAGGGCCCAGAGTATGTCTATCCGTCATCGGGATGGACAAATCCCACTCTTGATCCATGAGCCTCTACATAACACTTTCTTAGTACTGAACCCACCTTTATAATCACCCTTTCAAGGTGTGATGTTTGATGTTATCAAGATACTCTTCCAATGTTAGTGATTAACATGATCTCATGGTCTAAGGACTAGAATTACTTCGTTTAGATGTTATAGCAATATAAACACAATGGCTTCGATTGTAATGCTATACTTTAGATGAATGTTCATCACATCATTCTACTAATGTCGTGACCTCGTTATTAACAACATGGAATGTCCATGATTAGGAAACCTTGATCGTCGTGTTAATAACCGAGCTAGTTTATAAGAGAGGCATAACTAGGAACATTCCTTTTGTTTATTAAACACACAAGTATTAACGTTTCTAAATTAATACAATTATAGCATGCAAAATAAACATCTATCATATACTTGGAATATATGTAATAACAACTTTATTATTGCCTCTCAGGGCATATTCCCTTTAGTCTCCCAATTGCACTAGAGACAATAATCTATTTATATAGTGATAAATCTAAAACCCATGGAGTTCTAGTGTTGATAATGTTTTGCTCTACAGAGAGTTTTAGTCAACAGATCTGCTACATTGAGATCCGTATGTACTTTACAAATCTTTATATCTCCATCCTTACCATGATCTTGGATGGAGTGAAACCGGCGCTTAATATGCTTGGAATTCTTGTGAGACCTTTGTTCATTGGCGTTGGCTATGGCTCCATTATTGTCACAATATATAACCATTGGGTCCAACACACCAGGAACCACACCTAGTTCGGTTATGAAGTCCTTCATCCAAACCTCTTCCTGTGCCGCTTCTGCAGGAGCAACATATTCCGCCTCCGTCGTTGATCCAGCCATCACAGGTTGTTTGGAACTCCTCCAACTAACTGCTACTCCGTTCAAGAGAAATATGTATCTGGATTGAGACTTAGAGTCTTCCGGATCGGTTTCAAAGCTAGCGTCAACATAACACTTCACCTCTGTATACAAGATACATTACCTTAGTTCTTCTCAAGTACTTTAGGATATTCTTGACCGCTATCCAGTGTTCCAAACTTGGATCAGATTGGTACCTACTAATCAAACTAATAGCATGTGCCACATCTGGTCTTGTACATAGCATGGCTTACATTATAGAGCCTATGGCTGAAGCATAGGGGATATTATCCATTATCTCTCTTTCTTCTGCCATAGTCGGACTTTGAGTCTTACTCAATGTGTTGCCTTGCAACATAGGTAAGAACCCTTCTTACTTTCATCCATTTTAAACTTCTTTAAAATCTTATCAAGGTATGTACTCTACGATAGCCCTATTAGGCGTCTCGATCTATCTCTATAGTTCTTTATGCCTAACTAGCAAAGTGGCCCTCGCAAATGCGAGGGCATCTCTAGTGCAATCTGATAAATTAATTAATGATTTTATTAACAATTTAATATTTGCACGAACAACTGTCCTATATTTTTCATTGAATTCATTTATGATATCTCATAAATATTATGAATTATTGCACACATATGTATCCTCTTCAAGACTTCTGAACATAGAATCAATCCACATAAATGGAAGAAATGAACTTGAAGCTAGATGTATGGAGGCCATCAGATTTTCCAAGTGAACAATTCATCAACAATAAAAAATTTGGTACCTATTAGGCATTTAAATTCATGGCCTTCAAGTTGTTTTCGAAGATTTACGAAGTTAGAAATATAATGTACTCGGCCACCAAGAAATAAAATGTACACGGTCATTGAAACAATGAACCATGCATCCTGCTTTTCGCAATAATCAAGAATTCACGATCTTGGTTTCCATGTCACTATGCCACCATCTGTATTCATGAACAACTTCTTAAAAATCTTGATTTGTTTTGTTAAAACTTAAACACACCATACCAATATAATAGTCCCGAAAGTTGGATTTCCTTGAAGGTCCGAAGAAGAATCATGGGTTGGACATATGAAAATACCACAATACATTTTGTGCAACCATTGAGTAACAATTTTCTTTGTTATTGGATCACATGATTAACTTGCAATTTGACAAAATACAGAGCTTCCTGCAAAAAAACATGGAAGCACATGATTATCACTACATGTTTCATGATAAAATAATTTAAGGGTAATTCAATCCACTTTACAAACATGATCTCCTCTGGAAGGTACCAACTATAATTTTTTTAAATCACTTCATGCTTTTCATAGAAACTATTGTTATCAAACATGAATTTTCCTTACTACTTTTTCAAGATCAAGAGAGAAAAATTATCGTCCTCTATGTTGATGTTTTGTAAATGTGGCACAAGAGCATATTCTCAACACTCTAAATCGAAGTAGATAAATTTAATGAAACACCAACATCGAACATGAACAATGCTCAATATGTCACTAAAAAAACTAAATACGTATGAGTTAGAGTGGTTAAGTGTTAGGAATCTAGGCATTTTTCCGATTATATTAATCCAGGAATAAATCATGAACATGATGTGGACACGCTGATACTTGATTATGTAACTATGCAATACTAGGCAAATCGTAGAGACATCTATAGAAATCACTAGTACTACGCACATCGAAATTAGCAGAAGAGGGATAAGCATGTAGTACCCTCCAGTAGGCCAATTGGCCGAAGCAGCAGCGGTCGCGGCAGCAGAGGCGGTAGCCTCGTCGGCTGCCCTGTTCTCAGTGGCAGCCGGATCAGCAATGGTAGCCATGGCGATGAAGAAGGCGTTGATGTAGTGGAAGTAGTCGAAGGTTGGCGAGCAGTCGCGTAGGAGACGCTCCCCAAAAACCTAATTGCCCCTCTCCCGTACAGGATCTCGAGAGGGCGTGGTTTCGGAGGCCTGCTCACCCGTCAGCCGTGTATGCAGCGGACGGGGTGGGATCACCGGAGGCAGCAGTAGTGAGAGGAACGATAAGGGGCGGAGGCAAATGGTTCTGTTCTGTATCTCCCAGAGAGGACGACCTCCTCCGTATATAGGCACAGGCCAGGACGGTTCAACGGAAAGAAACGCCCGCAATGAAGGACTGAAACGCCTGTAATAAAGTACTAGTAACGCCAACACTTAAGACAAAACGTTAACCCCAGCACTTAAGACAAAATGTTTAAGCCTCATTAGCATTTCAGTTACAACCATTTGTATCCCGTTTTCGTGCGACAAAAAGAACACATCGGCTCGGCGAGATTCCCGCAACCCGCGGCGTGCGTGCGCGCGCGTCGTGTCGTGACGAGGCGAGGCGAGGCGTGGCGTGGCGGGCGTGTGTGCGTGGGTGGAGGAGCGTGCGTGTGGAGCTCCTCTTCTTCTTCTCACACCACATGCAAATGGTAGAAGAGCTCACCTTATATGTTGGTGCTCATCTCTCCCCACTAGCAATGTGGGACTAAACTCCCCCCACTTGCCTTGCCAAGCATGAATGGGCCCTTAGGGATTTTTCAGAAATTGTTAGATGGGTCTGGAGCCCACCCTATATTTCCACAATCCCCCACCAGATCCCTAAGGCCCATGGTATTGTCCTCTGTTCCCAACACTGTTTTGATATACTAATATTTTCAGTGGAGACCTCTTAAGGTTGAACATCCACCTAGAAAAAATAGCTACACTCCTTGAGAACTGAGCAATGGACTATGCCTTGAATTGTCAGTTTGGCGTAAAGGAGTTTCACTAAATGTCTTACCAGTACTAGGCTACCGAAGGATGACCCCTCGGGGGGAGCATATTAGTCATACTCCTGGCCTATTCATGAGCTTCCTAGAGATCACCCCAATCTCATAGACTGTGACCAGCAGTCGGGCTCACATAGGTGTGTTCCTCCAAAGATCGCTCTGTAGGATAGCATCTTGCTTATAGAAGCTTTGGAACACATTAAGACAAAAGTCAACCTGCCATACAGTTTCTGAGAGTATTGTATATCCAACGGAGTGGGTTAGTAAACTAGTCTCCTCAGTTAACCATTAGCTTGTTTTCCCAGATCCTATTTCACGGGATCTCCGATCACATAGGTTGGGTTACTACCATGGAAACTCATGTGGGTCTCATTCCCATCTCCCTCGATGCATTTTCTATCACAACACGTGATAGCCCTTTAGTAAAGGGATCTGCTAGATACTTAGCCAACTGGATATAATCCAATGCTATCACTCCAGAGTTTCTTAAAGTTCTGACAGCTTTTAATCTCATTCTTATGTGTTTGTTGGACTGCTTGTTGTTCTTTGAACTTTTTACCTTGACAATTATAGTTTGATTGTCACAGTTCATAAGAACAGCCAGTACTGGCTTTTCAACCACTGGCACGTCCATCAAAAGATCTCGAAGCCATCCTGCTTCGACCCCAGATGTGTCTAATGTTGTTAATTCTTCTTCCATTGTTGATCTCGTTAGGATCGTTTGCTTGGAAGACTTCCAGGAAACAGCACCACCTCTAAGGGTAAACACATACCCCATTGTGGCTTTCATCTCATCAACATCAGAGATCCAATTCGCATCACAATACCCTTCAAGTACTGACGGTTTCCCGGTATAGTGAAGTCCGTAGTTCATAGTACCTTTCAGATAGCGCATAATTCTTTCAACAGCACGCCAATGATCATCACCCGGATTAGAAACAAACCGGCTCAGTTTGCACACATCAAACGTGATGTCAGGCCTTGTAGCGCTAGCTAGATACATGCGTGAACCAATGATCTGAGAATATCTCAGCTGATCCTTACCTGTGCCTTCAAACTTTCGGATTCGCACACTAGGATCATATGGTGTTGGAGAAATTTTGCAGTACGAATATCCAAAACGACTCAAAACTTTTTCAACATAATGGGATTGCAGAAGCGTAATCCCACCCTCATTATCTCTCGGTAGCTTAATGTTTAAGATAACATCAGCCACACCAAGATCCTTCATCTCAAAATTCTGAGATAGAAATGACTTAACCTCCTCGATGACTTGGAGGATTGTCCCAAGTATCAGTATGTCGTCGACATACAAGCACAGTATAACTCCTTCGCCCCCACCATAGCGATAGTATACACATTTGTCGGCTTCATTAGCAACAAAGCTGGAAGATGTTAAAGTTATGTTGAACTTCTCATGCCATTGCTTAGGTGCTTGTTTCAGGCCATATAAAGATTTCAGTAACTTACACACTTTTCCTTCCTGACCATCTATCACAAAGCCATCGGGCTGTTGCATATAGATTTCCTCGTCTAGCACTCTGTTCAGAAAAGCCGTCTTAACATCCATCTGGTGGACAAGAAGACCATGCGAGGCCGCCAACAAGAGTAACACTCGAATGGTGGTCAGTCTGGCCACAGGTGAATAAGTATCGAAGAAATCTTCCTCTTCTTTCTGGGAATAACCCTTAGCCACAAGTCTAGCCTTGTACTTTTCAATAGTACCATCCGGCCTAAGTTTCTTTTTAAACACCCACTTACATCCCAATGGTTTACAGCCATAGGGACGATCAGTGATTTCCCATGTTCCATTAGCCATGATGGAATCCATCTCACTATGGACCGCTTATTTCCAGTAGTCAGCATCTAGAGATGCACAGGCTTCCGAAATGGAAGTGGGAGTATCATCCACGAGGTATACGAGTAAATCATCACCAAAGGACTTTGCAGTCCTTTGTCTCTTGCCCCTACCAAGGGTTTCCTCGTTGTCCTCCTCAGGATTTTCATCAAGTGTTTCTTCATAATATTCCATTGGAATGGCAGGGTCAGGAGTCTCTTTTGGTTCCTGTCTAGAAGTGCTGGGCATATCTCTCATAGGAAAAATATCCTCAAAGAATATAGCATCTTTAGACTCTATAATTGTACCGACCTCCATGTCAGGTACCTCAGATTTCACTACTCGAAATCTATAGCCGACGCTTTTCTTAGCATAACCCAAATTAACATAATCCACAGTCTTTGGTCCAAGCTTATGCTTTTTGGGGATCAGCACATTGACTTTCGCCAAACAGCCCCATGTACGTAAGTATGAGAGTCTTGTCCTTCTCTTCTCCCATTGCTCATAGGGAGTAATCTCATTATCTTTTGTCGGAACTTTATTCAGGACATGACATGATGTCAATATAGCCTCCCCCACCATGCCTTGGATAAACCCAATGTATCTAACATGGCGTTAACCAAATCTGTTAGAGTACGGTTTTTCCATTTGGCAACCCCATTTGACTGAGATGAATAGGGAGGCGTCCTCTCATGAATAATACCATGTTCCGCACAAAACGAATCAAACTCATTAGAGAAATACTCTCCACCACGATCTGACCGAATTCGTTTAATCTTCTTTTCAAGTTGATTCTCAACTTCTGCTTTATAGATTATAAAGTAGTGTAGAGCCTCACTTTTAGTGTTTAACAGATATACATAGCAAAATCTAGTGGAATCATCTATTAGTGTCATGAAGTACCTCTTTCTAGCTTTAGTCAACACACCATTCATGTCACACAGATCAGAATGTATGAGTTCTAACGGTGCCAAGTGTCTCCTCCGCAGCTTTATGGGGCTTGCGAGGTTGTTTTGCTTATACACACGAATGGCACTTAGAACCTTTGGCTAAAGTGAAACTCGGGATTAAATTCAGTTTTGCCGCATCATAGAACCGAAACCAATGTGACAAAGACGTGAAGCCAAACTTCTGTTTCATTAACATTCGAATGAATATTGTTCACGACTTTATTACAAAAATCCGCAAGGGAAAAGTGGAACAGACCTCCGCATTCATAACCTTTTCCAACAAACAGTCCATATTTTGTAACAACTACTTTATTAGACTCAAAGACCAACTTAAAACCTTCTCTGCAGAGAAGGGAGCCACTAACGAGGTTCTTCTTGATGGCGGGGACATGCTGCACATTCTTGAGCTGCACGATCCTTCCCGAAGTAAACTTCAGATTGACCATGCCAATACCATGAACAGAAGCAGTCGCGCCGTTCCCCATCAGTACGGAGCCTTTCCCTGTGACCTGATAAGAAGAAAACAATGAGATGTCAGCACACACATGAATATTTGCACCTGTGTCAATCCACCAATCGGTAGACTGGCAAACTGAAAATACAGTAAAAAGATTACCGTACCCAGATGCTCCACTTTCATTGTTGCTCACGATCATGTTGGCAGTCTTGGAGTCCTTCCCTGGCTTCTTAAACTTGTGTGGGAACTTATTAGCCCAGTGTTCCTCCGAACCACAAGTGAAACAGCCACTCTTCTTCTTATCCTTCTTGAAGGTCTTGTTACCCTTCTTCTTGAAGTCGGTATTCTGTTGGACACCCATCTTCCGTTTGGACTTGTTGGAGTTGAAGTTCTTCTGTACCACATTGGCAAATGAAATCCCTTATCCTTTTCCATGCGAGTCCTTTGCCCTGGAATTCTTCTCAACACTCAGATGGCCGATGACATCCTCTACTGAGAATTCACGCCTCTGATGTTTCAGAGTGGTGGCAAAGTTCCTCCAGGAATTTGGGAGCTTAGCGATTATGCATCCCGCGACAAATTTGCCTGGTAACTCGCATTTCAGGAGCTCAAGCTCCTTTGCGATGCATTGTATTTCATGAGCCTGTTCCAATACAAAACGGTTTTCAACCATTTTGTAATTGTGGAACTGCTCAATAATATACATCTCGCTCCCAGCATCAGTTGCACCGAATTTGGATTCGAGTGCCTCCCACAAGTCCTTGGCGACCCGCACATGTAAATATGCATCAACCAACTTATCTCCAATCACGCTCAGAACGGCTCCAACAAAGACGACGGTGGCCTCCGTAAACGCCTTCTCCTGATCAGGACCGATCGTTCTAGTGGGAGTGACACTGGCGACCCAGAACATGTTCATCGCCGTGAGCCATAAGGTGGTTTTGGTCTGCCAACGCTTAAAGTACGTCCTCGTAAACGGGGCAGGTTTCAGTGCAGCAGCAAAACCTTGAATCGAAAAATGCCTACACATATTAGGTTTTTGGATTGTTAGAAATCTAGGCATTTTTTCCGATTATATTAATCCAGGAATAAATCATGAACATGATGTGGACACGCTGATACTTGATTATGTAACTATGCAATACTAGGCAAATCGTAGAGACATCTACAGAAATCACTAGTACTACGCATATCGAAATTAGCAGAAGAGGGATAAGCATGTAGTACCCTCCAGTAGGCCAATTGGCCGAAGCAGCAGCGATCACGGCAGCAGAGGCGGTAGCCTCGTCGGCTGCCCTGTTCTCAGTGGCAGCCGGATCAGCAATGGTAGCCATGGCGATGAAGAAGGCGTTGATGTAGTGGAAGTAGTCGAAGGTTGGCGAGCAGTCGCGTAGGAGACGCTCCCCAAAAACCTAATCGCCCCTCTCCCGTACAGGATCTCGAGAGGGCGTGGTTTCGGAGGCCTGCTCACCCGTCAGCCGTGTACGCAGCGGATGGGGTGGGATCACCGGAGGCAGCAGTAGTGAGAGGAACGACAAGGGGCGGAGGCAGATCGTTCTGTTCTGTATATCCCGGAGAGGACGACCTCCTCCGTATATAGGCACAGGCCATGACGGTTCAACGGAAAGAAACGCCCGCAATGAAGGACTGAAACGCCTGTAATAAAGTACTAGTAAGCCAGCACTTAAGACAAAATGTTTAAGCCTCATTAGCATTTCCGTTACAACTGTTTGTATCCCAATTCCGTGCGACAAAAAGAACACATCGGCTCGGCGAGATTCCCGCAACCCGTGGCGCGCGCGCGCGCGTCGTGACGACGCGAGGCGTGGCGAGGCGGGCGTGCATGCGTCGGAGGAGGAGCGCGCGTGTGGAGCTCCTCTTCTACTTCTCACACCACATGCAAATGGTAGAAGAGCTCACCTTATATGTTGGTGCTCATCTCTCCCCACTAGCAATGTGGGACTAAACTCCCCCCACTTGCCTTGCCAAGCATGAATGGGCCCTTAGGGATTTTTCAGAAATTTTTAGATGGGCCTAGAGCCCACCCTATATTTCAACATTAAGATGGGAAATAAAAGTATAAAATTATGTTTAGAGAAGGATTGATTAATTTAAGAAGTCATTTTTATAAACCTTGTTTATGACTTAAGCTGTAGCATCCATTCAGAAATAGGGTCAAGGTGACCTAGATATGACTCGGTGTGGACACGACAGTGGCCTGTAACATGGCGCAACTTATATTCCTTCTAGACTAAATTTCGGATGTCGCACAGAACTGCCACCTGAGCTCAGTCCCATAAAGTAGATAGACACACAGTTCAGTGAGACGGCCCATCCCACGCTCCGATTAACTTGGAGACTCCAATTTGTTCTAGTTTCAGAGGGAGGTACAAGCACAGGTGTTATTGTTGAGTTCCTAAATAATGTGTATCCTCTACAATCAACTATAATATAAATACTTTCCACAAAATAAAACTACAATCTAGTAAAACTTAACTATATCTACTTGAGACACCAAAGTGGAACACTAAATTTTACTACTTTCATCATTTCTTGTCTCAGATCAAACATCATCAGTCTCATTATGTCAACCGATCCATGCATATCGTTTGCTCTAGCTCCATACATAACATCTCAAGGTCAAACCCATTCTGCGAGGAAGTACTAAGGGATATTTCTGTAGTGATGTATATACTATTATATATCAGTGTTATTTTAAGCATACTCTTAAGCTCGCTTAAGCGCGCTTTAGCTCTAAGCGGAGGGCAAACGCTCGGTCCGCCTAAGCGTTTAATTGCGCTTTAAGCGTGCAATTAGCACTTAAGCCTTCATTGTGTGAAAAAGCGGTCGAAAAACGCTCGCTCAACGCTTATCTTTTTTTGAACCTTGTTATATATTAGCTTTAGCATGGCCAAATATCAACCATATTTAAGAGCAGAAGACTGACTAAGAACGTGTTCATGTTAACTGATAATCAAACCCGGACCAACAAAATGCATACCTGTTAGAAGGCAACAAAAGCAGTGCAGCACTGATGAAAGTTATCAAGAGCTGAGCCTGATCATAATATGACAATACTACGAAGTAAGGTTTAGCATGTAACATTATAATAGAAGGGAATGCATATACTTAGAGTTTGAAGAGTGGATCAGCACAGTACCAGAAGCAATGCATATATTTAGTGTTTAAATAGAGGATCAACACCATTAACATAGATCAAGGTAGTACCAGCGGAAGTTAGATAAAACTTGTGATCCAGGGCTAAACTTCAAGAGTGGACAACTGGTTGAGTGGTGGACCCTTGTGCCAACATTTCCGGCTCTTTTCTCACATGCCAGCAGACCAAACATCACTTTTGTTGAATACTGGAAAAATGTGGAGTGAGTTTTACCTCTAAAGCATATCACCTCTGATCAAGCCGAGAGAGAGTGAACTTCCCTGATCTCCTTCCTAAATAACTGCACTTTGGATGCGCTGACCCTAGAAATAAGCTAGTTGTGGCAAGGCAACCGCACATGCATGCAAGGATTGCCTTCACCATGAACCTCCACGCCAATGCTTGCAGCTCCTCGCCATAATTTAAATTCGAGCGTACATCGTCCGTGACTAGTGGAAGTTTGCAAGGGTGTACGACGTGTTGACGCTGTCATGGCAGGGATTTGGAGATGAGATTAATAGCCGGGTTATTTTAGCACGTTTATAAAGAAAAAAAGTACTCACCCATCCTAGGGAGTAATTCTTATTCCACTGTCTCTATGTATAAGGGAATGAACGTCAAGCTCTAGAATTAAGTTATAAAATACATCTGTGTTACCGAGTCATATTAAAGTGCAGATTATGGGACAAAGATGACAATGGATGAGAATTTAGCTAGTTCTAAAAATAGTGAGATTTTACATCATATCCATTAAATGTACCTAGTAGGAAATCTGAGAACCTTGTAAATTATAAAAACACGGATTCATTCGTTCAACTTAACAACGGTACTGCCATGCTGCCTGTTGAATTCTACTCTTTTTGACTGAAATAAAAAAACTCAATATGGTAGGTAAAATTATATTATCCCTGTTAATTTGTTGCAATACCCTCAGTAAAATATAGAACCTGCGTAGATGATTTCAAGATAAGTACATAAGCTTCTTCTAACATTCATACTCGGGCATGCATGCATGTTGTATTGCTGCTATGGTTGCCAAGGCGAAAAGGTTGAACAACTGGTTGAATCATAGAAAAATCACTAATAAATTCTTATTTCTGTTAAGATTTTGAATGCGTTGGACCACAATGATCTGGAACGAAGACCATAAATACAGAGGTATCACTACTAACCTACCAGAGGAATCTGTATCCAATTAAGCGGCACCTTCAGGCACGTAAAGGGTGCAGAACTTTTGCCTAATAAACCGAGTGACGATTCTTGCATGGAATAATTAATCTTCTCCGCACATGTCGGTCAAAAAATTTACCAGCTATGTGCAGCAAAGTTGACATGCCCAAACCTTATCTATAAGAATCTCTAGATACTCCGCATGTAAGATCACAATAGCGGAAATTTTGGTAACAACCCCTGCAATTCATCCACACAGCCCCTCGTCTCTTCAAATTGATCCATGTGGCAAGCTGGCTCTTGCGTATCTCCGTCAATTCATACCGGAGGAAACCACGAAACAGGAGAAACATCTGCATGGCATAATAGATGTTGTATCTTACCTCTCTTTAATCTATTTATGCTGGAGAAAGCTCCTAAACCAAACACCATCTGTAGAGCATAGGAGCAGACCAAATTTGATGCAGATCGGACGAGACTATGCTCTCCTGATTATTGCCCAATGCGGCCTGGAAGGAGGCGATCGAGAACTTGATGGTCCTGAGGGAGGAGACACGGATATCTAGGGGCTGTAATTATATGTGACGGATGGGCAAAGAAGCTCGAGGGCCGACCAGATCGATCGAGATGAATGAATGTCGTCGGACTGCAGCTTGAGGGAGCACCTAGGGGTCTGCGTGGCGGCGGCGTGAGGCAACCTAAATGTATTCTGTTTACTTTACCATACCAGTCTTTTGATATTGAAGGAGTACATCGATAATAACTTAATGGCATTGGTGGGTAATTACTTGCACCTCTATAAGTGTTTTTTACCGATGGCTGTGATTTACACATATGTTTAATTGATGGCTTGATGTTTCTGATTTTTCTGGGATTTTCTAGCGGAATTCTCTAATTTCTGGTTAACCCGTAATGTACTTTTAATATATAATAGATATATATGATGCTTCACCAATGTCCTTCATTGAAAATTTGTAGTTCAGATAACTTTTAACATTGTTTAAACGATCTATATCATTTCCAATCAATAACATGTCCTCCACATATAATATCAGAAATGCCTCCCACTCACTGTCTTGTAAAAACAAGCCTCTCCATAAGTTTGGACAAATCCAAACTCTTTAATACCCTCATCAAAGCAGAGACTCCAACTTCGAGATGCTTGCTTCAGTCCATAGAAGGATTCCTAAAGCTTGCAAACCTTGTTAGCATCCTTAGGATCGACAAAACCCTTTGGTTGTATCATATACAACTCTTCTTCAATATTACCATTGAGGAACGCAGTTTTGAAATCCATCTGCCATATTTCATAATCGAAATATGCAGCAATTGCTAACATAATCCTAACTGACTTTAGCATCACTACGGGTTAAAATGTCTCATTGTAGTCAACTACTTGAATTTGTCGAAACACTTTTGTGACAAGTCGAGCTTTATAGACGGTTCCATTACCATCATCATCAGTTTTTATTTTGAAAATCCATTTATTCTCGATGGCCTTTCGGTCTTGAGGTAAGTCCACCAAGGTCCAAACCTGGTTTCGTACATGGATTCCATCTCAGATTGCATGGCTTCTAGCCATTTGTTGGAATCTGGGCTCATCATCACTTCTTCATATGCCGCAGGGTCATCTATTTCATCAACCATGAAATTCACAACAGGATTCCCGTATAGTATAGGAGCTCCACGTGTCTTGCTTGACCTGGGAGTTTTGGTAGTGTCCCCTTTCGGAGTTTCATGATCATTATCATTAGTTCCTTCTTCATTTGGTGAAGTCAACTCCGGAACAACTTCCGGTGCTGCGCCACTCGCCATTTTATGAAGAGAAGGTTCTATAACCTCTTCAAGTTCTACCTTTCGACTACACACGCCTTTCGCTAGAAACTCTTTCTCTAGAAAGGATCCATTCTTGGCAACGAAAACCTTGCCCTCGGATCCATGATAAAAGGAATACCCAATTGTTTCTTTAGGGTATCCTATGAAGATGCATTTTTCTGCTTTGGGTTCAAATTTATTCGATTGAAGTTTCTTCACATAAACATCGCAACCCCAAATTTTAAGAAATGACAGCTTAGGTTTGTTTCCAAACCACAATTCATACGGTGTCATTTCAACGGATTTAGACAGTGCCCGATTTAAAGTGAATGCAGCGGTTTCCAGTGCATAACCCCAAAATCATAATGGCAAGTCAGACAGAGATATCATAGATCGAACCATATCCAATAGAGTACGATTACGATGTTCCAACACACCATTATGTTGTGGTGTTCCGGCAGGTGTGAGTTGTGAAACTATTCTGCACTCTTTCATATGTGTGCTAAACTCGTAACTTAGATACTCACTTCCATGGTCAGACCGTAGAAATTTGATCTTTCTATTACGATGATTTTCCACTTCATTCTGAAATTCCTTGAACTTTTCAAAGGTTTCAGATTTGTGTTTTATCAAATATATATACCCGTATCTACTCAAATCATCCGTAAAAGTAACAAAATAACGATAACCACCACGCGTCGACACACTCATTGGACCGCATACATCAGTATGTATGATTTCCAATAAATCTGTCACCCGTTCCATTGAACCGGAAAACAGAGTTCTAGTCATCTTTCCCATAAGGCATGGCTCACATGTATCAAATGATTCAAAGTCAAATGATTCCAAAAGTCCATCAGAATGGAGTTTCTTCATGCGTTTAAGACCAATATGACCTAAACGACAGTGCCACATATATGCAGATATATCGTCATCAAATTTAATTCTTTTAGCATCAACATTATGAATATGTGTAACACTATTATCGAGATCTAATAGAAATAAACCATTCATCACAGGTGCATGACCATAAAAGATATCATTCATATAAATCGAACAACCATTGTTTTCGGATTTTAGAGAATAACCACATCACATTAAACAAGATCCAGATATAATGTTCATGCTCAGTGCAGGCACCAAATAACAATTATTTAAGTTTATAACTAATCCCGATGGTAGGTGGAGAGGTAGCGTTCCGACAGCGATCACATCGACTCTTGATCCATTCCTGACATGCATCTTGACCTCACCCCTTGCTAGTGGTCGCTTGTTTCACAACCCCTGATTCGAGTTACATATATTAGAAACCGATCCAGTATCAAATACCTAGGTGATACTATGAGTACTAGTCAAGTACACATCAATAACATGTATATCATATATACCTTTGTTTGCCTTGCCGACCTTCTTGTCTGCCAAGTACTTGGGGCAGTTGCGCTTCGAGTGGCCACCTCCTTTATGACATACGCTCGGGGAGGGTCTTCTTCATGGCCTGCATGTTATAGTTCATCACAAAGCTCTTGTAGCTAGGTGGCAGAGATTGGAGAACACGATGTATGCCTAAGTCAATGGGAATCGTTATTCCCAAGGACACAAGCTTATCGGTGTACCTAGACATTTTGAGTACGTGCTCACTTACGGTGTTGTTCTCTTCCATCATGCGGCTAAAGAGATTTTTTGAAGCATTATAACTCTCAACGACATCATGGGTATCGAAAATCATTTTCAATTCACCCATGGTATCAAAGGCATTGCTATTTTTGAAACGCTTTCGAAGGTCTGGCTCTAGCCCATATAGTATGCCGCAATGAACTAAGTTGTGGTCCTCCTGACAAGTCAAATAGACATTTTTTACTTTGTTAGGGGCATTAGGAGCTGGTCGGGGGCGAAGAGATCATGAGATTGATAGCAAATAGTCTTACAATGTCGCCAATCAAAGAAGAGATCTACTATTACAAGTGGTGGAATATGGCTACGGTGGCGAAGAAGGGCTTTGGAGATTAGATCTAAGTCTATTCTTCCGACGGCTCTTCGGTGTGGTGTATGGAGATCTGGAGGCGGCTGATGATCTGGGCAGGGACTCTCGAGGCTCTTTTCTCGTCGCCCGAGGCTTCTTTATATAGGGGTCCCTTCACGAAAGTTGTTCTGTTTAACCTAGCGGCGTCATTGGCAACTATAATGTTGAATCTATACGTCCAAAATTTTATTCCGGTAGTATAGTTGGTCGTTAAGGCATCTGCCTCCGATCCACGAATCCTGGTTTCTTCTGGTTGTTGGAAATCTCGTATCTTTTACTTTAATATAGTGATTCCCATAAGAAAATGTCATTATCTATGCAGGAAAAATAGAAAGAAAGGATTGCATACCCCTTTGAATATTAGGCATTAGTGGCAGGGTTTAGAGAGATATTTCATCAAAGATATGAATAATATCGAGTTTAAATGTGGACGTAGATGGCTATATTTCAGTGCCATCAACCTCGCCAAGCTTAAACTTGATCATCCCTGAGAAAGATAACCAAAATAAAAAAGTAACTCATCATTTAAACTGAAATAACGAGATGATGATCTTACTCATGATTGGTAGTCTCATGTTTCCTCCACTTCATAAATCTGGAAAACATTAGCATATATAGAGTAATGGCAAGCATATCATACAGGTTTAATGCATCCTTATAGCGCAGCAAAATTATCGTTAACATGGATGATTCAAATGAGTAAACTTTATTCCATGTCATGTAATCAACTCATAGGCTTGCCTTTGAATAATAAAGTATAATCAAGTAAATTGAGAGTGTGAGAGTTGTCATGAAACACATATACACTAGAGTATCTCAGTTCTCCCACATCAATAAATCAAGACTTTTCAAGCACTATTTTTCTATTCAGTGTCCTTCAAGAATTTCAGTTCTTGAGTGATTGAGAGCATGCCAAAGATTTTTATTAGTATATCGGTCTATGCTGGACACTCGTGGCATCACTAAGGTGTTTTTCCTTTTGCATAATGATTACTCATAATAGCCAGATAAGAGATTCTGTCATGAACACAGCTACCCGGGAGAGCCAAAAATCTTACCCACTATAGCATTGTTGCTACATGTGTTTAATCAACTCATAGCTGAAATCTAGGAGTTTCCTCCATGAAGATCGTTTGTAGGCTAGTAGAGTTGTTGGCATCTCATGAAGTTTGACACACATAAAGCTGTCATTCTTATGATTAACAAGTCAAACTTTGGCATGCTCACAAAAACCGCTAAACAATAATTCAATCGAACAAATCCTTTTAAAGAGAGCTATCAAGTCAATCAACATTTTCAGTGGTGTTGAGTGTCTCTAGAAATAAGCCTTCAAGACTAAGCAGTACAACACCCAAGCCTTCAATTGTGAGACTTTTTATTATTACAATTGTTTAGCAATTTTTAGGCAAGACTTAGTTAATTACGAGAGATCGAACAGAACATACCCAACTAAATACCCATGCAAACAGAAATCTTACTACAACACAAAGACTCACTCCACCAATATAATATCTCAACGTTTACTACTAATTAGCGTGGGTTTCTCAAACTTCAAAAGTGGGGAGTCATAAGGCATACCTCTCATATTTGGTTCCACTTATCTCTTCCTTTTTTATTTGCTTCTTGGAAACTCGAAGTCGATTAGTCTCCTGCAAATATATGAGAACCTCGAGGCGGAAAGAAAAGAAAGAGAAATGGAGAAATCTTTTTGTGGTTTTTAAGAGAGGGAGTTTAAAGAATAGAAAATTAGCGGCAAAGCTCGGCTAGAAAATCTCGAAAGCAAATACAAAGAACTAAAAATAGAGTGTTGGGGAAACCAACACGAGTGCTTATAAACTCGAATAAAAACACAACCTCGAAATAAATAAAAGCAAATGAATGCCAAATGAAGATATATGAGGAAACTTCATTGTTTGGCAAATTAAAACATGCGCACCATTCATCTAATGTTAAAGTGTAGTTGTTTTTCATAACTTGGAAAGACATCATGTCCTCTCCTTGCCATAGTTTAACAGTGCTTTGCAAAGAACTTAGGAATCCAATAGTTAAGCAGCAATAAGTAGGCACATCATTGTACACAAAGTTTTGCAGGCCAGCTACATTACAAAGTAAATTGAAGTTAGCAGAAATACTGAGTTGGTTCAATATAATGGGGCAAGCCCACTTGGTGGCCTTCACTTCGCGGTTCTTGATCTTGTCAAAGCGATCATGTTGGAGCTCATTCTTGAACCATATCCCCATGCGTTCTTGAGCGACAGCCTAAGAATCGTTAGCGGTGGCACGAGCACTAGTTTGACTACTTCTGTTCATCATCTAAAACATTGAAGTGAGAAAAAAATAAAAATGTTTGATCCAACAATAGTAAGTATAACATATTCCTCATCATAGCACACTAAAGAATCTCCTAAAAATAATAATCTAGGAAAGAAAATCATGGCAATTGGTTCATAGTAGGTCTCAACCTAGATTGATAATGACAATAGATCGAACATGAAATTACAAAAAGTAATTGGAGGATCGGAGGAGAAACATATCTTAGATCACTTGTGTGCGAGGATATCGAATGAAATTGAGTAGAGATGAAGATCTCTTGAGGTTTTGAGAAGGTTTGGAGGTAGAAGAGAGAAAAGGTATTGAAGTTTTGGGGTTGGAGGTACCTTCTCATGCGATTTTGTGGTCGGACACAACTATACGGGCAGAACTATATGGCCGGAACAATGTGTTCCCGCCGTATAGTGGGCCTGTTGTAAAAATTTTAGGGTTTCCACCTAGCAGTGTGGCTATACAGCCGGAACTATACGGCCGGAACAATATGTTCCTACCATATAGTTGGTCGTCAAACCGTCTATACCTGTGAAAAGAAATTATACAAAGGCATCGATATCTATACGACCGGAACTATATGGCCGGAATTTTTATTCCTGCCGTATAGTTGGTCATTAAACCACCAGTACATTGGAAACGAATTTGTACGAAAGCACTGATATCTCTACAACCGGAGCTATACGGCCAGAATTTTTATTCCCGTCGTATAGTTGGTCGTTAAACCGTCGGTACATATGAAAGAAAAATTGTCGATGGCAAAGATATCTATATGACCGGAACTATACGGCCGGAATTTTTATTCTCGCCATATAGTTGGTCGTTAAACCCTATGTATGCATAAAAAATATGTTTCTTCAAAAATTATTTCTTATACTCTAACTTAGTGATATACCTTGTTTTTGATAGAAAATTGACAGTAAATATTGTCGACCAAGAACAACATGAATAAAATAGGAATTTTAGTACTACCGAACTTCTTCTCCTCAATTGGAGTTTTCTAGCACTCTTTATTAAACATAAACTTAAACTAAAACTTAAAAACTTTACTCAAACCTTTATTTCACATAGGTTGCCTTCCATGAAGCACTCTTTTATGGTCAATAGCTTGACCTCAATGTTGCTCACTTAGGCCAGATGAGTGGAACACCCACTCCAAAATAGTTTTCTTTCAAAGTGATGGCATCCTTTTCATCATGCTTGGCTTTCTTCTTCCTGGGGAAATGAATAACAAAAGGATCACGCAAAGGCAATTGCAGCTTCACGTTCCCTTCATGTAGATTAATCAAAGACTTAATAGTTCTTATGAAAGGATGACCTAATATAATAGGAGTAGTAGCATCTTCAGGCATGTTAACAATAACAAAGTCAATAAGAGCAGGAAAACCTTCAATGTATACTAAAGTATTCTCCTTAATTCCTACAGCTTGTTTGTAGGTAGATTCTGCTAGATGCAATTCTAACTCAGTGATCTCAAAAGGGCCAAGATTTAACTTATTAAAAAGACTCTCTGGAATTGTTGAGACGCTTGCACCTAGATCACAAAGTGCAGCTATCTCATTGGTTCCAATTTTAATCTTAATAGTGGGCTCAAATATGTCATCAAGCTTCACATGTAACTTTTCAGTAATTTCCTTATATTCTCCCTCAAGCTCAAGTACCTTTATTGCTACCTGATTAACAAATTGTTGGTACATAGCTTCATCACTACCTTCACTTACTAGAATCTTAATGTTGATCCTTTTTACGAGATCTTCAACGGTATAACTTGGCGAAGGAGCATTACTATAATCAAGTTCTTTAGGCTCCTCCCTTTGGATTCTCATCATCTTGAGGTATTCAACAAAGATTGGGCTCAACTTTACCTGCAAATTTAGCTAGAATGAGAGTTTGACTCTCGGCTATCTTACCTAGCTATGCCTCAACAATCCTCGTTCTTTCTTGGAGGGCCTGCAAATCATTTCTCAAACTTACAGCTTGGTTATATAATTTACCAAGCATAGCATCGTGGTTCTCCATTGTTTTAACAAGAATATTATTTTGTTCGTTTTGTGAATTTATAAAAGACTTAAGTGTTTCTTGGAGACTACCATTACTAGTTCCCATATTATTATTAGAGTTACCTGTAGGACTAGAATAATGTTTCTAAAAAATAGGATTATAATTTTTCTTCCAAGCAGGGTTATAATCATGACGACTATGAAGTATATTTCTTCAATATTTGTTTCAGGGGTAGCTCTTATTGTTGGGGATATACTTTCCGGGAATCCTCAACGTTCCTCACTGACCAGGGTGGCCCACTTCGGGTTAGAGCTTTGCTTCACGGGCGGCCCAGTTAGAGAGAGAAGACGGAGTCCCATCCGGCTACGGGAAGGCCCAGAAGACTTACCGACTTAGGCTTATAATGTTACTTGTAGTTCAAGATGTACTCTGTAACCAACTCTTAGTCGTAGCCGGATTGATCTCTCCTGTAAACCCTAGGCCGGATATCTATATAAGCCGTCCTAGGGAGAGCCTTTAGGGCAAGATCAGATAACACTAGACACGACCAATAGTCTACAATATCAACTCGCACAGGCGAAACCCTTGTAACCCATAATCCGGCTTTGCCGTATTACTAGATTGATAGCAGGAGTAGGGTCCGTCCAAAGCCGGCGGATTCGAACCTGGGTAAACTTGTGCGCTCATCGTCTCGGAACACCGTACGCCTCACACCCCTCTCTTCCGCACGCCTTGCGTACTTGTCATCCATCCGACGACAGTTGGCGCCCACCGTGGGGCAAGTGAGCTTCGGATCTATGTTCCGAGCGGAATCTGCAAGAATCGGAATCGGCGAGACCATCGCCGTTGATCGCATCCTCTACGCCAGCGACGTCCCTCTCATCGTTCTCGACGAGACTTGGATTCCGGCTAGGGAGGCCGTGACTGCTTATACAATCATGTCTTTTGGCGAGATCGATGTTTACATCGGTTTCGCTAAACCTGCCCAACCCACCCCAGCGGTGATGATAGAGGCAGAAGAAACTTCTGGGTCCCCTTTATCTGTGGAGGTGGCAGAGTTCTGGATCTCAGAAAACCCTAATCCCACCCAGCCCACACCAATTGAGGAGATAGTGGAGAAATCCGAGCCTGAATAAAACCTCGCGGACCAAGTCGAATCCGGAGTGGATCTCCCTGGAGAAGCCGGATCCCAGATCGACCCACCCGTGGAAGTCCAAATCCAGGTGGAGCACATCAATGACACTGTTTCCGACTCTGATGATGTCGGGACAGACAAGCCTTTCCTCAGGAAGCACGCATCGCACTTCATCGGAAACGTTCGATCCGGATCCGGCTCTGCCGATGCTGGAGAAAACACCGACTCGGTGCTGGAGGCAATTGGAACAAACGCCGTCGTTCCCGCATCCTCGGATGAGTCCATGACGTCGGCAGATTTCCGAAAGTTCTCCACGGAATATGACGAGGAGTACAACTCCAAAGTTGCAGAAGACGGAGAAGCCATGGACGAAGGATCCGGGGAACACTCTCCCAAAGCGCAGGATGGTATGGAGGTCGGAGACAATCCCGAACTCCATATGTCCGAAAGTACCGCTCAGAGCTTGACTCCGGGAAACGGACCCAAAGCCGTCTTTGCTACCGGCGCTACCAAGAGGGCAAAGAAGAAGAACAAGACCTCGGCAAAAGACCCTCTGACAGAGGAAGTGATTGCCGAGGAATACGAGGAAGACTCGGATGGAGCACTTATCCCAGACGAACCGAAAAAAGCAGCATCGGTGGATGGGCACGTGATCACTAAAGGTGCGTGTAAACTCATCGATGCCACATTAACCACACCTATCCCTACAGCTGCAGAACTTACCGCAGATGAGCTGGACGAAAGGGCCCAGGCCCTAGAAGTGCGTCGTCAACAACTCCTTGATGAAGCCAAAAACATCAAGGTGGAGAAGAAGCGCATGTCAAACAAGGAGTACATGTCCCGTCTGCATCAGAAGACACGGAAGCATCACGTAGATGACAACCAATTCCCACGTGTCCGTGCCGTCCTTTTTGGAGATGAGATGGGAAAGCCACGGAAGGATAGCAATGGAGATTGGGTTTACTCAACACCAGTGCAAAATACTGTGGCAGCTCGCGAAATTCTATCAGCTAATCCAGGACTAGAAGAGATACGTTTGGGTATCAAGCTACTCAACAAGGGACTGGAGCAGCAAAAGGTCGCCCTGTCGGGAAGCCAAAAGATGGTCTCGGATTCCGACCAATGTCGCAAAGATCCGACATGGGCTGACGTAAGATCCCACTATGTTCGGGCGCAGTATCATAACCACGAACGCAGGGAAGACAATTATTCAAGAACCGGATCGACGGGGCAGCACCGCAGGGCTACACATAACTGGAACAACGTCGCTCCAGTAGCCGAGAAAGACGCAATCGCTGCACTCAATCCGAGGAATCCTTCCCAAAGGGGAGAAGATAAAGAAAAACGTCAGGAGGAGGATCGTCAGAAAATGCCACCTCCTAGACATGAAAACCGTCCGGCTGAACCTTACCATGGTGGGAACGACGGACGAAAGAACGATGGAAACCATGCTGGTACAAGCCGGCAGGGGGCTCGTCACAGTAAAGAACCTCCCCGGAACCGGAATAATGACGCTCCGGACGGAGGCCGGTGATCAGCCGGAAACAACCTAGCTGCACCACCCTCTCCACTGAACAGTTATCACAACGGCCCCCAAGGAGGTCAAGGAGGACGACATGACGGAGGAGGTGGTGGCAGAAGCCGAAGTCCGGCTCCAAGGCACCGCAGCCACAGCCGATATTCGGGACGATCCCTATCCCCGAACGACGCAAGGCACAGGATCAACTCCAACATAGAGGCTCGGCGCTACGAAAACGATGACGTGTACGTGGGCCCAAAGTGCTTTGGACCACGCATTAGAGCTACAAAATTCCCGGAAGGATTTGCTATCTCAAGACATATTCAAGCCTACGACGGCATTGGTCGGCCAGACACCTGGTTACAGGACTTCTTCCAAGCTTGCTGCATCGCTAAAGGCGGAAACAGCCTGGTCGCAACCCGATATCTCCCACTTATGTTGCGGAAGACAGTGCGATCATGGCTCAATGAACTTCTGGCAAACACCATCAACAACTGGTATGACTTACAAAGTGCGTTCTTTCGGAATTTCGAAGGCACATATCGGAGGCCCTGTACGGTTGGAGACCTACATCGTTGCACCTAGAAAGCCGGAGAAACTTGCCGAGATTATCTCGGATGATGGATTGACACCAAGAACTCCTGCGAGGGAGTAAATGATCAAACTGCGATTGAAGCTTTTATTTCAGGTCTCCCAATTGGATTACTGCGCCATCGCTTGAAGTGTGACAAGGTTACTGATCTGGGAGAGATGATAGAAACAGCGAGCAAGTATGCAGATGCTGCCGATGATGCAGAGGGATTACTTAACGTCCTGGCTGTACCACAGTCAGCAAAGACAAAGCAACAGCCTCAGAAATGCAAAAACACCTCGGCAGAAAAACCCAACACGGAGACAGCAGTAGTCACTACTGTTTCCGGGTCTGGAGGACGAGGAGGATGTGGCGGAGGCCGCGGGCGTGGCCGTGGGACATCAAGGGTCCAAGGTAGAGGAGAGCAACAACCAGGCAAAACCTACACTTGGGCCGACATTGCCAATAACCCATGTGTGCATCACTTAGACGCCAATGGGGGCTCGTCCCACACCAACACTGAATGTCGTTTTAACGACGACATCAAGAGAGATGATACCGCGGGCTACAAAGCTAAGCAGAAGAAGGGAAAGAAAAATCCCGAAAAAGAAAAAGAGACCAAGGAAGATTCCGACATGGAGGAAGCCGACGCTTCAAATCCCAGGTCGGAAGGGAAGAAAACGTTTCCAACCAAGAAGGACACTTACGTCACCTTCCTTGGATCTCAACCAGCAAAGGTCAAGAAAGCAGTTCTCCACGAGCTCAACGCAATTGTTCCGGCTGTCCCTCAGTATTTGGACTGGTCGGAGGTGGCAATCACATTTGACCGCGCTGATCATCCGCCTAAGTTGCATAGGCGAGGAAAATACGCCTGAGTCGTCAATCCACTTATTGATGGTTATGGTTTCTCCAAGACCCTCATGGACGGTGGTAGTAGCATCAATATTCTCTATGTAGAAACGCTACGCCGGATGAAGATCTCGGAAACACAGCTTAACCATAGCTCTGTGATTTTTCACGGGGTTGTACCAGGAAGACAAGCTAATTCCCTGGGAGAGATCACTTTGGATGTTACTTTTGGAACATCAAAAAATTATCAAACGGAGGCACTTTCCTTCAAAGTGGTCCCATTCAAGAGCGCATACCACAGTATATTCGGACGTCCGGCTTACTGGGCTTTTATGGCTCGTCCGTGTTACATTTACAATATGATGAAAATTCCAGGTCCCAACGGCGTGATCACCATCAGGGGAGACCCGAAGAAAGCACGAGAGTGCGAGGATGGAAATGCCGCCTTTGCCGAAGCCGTGCTGCACGCCCAGGAGTACCAGGAGATCAAGAAGAGCATAGATCCGTCCGAGATGCCCGCGACGAAGAAGGAGGTGACAAAACCAAATCCGGAGTTCAAGTCATCAGAAGAGATGAAGACGACGCCATTGAAGGATGATGACCCCTCCAAGGTGACCCAGATAGGCGCAGGCCTAAGTAGCGCATAGGAAAGCGCGCTCATCAAGTTTCTCCGAGCAAATCAAGATATCTTCGCATGGCAACCATCTGACATGACCGGAGTACCTAGGAAACTTGCCGAGCACTCTCTAAATGTAAACCCGAACGCTAAACCCGTCAAACAGTCCTTACGACGGTTTGGTGATGAAAAGCGTAAAGCAATAGCTAAGGAACTAGCATGGCTCGAGTTAGCCGGATTCATAGAAGAGGTCATCCATACTGAATGGTCGGCCAACCCTGTAATGGTCCCTAAAAAGGACACTACTGATTTAAGGATGTGTGTTGATTATACTGCCTTGAACAAGGCTTGTCCAAAAGATCCGTTCGCTCTGCCTAGAATTGATCAAGTTATCGATTCTACAGCAGACTCGGAACTCCTCTATTTTCTCGACGCATATTCCGATTATCACCAAATCCGGATGAAGGAATCGGACAAAATCAAGACTTCATTCATAACCCCTTTCGGAAACTTCTGTTATGTTACGATGCCCTTTGGGCTGAAGAACGCAGGAGCTACGTACTAGCGCACGATGCAGCGTTGGCTCCATGATCAACTCGGGCGCAATGTACATGCATACGTGGATGATATCGCGGTCATGTCCAAAAAGAAGGAAACATTGGTTTCCGACTTAGAGGAGACGTTCGCCAATTTACGAAAATACAACATCATGCTTAACCCAAAGAAATGCTTCTTTGGAATACGAGCCGGAAAATTGTTAGGTTTTATTGTGTCTCAACGAGGCATAGAGGTGAACCGTGACAAGATCAAGGATATTCTCAATATTTCCAGGCCAACTCGCCTGAAGGACGTACAAAGATTAACTGGTTGCATCGCCGCGGTCAGTCGATTTGTAAGCCGGCTTCGTGAAAGAGCCGCACCATTATACAAACTCCTGAAGAAAACCAAGGATTTTATCTGGACTGACGAAGCCGAAGCTGCACTACAAGCTCCTATCCTTGCAGCACTGGAACCTCAGGAACCGATGTTTCTTTACATTGCTGCGACAAATAAGGTTGTCAGTATAGTTATGGTGGTGGAGAGACCAGAAGAAAATCAGGAGCACCTGGTGCAGCGTCCGACATACTTTGTCAGCGAGGTCCTGACAGAATCAAAACAGCGATATCCGCACTATTAAAAGTTGGCTTACGATGTTTTTCTGGCATCTCGTAAGTTACGACACTATTTTCAGGAGAACCCAATTACCGTGGTGAGCAAAGCTCCCATGAGAGATATAATCAAGAACAACGATGCTACAGGACGCGTCGCCAAATGGGGCATAGAGCTTGCAGCTTTTGATATTGAGTACAAACCCCGGACAACAATCAAATCCCAGATCCTTGCCGACTTTATCGCTGATTGGACAGAGACCAAGGAGAACATGGTCCTCCCGGAGTCGGAATATTGGACCCTCTTTTTTGATGGATCCAAGGCTAGGGGGGCTCGGGGGCTGGCGTGGTGCTCAAATCACCCCACGGAGATAAACTTTTATATGTGCTGCAGATCCACTTCATAGCGACAAACAACATTGCCAAGTATGAAGCACTGCTGCATGGAATCCGGATTGCTAAGGATATTGGCATCCGACGTTTGATGTGTTATGGAGATTCGGATCTTGTTGCTCAGCAAGTGTCGGATATTTGTAGTGCAAATAAGCACATGGAAGCATATAAAGCTGTCATGGATGATTTATCTAAATCGTTCGAGGGGTTTGAAGTTCAACACATCCCTCGAGCAGAAAACGAGGAAGCAGATGCACTATATCGAACAGGTTCTGCGCGGAAAGAGGTTCCGGATGGCGCATTTTTAGAGCACCTCAAAGTTCCCTCGATAAAGGCAGTAGATGAGGAGTATCCGACCAAATCAGACTCACCTTTAATAGCAGTTCTGGCTGTAATTCCCAGCTGGACTCAACCCTACCTTGATTATTTGGTAGATGGCAAATTACCCGAAGATGAGGTGTTGAGCCGGCAGATTATCCGACCAGCTGGACTCAACCCTACCTTGATTATTTCAGGCACGCAAATAGTTTAAGACAAAAGTGCTGAATAGATAAAGAAAAAACTTAGCACTAGCAAAAATCTTAGTACTTAGTATTTACAATCGCATCAGGTTTTTTCCAGAATAATACATAAGTTTTCTGGTCTATAATGCAGGAGGAGATGAAGGATCTGCCGGCTCGCTGGCTACTCCGCCTTGATATCTTGCCGAGATGTTCGGATTCGAGATGGTCTGTTCATCGTCGGAAACTTCTTCGGCATCTTCTGGAGGAGGTGGCGGAGTATTCACGCGGGTGAAGAAGGGCGTCTCGTAGCTGGTCAGATCAGCTACATGACACCCATATCCGGCGCGGGAGTGCATGATAGCTTGAAGGTCTTGCTCCTGGCTATCTTCGTCTACTTTGCAGTACCCTCTGGTCACTTGCCATATCTCCATGTTTCCATGGTGGCTCATGAACATGGTGAGAGTGTTCTGCGCAGCGGTCCACGCGTAGGACATGTTCCAGTCCCAAACAAGCTGCGGCATCTCCTTGGCCTTCTCCTGCACTTGGAAGTCCGACATGCTTGGCATGTCCGGAATCCTAAGAGATTCGCCAATGTCCTCAAGGGACTGGCAATAGTCATGAATGAGATCACCGACTTGAGTAAGCCGGTGAGTGCGGGGTTCGGACGAGGAGGAGTCCGTCAAATTCAGAGGACCTACACACAGAACAAGTCAATGAAAATCCGACATTGATGAAAGTCGAAGAAAGAATAAATCAGATAGATGGAACATACCAAGAATGACGTCGTCAATCTTGGCTTTCTCTTCCGGAGGACTCTGGAGTTCAGCCCGGAGCGCCTGGGAGATATCCTTCTCTCTGCCAACCTCATTTTTGAGGTCCGAGATAACCTTATCTTGAGCGGCAATCTTGAGATCGCGCTCTTCTGTGGCCATGGAGGAGGACTCGAGAACTTGAGCTATGCTCCTTTCATGATTAGCCTTAAGCTTATCTAGCTCTTGGCCAAGTCCCTTGTTCTCCACCACTAAGGTTTTGAGTTTCTCGGCCTCTTCAATCATAGCGATGGATTGTTTCACCAACGCTGTAAGGCAAAAAGAACAATAGTTCAGAAAAATTCGATATTGGAAAAGTAAAAGACAAGGTTTGAATCTCGAAATGTTACCTTCGGCTTCATCCTTGGCTAGCTTGAGCTCAGCATTTTTAAGCCGGAGAGCTTTGATTTCTCTCCGCTTATCATAGACATTTTTTAACAATTCCTGGTTATGGGAACATACTTTCTGTAAGTCAGAATACCCAAAGTCAGAAAGCTACTTAAGACTCGGGCTAATATTTTTTGCTAAATATCAGCACGAGCCTTGGGGGCTACACTAGTTCATTCTTTGGCATCATAATGAAAGTATAAACTTGGATTTCTATATCCTACTTCATGCTTGGGGGCTAGAGGATATGATATAACATAAGGTAAAAAACAAGAGTTGGAATTCCGACTTACAGATTGCTCGCGGGTGAGTTTGTCTAAACCCGCGTTCACCTCAACTGCCGCCTTCTCGGCAAGAGTAAGAGGAATTACTGGGGCTGTTGGAAGCTCTCCAGTCCTGATCCTCTTGTCGCGAAGGCGGACTTGGACGAGAAGGTCAGAGAACTTGACGTCCTCTACTTCTTGCGCTTCCTCTTCGGGGGATAGATGGCTTTTGTCTAGGACTTGCCTGGCCAGCCGCTGGATCTCCTCTGCGGACTTCCGGGATAAGCCAAATTTGGCAAGTCCGGGGTTGCTGAGGAGGTTGTCGGCGAAGACTTCAGCCGAGGGATCATTACTCAAAGAGGGTTCACCCTTACCTTGAGCTGACGCACCCACGGTGACGTCAGTGTGCGATCCAAGGATCACAGGCGCCGTTGGAGGAGCTGGATCTTCTGCAACAGCCGGAGAAGGAGTAATCACCGGTGTTGCAGAAGGTTGAGGAGCAGGAGTCGAAGGAGCCGTGACAGGGGAAGCTGTGGTAAGCTTCATCTATCGCAGGTGCTTTGCAGGAATCCCCTTCCCCTTACCCTTGATGAGAGGCTTTGCTCTGAGAGTGTAATAAAGTCGGAAACATTACATCTCAGAAAGAAATTCGAGAAAGGTACAAAGGCGGAAATTGTGAATGAAAGTTACCTCTTCACAACGGGCACTTCCTTTGTGCCTACTGCCACTGTCGGAGCTTTGCGCTTCCTGAGCGCAAGGTCCGACAATGGTATCACTTCAGCCTCCTGAGAAAACTCAGGAGGATATCCTTCGAGTGGAGCAAACTCCAACTCGGGGAGTTCGGCAAGCTGAAAACAAGAAAACATATCAGCATTGCAATGTATGACTTAAAATATTGAAAGACGTAAAAGGTGTATTGATGGAAGCTTACCGCTACCACGGGGTTTTTTGCCGTGTGCATGTCCAGAGAGATCTCCAGAATTTTCCTCTCGATCCGCTCTTTAATCAGCCATTTGATCTGGCTTATATAGCCTTGGCTGGTGTAGGCCTTGGGGCTGATGCAGAGAGAATCTTTTTTGGAAGACGTGATGGAGGGCATCAGTCTATCCCCGTGGTACTGAAGTGGCTAGATCTGACGTGCGACACAGCACTGAACTAAGTCGGATCCCCTCAGACCCTTGTGCTTGATAAGATATTCGATCCGCCTCTTAGCGAGGATTAGATTGTCCGTGAGAGCCGGAGCAGCCTCATCCCAGGAAGGCTGGGCTGTGGCGGCTCCGTCGACAAAAGCCGGCAAAGCAGTAGCTTTGCCGGGAGCAGGAATATCCCTATGATAGAAAAAGGTGGCTGGCCATTGTTTGACCGAGTCATTGGCAGCAATTTTGGGATAGGACCGGTCTCGTCTAACAGAAAAACTAATAGTACCGGTGATATAAGGAACACCGGCGGTAATAGAATTTCTCCGGACATGGAAGTAATACCGGAAAAGAAGCAAACTCGGCCTAATGCCGAGAAAGCCCTTGCAAAGCGCAGCAAACGCGCTCATCTCTAGAAGGGAGTTGGGAGGAAGATTATGGAGTTGAACTCCATAATGATCAATCACCTCGGAGAAGAACTCCGAGGGAGGAAAAGACAAACCTCGCGCGGATTGGGGATGGTTTCGCCGGAACCGCTCCGCCAGTCACCGGCGGCGAGAAGCCCCTCCTTCTCCACGTTCTTGAGGGACGCCTCGTCGAGGGCGCAAGGGATCCAGATTCCCCGGAAACTTTCTTTTTCTGCAGCTGCTTCTGCCGACGCTACCGCCGCCGCCGCTAGAGAGGAAGAAGAGGATGAAGCCATTTCTCTCCGGTGGAAAGGAGTGACCCTAAAGTGGTGGCGCTAGGAGCTCTATGGGAGGAAAACGAAAGGGCTCTGGGCGCGCTGGAGATTTGGGAAGAAAGGAACGGCGAAAGGCAGGTGGAGAGGAGAAGAAAAAATCTAGACCCCTTATATCTACCTACCTGCGCCAAGATTCGTGCAAATGCTATAGTGTAACCGCCACGCGTCGTGGAAAGAACTGGGAAGGGCCCGCGCGATGATTGCGTCGCCTCGATCTCCACGCACGCATTGAAACGGCGCCTCGGTTCCGCGAACTTCGGACCCACCAACGGTCGTGCTGACGGAACGTCTGTCAGATGACGTAACTGGACCATGCTTGTGTCAGGTGGCGTTAGAGACCATGTTTCTGGCTTAGTTCAAAAGCGAGTTGGAAAATCCGACTAACTAATTGAAAGGTCCGACTTACTTATGAAGACCCGGATCGTACTTTTTGTTATAAAGTTTCAGGAACCCTTCAAGATTCTGCAAGCCGAAGATCAAGCTAGACGATGATAAAATCCGACTTTGGATCTTGGAGGCCTCCGGGGGCTACTGTTGGGGATATACTTTCCGGGTATCCTCAACGTTCCTCACTGACCAGGGTGGCCCACTTCGGGTTAGAGCTTTGCTTCACGGGCGGCCCAGTTAGAGAGAGAAGATGGAGTCGCATCCGGCTACGGGAAGGCCCAGAAGACTTACCGACTTAGGCTTATAATGTTACTTGTAGTTCAAGATGTACTTTGTAACCAACTCTTAGTCGTAGCCGGATTGATCTCTCCTGTAAACCCTAGGCCGGATATCTATATAAGCCGTCCTAGGGAGAGCCTTTAGGGCAAGATCAGATAACACTAGACACGACCAATAGTCTACAATCTCAACTCGCACAGGCGAAACCCTTGTAACCCATAGTCCAGCTTTGCCATATTACTGGATTGATAGCAGGAGTAGGGTCCGTCCAAAGCCGGCGGATTCGAACCTGGGTAAACTTGTGCGCTCACCGTCTCGGAACACCGTACGCCTCACACCCCTCTCTTCCGCACGCCTCGAGGACCCCCTCATGGCGTACTTGTCATCCATCCGACGACACTTATCTAGGCTTCCTTACCTTTCACGGCTAGTATGAGCTCATCCAACTTAGCATTGAGTTATTCATTTTCTTGTGGTGAGATAGAGTTCAGCTTCTTCGTGTTTGATCTATCCACATGCCATCGGGCATGGTTGTCTTGCATATTGTCTTGCAGATGCTTTGCTTCGGTAATATGTTTCCCCATAAATGTTCCTCCCGCTGCAGTATTAAGCATAGACTTAGACACAGGGTTAAGAGCATTATTAAGTAGATAGAGAATTAACTAGTCTTCCATACCAAGACTAGGACAGTTTCTCATGTATTCTTTCATCCTCTCCCATGCAAGCGCTAGTGGGTCACGCTCTTCTTGTCTAAAACCAGTAATATTAGATCTGAGTTGCATAGTCTTTGTAGGTGGGAAAAATTTAGTCATAAATAAAGAAGTTCATTCCACCCATGATGTAATAGTATTTCAAGGAAACGATAGCAACCATTCTTTTGCTCTTCCTCTAAGAGAGAAAGGAAATAAACGCAATTTGACTGCATCTGGGTCAACGTCTTTTATATGCATCATATCACATATTTCAGTGAAAGTATTTTCAAGTGCATACCTGCGTCCTCAACAACAGAGCCTCCAAATTGATTCTGTTGAACTAAAATTAAATAATAGGGCTTAATTTCATAGTCATCAGCAACAATTGCTGGCTGAGTAATATGAGTATGCAAATAATCATTGTTGGGAGTAGCAAACTACCAAAGCTTCTTTACAACCATATATCCTATGTTTTTGGGTATTCTTAAATAGAGACTCATAATAGTAAAAGCAAGAATTTAAAGACTAACTAATTTTTTTGGGTTTTCAAATAAAGACTAAAAGCAAACTAACAAAATTAAAAACAAGAATTAGAACTAGCAAGGTTCGTACTAACCTCACCAGGGTAGTTATTGCTTCATTGGCAACAGCGCCAGAAAAAGGGTTAATGCCTTCGTTCCGGATTACAGATGTAGTATAGCTTCTTTTTCCCTAGTAGACCCAGGTTATCAAATCCTCGGGAAGCAGATGCGTAGTGAAATTACTTTAACGGAACTTCGGGAGTTTTAGAATTCCTTTTGTGTTTTTACCGGACCAAGAGTTTGTGTCTTTTTGCTGTTGTCGATGATGGAGAGAGATGGCCTAGGACGTTCAGTTTCACCCGTAGCTGTGCGAAACATCTGATGGGAATAAAAGATAGAAATAAAGTGTGCATGTAATTGTTAGGGCAAGATAAATTATATGTGGGCAGTGCATCCATAACTACTATTGCCTCTGCAGCTTCTTATAGCAATAACCTACTAGTCTCATCCGTAGAAGAAAGAGAACTAATGATATGGATAGTGATGTCACCGTTAATCCCAAGTAAATCCCTCACATACAGCCGTACTACCCCTTCTATCATTGGGTTCCCAACCTGCAGATTAGTCATTACTCATACTTCCTATACCCGGCTCAATCCTCGAGGTCTTGGGGTACCTGACAAGTCCTTAGATTGAGACAAGATAGGATACAATAATCATCATGTCATAAAAACTAATACATGATCCCATCTATGATAAATAACATGCACAAACACTACATGGCTAGGACAAAGCCCTTAGCCCAAGGAGAATTACTCACACATAGAGATGAGATCAACAATCACAAACATTGTAATGGAAATCATGAGATTGATAGCAAATATTCTTACAATGTCGCCAATCGAAGAAGAGATCTGGAATATGGCTATGGTGGTGAAGAAGGGCTTTGGAGATTAGATCTAAGTCTATTATTCTAGCGGATCTTTGGTGTGGTGGATGGATATCTGGAGGCGGCTGATGATCTGGGGTAGAGATGCTCGAGGCTCTTTTCTCGTCGCCCGAGGCATCTTTATATAGGGGTCTCTTCACAAAAGTTGTTCTGTTTGACCTAGCTGCGTCATTGGTAACTATACGGCCGGAATTTTATTCCGGTCATATAATTGGTCATTAAAGTGTCTGCCTTCGACCCACGACTCCTGGTTTCTTCTGGTTGTTGGAAATCTCATATCTTTGACTTTAATGTAGTGATTCCCATTATAAGACGTCATTATTTGCACAGGAAAAAATAGAAAGAAAGGATTGCATACCACTTTGAATATTATGAATTAGTGGCAGGGTTTAGAGAGATATTTCATCAAAAATATGAATAATATCTCGTTTAAATGTGGACGTAGATGCCTATATTTGAAAGCCATCATGAACTGAGCTCCAAATGTCTGTGCGAGTACAAAGAACTGAAGAATTAGCATGCTTGTGTTTACTAGAAGTAATTAAATATAATAGGCTAGCATGCTGATCACATGTTCAAGAATATATCATCTTACCATCTTGCACTTCATTATCATGACAGATGAATAGTGCAGCTGTAGACGTAGTACTTGATTTTTGGTGGAAATTCGGGTTCACACTAGTCTAAGAAGAAGTTTGTTGGGTTCACAGCATAGAAAACAAAAAAATTCTTACAATGGGAACTATTATATGCTAAGATCTATCTAGTAGATACAAGCAACAGGTGGATATACATCCATACAGAACATACCCTCGAAGACAACAAAGCTTTGTTAACGAGATGGAACTCGTGGATGATGTAGTTGTTCGCTTGTCAATCTCAAGATTGTGTGGAAGTCCTAGAGACACAAACCAGCATCGCATCAGCACTCGCACACACGTTCAGGCCACCGAACAACCTCCATCTCCTCGCTCCAGCGATGCAGCGGAAGTAGCAACTCCTTCCAGATGAAATGCCACTGGGAACATGTATCGCGCTAATCCGAGACCATGGGGGAATAATAATAGAGGGGGAGAGAGATCCTTCACGAGGAGGTGTGAGGAAGGAGTGAGAGGGGGGGATTTTATAGGAGGAGGGGGTTACCCCTCCCCATGGCCAGCACCCCATGGGGGGTGAACCCTCACCTCCCCCATTCATGCGGTGGTAACCCCCTCCACATAAATTTGCCCCTTAACATTCCCGTTTAAAGTCTTTACTTTAAATGCATTAAATTTCTCCAAATTGAATGCTCTCTCATTTAATAAAACTCTTTTATTCAGAATTTTGTTAATTACTTTAATTAACAAACATTCACATAAACCCCCCCTGCAACATTTCAATATTACATGCAGAACCAATTTCAGCAATTTCACTGGAAACAGTTTTGGTGTCTATTGAAATAATTCAGCTCTTTGCAATTCATTCGTCTGAAACATATTTTCCCCAAATGGTGTTGGTGTCCCTTAAGTGTGTCACCGTACGGTTCGTGAATAATGCAGACATGATTGAGACTCCTCTCAGATCAATAATTGGAAGCGGGACTTGGAGATCCATACTGACTCCTACACATTCAATGATGACTTCTGTGATCGTGGGAACCTTTAACGCTAGTAACTAAATCCCTTTATCTCGCGATATATTACATATCCGAGATTTGATCATCGGTATATCCATACCTAGTTTGATCTCGTTACCGACATGTACTCTTTTCTTGTTCCCGTGATATAACATTCTAGTGATCTCATCACTTGCTTGCAAGATAACCAATGTGATATCACCGAGAGGGCCTAGAGTATATCTATCCGTCATCAGGATCGAAAAATCCCACTCTTGATCCATGAGCCTCTACATAACACTTTCGTAGTACTGAACCCACCTTTATAATCACCCTTTCACAGTGTGACGTTTGATGTTATCAAGATACTCTTCCAGTGTTAGTGATTAACATGATCTCATGGTTTAAGGACTAGAATTACTTCGTTTAGATGTTATAGAAATATGAACACAATGACTTTGATTGTAATGTTATACTTCGGATGAATGTTCATCACATCATTCCACTAATGTTCTGACCTTGTTATTAACAACATCCAATGTCCATGAACTTTCCTTTGTTTATTAAACACACATGTATTAACGTTTCCAAATTAATACAATTATAGCATGCAAAATAAACACCTATCATATACTTGGAATATATATAATAACAAGTTTATTATTGCCTCTCAGGGCATATTCCCTTCAAAGTCTACATGAACTTCTTTCAGATACATGTCATTTCCAAAAAGGCTCTGCTAATCAAATACAGTGTCTCCCTTGTGTTGAAGCCCTAATGCAACAACGCATAAAAATTTCAATGTAGTGGAATATTCATGTCTACTGTCTAAACGCATAAAAAATAGATGAGTGCAATTTTGATGTTATTTGATACCTCTAAACTCAATCTTCTCAATGGGCTCTTCATCTGATGACTGGAATTCAAAACTGTCAAAGTTAATGTAAAAATTGTCATCTCTCTTTAGAGAATTATTCCATCATCTCTACAGGTTCTGATATGTTAAATAGATACAAACAGAGAGCATATTAATACAATGAAGATGCAAGCAGACTAATGAAGTAATAATTAAAATAGATACAGACTAAAGAAGTGAAAATTATATCTCTATTGATAGAAGGGAAATGAACAATGAGGAATCAATAAAGAATTGCAGAGTTTGAGATTTATACAAGGGGAAAAGAGATAGATGGAGGCCGGCTGGGGAGGCTCTTCCGACATTGTCGTCTGCTCTTTGTAGCTCGGAAACGTTGAACCTTGAATTCGAGAAGCAAACTAGAAAAATCCATTCCAAAATTCCTAAATGGAAGCTCTGCATTAGGGTTTTGGGGGTTTGGTTTTAGCACATACCTACCTAGATGACAAAGGGTCCTTAGAGGCGATGGAGATCATCCACATCGTAGGGGACCGGAGGCGGTGGGGAGGAGAGGCAGGGGACTGCAGACGACGGTGGTGTGGGGTGGCGGAGGTGGTGGACAGTGGTCTGGGCGGGTGGTGAAGGAAAAACTATGACATATATCTGAAATATTTGTCCAAATATTTTCAGATCTTTGCCTCCAAGTACTAGCCTCAGATGGCTGCAAATGGAAAATGCCTCTAAGAACGTCCGTTGTCCGAATATTTCATATTTTTCCGCCAAGTACTACCCTAGGTAAGACGACTAGAAATTTGAAAGGAAATAATATTCAGAACTCCAGATATATTAGGAACTCTAGAGTTTGCTTATCCTAAAATTTGAGAATTATTTTATAATTTAAAGGCAAAGGAAGGTGTCTATAAATGCTTGGTAGTGTGAAATTGAGCCCCCTAAGACTAAATGAGATTCTTACATTGTATTTTCATAAATTGAGTACAAATCTTGGATCATACCCTAAAAGGTATGATGACTCCTAGTGTTCATGTTCTTGCTGTAGAGAAATAAGTTGCAAGTGTTTTGAATTTGACTAGTTGAAATGTTTAATCACAAAGTGAGATCATTTGGTTACTTAAATATAAAAATTTCACCAATATAACCTTTTTTCATTTATATTCTTTGAAGGAAGTCTTGTTGAGTGAATATTCGAACCTCCGTATATATCCGAAACTCCGAATTTTGTTAATTCTAAATTTTTAGAATTATTCATAATTTAAAGGAAAAGGATGATGTTTACACATGCTTGCTAGAGTGAAACTGAGTCCTAAGAGTAAATGGGGTTCATACACTGAAGAAAATATATGGCGTAGTACAAACCTTGGATCTTACCCTGAAAGGCATGACGACTTGTAGTGTTAATGCACTTCCTACATAGCGATAAGGTGCAAGTGTTTTGAATTTGACTAATTCAAATGTTTAATCACGAAGTGAGATCATTTGGTTACTTAAATATGATTTTTTCACCAATATAACATTTTTTCATGTATTTTTTGAAGGAAGCCTCATTGAGTGAATATTCGGGCCTCTGTATATATATCCGGAACTCTGGATTTTGTAAATCCAAATTTTGAGAATTATTCATAATTTTAAGGCAAAGGAAGGTTTTTACACATGCTTGCTTGAGTGAAATATTGAGACCAAAGAGTAAATGAGGTTCATACATTGAAGAAAATATATGGCGTAGTATAAACCTTAGATATTAACCTGGAAGGTATGACTTACTTGTAGTGTTCACGCGCTTACTGCATAGCAATAAGGTGCAAGTGTTTTGAATTTGACTAATTCAAATATTTAATGCCGATGTGAGATCAGTTGGTTACTTAAATATGAATTTACAGCAATTTAAACTCTTTTCATGTATTCCTTGACAATTGTAATATACTTGAGCACTAGAAAGTTAAAGGAAACTCCATATAAAAGAGTAGATTAATGAACATGGTACTTATAATTATTAGTCTAACCACCACATAGTGCGGATATATATTGTCTTACATGCAACACCAGAGGTAATAATGAACTTAAGCCAAATAAGTAGGGGCAGTAGGAGCAGGGGCAGAAGCAGGAGCATCAGCCTACTCGAGGGGAAACATGCCAGTCCTGACATATTCCCGGAGGATGTTGCCGTAGGCTACGTGCTTCACCATGGTCTTCGTCTGGTGCCTTTAGCCTTATCCACGACCGACGCCAACCGAATGTTGGATCATGCTTTCGAGGTTCTGGTCGATACTCTACCATAGAATGGGAAAAACAATATCCCCTTATGGTGGCAGGGAATTTGCCCACTCCGTAATCGCCTCAGCACATAGCAGCTCTTGCAGTCCCTGGAGTACTTGTTAGAGCTCACATCATGAGAATCCTCCTGATGATTTTTAAGTATCTAATTAGAACTACAAATGATTGAATTGTATTACAACTCAAGAATTGAAAACATATGTAAGAAATTGATATCAAAGAGAATGTAACTCAACAATAGTTTGATTAGTTCATATATCATCTCATGTATCCAAACAAAATGACAAGTAATTGGATCATGATCATGTAACACAAAAATCAAACAAGAGATTCAGATACATGTAGAACAAATCTAGGGCCTCATAAGTTTCTTCAGAGATGGGGTAAGCAAACTAAGTTCCAATCGAACAACATATTGTTGTACATTTCCCCAGGATCACTAACCCATCCCTGAAATTTTTTGACACTAATGTGTCTACCTTGCACTATTTGGGGCAAATTTGAATCATTGGCCATAATAAGAAATTGAAATGTAACCCTTCTTACACTATGAATGAATGTGTTTCCTACATATTGTAACTATAGTAAGAAAAAATCAAACAATATTCATAGGTTCACAACCCATCCCTAAAAAAATCTGACACCATAAAATGTGTCTCCCTTTGCACTGTTTTGGGGAACATTTGAATCACTGGCCTCAGTGAGAAATAGAAATGTAATCCTTATATACACTATGAATGCATGTGTATTTCCGAAATATTATGTGGTCAAACCATGCATAGGTACGTAACAACAACTTATGAGAAAACAATATTTCATAGGTACACGTAACAACAACTTATGATCAGATCATGCATCATATAAATCATTTTTTCCTGATATATATAGAGTAATGATATAATCACAAGAATTAAAACAAGAGAGTCAACTACATGTAATAAATTCAATCTATGATCACAATTGGTTGTGTACTAGCAGAAACAATTCAAAGATCATAGTTCCATATATATGAATGTAGAATAAATATGGGGCGTCATAAGTTTTTATAGAGATGGAGTTGGCAAACCAAACTACCAAGCACAACCTATATTATTCATGTACATTTCCTCAGGTTCACTAACCCACCCCTAGAAAAATTTGACACCATCAAAAGTGTCTTCCCTTGCACTCTTTTGGGGAAATTTTGAATCATTAGCCTCAGTGAGAAATAGAAATGTAGTATACACTATGTAATATGCATATATGCATGTTGTGTATCGAAATCAACACTCCATTAACAAAAATCCCTAAAATCCAATATGTTACAGATCGATTAAATCTCTAGCACAAGAAGAACCATACGAACAACAACAAGCAAATATAAATTTACTAGATGGCAGATGAGTAGATCTAATCAAATCTCCAAAACAATCGACCATCCAAACCATGTATATAATAATTAGATATAGCAAGAAGGCGAAAGAGCAAAAGAACCTAGAGATTGAGCAAATTCTACCTATGAACAGTGAAATCTGCGACTGTGAATAGAGAATAAAAGTAGTATATAGTACCACGGATGTCTCATATGAGACCTCCTCCTCGAACTCGTCCATCTCCTCGATTCCTTCGAGCAATTAGTCATTAAGGATGGGATCATTGATCATCATGACTGCCGGGTTGCCTCCACCTATATGCCCCTCATCCATATATGACGCTGGCACCATGACATTATCATTCACCTGCTGCTCAATGGCGACGACGACTAGCTTGACAGAGCCTGAAGCATCCATGGTGTGGTGACAAGCGGCGTGTTGTGTGCCCGGAGAAGCCACCTCCGCCTACTCGGCAAAGACGGCCGAGCCATCTGCTACACCTCCAACTGGCTTCACCTCCGGCTTGTCTCCATGGGTACGCTTCATGGTGCAACTAAGGGCAGGGGTGGTGCTATGGAAGGAGCTTTTGCGTGTGCAGAAGGTGCATATTGGGGTTTTCTTAATATACATATTGGGGGAAAAGGTCGCTAGCTCCTAGAAGACGAAGGTTGAGAGGGTTTATATATGCGGGGACGGTTGGTTGTCCTAGAGTTAACACATGTGGGTGTGACCAGGTGCACGATATCCACTTCCTAATTACATTAACAATCAACGCATGCTACTCTTGGAATGTGCACGAAGCCATTTTTGAAGATGGGCGGCATAATAGTCCGCCTCAGTAGAACCCTTGAGGCGGATAATATTTCTAACCGGCTACGGTTTAGTGATCTAGGGAGACGGTCACTATCATCGTTCATCTCAGGTACAAGTTAGAGGCATTTCTTTTTAAAGACCGCCTAATGGGAAAGTAGTACTAGAGACGATGCTTATTCACAACTGTTTGATGTTACAGTTAGAGGCGGGCATAGTATTACGACCGCCTGAGGTTGATGAACATAGCCGGTTGTTTGTATTTTAGGGATAAACCGCCTCATGGCACTGTCTCTAGTAACAAGTTTATACTAGTGACGTCTGTCTGAATGGTCACTTATCTAGCGGTGGACCCCCCTAAGTGATTTTTGCCATGGGTTGGTATAAATCCTTCGGCTTTCCTCGACTAAAAGATCTCCAGCACTTCGTCTCTTAGTCTGAAATCTCTTGAGTCTCGACATCTCCTCTTTAACCATGAACATTCCTTAGTGCTCCCTTTCTTCGTCTGTCGCGCGTACGGAGCCCTTCAGTCTCTTCGATGGTGGTGAGTTGTTTTGCATGTTGTTGTACTGTAATATTGTTGGTTTATCGTTGTCTTACTAGCATCAGACACTATTCATCAGTGTTTTTCCGGAGAGTCATAGATTCTTAGGATATGCTCAACGTTTATGCTATTATCGACGCTATTATGCCGCATGGTTTGCATAACACAGTCTTAGCAGGACCATGGACTTGCGCGTGTTATTGTGTGGCTCATGGCGATAGGACCTACGCAGGCTCGCCCTGCACGTGTTATCCACGAAAGTGCGTTCGTGCGAACCTGTTCGCTTTTTTTATGCCTCATGTACCCTAAGGTTCCTATGATCCTCATTTCAGATTGTTGTCTTTTAGCCACTTGAGAGGCAAGGTAGACTGTCTTTAGGCATACCGAAGGAGATATTAGGAGTGAGTCGGAAAAATATCTAGGTGGAGACTGATTTGTGTAGTGTCCTGCATGTGGAGATGGAAGCTAGATCTCATAGCTTGCTCGACATGGAAAAAAAGCTCTTGGAGCCAAAAGCGTGACTCCTAAGATTCTGAAACTCTAAAAAGCCAAGAAAAGAGTTGATGTGCTAGAAATTTCGGACAGTGTTTTGGAAGGAGAGAAGATGGCACCCCATGTTAATTCTCCTCCCACGGTTGTAGAGAACAGTGTCGGGGAGAAGAAATCTGGGATGTTGGGAAGAACAGTGTCGGGGAGAGGAGACCACAAACAAGTTTAGGAAAGTACTTTGGGATGTTGGCCAGAGCGGCGATGGGTTAAGGATTATGTGAATTCCGCCTATGTTTGATGCCTTGGCCATCCAATCCCATGGAGTATCAAGCTGAAAATATGTAGTGGTTGTGCCTGGTATGTGGAAATGAAGATGCGTGAAGACAACTAAGTAGTGATGGACAATGTTTCGAGAGGATTGATCACAGCTCATGGTCTACAGATTGGATGTTTTCTCACGTTCAAGATGGTGAGGCCTTTGGTGTTCAAGGTGGTCGCTTTCGAATATTCCATGTTACAAAAAGTGTTCAAGTGCACTCATCCACCAGCTCTGAGGCATGAGTGACGAAAGTATTTCTTACAATGTTGTTTCATGGAAACAATAGCCGTAAGACTATAGATCTACCAGTGTATGTTAACTGTCCTAGCAAGAACAGTTGTACTTTCCAACTACTTGCAATCTTCCTTATTGACTGTTGAGGATATACTTTCCAGGTATACCCACTATGACTCACTGACTTGGGTGGACCACTTTGGGTTAGAGATATGCTTCACAGGAGGCCTAGTGAGGGAGAGAATATGGAGGCTCGTCGAGCTATGGGAAGGACCAGAAGACTTATCGACATAGGCCTATAGGAATACGTGTAATCCAAGTTGTACTATGTAACCGACTCTGTACCGTAGCCGTATTGGACTCACATGTAACCCTAGGACCAGATGAGTATATAAGCTATCCTAGGGATCGACCTTTAGGGCACAACGCAATAGCAACCACAACTCGCATTGGCGAAACCTCTCTTGTAATATGTACCTCCAGCTCTGCAGAACAACTGGATTGCTAGCAGGAGTAGGATCTGTCCACCAGAGTCAGATCTAAAACCTAGGTAAACTTGTGTGCTCACCGTCCCGGATAGCCATACATCTCACACCCTACCTTTTCCTATGGCCCGAGGATCCCCTCATGGTGTACTTGTATTCAATCCGACCATGGGCTAGGTGACCTTTGGATCTGCGTTCCAGGTGGAATCTACGCATATCGAAATCGACGAAACAATCTTCGTCGATTGTGTCCTCTATGATAATGGTGTCCCTCTCCTCCTTTTAGACAAGACATGGATTATGGCTAGGGAGTCCGTGACTAGCCACACCATCATGTCTTTTGGCAAGATCAATCTTTAAATCGGTTTCGCGGAACCTGCCCAACCCACCCTAGCGGTGATGAGAGAGGCACAAGTAACTTCTGGATCTACTTTGTCCGTGACAACGGTGGAGTTCTGGATCTTAGCAAACCCTAATCCCACCCAACCCGCACCTGAAGAGGAGATAGTGGAGAAAGAGAGGATCGGATCTGAAGAGGATCTCACTCAGGAGGTCAAATCTCAGAAAGATCAAAGCTACAACAACTCTGGATCTAGCTCTGCCGATGTCATAGTAGGAAAGTCGCCCCTGAGGCACACTATGAGGCGGATGCTGCTGCGAGGCATGCCAATATGGATGCTTTTCTAAAGACCGTCAAAAGTTTCGAGGCAGCACAAGAAGAAGGCCTCACCCACTTCAGATCGCATGGATCTCACTTCGTCGGCTACATCGGCTCTCGATCTGGCTATGTAGATGCTGGAGATGATAACGAGTCAGTTTTGGATGCTATCAGAACGAACATAGACACATCGGCTTCCCTAGAGGAATCCATGGCATCAGCGGATCTCCAAGCATATGAAGAAGAATTCAAAGAGGAATTCACCTCCAGGGCTACGGAGGAAGGAGAAGGGTCGGATCCAAGTCCCTACAATAGCATGGACGAAATATATGACAAAACTCTCCCAATTCGCAAGATGATATAGATCTCGAAGAAAATCTTGACGTCCACATGTCCGAACGTACTGACAAAAGCTTATATCTAAGAATCTGACCAAACGTCGTCTTTGCCACTGGTACCTAGAGAGTGAACAAGGCAAATAAGAAGAAGAAAAACAAGATTTCGGCCAAGGATCTTCCGGCTGAGGATAAAGTTGACAAGGAGCTCTAGATGGAGAATTGGGACGACGTTTTGATCCCCCAGGAACCAAAACATTTCTAGTGGATGGACACGTGGTTACCCTAGGTGCCCGTGAAATCTACAGACAAGCACTATCAACGCCTAACCTTACCGCCTCAGAACTTACGCCGGACGAGCTGCAGGAAAGGGCCTTGGCCCTAGAAGCACATCGTCAGCGACACTTGGATGAGGCCACTCACCTCGTCGAGTTGAAGCAGTGCATCGCAGATGTGGGATTCAATTCCCTGCAGCGTCACAAGACCCGGAACAACCCTGAGCTAGCAAATAAAAATCCGGATGTCCACAAGACCCTTTTTTTAGGGGAAGAACATAGGCATAGTCATGGGATAGCCTCGACTCGACAGCAAGGGAAACTGGGTGTATAACATGCCGGTAGAAACCAGTGCCGTAGCCCGAGAGATCCTAGCGAATAGTACAACTCGAGAACAGGTCCAGTTGAGTGTAACACTACTCAACAAGGGCCTATGGCAACAAAAATCTGCCACGTCTTTCAGCGGGAAGCTAGTCTTGAAATTCAACAAATGCCGCAAAGACATGGATTGGTAGAACAATATAAGGCCCCCATCAGGAATGGATCAGCATCACCGTTCTGACCCTCGAGATGATACTCACTCAAGAACCGGCTCATCAGGATGGTGGCACAGAACTGCATGTGATTGGAGCAACATCGCCCCAGCCGTAGAGCGAGATGCCATAGTAGCACAGGTTCCATAGCAACCTCCCCGGTGGCAATCGAAGCACCATAGGGAAGAAGCTGAAGAACGATGTCGGGAGAAGGATCGGCAAAGAATTCCACCTCCTAGACATACAAGCATTCTGGCTGAGCCTCACCACAATGGCGATAAAAACAAACGAAGAAACGACGAAAATCGTGCTGGATCAAGTGGCACGATGGCTGTAGCCACTAAGACCCTCCCAGAGTCATAATAACGAAGCTCCGGATGGAGGCATGTGTTCATCTAGAAATAACCTACCATCACCACCCACTCCACCAAGCAGTGATCGTAATGGCCCCCACGGGATCCAGGGAGGATGCCGAGGCGGAGGATATGATATAAGATGTAGAGACCAGACTCCATGGTCCCGCAGCCTTAGTGAACATCTGATACAATGCTCTATGTCACCTAGTGATGCCAGGAACCAGGTCAACTTAGACATAGAGGCGTTGTGCTACCAGTCGGATAACATATACCTGGTTCCAAAATGCTTCGGGCCACATGTCTGACAAATGCAATTTTCTGGAGGGGTTCGCCATCTCAAGACACATGTAGCCGTACGAGGAGGTGGCTTGGCTAGATACTTGGCTCCAAGATTTTTTCCAGGCTTATAGCATCGCCAAAGGAGGAAATATCTTAGTCATAGTCCGATATCTCCCACAGACAGCTCGATCATGGCTCAATGAACTCCTGGAAAACACAATTCACAACTGGTATGATATGCAAAGCGCATTCTTTCGAAATTTCGAATGTACCTACCGGAGGCCTTGCACAGTCAGAGAGCTATAGCATTGCGTACAAAAAACCAGAGAAACGTGCTAGGACTACCTTAGATGATGGATCGACACGAAAAACTCCTGCGAGGGAGTCAATGAACATACCGCGATTGAATCTTTCATAACAGAGCTCCCAATCGGATTAGTTCATCACCAGCTCAAGCATGAAAAGTTACCGACATGGGGGAGATGATAGAAACATCAGGCAAATATGCAGGTGTCGACGATGATTTAGAATAACAAACCCAGAAGCGTAAGAACACCTCATAGGATAAACCCAATCCGGAAAATGCAACTGTCAGTGAAACTTTCGGATTAGGAGGCCAAGGAGGGCGCGGAGGTGGCTGGGGACGAGGCCGCGGAACTTCCCGGGTCTAAGGTAGAGGAGACCACCTACCTGGTAAGACATACTCTTGGGCCAACATTGCCAATAATCCGTGTGTGCATCACTCGAATGATAACGAGGTTCCTCACACACAAATGTTGAGTGTCGTTTTAACGATGACATCAAGAAAGACGAAACTGCTAGCTATAGTGCCAAGAAAAGAAAAGGAAATAAAAATCCCAACAAAGAAAACCGCAGGAACCAACCCCACTTGTTAAACCAGGGGAATTGCCACGAACTCCACGTAACCACGGTGATTTCTCGAACCGAAGCTTCAGTTATTCATAATTACCATGTATCCACAATCTCTACAGTTATTCCTAGCTTCTTTCTCCTCATTCCTTTGTTCTGGAACCGTCGGCTCTTCTTCTACCATTCTTCCTTATTCCTGGCATTCCCTTGCATGCATTTACTTTTACCCATTTCCTTGCAGCCATGGACGATGGGAAACGCACAATAGAGACCCACTTTGTCCCTGCCCATGGCACCATGACTTTTAAGGTGGTGTACACAAATGATTGAGCGACCATGGAGACAACTCTTGCTAGGTATGAAAAATTGCTTGCGAAACAGAAGTACAAGTTCATAGCGCTAGACTTGGAGTACACTCATGCAAATAAGCGAAAAAAATCCTTCACAAGAGATCGTCATCGTGCAAATCGCCATACATGAGGAGGTCCTTGTTTACCACTTCTGCAGGTATGTCACATTTAAAATTGAGATCACCACTTATGCATCCCCTGTTCCCTTACATCCCTAAAACCCTATCACTGCAGGAGTAAACCAACTGAGAAGCATTGTACGGCTCTGGTCGAGTTCTTTTGTAGGAAAGGGATAACTTTCGCTAGAGTGGATATCACAAATGACACAACTATGCTTGCCCGTGCCTCGATAAAAATTCCACATGGGTACCACGTCGACATCCAAAATCTGTACAAGATCAAACCATACCCACGGAAGGATTGAATGGGTGATCTAGTAGTAGAAATCATCGACAACTCCTATGAAGAATTTAAGAAATTACAGCCAAGTGAGCATAATTACTGGGAGTGGAAGCCGATGAGCCAGGTGCGCCTCGATTATGCAGCCAGAGACGCCTACATGGCGTACGATCTGTATTGTAGGCTCATTAGCATGAAAGATGGGATGGTTCATGGCTTTTCGTGATAGAGATATGCCCTAGTTGCAAGCTAGCTCAGTAGAAGAAGCACGAAGAGGATAGAAAGTTGTGTCAGCAGGAGCAGGAATCTTGGAACGGTGGTGACATCAAGCAGTTGAAGGGGAAGCAAGTCAAGGATAAAAACGAGTGGTGATAAATTATGTGTTTGAACTAGTTTAGTTTATAGTTTGTTTTGTGTAGTATATATGTTCGGGATGTATAGTTCAGTTTGTGTTTTAAGCGTTGGAAGGGGGAACATGGATCAAACGAGCATGTATAGTACAATTTAGTATCTTCGAATGATAAACAATTTTGCTCAAAGATATGTTTCCATCATCTTCTGTAATTAATCCTACAATATCTAGTTGTAGTTTCTGGGTGTGAGCAAGCACGTTCATGTCCATGTGATCTAGATAGATATCTCACTTAGTATCCGTCTTCTAGCACCCGCGTGTGTCGGATCAACTGGAGAATCCTTTGAGATCTTGGTCTCGAACTTTGTCTACCATGACCTAAACTAACCAAAAGAAGGATAAATGTCCATTAGTAAACCCTCGCATGGAGAAATCTAGGTGGTTGATCTATGGCGCCCACGGTGTAGGGTTTCGTTGAAAATCAATGACCGAAGCGTCGGAATCCCTCCAGATCTTGCATATGCCTATAATATGTACAAAAGTGTGATGGGTTGTTGAGATAGAAAATATCTAGGCCCCTAGTGCGAGCATGTTCACACATATATCGATATGTGTAGCGTGCGCTATACTACTGATAACCCCGAAGTATTTGAGTGTCGAACCGATGAGGAGCTGAAGGTAATCTATCTGTCCTCTAAATCCCTATAACCCACTTATATGGCCTTCTATGCAAAGCTATGATCTAAAGTGTGTGCGGTTGTCTTTGGTATTAACTAGAAACAAAAAAGAGTTGAAATCAATACTATAAGTAAAATAATGCAAATGAAGTGGATTCAGTGGAGTGGATGTGGATAATCTGTGGGAGAAAATGTTTAGGCAAATTTCTATTTCATTCATTTGTTTTTCACAATTAGTGAAGCACATATATAGTATTTTTATTGTTTCTCCTAGGAGGAGCCATAACTAGGTGTAGCCATAGATACTATACCACTAGTGATTAATATCAAGGCAAATTAAGAACAAACAAGGGAATATTAAGACATAAAGTCCAACCAATGTATTTAGATCTAAGGTCCCCATGATAATACCCCATTGATTAACCATGAATTAATACTACATATACTTCTAAGATTTGAGATTTGGCATCTGTCAAACTCCGTTTGTCCATCATGCTATGAAATCATGGTTGGGCCGAAATCATCAAAGATAGAAGGAGTTTGAGTCAACCACATCACATATTTTTAAATCCCCAAAACTACTTCTGTCCTCCGTAGTAATATGGCTATTAAAAACGCCTCCAGACACCGATTGGAGCGAATTTTATGTCTAAATTGTTGGGCATAAAATTAACCATAACTTTCCTTTCTACACTTTTTCCATTAGACTTCATATTCAAGGTTGTTTCTGGCAATCTTCAAAAAGTGTTCTGCAGGGACATATTCCAGGAATTTCCAGATTTCTCCATAATGCACGGTTTCTTTCCATATTTGTGTATTTCCTATACATCATAGTGTAAAATAAGAAATTGTGAACTTTTGCAACTATTAGTAGGTTAGTCTTAATAAATATAATAATGTTACAAAATAATAATGATTTTGAAGCAATAAACGACAAAGTTCATGGATGCATTTTCATGCATCAAACATCCCTAAGCATAACCTATGCTCGTCCTCGAGCATAAAGGTGATAAAATTAACATGGACTTTGGAGTTTGTTGCTTTTCTTCTTTTTAATTTCCACACAAAGTTCACTAGTATTAATCATTAAGAAATAATAACAAGAAAGTGGGCTATAAAGTGATATCTTTCACACTCTACAAACATGCTCAATAATAAGTAGACTTTTGTTCAAACAAATAAGAGATAAAACAAACATTCAAGCATACTTAGATGAATCTATAGAATTGTTGGAATAATTTTTCCTATCATTGCAATGGGTTTTTTATGCCTACTTTGGGCTACTTTTTAGTTTCATGCCATTGACCTAGAAGACTCACTTCTTAGTTTTATGTCTTCCCTTAAGATATTTTTATATCTCGTACCGAAAGTAAGCATGGATTAAATATGTGCAAAGGCTGATTTAGCTTCCAAACTCTATTTCACTATGTTTATGATTTTTCAATAGTTCATCATTAGTGTTCGGTTCTATTTACCCCTATCATTAGCATCTTTCATGTTTAAAGAAGAGAATAATTATAACAAGATAGACATGAAGTTCAACTTTTGTCGAACACTTTCACCATTTTATATGGCATAACAATCTTGCACTCCTAGTAACCAGTATAAACCTTATTCATGGGTCTTTAAATCATGCCATGTGCTCTAAAACAAACTTTGCTCTCCACTTTCCATCGCTAGCCGAATCCTCGGGTGCCTACCTTTCCAACACTTTTCCCTAGAGCATATGTATTGAAATACCCATGACCCTCAGTTTACTCATTGATTACTAAGTAGAACAAGAGTATCTCATGTCCCCTTGTTATCATTCCTTCCACTTTTTATCTTACAAAACCATTTTATGTTTCATAAATCATTACCACCTTTGGTAGTTGTGCCTTCAAGTTCGTGGTCACCCACAACCAACTTCTCTATGACAACCATAACCATAAGAGCAATATTATTTGGAAGATAAATAAAACAAGGCACATGATAAATACAAGCTTTGCTTGTATACTTGGAATAGAAGATGCTATATAGGTATATATGGTGTACGTTGTGGGAATTGGTTTTAAGGGTATTTGGATATACAAGCTTTGCTTGTATAGGAATTTTTGGGCTAGCAAAAAGATATACAAGTATGCCATTGGATCCATAGTGCCCAACATTTATCATCACACAATTCTCCTTAGTATTAAACATCAATGTATATGAGCAAAATGTATCACTAAATAAGGCACTATCAGATTATCATTCATTAAAGTATTTGAGCTAACAACACTAAGCATGACTTTGAATTTCAGCTTTTTGCTTTCATTCCCTTTTCTTTTGATAGCACACAACTCATTCTCATCAAGGAATTTAATCATGGGATAGATTGTTTCAATACATATTTCCTAATAATAAAAACATCTATCATTGTGGTTTCATTTATTCTCAAGGCAACATGAAAACATGTCGTGGTGGTGTCACGGCAGATGCCATGGATAGGCTAAAGGTGGGGACTAATACACGCTAGGGGAATCCAGGGAGGGATAGTGAAGTGATTCTCCACAAAGTTGTTTGTATAGCTCTGTTACCAAGATTACAAGTGCTCCTCGAGCTGTATTGGCGAGAGGAGGAAGAAGGAGCTCTCTTACTCTCACCCACAGATCACACCTAAAACCCTAGCCAAAACGGAATAGCAGAAAAACCAACCCCTTCTACTAAAACCCTAGCCCCTCTTTTATAGAGGGAGATCGGTCTCTGCCTAGGGCATACGGGGAAGCATAAGAATATGCTTCCCCCAAAGTAGTAAACCGACCGGGGTGCTTTTCCCCCGCGTCACACATGCTTTGGCCACGCGAGCCTCTGCGGCGCCCGTGTCAGCCGACATGGGCGTCGTCACCCTTGTCGGCCATGCCCCGGTGGTCATGTCCTTTCTCGCTTCGCTCAGGTAGTGCGTACCGGGGCTTCTTTTGACCAGCGAGATTCCTTCCTTCTCCTAGAAGCCAGACGTGACCCGGATCATAGTTGATCTAGCCACACCTATTCCTGCATATAAGTAAAACATGCACTTCCGACTTACTGCTTAAGTCGGTTGAGACTTAGTTAGGCCAACGCCCCCTGGTCCGGGTTACCCCATGATTCGGCCTACCTTGAGTTGACCCGGCCAGCATCTGCTTTGGCCTTGCCGAACCTCGGCTAACTCGGCCTTTATACCCCGGCGTGACCCTACCCGGGGGTGTCCCCCCAACATTAGTTCCCGAAGCTGGCGCGGTCTTAGCTGCCTTGGCCGCTAAGGCCACATAAGGTTCCATTTCGAGCTCCGTTCGTTATTGCCGAGTTACCTCTTTACCCCGGATTATATGGATTTACGTTCCCTTCGCACATTCCAAGTTTTCACTTGCCGGCCGGGTTACCACTTTAACTTGGACCTCATGGTTTTACTTTCCCTCCGCACGTTCCAAGTTTTCACTTGCTGGCTGGGTTACCACTTTAACTCGGACCTCATGGTTTTACTTTCCCTCCGCACATTCCAAGTTTTCACTTGCTAGCCGGGTTACCACAGTTCCATCCGGGTCTTGTTTCCTTCTCTCGTACGCCAACCCATGTGAAGGGTAATCATTATGTTCTCTTATTTTAAGGGCCTGCATAGTAACCGCCGTAGTAATTGTCAGTTATCACTGTGCGCGGGTCACGTCATGCCTGCCTCCTCGTTTATCGCATCACAGTGTCACGTCATGGGATCATCTCCGCTCTGTGACCCTCTATGTGGCTCCCCACTGATTGGTCCGGGCACGTGATACACGGCCACTGTGTGTGGCCAATCCGCAGGACACGATCCCACTCACCGCTCGAGGAAGTGGTTAAATAGCAGAGGGGCGCATCTCTTAGGATGTTTCTCCTTTCGCGCCCCTCTGCCCGTTGCTCTTCTCGTTCGTCTTCCTCGCGACCACGCCGCCGCCAGTGCTCCAAATAACAGCGTCGCCGCCGCACTTTTCCCTCACACTGCATCGCAGCCACCGCTACGCAGCTCTTTTGCCACGGGTCCTCGCTAATCCCGGCCTCTGGCCCCCGCCGCCGCTAGCGCCAGCGAGGGCAGTGAAGATCAGATGACGGAAGAGGAGCTCATCGTTGCTGAGCAGGAGATGGAGGAGGACGCCGCGGCGGCGGACCATGGTGCGTGGGCTGGGTCCTAGGTCTGCGAAGATGACCTGGACTGGCTCTACCGCACCAGGCGCATCCCCGCCGGAGTTGCGGCTCGCCTAGCCTCCTCCGAACTGGCCCCCTCACCCAATCCGGGTGAATACGTCGTGTTCTTGTCCCACTTCCAACGAGGCTTCGGGTTGCCGGTGAGCGATTTTTTCCGGGACTGGCTCGGTACGTACCAGCTCCAGCCGCACCATCTTCCAGCCAACGCCATCACTTCTCTTTCTGCCTTTGCTTCTACGATCGAAGGCTACGCCGGACTGTGGCCCACGAAGGAGCTATGGATCCGGTTTTTCGGCCTTCATCGCAACATTATCCCGAACATCCACACCGATCCGGAGGACAAGGAGCTCACTCAATTCGGAGCGGCTTCCATTTCACCCCGGAGGTTTTCCGTTTTCCCCTGGGTCACCGGGTTAGAGTCATGCAAAGGGTGGGCCAGGACTTTCTTTTACATCCGGAACACATGCACTAAAGACTTAATCCGGCTGCTCCCCTATACTCCGGGTGCACCTAACCCGGATCTGTGGGACACCGTTCCCAAGAAGCCCACGGCCTTGGCCAACCAGGTCAACAAAAGGTTCGCGGAGCTGAAGGAGCTCGGGGTAGGCAACGAGGATGCCATGATCACTTTCGTGCGTAACCGAATCTCCCCCCTCCAGAAGCGCACCCACAAGGTGTGACACATGAGCTTTGGCCGCGATCCCAACCGGACCTTGTCCTTCCTGCTGAGCAACATGGAGATATATCGCCGGGTTAAGGCTCTCTTCACCACCCACAAGGACTTCTCCTCCGAGTGGACCTGGGGGATCGAGCATTACTGCCGCGACAGGCTTCCTCCCACGGTAAGCTTCATGTTGCAAACTTACCCTAGACTAATTACATGTCAGTTATTGTTGCATTTTTGACTCTTTTGTTCATTCCTTTCCTCAGCAATTTCTTCAGCAGACCCTCGAGGATGGCACCGATCCGACCCTTAAGTGGGCGTCGGACTGGGAGACTCCGGATGAGGAAGAGCCGGAACCAGGAGATGTTCCTTCCGATGACCGACGCCACGAAACAACCCACGGGTAAATCCTCTTCTATTAGAGATTGGCCCGATGATGAAGATGACTCGGATGTCGAGGTGATTGAACATGTTCAGGCTGTCCCCCTTTCTTTTGATTTTCTGCCATCAGCTCACCCCGGTGGTCACATCCACGAGGATCCTCCTCTCGCTACGGGCGAACCTGTTTCGGTGGCATCGAAGAAGAAGCGCTGGGCTGCTCCAAGTTCTTCCTCAGGACCTTCTCAGCCCGCTAAAAGACGAAACAAGTCCGGGGACAAGACTGACTCCAAGCCAGTAGGCAAGGCCCCAGCACGAAGGACTCGGAAACCCAAGGAGGCCCAAACCTCGGGTGCGTAAGTCATTCTTCCTTCTGTAACTTGCTCTTCCTTACATCGTTCTGTTCTGACATTATTTGATTTTGCAGGGCTCCGGTGGGGGTCCCTCAAAGTGGATCTAGCATCTCTTCACCTCTCCGACCTAGGCCTTCTCCCCGTCGCGACGACGAGTCACGTCCGCTGAGCCCTATTCTAGAGGGTTCTGCAGCGGCTCCGGGTTCGGCTCCACCTCGGCAAGAGGAGGGTAACCTTGGAGCGGGGGAGACCAGCCCAGCCGAGGCGATGGCATCCACCACCTCGGCATGGACACAACCAGCAGCCACTGAAGCTACCTCGGCTCCAGCACCAGTACCAACAACCAGGCCAGCACCAGCACCAACTCCGGCATCAGCACCAATTCCGGCTACAAAAACATCAGCAGCGGCTCCAAGTCCAGCAACAAGAGCGCCAGCGCCTAGCTCCTCTGCCTCGTCCGAGGCTTCTCAACCTCGGCAAGGAACTACCCGTGCCGCTCCTAAGGGGAAATCCGCTGCGACGGCTTCCTCTTCCCAGCAAGCCAAGGGCAAGAAGGCTCCGGACTCTACCAAGCCAACATCCGTCAAGGCCGGGCAACGTACCCTCGTATCAATGCTTCCCAAGAAAGCTCCAACAACGAAGGACGCCCCTGCCGAGCCAACTAATGCACAACAGATGGTTCTGCACACCAGCCCAGCCCTTGCCTTGATTGAAAGGAAAGAAGCGCACGCGAAGGGCTTGGTTGCGCCCCATATGCCCACCGGTGAACGGTACCCTCCGAGCCTGATTGAATTTGTCATGAATTGGAATAAGGCAGAGGTAGTTCAAGACGCTGATCTCCCGGAGAAGTTCGGCCCCGCCGAGTTTTCCGCTCAGATGAACACAGCCGCAAAGGCAATTAACCTCGCTGGGCGGATGATCGAGGTACGTCGCTTCCCCTTTACATGCTGTAGATAATGACCATTAGTCCCCGAGCCTCCGAGGGAGTAACTTGTTACTCGGCCGGATGCTCTTTAGAGAACTAACGTAGCTCCATGAGAACTTCGAATATGCACACACCTAGAGCCGGGTTAAGTTCCACTTGGCCCGGATTTTAGTACACTTCGAATATGCACACACCTAGAGCCGGGTTAAGTTCCACTTGGCCCGGATTTTAGTACACTTCGAATATGCACACACCTAGAGCCGGGTTAAGTTCCACTTGGCCCGGATTTAAGTACACTTCGAATATGCACACACCTAGAGATGGGTTCAGTTCCACTTGGCCCGGATTTTAGTACACTTCGAATATGCACACACCTACAGCCGGGTTAAGTTCCACTTGGCCCAGATTTTAGCACCCTTCGAATATGCACACACCTAGAGCCGGGTTAAGTTCCACTTGGCCCGGATTTTAGTACACTTCGCATATGCATCGAGCTAACTTGTGTTTCTATATCCCTTCCAGGTGACCACCAATCGCCGGAGTGCTGAATTCCAACGCTTGATGGATACCCACAAGATGCTGCGCGCAAAGCAGGCTGCACTTATCGCGGAATACGAGAAGAGGTGTAAATTTCTTCCTTAACGCTTCTTCATTTTTCTTCATCTTCCTTTGCCGAACTAATCTCATCATTCGGTTTCCGTAACTGGGGTGGAGGCTGAGAACATTATTATGCGGAAAAATCTGGAGCAGATCAATGGTAAGTCATTTCTGTCCGACCTTGCCGTGATTTCCACTTCCTTTTCTCCTTGGCTCAGAAAATATTCATACCTCGGCTCTGCCGGGCCAACACACTATTTTAGCCCCGCTTGAAGATAGTGTGCCCGTGCCTGATATGATGCTGCATTTTCTCGAACAAGCAGGGCAGCACCAAGCCGAGCTTAAGAAAAAAGATGATGAGCTCGCGCTCCTCCGGACCAAGGACGATGAGATTGCCAGGCTCAAGGCTGAGATGGAGAAGATGAAGGCCCAGCACCAATCCAAACTTCAAAAGGCTGGCCAGAATTACACAGAAGAGCGCGAGCGCCTCAACCTCCAGATCGCCAAGGACCAGGATCTTCTCAAGGAGTCCGGCATCTAGCTTGGGTCGGCGAACGCTGAGCTTGAGCAGCTTCGGAAGAGACGTGATGACTGCACCAAGGAGTTGACCCGGATCCTCATTCATATATCACGTAAGTTCCTTTCCCTTTTCCAGCCTACTTCTCCGAGTTACTTCATATGTCTTTACTTGACCCTCCTCCTTTGCCTCATTTCCACGCAAATTTCGAGAGGGCATTCCTATTGTGAGCGCAGCAGTTGCCAACTTCCGCCGACAAAGGGGTACTCCGGCCGCTCCTGATAGTGAAGGGATTCCTTATGACCTGGAGGACCTATTGGTCAGCTTCTCATCTCGCGTGGAGCTCATCAAAAATTACGGCAAGGACATCCTCGGCGCTGCAGCTCGCATCTTCAACACATTTTGGCCCGGCGAAGAAGCCCCGGAAACCATAGCACTTCTCACTGAGAAGTTAATGGAAACCGAGACTTAGCTTGACCTCTAGAGAGAGTCTGCTGGACGTGCCGCAGCTGATACCATTCTTCACCACATACTCACGTGGTACGAGAAGATCGATCTCAACCTCCTGACATGTCTGCGCACAGGATCCAGATGGACCAATGACCCGGAGTGGGTAGCTCGGCGCCAGGCTTGCGCCCATAGCCTCATCGAATACGCTCCCATTCATGAATGGGTTGAGGGATCGAGCTTCCTGGAAGCCGCTGTGGACGAAGAGGTTGAGAATGATGAGGATAGCTCGGACGGTGAGGGAGAAGATGACGCCTCGGATATTGAAGGCGGCGAAGATGATGCCGAACTTCCTCCTGCTGCTCCTTGAGCGAAAAAACTCGAAAATTTATCAGATCCCCGGTATGCCGGGTGGAGTTGTATTCTAAACACATGTGATATTTTGCTACTAAGTTGTTATGCCGGATTAACTTGGGCGTAGTCCCTGAGTTTCGTTTTCTTGTTCGTTCAATTTCTTGGCTCGGTTCGTGTCTACCTTGATTTGGTTTTATGACTTACGAATCCGAGCTTCAAAAATTGTCTTAACAATACCGGGAAACTTTTAGACTTAGCTCAAAAATAAAACTGCATAATAACTTGAAAATAACTACAGGGTTAGTCCAAAAAACAAACGTCGGCTCAAATAAACTCTTTTCCTTAGTTGTTTTTCATGTGCTACGCAATTCCAAACTTGTTCTCTTGCTTGCCATGAAGCCAATTCTTGTTGGACAGCAGCAAGTCGAAGAGTTGGGTTCTTGGTGCTCACACATTACTAATCCGAGTTAAGTAGAATAACTTATTCCAGCTGACACGCGAAAGACAACAAACATTATTAAGGCAGACCCCAAGTTATTGCTCGAGGTGCCAACATTTCATTGATGAGCTCATTGCCGACATACATACCGACATATGAGACGACTCGGATACATACACTTCTTAGTTAAGTGTAGAAAGGATGAAGTAGAGCTATATTCCATGGTCGCTCAGATTCCTCTCCGGACCTGTCCGCCTTGTTCTTTTCCTGTGGCTTTGCATCTATAAGATAATAAGAATCATTGTGCAATGCCCTGCTTACGATGAATGGCCCTTCCCATGGGGGGAATAATTTATGCATGCCAGTAGTACGTTCTACCAACCGGAGCACCAGATCGCCTTCCCGAAAGACTCGAGGGCACACTTTCCGGCTATGATAGTGTCGGAGATTTTGCTGATATATGGCGGATCTGGACAGTGCCAGTTCTCTCGCTTCTTCCAGCAGATCAACATCATTTTGCCAGGCTTCTTGCACTTCGGCTTCTGTGTATTGGGTGACCCTAGGCGAATCATGCTCTATGTCGGCTGGTAATACAGCTTCTGCCCCATATACCAGAAAAAATGGCGTATAGCCTGTTGATCGATTCGGAGTTGTTCTTAAACTCCACAGTACAGCTGGTAGTTCTTCTATCCAGCACCCCGCTGATCTTTGCATCTGCTCAATGAGCCGGGATTTTATCCCGGATAATACTAATCTGTTGGATCTTTCCACTTGTCCATTCGATGCGGGGTGGGCTACCGAGGCTACGTCCAGCCGGATCTTCTTATCCCGACAGAAACGCGCAAATGCTCCTTCCGCAAAATTTGTGCCATTATCAGTTATGATACTGTGAGGATAACCGTACCTCAAGATGATATCTTTGAGAAACGTTATGGCCGTAGCTCCATCACATTTTCTTATAGGCTTTACCTCAATCCACTTCGTAAACTTGTCCACCATTACCAGAATGTGAGTCATATTTTCCCTTGCTGGTTTGAACGGGCCAACCATATCCAAGCACCATACGGCAAATGCCCAAGTAATTGGTATGGTCTTGAGTTCCGACATTGGCATATGTGTCTTGGTAGCGTACCTCTGACAACCATTACATTTTCTCACCAGATCTTCCGCTTGCTCTAAGGCATTTGGCCAGTAGAATCCGTGCCGGAAAGCTTTTGCTACCAAGGCTTGGGATGAGGCATGATGCCCACATTCCCCCTGATGTATATCTCGGAGGATGTCAAGCCCTTCTTCCGGGTCAACGCATCGCTGGAGGACGTTGGTCACACTTCTTTTGTATAGTTCATAATTGATGATCGTGTAAGCCTTTTCCCTCCTCTGTGTTTTCCTGGACAGCACTTCCTTAGTGGGTAACGTTCCATCTTTCAGGAACTGAAATATAGGTAGTGCCCAAGTCGGTATTGCTCGCACAGGGAACACATCCTCATCAATCTCCATCTGATCCACCGGCATAACTTCAACTGGATCACGCCGAGCAGTCCCCGGGTCTTGCGGAGCAGTCCTTGGGTTCAGTGAAGCAGTCCCCGGGTTTCGCGCACCACTTCCCATGTCAATGTCCATGGGCACAGCTCTGGATTCCGTGTCCTCCGGGACATAGATCGAGTCGGTTTCTGGGGAGGGCCTGATGGATGGTTTCCTGAGGTGCTCTAATGCTACACCCGGTGGAATTGTTTGTCGGGTTGACACGAGCTTCGACAGCATGTCGGCAGCCTCATTTTCCACCCGGGGTACATGGTGAAATTCGCATCCCTCAAAGTAACCAGATATCTTCTGCACACATGAAATCTATACAATGCCATGTTTGGATCAAGGGCGTCCCACACTCCCGACACTTGCTGCACCACCAAATCCGACTCGCCAAAGCATATAATCTGACGTATCCCAATCTCTTTTGCCACCTTGAGCCCATGCACACGTGCTTCATACTCAGTGACATTATTTGATGCCGCAAAATGGATCTGTAGCACATATTTCAACTGGTCCTTCTTTGGCGATGTGAGTACAACTCCGGCACCTAGCCCGGTTTTGGTTTTTGATCCGTCAAAATGCATTCGCCAATAGTTCGGATCTGGGAGTGGCGGTTCATATTGCACCTCGGCCCAATCCACGAAAAAGTCCGCCACAGCTTGAGATTTGATGGCCTCTCTTCTGTCATACTGCGGCGCATGAGGAGCTAGCTCAATTGCCCATTTTGCAATTCTGCCGCTCGCATCCTTGTTACTCATTATCTCGGATATGGGGGCCTCATATATGACCCGGATAGGATGCTCCTCAAAGTAGTGCTTCAGTTTCTTGGCAGCCATGTACACACCATATGCCACCTTTTGATAGTGTGGATAGTTCTGCTTTGAGGCTGACAACACCTCGCTCAAGTAATACACTGGCCTTTGCACCGACTTACCTTCCTCTTCGCACTCCACCACTATCACTTCACTTACAACTCGGTTGGTTGTGGCTATATAGAGCAACATTGGCTCCTTTGATAGTGGTGAGGCTAGCACTGGTGCCGTGGCTAACATCTTCTTCAGGTGGTTAAAGGCTTCATCGGCCTACGGCGTCCAAACGAACTTATTCGACTTTTTCATGAGTTGGTAAAGAGGCAATGCCTTCTCTCCCAACCGACATACAAACCGACTTAACGAGGCCAGGAAACCTGTGAACTTCTGGACATCGTTAAGACAGTTCGGCAGTTCCATTCGTTCGATGGCCCGGATTTTGGTTGGATTAACCTCGATACCTCGGCTGGAAACAAGAAAACCAAGCAATTTTCCAGCCGGGACACCGAAGGTGCATTTTTCCGGGTTAAGTTTCATCCAGAACCTCCTTAGATTTGCAAACGTTTGCCTGATGTCGTCAAGGAGCGTTTTGCTTTCCTTGGTCTTGATAACCACATCATCCACATACACCTATACATTTTGAGCTATTTAGTCGTGCAAACATTTTTGCATACATCTTTGGTACGTTGCCCCTACATTACGTAAACCAAACGGCATGGTGCGATAGCAATAAGCCCCATACGGGGTAATAAACGCAGTCTTTGTTTGATCATCCGGATTCAGAGGTATCTGGTGGAAACCAGAATATGCATCAATGAATGACAACAATTCACATCCAGCTGTTGAGTCTATGACCTGATCCATTCTTGGCAGCGGAAATGGATCTTTTGGACACGCCTTGGTCAGGTTCGTGTAATCGATACACATGCGCCAAACCACTGCCACGTTCGGGTCATCCTTCTTCTTTTCCACCAGCACCGGATTAGACAGCCAATCCGATAAAGAACTTCCATGATAAATCCTGCAGCTAGCAACCGAGCTATCTCATCCCCAATGACTTTCTCCTATCTTTGGCGAAGTGGTGGAGAGGTTGCTTCACTGGCTTAGCTCCGGGTCTCACATTTAAAGAGTGCTCGGCCAACTCCCTCGGAACACCTTGCAAGTCCTGTGTGGACCAAGAAAAAATGTCCCGATTCTCACGGAGGAAGCTGACGAGCTCGCTTTCCAATTTATCACTTAACCCGGCACCAATTGTTACGGTGCATTATGGGAACATGTCATCAACAGGAACCTTCTTGGTATCTTTTGTGGCCTGGAAGGAGACATTTCCATACGGGTTACTTAGCGCCGGCATATACTGCTGCGCAGACTGAGCCAATGCTGCCACCTCTTGAATTTTCCTTTTTTCCTGCGCAATCACAAGTGACTCGGCTAAGTTTGACCCGGCCGACGCACACTCCATGGAACGTCGGAAATCCCCTGCAATGGTAATCACCCCGTTTGGTCCGGGCAACTTCATCTTCAAGTAGCTAACGTGACAGCTTGCCATGAACTTGTTCAGGGCTGGCTTTCTGAGTAATGCGTGGTACGCACTTTCCAAGTTTACCACCTCAAACTCCAAATTCTCGGTTCGGCAGTTATCCCTCGTGCCGAACAAGACGTCAACCCAGACCTTGCCTATGGGTTCGCAAGAAATGCCGGGCACAATACCATGGAAAGTTGTCCTCGTGGCCTGCAGCATGTTCTCCGAGATACCCAACTTGCGTATTGTGTCCGCATACATGATGTTAATGCTACTGCCATTGTCGATCAACACCTTTGAGAACCTTACGTTAATGCTAGGTCTAATGAGTGTCGGATCCAGCACCAACGCATACGAACCAGGGGTTGGCATAAGCTTGGGATGATCCCTGATGCTCTAGGTGATTTCCTGATCGGACCAAGGCATGTACCTCGTCACTGCGGGCATTACTGCATTCACCTCCATATGCCTACACTGTAAGCTTTTTCTATCTGTTTCCTCAGTGGTGAACACACAATAGCTCTGATGGTGCTCTCTGTACTCATTCCTCCCCTCATTTCCGGGGTATCTCTGATCTGGCTGATGCTGATTTTCTACTTGATGCACTGCATCCCTTCTCTCATTGTTATCATACCTCGGCAGAGGGGGAGGCAACATTAGCTGTTGCGTGTTCGCTCCGGAGAGTAATTGCTGCCGGGGTAACTCCTGCCGAGGCTGATCATTCCGGGGTGCCTGAGCATTCCCCGAACCACCTTGTACAATCTTGCGCATCCACTTACATTGCCTCGTCGTATGACCCGCTGGGTTATTCGGATTTGGCGTGTGAAACATACACGGCTGGTCCAACATCGACTCATAAGTATACCTCGGACGGTCTTTCCTTTCTTCAACTTCTTCTTTTGCTCCTGTGTCCAAGTTTTCTTGCCATCCTTTCTCGGAGTCCACTGCCCTCCAGTTTTTTGGCGTTGACTGCCCCCTGCTCCGGGCTGATCTTGATTCACAACTGCAACTTGGTGCGAACCGTATCGATGATCCGGTCTATCATCTCTCCTTTTTCCTCTGTAGTCATTCCTCCGGGATGATCCGGCCCCATCTCTCTGATAGTACTCATCGTTTGACTCGTTTGATACAAGCCTAGGTTGAGTCGGATCACCCAAAGCATACGAATCTGCAATCCGGATCATCTCTGCCAACGTAGTTGGCATTTTCCTTTGCAACTTCTGCCACAGCTCGCTTGCATACCTGCACCCTTGTGCAAACCATGCTATGGCCTATGATTCTATCACGCCCTCACACAAGTTTCTCACAGTGCACCACCGGGTTAAAAACTCCCGATCTGTCTCATTCGGCCTTTGCTTGCACATAGCTAGGGTCTGCAGCCTATTTGGCCTCTGATACGTACTCGAAAAATTGCTGATGAACATTTCCTCGAAATCTATCCAGCAGTTGATGCTGCCTGGTGGCAAATTATTCAGCCATACCCTTGCCGATCCTTCCAACATCTGGGGTACATATCGTACAGCCCATCTCAGGTTGCCAGTGGCAATTTTCACAGCTGTAGCATAATTTATCAGCCAATCCTCTGGCTTTGTACTGCCGTCATACGTCTTCGTGCCCCTGGGTAGCTGGAAGTTCGGTACCGGTGGCTCCTTCATGATCCGGGGTCCAAAACATGCTGGACCCGGTGGACCCTGACATTCAATTTGTTTTGACCTATACAATCGATCCAGTTTCAACCTGGCATCATCCGGCATCAATTCCCTGCTTCCCAGTCTTGACCCTATCACATGATAGTCCGGCCTTGGGTATCCCGCGTTTGCCATTTCCGAGTCTCCATCATTATACCTGTCTTGCTCTCGTGGAGTGCCTTTCTGTTGCATACCTCGGCCAGCACTTTGCTCTTGCCTTGGTATATTCCGCTGCTGCGGTTGTCCTGCTTCGGCCGAGTTTCGCTGTCCGGTATTGCCGTTGACAACGTTCCCTTGACCGGCATTGCCTTGGTCGCGGTTATCTCGGCCAGCTTCATCTCGGCTCACACTCCGTCGATCATCATTTTTCCAAGCTTCTTTTCCTTTCCCTGCCCGCGTTGGGTCATACGGGACGATCTGTTTGTTCCGTCTGGCCGAGGTTACTACCTCTTCTCTCCTCGGACCACCATGAGGATACGATGCGGCTCCAGCGGATTTCTCCGGGTTACCCACCGCCAAATGGACGATCCTGGAGGCTCCAGCTCTCTCTGGGTTAGCTCTGAGTAGTTCCTCGTCTTGCCTGTTCGCGATCTAAACCAGCTCATTAACCCTATCCTGTTGTCTTTGCCGGGCTTCACCCATCAGACCCTCTAACTCGGACGCAGCTGCATCTGCTACTCTGAGGTTCTTTACTGGGGTCCTATACCTCGGTAGCCCCACGGACAAACAGTTTTCTGATTCCTCAATTCCAATATCACCCTCTCTGTTCATCTCGCTCATGAGATTTCTTCCCTTCACTTTTACAGCGTCAACCTTGTTCGCCTTTGCGTACTCACGCAACATCATATTTAACGACTGATGTGCCACGGCTATCTTTTTTGTGCCCTCTAGTATTTTCTGCCTAGTTTCTTCCAGTTCGGCCTGCGCTCGAGCCGGATCTACTGCTGCTACTACAGGGTTTGCCAAGCTATCCATTGCTTCCCTTAACACATTTTCTAGCCTCTCTAGTAGAGGACCTCTACCTTTCCTCGGTGCCTTAGGCGTTACCTCCGGATCTGGCGCCGGATCCTTGCTCGCGCCCGCACCTGGCGCAGTCATCATCACCTCTGCATGGTCCTAGGAGCGAGCGATACGCGTTCCGGGAACCACGGTGAGGGGTGGCTCCCCCGCCTCGACGACATGACACGGATGAACACACGACACGTCAACAGCAACGTAGAATTTTTGCATGCCGAGCCTGACGAAGAGGCCATTGCGCGGAAGAGGACGCGTGCCGAAGCAGCCAGCGTTGTCGCTGACAAAGTCCAGCGCTCCAAAGCGCTGAACGAGCCCGGAGACGATGCGTTCGCCGGTGCCGATGATGTTTCCCGTCCGGATCTTGACCCCTGCTAGCGCCGCTAGCCCCACGGTGGGTGCCAACTGTCGTGGTGGTGTCACGGCAGATGCCATCGATAGGCTAAAGGTGGGGACTAATACACGCTAGGGGAATCCAGGGAGGGATAGTAAAGTGATTCTCCACACAGTTGTTTGTATAGCTCTGTTACCAAGATTACAATTGCTCCTCGAGTTGTATTGGCGAGAGGAGGAAGAAGGAGCTCTCTTACTCTCACCCACAGATCACACCTAAAACCCTAGCCAAAATGGAATAGCAGAAAAACCAACCCCTTCTACTGAAACCCTAGCCCCTCTTTTATAGAGGGAGCTCGGTCTCTGCCTAGGGCATACGTGGAAGCATATTCCTAAGAATATGCTTCCCCCCAAAGTAGTAAATCGACCGGGGTGCTTTTCCCCCGCGTCACACATGCTTTGGCCACGCGAGCCTCTGCGGCGCCCGCGTCAGCCGACATGGGCGTCGTCACCCTTGTCGGCCACGCCCCGATGGTCCTGTCCTTGCTCGCTTCGCTCAGGTAGTGCGTACCAGGGCTTATTTTAACCAGCGAGATTCCTTCCTTCTCCTAGAAGCCAGACGTGACCCGGATCATAGTTGATCTGGCCACACCTGTTCCTGCATATAAGTAAAACATGCACTTCCGACTTACTGCTTAAGTCGGTTGAGACTTAGTTAGGCGAACGCCCCCTAGTCTGGGTTACCCCGTCATTTGGCCTGCCTTGAGTTGACCTGGCCAGCATCTACTTTGGCCTTGCCGAACCTCGGCTAACTCGTCCTTTATACCCCGGCGTGACCCTACCCGGGGGTGTCCCCCCAACAAAACTAGACATAAAACTAGACAAAGATGCTCTAAGTTTCTATGATCATTCTATGTTGCTCAGAAAAAAAAGTTTAGAGGTTTGCAAACCGAGAGTTTGATAGGTCCAGTGGGGTTCCTTGGGAATCCCGAAGCTTATGGTCTTCACCATTTGTGGATAAATCTTAGTGTGGTGTTCCTCCATTCCCTGTCAAAAAACTTCAACACAAAACTTTCTACCATTACTTTTCTATGGGGTCACATTACTGGTACAAAAATATAGTGCTAGCTATGATAAAAGCCCCAAATAAAATTTAGTTTTAAATGTACAGAGAGTTACTTAAGTGTCCAATGTCCATAAAATATCAAAAGACTCAAAAAGAATCAAATCAAAACTCAAAAGGGCCACTCTTGCAACAAAAGACAGATTCTGTCCAGAAAAACAACTGCTGCTGCAGAATGTATTTATTTCGCCCACTTAAACATGTCAGGAATTTTATCCAATTTTTTTGCCTATAGAGGATGAAAAATTGTAACTTCAGTAGAATTTTAGCTCAATTGGAGGTACAGAAAAATGAAAAAAATTGTTTGGTAAACAGCATCATGCAAAAAAAATTAACTCCAAATATATGTTTCAACTTTTAACACCCAAAATGGGTAGAACTTAGTACTTTATTTTTGTAAATATTAAAAAAAGATAAAACCTTTATTTTAACATAGAACAAATGTCCAAAAACATAAAACCTAAAACAAGCAAAAAGAATCAAGAAAGAATCAAGAGAAGCAACCAAAGAAGAAACAAAATCATTTTGTTATTTTTGTTTTATGAAAGATGAAAAGCAAGAAGCAAGAAAAAATCAAAAAGCATAAAATATTTTTGTTGTTTGGGTTTTATAAAAACAAGAACCAAATAAGAACCAAATGGAAAAAACATAAATTCTTTTTGTTGTTTTTGTTTTAAGGAAAAACAAGAAGCAAATAAGAACCAAATGAAGAGCCATTAAATGTTTTAAAGTTTTAAACACAAAAGGCAAGAAGGAGCAAAAAGATCCAAATAAACATAAAATATTTTTGGTATTTTTCTATAAATAATATGAAAAATAATATCCAAACAAAACAAAAAGATAATTAAAACATGGTTTCCACAAACGTACAAACCAAAATATGAAGGTAACACTAAAACATGAGTTTGAAATGATATTACTTGAAATACTTGAAAGAAGAGGGGGATGCGTGGGCATCCCCAAGCTTGTGGTATTGCTAGTTCTTGTCCTCTACTTCTTTCTCATCATATCATGTCACTCATCTCAAACAAAGAGATATTGTCATCTTCATGTTACTTCAATGCCTAGAAAATGGTTAGTTTTCCAAACAAATGATATAATAGTTTCTACCATGATGCAACCTTTAGTAATTATCGAGAAACCATTTTATTCAAGAAGATAATATATTACAAAAGAGACACTCTTTCTATTTTGTTTTTATGTGGGGAAAGTTTTAATGATGTAGGCTGTGTAATGGTTTCATTGGCATGAATAACCTCAAGGTCGACCCTAACTTCTCCATTGCTCATCCTTCTCATTTGCTCTCCCAAATTTTATATTTAGTTAAAATCTTACATTAATTATTAAATAACAGCAGCTAAAGTTATTTTACATGTTACATGGATATCAAGCAGTGCTCAAATAGAATAGAATTTGAAAGCATATGGAGCATACCACAAAGCACATAGACATTAACATTTAAGTCTAACTTTATTCCTATGCATTGTCATTTTATATATGAATAAATAGCAGCAAGGTTGTGCTATCCAATGCACATATTAATTAGTAGCTTGCATAAGTAAAATGGAAACATAAAGATGGTTTTTAGCTCTTCCTCTTTCATAATTATTGCTAGCATCAAAAGCAAACTTATTATCATAGTTTTGAATTGATTCACCATATAAAGACAAGTCATATAATGAGCATAATTGATCATCTAACTCAATTATATCACTTTCATCCTCCCATATATTAGACATAATTGTTCCATATAGAGGACTAATAGGCAATGAAAGGTCATCATCATTATAAGAAGCGTTTATTCATGGGGATTTGTGTGTTACCCTTGTATCTACTTTTTCTTCCTCCACTTCCTCCACTTTTTCTTCTATCTACTTTTCTTTAGGATGCATGGGCATCCCCAAGCTTAGCCTTTTGTCATCTTCTCCCCTAACAATTTCATGATGATTTCTTACATTCAAAAAGTTAGTGCCCCAGGGAATATTCAAGCTTTCAACATATTTGACTAGCATATCATACACATCATTGTGATAATTTTCCGTTATAATTTTTTGGGGTCTTAATTTTATGTGCAAGGTAATAGAAATAAACTAGGAATGCAAACAAGAATAGAAACCTAGCACTATGGTCCCCAGCAATGGCGCCAGAAAAGTATCTTGATAACCCCCAAGTGCAGGGGATCTTCGTAGTACAATTCGATGAGTATTTGAGTGTCGAAGCCACGAGGATCTGAAGGTAAACTATCTATGCTCTAAATCCCTATAACCCACTTATATGGCCTTCTATGCAAATCTAGGATCTAAAGTGTGTGTGTGTGGTTGTCTTTGGTATTAACTAGAAAACAATAAAGTAGTTGAAATAAATACTATAAGTAAAATAATGCAAATGAAGTGGAGCTAGTGGAGTGGATGTGTATAATCTATGGGAGCAAATATTTAGGCAAATTGCTACTTCATTTATTTGGTTGTCACAATTAGTGAAGCACATATATAGTCTTTTTATTCTTTCTTCTAGGAGGAGCTATAACTAGGTGTAGCCATAAATACGAGCAAATACACCACTAGTGATTGATCCCAAGGCCAATTAAGAACAAACAAGGGAATATTAAGACATAAAGTCCAACCACCTCATTTAGATCTAAGGTCCCCATGATAATACCCCCGTTTAACCATGAATTAATACTACATATATTTCTAAGACTTGGGATTCGGCTTCTATAAAACTCAGTCTATCCCTCATCATATCAACATTAAACGGTGACAACTTTGTGCATCCCCCAATATATGTGTGCACTCATATGTTAGTGTATTAAGATCATCATAAAAGATAACATATACTTGTATGAAACCAAATCAAACAATATCAAAATTGCCATAACAATTCACTACTGAAACATCAACATAGTCCTACAATAGATCATGGGAAAATAATGTATTGCATCATAAATCATGTTTGCCAAGAGATTAGAGTGGGGGTGATGGGACCTTGTAGTAGACAGTGATGGATATGAGCCTCCCAAGGGGTAGAGGCGGCCACACGATGAGAGGAGGCGGTGCTGACGACAGGGAGGCTGATCTTGAGGAGCCCCTTGCCCCTCTTCTTCCTTGGAGATGGTTCTGATGTTCAGGAGCTCCTCCGCCTCCTTCGGGGCTTCCAAAGAGGGGGGAATTTCGTGGCTATGGGTGGATGCCTCTAAAAGAAGGGTTTCCTCTCAATATATAGTGGTGGAGATGCAATCTTGGCCATAGGATGGATGTCCCTTGGATTTAAAGGGTAGGCATATCTAGAATCTATCTAGGAGTTCCCTCTGTACTTAATGAGTCCACCAAGTCATGTTTGGGACGAAATCATCAAAGATGTAAGGAGTTCGAGTCAACAACGTCACATATTTTCGAAGTCCCGAAACTGCTTTTGTCCTCCACAGTAATATGGCTATAAAATGCATCCGGACTCCGATTGGCGTGAATGTTATCTCTAAATTGTTTCTCATACAATTCTCCACAACTTTCCTTACTACACCTTTTCAATTAGACGTCATCTTTAAGGTTGTTTCTGGAAATCTTAGAAAAGAGTTTTGCAGGGACAGATTCTAGGAATTTCCAGATTTCTCCATAATGCACGGTTTCCTTCCATATTTGCGTATTTCCTACACAACAAAGTGTAAAACAAGGACTTGTGAACTTTTGCAAGTATGAGTAGGTTATTCCCAATAAAGATAATAATGTTGCAAAATAATAATGATTTTGAAGCAATAAACAACAAAGTTCATGGATGCATTTTACATGCATCAACTACCCATGTCAGGTCAATCGGAAGGGATCCTTCTTTGAGATCTTGGGCTCAAACTTTGATCTACCATGTTGATATGACTAAAACTAACCAAGATAAGGATAAAAGTTCATTTTTTAACCCCTCATGTGGACAAATATCTAGGGGGTAGATATGTGGCGTCCACAGTCTAGGGTTTCATTGAATACCGAGCACCTAAGCATAAAAATCCCTCCAGATCTTGAATGTGTTCCTAGAATATGTACAAAAGTATTATGGGTTATTGAGATATCATAATATCTAGTCCCCCATGGTGCGAGCATGTTCTCACTACATATATCGAGATACGCAATAATAGTGTGTGCTGCACTACTTGGAGCTAATCGATCCTTCTTTGAGACCTTGGGCTCAAACTTTGATCTACCATGTTGCTATGACCTAAAATAACCAAAATAAAGATAAAAGTCCATTGTTCAACCCTCATTGTTCACCCCACGGTCTAGGGTTTAATTGAAAACCAAGCACCGGAGTGTCGGAATCCTTCCAGATCTAGCATGTGTTCCTAGAATATGTAAAAAATTGTGATGGGTTGTTGAGATAAGCATTATCTATGCCCCTGGTGAGCATGTTCTCACATACATCGATATGTGCATAGCTAGTACGCGCTAGCTAGACATACTACCCGCGTTGGGTCTATTAATTAGAGGGGATCCACATCTTGTTCTCAAACTTTAATCTACCATGTTTCTATGATCTAAAACTAACCAAAATAAGGATAAAAGTCCATTGTTCAACCATCATGTGGAGAAACCTAGCTAGGGGTAGATTATTGTGGGGCCCACGGCCAAGGTGTTTCATTGAAAATCAAGCACCAGCGGAGCATCGGAATCCCTCCAGATCATGCATGTGTCCCTAGAATATGTACAAAAGTGTGATGGGTTGTTGAGATGGGCAATCTATCCCTATTGTGCGAGCATGTTCTCACATATATCGATATGCGCATGCAATATATATAAAATATATGGACTACCCGCGTCGAGTCTATTACCTAGGGGGTTCTGTTTGAGATCTTGGGCTCAAACTTTGATCTACCATGTTGTTATGACCAAAAACTAACCAAAATAAGGATAAAAGTCCATTGTTCAACCCTCATGCAGAGAAATCTAGGGGTAGATCTATGGAGCGCACGGTCAAAGGTTTAATTGAAAATCGAGCATCGAAACATCGGAATCCCTCCAGATCTTGCATGTGTTCCTAGAATATGTACAAAAGTGTGATGGGTTGTTGAGATAAGCAATATCTAAGTCACCCCTGTTGCTAGCTTGTTCTCACATATATTGATTTGCGCAATAGCACGCGCTGCACTACCCGGAGGGGATGGTTCCTTTTTTGAGATCTTGGGCTCAAACTTTGATCTACCATGTTGTTGTGGCCTAAAACAAGCCAAAACAAGGATAAATGTACGTTGTTCAACCCTCATGTGGAGAAATCTAGGGGGTAGATCTATGGGGCCCACGGTCTAGGGTTTAATTGAAACCGAGCACCGGAGCGTCAGAATCCCTCCAGATACTACATGTGTTCCTAGAATATGTACAAAAGTCTGATGGGTTGTTGAGATAGGCAATATTTATGCCACCCCTGGTGCGAGCATGTTCTCACATATATTGATATGCGCAATAGCGCACGCTGCACTACCCATAGTGGATGGTTCCTTTTTTAGATCTTGGGCTCAAATTTGATCTACCATGTTGCTATGACCTAAAACAAACAAAAATAAGGATAAAAGTCCATTGTTCAACCCTCATGTGGAGAAATCTAGGGGGTAGATTGTGCGGCCCACGGTCTAGGGTTTTGTTGAAAACCGAGCACCGGAGCGTTAGAATCCCTCCAGATATTACATGTGTTCCTAGAATCAATGGTAAGGAAATCGGTAATCGTTAACTTCTCGGTCGGCCTAGGAGTAGTGAGTAATCGGAATTCGGACGATTAACTGATTTAATCGGTCGACTATTAATCGGTGCAATCTACGCAAATTAGCACCTAAAACACGTGTATATAAGAAAAAATAGTATAAAGGTATCGATATGCCTGACTCTACTTCTCTTGAGCCAAAAAGGCGATTAAAATATGTACGCTTTTCCTCTCTTATGTAATATTTAAGGTCACGAGCGACTTAGGATCCACCAGCTGACAGCATGTGCCCTCATTCCGTTTATCCTCCTCCTCTAGACAGGCGATATGCAATGAAAATTTTGTAACCTTTTTTACCGTTAATCGGGAATATACCTAGTAATCAGTCTGTCAGAGCTATTAGTTAGGCTAAAGGATTAACATCACGGATTAGTGGTAATCGACACGGTTAGGTCCCTAGTAGCGATTAATTGGCCTATTAATCGCTGACTCGGGGGATTTTTTGAACAGTGCCTAGAATATGTAAATAAGTGTGATGGGTTGCTGAGATAGGCAATATCTAGGGTGCCCCTAGTGCGAGCATGTTCTCACATATATTGATATGTGCAACTGCGTGCGCTACACTACCTGGAGTGGATGGTTCCTTTATTTAGATCTTAGGCTCAAATTTGATCTAACATGTTGCTATGACCAAAAACTAACAAAAATAAGGATAAAAGTCCATTGTTCAACCCTCATGTGGAGAAATCTAGGGGGAGATCTATGGAACCCACGGTTTAGGGTTTAATTGAAAACAAAGCACCGGAGCATCGGTATCCCTCTAGATCTTGCATGTGTTCCTGTAATAGGTACAAAAGTGTGATTGGTTGTTGATATAGGAATTATCTGGGCCCTAGGTGCGAGCATGTTCTCACATATATCGATATGCACATGCAATACGCTAGCTGGACTACCCGGGTCGGTCTATTATTAATTAGAGGGGCTCCATCTTGGGCTCAAACCTTGATCTGCTATGTTGCTATGACCTAAACTAACCAAAATAAGGATAAAAGTCTATTGTTTAAACCCTCATGTGGATAAATATAGGGGTAGATCTGTGGGGCCCACGGTCTAGGGTTTTGTTGAAAACCGAGCATCGGAGCATCAGAATCCCGCCAGATATTACATGTGTTCCTAGAATATGTACAAAAGTGCGGTGACCCATCATACCACTTCATGTGTAGTATACTATAGTCATTGACATGACATCCACAGAACACCATTCTGTAAATATCACATCCCTCAGAGTGGTACAATAATAACATTGCGGGTCCAAATTACAAACATACACACTTCCTTATTATTACAATACCAAAAGTTTGAGACTTCAAGTAACTCAAACTTACAAACCGAATAACTTGTTTAATAAGTTCACCGGAAGAATGAAAGACACACCGGTAATAAAGACGTGATCTCAACAGCTTATTCTAAAGGATTCATGCTACTCGGCTCAATCTAGGTAACTATACTCGGGCCTGACAACCATTCTGACTCGTTATCTTCAACTCCATAGTGTATCCCGTAGTCCACCCCTTCTATTCCACCAGACAGATCTGGCTCTTCATAGTAGACGTTGTGCTGGACCTCTATAGCATACACCTGGTCATCCTTCTGGCCCTCAAAGTCTAGCAAGGGGTTCAAAGGAAAGAGTGAGTAACAGGGTTACCCAACAAGTTCACTATATGCAAAGTGGGAAGTTTGATGCTCTAACTACCACCTCAGGCTATAAGTCCTTGGTACTATGCAGTTTTGGTAAACGTTTCTTCAAAAATTGATATTAATATTGAAGACTATGCCCATCAGCCTTCACAGGTTGACCAGAACTTCATGGAGTTCCTTTCTTGTCGCATTCATAGCTCCTTCCCGGAACAGGGAGTAACATGTCACAATTCTTACACTCTACGGAGGTGCGTTACTACACCTACAAGAGACCAAATCCTTGTTGCACAACCGGACGTACTTTCCCGTCCACAATTCCATGATGTGGGGCCCAGTAGATGATCCAAGCCAATCAGTGCCCCCTCTGCGACCCTACTTGTCCCCTTGGTGTACGCCATGCCCACATCTTGAATTATGGAAATGGTTAGTATAGACCGTCAGATGCTAGAACTATCGTGGGACATTGAGGGTTCCCACCCATATGCTGCATATCCTCTACGAATTACCAATTTATGCACACTACGAGGATAACAGCCACGACCTGGCCATCTGGATGCATGCGAGAAGAAGAAGATAGAGATGACTTCTCCATCCCATTCCAAATCTCATGGTTAACGCGTAATATATGGCGCGAGAATCACTAATGTCATGGGTTATTAAACCCTAGTTGTTCGACCAATGGAATCTTAGATTCCATTGTCATTCTTAGCTTTATCATCACTTAGGATCATAATAGCATTCATTTGTTTGGGAAAATATTTATTTTGTCTCTTTTAGAATATAGGTGATAACACACATTTTTCAAATACTTTCATAAAGACTCTTCAAAGTACATGAGCAAGTGATGAACTTGCCTTGTGATTGCAAGGTAGTGAAGTCAGTTACTGCCATTTAACCTTGAGCTCTGGTTTCTACAGAAAACCATTATTTCCCGGTAAGGACAATATTTAAAGAAGCACTATGCAATGCATAGTAATGTCATGCCATGATTTGTTTTCTTTCTTCTTTGCATGTTTTACCCTCCTTGTAAAGGTTTTAAGTTTCTTTTAATCAACAAAAAGGAAAACATTACTTAAGAAATATTAAATCCCTATAATTTTGATATTTAGCATTTTTTAAAAATTAGTATTATCCTAGAGTTTAAAAATGAATTTATTTAATTTCTAACTCTTTTAAATATTTAATTAAAATTCCTTTAAGGAAATAAAACTTTATTTTTAACAGACTTGATTTACTTATCAAAAATATAAACTAGTATTTTTCTATAATAGTACTTCCTTTTAGAATCTTAAAAATGATTTTTATTCAATTTTAAGTGTTTTGTAAACTTTTATAAAATTCCATAAGGTATAGATACCATTATAATAATAGATCTATATTTAATCACTTAAAATCATTATCTATTATTTTTATTGGATAGAGGATATTTTTGTGATTTCATATATATATATTATTTGTATTTTCAGGATTTTTATTTATTTTTCTAGAACCTAATGTATGTTAGGGATATATTTGTAATTAAGTATGTTAATAAGTCCTTCTTTTAAAACACGAGCCTAGCCCACTGGGCTGGCTCGTCCCGACTCGACCCGCTAGGGCTGGCCAAATGCCCCTGGGTAGTACTAGGTTGCCCATACTCAGCCCAGTACCACTCACTCGCTCGCTCTCCTCTCTCTTCTGTCTCGTGCGACCCCTCTCTGGCCGCTCGATGTCTCTACCACCATAGGTGATTCTGGCCACCCTAGATCGCCGTGTCCATTTCTGCGGTGCAATATGACATGGACAATGCCACTTCTCGACGCTGTCCCGCTCAATCTAGCACTAGCACTCTCCGCTGGCCGCGCTGACCCCCACCTCGTGGCTAGGATTTGGGGTCTGTCGTGCTCTAGCACTCCCTCGATGATGTTGTGGTGCTCGTGGCTCTGCTCCTCCATGGCCACCACCGCCGTGTGTAGGCGTGGGTTGCAGTGCCCCCTCGGGGTGCTCTCCATGCCACCACCTCTCTGTCGCCGACCTCCTCGCTGCTTCCTCTTTGATAATCTTACGAAGACCTCGAGTAAGTTCTCTAATCTCCTCTCTGTGCTCTACCTTGCCTCTATCACATGCCATTTGGTCACTTGCGATAGATTTAACCATTTAGGGTTCATCCCTAAATTCCTAGGGTTCATACCCCCTGCAATGGTGATTTAGCTTAGCTCTAGGGTTAATCTTGCCTATGTTAATCCTTTGATGTTGATCTACTATTTGTGTAGTGTCAATCTATATTGAGCGTGTTAGTCACTCTGTTCTCTATCAGAGAACACTCTACTGATCATACTTTTGTCACTCTATTCTATATCATAAAATTATTTGTGAAAGCATGATCAGATTAATGTGGATGTCTAAGTTGTTGTGGTTGTAGATTTACTCCTATGGAGTTAATTACTTACTTGTGAAGTACTGATATGTTCAGTCTCAGGATTTAATCCTGTTACTATGTAAATCTAGTGGTAGTTTCTGCTCTATGATGAATAAGAAGATGATTTACTAATAGATGATTCCTATATGCTTCTAGGAAAGTGATTAAACTTATTGGCTTATGTACAGCGTGGCATAGTGATAAACAGTGTTGATCTTTACTGTCTTTCCTAAAATAAAGTGTCGATTTATGATTCCTAAATCATTTAGGAAGATGATTATCTTTGTTGAAGAGGATATGCTTGAGCTTGTACTCAAGGAGATATGAACCTGCTAGGTACAGAGGTGTAACCCTTCTGGGAATGTGCCCTGTACCAGTAGCTGTGATGTGTATCTATCTAATTAAAGATAGATCAAGGGTCAGTGATGCTGTTCTAAGACCCTACTTGTGCAAGAACACATGCTTTATCTGGTTGTTTATTATTTGTTGTCTAATATGTCCACTTATCATGTGCTTGCAAGAAAATGAATGTGTAAGATGAAAACTGAATAGATCAAAATGTTTGGATATACCCTGGTAGACTTGTACTGATGTCGTCTTCTACTTCTGTCTTGTGGTAGCCCGGGATTTGTTTTGGCTTCCTCTTGGCCTGGTCTTGCTCCTTCTGATGATGTTACTCCTGTGTGACCTTGTTGTCCACCTAGTACCACCCCATTCTTAAGTCACCATCTTTGCTGGTGATCTCCTAGGTTTTATGTGGTGGAAAATGGATTGATCTAGTGATATGGTTTCAAGATCTGGTGTTGTTCTTGGATGTACTGGTGACAAACTATGGTTGAGATCTCTCTTAGCGAAGTGGATAGCAAAGCTTGCTTTGCTCCTACGCTCCTGTGATTTAAGCTTCCCCTTTGCTCTCTGCCACTGACACCTCAATGCATGTATCTAAGTGTGTGAGCTGCTTCACTATTTTCTTTGGCTGTGGATGAGATCAAGTAACTATGGTTTAAACTCCCCCATCCTTTTACTATTACTTATCCTGGTGAAACTTACCACTTTTCTATTTGTCTTATAATATGGAACTGGAGCTACTTGCTTAAAAGAACAGATACTACACATTCGTGAAACTTGCCCCTTCCAATTACTCTATGATGTAATATGAACAGTGCAACTCACTGTTCAACACTTAGAGTAAAACTAATCCACTAATCTTTTGTTTCTATTTGAGTGGTTTATCTTATTTTGCAGGAACAAGGTCTGGATGCTCAAGATTTAGTATAGGAGTAGATAAGTAGTGTAGATTAACATTGTAATCTTATTTCTATTTGCTTTGTAAAGAATCTTGTACTAGTATTCCTTTGATTTAATAAATACTCATTTTATTGGACTATATTCCTTGTAATTTTCTGTCTGGTTGTAAATATCTCCATTTGTAATCTCATTATGGAGTAAAGAAAAGAATAAGAATTCATTTCTTATTTGAAGTTCCTTGTCTTAAATTCATATTGTTGTTTAATATATAATCAAACAATATTAATACATCCTTTTGGAAAACCATTTGATGATTCTAACTTCTAATTTTCAAATATTATTCAAATGATTTGAATTTCAAATTTGAGTTCAAAATATTCCCCCCAAAACACAATAATGCCTAAAGGTCATGTCAAAATTTGTAGCAATCACTTTAGAGACCTATTCCTACATCTAGATAGTGAAAGAAACTCTAATCTCTTTAGGTTTTTGTTTGGTGAAAAATTTACCCCAATTTTACAGATGAATGCATAGATATGCACATATTCCTATTTCTACGCTTCGTTGGTTCCTAAATGCTGGGGTGTTACAGACTTCCCCCCTTAAATTAAACTTCATCCCGAAGTTTTCTGATGTGTACCTGAATAGTTCTGGATATGCTTCTCTTAAGTCATCCTCTTTCTCCCATGTGGCCTCTCGCTCCCAGTGATGTTCCCATTGTACTTTGTAGAATTTGATTCCCTTGTTTCTCAACCTTTTCCAGTTCTCTTCCAGAATTTTACACGGTTTCTCCACATAAGTCAAATCTACTTGTAACTCAATTTCTTGGTGTGTAATTGCATCATCAGGATCTTTAAGACATTTCCGTAATTGGGACACACGGAAAACATTATGAACTTGAGCCAATCTTTTTGGTAACACTTCAAGAAAAGTTGGCTTTTACAACGGACGATTTTCATGGTTGAAGGCCCATTTTTTGTGGCCAAATAGTCTTGCGCGACGAATGGCCTTCGTGGTTAAAGCCCCGTCCCAAATGAATTAACCACAGTTTTTTTCGACCGTGGAGGATCACACCCTTCAGCCACGAAAACTTGTGTTGTCATAGATCTATTCGCCAGCCACGCTGACGGCTAACGTCAGGCAAACTGCCACATGGCAGCCACCGTTAGCGGTCGGTTACCACCGTTAACAGTCATAGAAACCTTGGCAGAAGCTAGGCCCAGCCAGGGCCTGCTAAACACTAACTAGGCCGGCCCATGAGGGGAGCCCAACAAGAAGATGGCCCGTTAATATTTTGTCCTGCACTGTTTGAGATGTGCCCAAATATGCCAGTAGTGGCCCACGAACTTGCAGGCCCAATTCTATTTTGTCCTATAGAACGGACATGTTGGTCCAACACTATGCAGCCCATTAGCAGCCTGCACCAAGTTGCTCCTATAAACATAAGGACTGCAGTAAGCCCATCACCTTTATCGCAACCCATCGTCGACTGCCTACTGACGGTCCTTCTCTGAGATGGTCTGTTACTGTGATTGCCTGTTACTGTTCTGGGCTTTAGCTGTTCAGACCCACAAACGACCCTTCACTGTTCTAACCTGGTAATTTTTTCGGCATCTTACTACCCTCATCCGGGAATTTCTCGGCCTGTACTGTTCAAGCTCGTCACTGTTCTGGCCTTTTACTGTCGTGGTCCTTTACTGTTGTGGCCCACTACCGTTTTCGCCTATTACTGTTCTATGATTTTTGCAGTTTCTTGCCTGTTACTATTATGTGTTGTTTCTGTTCTGGCCTGCTACTGTTACATCATGTTACTGTTACGGCCTGCTATAGTTACGGCCTGTTTCCGTTACGACCTGTTATTGTTACGGCCCGTTAGGCCTTTTACATTTACGGGCTATTACTGTTATGACATGTTACCACATGGGGATTGGCCTGTTACGTTTACGGCCTTTTACAGTTTCGTCATTTCTGAAGCCCATGCCAATATTATAAAACGTGTATAATAATCTAGCATTTTTTACTGTTCGTCGTCGGCCTAATACACGATGGGCCAATAACAAAGCACGGTACTGTTCCCTAATCAATATGCCTGACGTAGTTACCATAACGACTACCACAATGTGTGGATGGCGTCAACAAAATTCCTACATGGCCTACACGATTTATCTAGATATTACACCAGCTACAAACTTCTTAAAATTATTACATATTATCATCTCAGGGGAAAGAAAAATCGGCATTTCAGTTGACAATCTAGTTGATAGCATTGTCCTCAATTTTCTTTCCGAACCGATCACCTGCATCTTTCATTGAGTGTGATAGCTACATTGGAGGAGACATGATCTTGCAGCCCCCTCTTTGGTGGGGCTAACAATAATTGCAGTCTATAACTAAGTAATAACAAGTTAATACATCAAACAAGACAAACTACTCATTTGACTGATATGACAGGAGCTATGAACTGGAGTTTACACCTGCTCAATGGTTCAATTATTGACCAACACGTCAAACAAACATGACAAGCAAGCACGCATTAAACAAGTGTGACTACCATGAAACGAGCAATCAAAAAATGTGTGCGTGTGGCTTAGAATTTCAGTAGATATAAACTATCTAGGTCATTTTGAACAAATATATATGGAAGCAGTTCTATACCCTAAAATGCAAGATACGTTGGGTTACTCGGAATTTGTGCTGAGCCACAAAATGGCATGCAGTTACTATCATAGTGAAGAATGAACCAACTAGAAATTGTAACCGCATCATATGAGAACCTGTAGAGCAGGAATGCAAACCACGAATGAACTATATATTGTAGGATAGTTATGTCGTGACTTAGGACGAACTAGACCCAGAACCAGATGCAAGATATAATGGCGTCGCTCGTGAACCTGTAGAACATGACAAACAAACTTTAGACAAGTGTGACTAGAATGAAATGAGCAATCAAACAAAGTGTTTCTTAGAATTTCAGCAAATAATATGGAAGCAATGGCATCTCCTGGAATGCATAGAGTCGTTGGGTGACTCAGAATTTGCGGTGAGCTACACAATGGTAGTAGTTACTATCATAGCTAAAAATCAACAAGATAGAAATTATAATGGTAAGATAAATTCTAGAGCAGGAATACAAACCATGAGTGAACTACATAGTAAAAGACAGTTATGTCGTTGCTCAGGAGGAACCACCACCCGATAAGGAAGTAATGGCATCCCTTGTGAACCTGTAGAATAGGCTATGCAAACCAACATGTTCATTGTTCCATTTTGAGCTCTATGCAAGAAAAAGGAAATAGTTAGTGATGCAGTTTTTGAAGAACCAGATGGCATTATGGAAACAACAAAATTATAATCGAATTAGTACGAAGAGTTAAACGACTACTACAGGATAGCAGAACGATGCAAAGGTAAAAATAATGGCAGGAACTGATCTCAGGACGAACCAGATAGATTCAACAACTGTAGAGTAGGGAATCCACACTAATATTTTCCACTGACTACAGATTTTGCAAGAATTACACGGTAGCAGGCAATTACTATTGTATGGAGTAGCTAAGAACATGTGCATGACAAAATAATAGACATGTGCATGACTTGAAATTTGTAGAGCAGCGAATGCAAACCAACATGTCTAATGACCTTGCATGTACTAGCACGAAGAACAGGAGTGCCCGGTTACTTGTATGTACTAGCACAGTTACAAAAATGCAGTTCACTGCAACAGGCTTGAACCTGCTATACTGCTGACAAAACAAAAACGGGTTGGAGATTAGGTTAACCTTGATCGGAGAGGCGTCTAAGCTTCGTCAGTACCGTGCGAGTGACGTCTAGGTCACCGAGGGTGATGCGGTTCTGGTGGTTGTTGGCTTCGGGGAAGCAGATCTTGGGCGGCTTGATGTGGTGGAAGAGAGCGTCACTGAGGCAGATCCGGTGCAGTAAATGGCGACGGTCGTGCAGCTAGTCTAGAGCGGTGGACATGGAATTCCTTGAATTAGATCACGTCCGGTGGACACCGGTGAAGCGGATCCGGTACGGTTGGGTAGTTTTCGGCAGCGAGGAAGGACAGCTTGGGCGTTCTATGATGCTATCGGTAGAGAGGAAGTAGATCTTGGGCGGTCGATGATGCCATCGGCGTGGTGAACGACACCACAGCTCCGGTGTAGTGGCAGAGAGACCCGATGAACTAGATCAGGTGGGTGAGCGTCGGTGAAGCGGCTCCGCGGCGGCGCACGAGACCAGAGATCAAGCCGGTGCACGCAGTGGCCGTGGAGGCGATAGAGGAGCTTGGGATTTTTTGGAGGGCTACCGGGAAAAACTGCACGAATCGGGACCATAGTATAGGTGAATAGCAATATAATTATGATCGTGCCCCCAAGCTACTGACTCTAGCATCCCCATCTATCGTCTGAACAATGGGTAGAAAAGTTTCTGAAATAGAGGGGCACGAAATGCTTTATGGTCGGTTTGTGATATTGCCACTTGATTGAGATTTGAAATTGGCCCGCGTCCACCTAATAAAAATAGAAAGATGGTACTATCCGGTGGGAGATTTTGGCTCAAAGGTTTTGAATCGGTGGGGCGGGAAATGCTTCAAGGTTGGTGGGTCATTTTGCCGCTCGATTCATATTTTGCATTTGGCTAGCATCCATCTAGTAATAGAAAAAGGTATTAGACCGTAACCTATCTATCGAGGAATTCAAGGACGATAGTCACATCAACTGATCATCCATATCCATACTAGTAAAAGGCATGTGACAAAATTTCCATACCACTATATAGTGCTTGACACTTCTTTTCAAACCAAAAAATGTCTATGTTGCTTCACAATTTCCATACAACTATATATTGTACGAATAACTTCGAACATCGGCAGTTGGATATAGATTGGAAAAACCCGACATTGTTGACCATTGGAGCTCTTTCAGTACATTTTATTATGTCATGGCTAGCATATAGAAGATACCATTATTGTTGGCCTATAGCATCATGAATATACTATGGATAGAAAGTACAGAGAACATGGTTTTGAATGCCACAAGCCAAGTTTCCAGATATAGTGGACAATGTTTTATGTATGATTCCCAAGTTTTATGAGTTTTCAAATCTTCCGAGCTAACTTGGACAACAAATGACTTTATGTCTCTATTAACAAAATCATGTAATATTTGAACTAGAAGCTCTAAAAAGTGGTAGATTTCTATCGAAGTTCTACAAAAAGCTTTTGGTGGTATGCATCAGCTAGTTAATATATCAAGAAATCGAGAGTTTTGATAAATTCAACTTCCTGCTAAGAATTTTTATCTTGACAATTTTGAAACCGTTTTGAAACAATCACGTGTAATAAAGAAAAACAGAAAAACAAATATTTACGCATGGCATCCTATCACGTCACGTGTACAGTCTGCCAGGAAACTGATAACCATAGGATTTGACAACTTCTGGAAACCAGCCATGCCATAATTTCCCATCATGTATGAATATTATTAGGTTTCAACCCCGATGACCAAAAAAGGTCATGGCCATATCGACATCATAGTTAATGTACTGTTCCCACCTTAATTTGGTATATGGGTGCATCTTGGCGTAGTAGGAAATGTTGCCAGTGGGAGTCTCAACATTGGGCTTGTTTTTTTAAATGGGAAAGGGATGAGTTTTCCCTTCCTCTCCGAACACACTCCATCATTGGAGCAAGCAAGACTCATGATTAAGTCTGCATTTGTGTGCATACCTCGTTCTTACATCAATGCATGTGTGACAAACATATATCCAACCCAAGAAGCCCAGGCCTCATCTAGATTCAGAAGGCCATGTTTCAAAAGAAAAGCAAAACAATCTACTATCATCGATCAAAACAAGTACCAGTACAAGAGTATTAGTTCTACAAAATACTTTAATAATAGCTATATCAGCATATTTGAGAGATTTGGTAGCTTTTGAAAGATTCAGCAGTACATGCAATATTCTGCACTCGATGTGAACAATTCCCAGTACATTGGAATTATTACAGAATATATTAGTAGTTGTAGAACTCCATACAAAATACTCGGTAGAAGTATAAATCTACTCTTAGTATTACCTTAATCTATTTATGAACGATTACATGTCCCATCATATACTCCAAACATGCATGAGAGAAAGAGAGAGGTCAGAATCACCACAAGACCTGTATGCCAATGATTCAGCGTGTACAGGTCGTGGCTGGGTAGCACTTGTTTTCCCGCCTAGCACGCTTCTCTTGTTTTATCATCGTCTGTGGATCCTCGTAATAGGCTTTCTCCTATTCACTGTAAGCAAGATAGATGTAAAATTCATGGATCTTTCCAGCCATTTCCACCACTCCGATTGCGAAGGGAATCTGCCACTAATAAATTAATTCATATTAGAATAGAGAGACTAGAAACTTACATAGTACATTCATATTAGGATCATTAGAAGAATATTAAGATGCGATATCTCACAATGGGTTGATGTAGTCATCGATCCAACATTGGAACTCCACGAGGAACTCCGACCAACAATTCAGGAGCTTGACAATAAGTCCCTGCTACCGGTAGGTAATGGTTGAGCGCATCTAGCGCGGCTTCGGCCGGCGGCTCCACAATCTTTGGGTCAGAATAAAACTCGAGCTGATAGAACCCACGAAAATTGACCAATGATGGTATCCTCACCCGTACTCCTCCAATTCCCACGCCGCGGACCTTACGTGGCCAACGGACAGGACAATCTCCATGTGGTGCCCGTCAATCTCGCCGATGAACAACATGCCCGTCTTCCCGATGCCGATGACATTTGTTCTCCGCGAGCACCCTGCAAGCACCGGCTTAGACAGGTCCCATTGTTTGACACTTTAGAGGACTGTGTGCACCTCGATCAAGTGGGTGGATTTGAGGTGTAGCTACAATGTTAATTTGTTGTCGATCTAGTTGCATCCATGCTCCATGTAGATAAACGGGTTGTGCATGCAGGAGATCATGTGAGCATAGAGTTTGTTGAAGGAGACCACTTTCGAGCAGTTGTAGTTCAGGCAACTGTAACCTTCTCCCCGACGACTTAGCGGTGTAGCTCCTTGGAGCATGCGGCTAGCCGGACGGTGCTTTTAGCATTGAGATACTGAGCGATTTGGTTGATGACATCATCGCCGACCTTGTTAAAGCCGTTGCACCACCAGCTCTCCCTCAAACCTCTCCAAATTTTGTACAAACGATCCGCCATCGCATCGAGGAGGATTGGGGGCGAGGGCGGATCTATATAGAACTGTTTGCATTTTTTGGAGGAGAGTGGTGATGGCTCAAAATGTAGAGCTTGTTGGGAACCCCAAGAGGAAGATATGATGAGCACAGTAGCAAGTTTTCCCTCATTTATGAAACTAAGGTTATCGAACCAGTCAGAGTAAGGAAACAACTCCAAGGTGTTGCTAACAACTTGGAATCCTACACAACACAACCACAGAACTTTGCCCCAACTTACAGTGAGGTTGTCAATCTCACTAGTTTTGCTGAAAACAAAGGATTAAACGTATAGTGTGGAAGATATTAATTGCTTGTAGAAAGTAAACAGTAAACAATAAATAGTAGATGGTATCTCAATGGTAAAGGAATGGACTGGGGTCCATGGTTCACTAGAGGTGTTTCTCCTTAAGATAAATAGCATGTTGGGCGAACAAATTATAGCGGGGTAATCGACATATTGAGAAAGCATAACAATGCATATACTCGAAATCTTGACTCCTATGAGATTTGATTGGGCATTACAACATAATACATAGACCTTAATCCAACTGCATCTATGACTAATAATACAGCTTGAGGTTATCATCCGAACCCCTTCCAGTATTAAGTTGCAGGCAACAGATAATTTCATTAATCAAAGTGTTAAACTAAACAATACAATTGCCCCATGGACAAAGCATTGTTGTTTTCTCCCTAGTAGCAACATCACATCTACAACCTTAGAGATTTCTGTCATTTCCTCAGATTACTAGAGGCATGAACCTACTATCGAGCATAAATACTCCCTATTGGAGTTGCAAGCATCTACTTGGCCAAGATAGATAGTAACAACGGAGAGCATGCAAGATCACAAATAATATAGACATGATAGAATCAATAATCAATCTAACATAGTATCTCAATATCCATCGGATCCCTGCAAACACAACATATAGGTTTACAAATAGACGATCTTGATGATGAATGGAGCTCACAAGATCTAAATATGATAGCACAAAGGAGGATAACCAACCATCTAGCTATTATATGGACCCATAGTCCAAGGGTGAACTACTCACACATCACTCCGGAGGCAGGCATGGTGATGAAGAAGGCCTCTAGGATGATCTCTCCCCTCCGGTAGGGTGCCGGGAAGAGCTTCGGATCCCCTCGATCTAGGGATAGAGATGGCAGTGGCTACAGACTCTTTCGTGGATTTCTAATCGGGTTTTTAGGGTTTTCATCTCTGTGTACTGTTATAGGCAAAGAGGCGAGGTCGGTGTCCGCCCGAGTGGCCCACACCAGGTGGCGGCGCGCCTAGGGGGGCCGCGCCAGCCCTAGGTGTGGCCACCTCGTGGCCCCACTTCGGTTGCCTCCGGACTTCGTGTTCCTTCTGGTAGAATATTGACTTTGGCTTTTGTCCCGTCCAATTTCGGGAATATTTCCTTACTAGCTTTTCTGAAACCAAAAATAGCAGAAAACAGGCAACTGACACAGTGGCATCTTGTTAATAGGTTAGTTCCATAAAATGTATAAAAATACCTCAATGTTTGATCAAAACATAAGAAATTTGACATAAAACAAGCATGGAGCATCAAAATGATAGATACGTTTACGACGTATCAAGCATCCCCAAGGTTAACTCCTGCTCATCCTCAAGTAGGTAAGTGATAAAAAGAATAATTTTTGAGGTGACATGCACCATCACAATCTTGATCAAGGTATTTGTAAAGCATTGATAGCTAGGATCAAAGTACTCTAAACATGAACATGAAAGATAGAGTTCTAATAATAAGACATAGCAACTGTGGTGTAACTTGAAAAGGTACAAACAAAAGATCATGAATAACAATGCATTCAAAGATGCTTGTTTGTTTCACATATTGAAAACATAATAAGAGTGGTATTCAGCTTGTCCCTCATGGTATAGCAAAACATAAATTCATAGGACACCTTCAAAGTTCATAAGGGTGACTAGATACAAATAATTTAAGAACAAGCAATATCAAAGTTATGAATCAATCAGCAAGTTTTGGGACAATGCACATTAAATTAAGAATGAAAACTATGCTCTCTCAATTGGTTCATAAAGATAGAAGATGGAGAATCAACATAAAAGTAAAAAAGAAAGGCCCTTCACAGAGGGAAGCAGGGATTTCAAGTTTCATAAAGAGCTTCCAAAAATTATGGTACTTATTAGTTTTCAGCTCTCATTGCCCCTATCATAAGAATCTTGAGGTGATTAATGTTAAAGTGACACAAACATGAGGATATGCTTGAAAAGTTATAAGTTGAAAATCTCATGCCCCTTGCTTACGAGTAATGAACCTCATGCTACTCAACTTTAGTCACAAGTAAGTTCTTGTCATTGTAAGTACATGTGTATCATGGAGAACTGCCAACGGGGTACCCCTTGCCCCATGACATAGGAGCTATCCCATATCAAAATGACAAGGCAACAGACAATGAGCATCTCAAGGATCTTTCCATTTGCTATTTGCATAGGTTTTTATTGAGGATGCTTCACAGAATGCTCACTATGGTTATGATGCAAGTTTCCACCATTATTAGGCATGGCTTAGGCTAGCCCCCCAGGCGTTTCTCTAACACACATACAAACTCCATGAGCTTACAAGCTCCCCTTTTATTTCACACTCTCGGGATCCATAAACAAAAGAACATGATATCAACTGAATAATAATTGCAATGTTGAAAGCGTTCCCCATTGTACATGGTTCTGCTAATTCACAACTTATAATGTGCAAGCATATTAACAACATAGATGGACACAATGGTTGAAGGTTATTAAGTGCAAGAAAATAAAGTGTGCCGTAAAGTTTGTGAGAGCTTTAATCACTAGTTTTCACATAACAAGTTTAATTTGGAAGGTAGATAAAAACATGAATATACTTAGAATGGTGTAACACACCATTCATTGGAATTTATAGTGGACTCTGTGGAATAATTTGGTGTTCTTGGGGGTTGGATGCATGAGTGGAACTCATACTTGTTACAGGTGGAGGCTAGCAAAAGACATGGAGCGACCAACTAAGAGAGGAATAATGGCCATAATCATGTGAAGCGACAAAACATTATTAATTAAAGCATACAGTGATATTACAAGTCAAAAAATAAATGATCATAGAGGCTAAGTTGACTGGTTCATAGTCTTAACATGGTGTAAGCATGTGCCAAGTCAACCCGAATAAAGCATCAAAGGAGAATACCACAATATTATGGTTTTGTATGCTAAAACAACGCATGATTCTTTCAAGGAAAATTATGCAATCTCAATTTTTTGGAACAAGTCATGCTAAATAAATAATCACTAAACATAAAGTCAAAGCAACATCAAACATGACATGATAAAGTCTAGGCCATAGTCAAAACAAGCTCCTTTTGTACCACTTATAAGCATGAAGCTTCCTACTCTTTTCCAACACCAATCAACTTATTTGAAACAACATATGAATGCGGGGGTCGAACCAATTTATTTAAGCAAACCAAACAAAAGAAGACTAAGAACAAAAACAAATACGCTCCAAGAACAACACAATTGTGCATGAAACAATAAAAGTGAAGTGTTTTGGAAGAAAACCTGAGATTTTTATTATAGTGGACATTTCGGAGAAAACTGCACTGTGCCTCGATTCCTGTGCAACGTGGGGTCGTGCGTCAAACTCACCACTCACAGGTCCGCCACGCATTGTCAACATGCATCATAGGCCCACCAATGAAGCATCCCATCGGGAGCACTGGAACATGAGTAAGGCACACCATCATCATTAGTAATGATGTCATGGGAAGTAATGAAAAATACTTCGGATGTCCTAACAAAGAACCCGACAAAATAATTCCAAGGCCCGATTAGAGAAAACTCCCCGGATGATAGACTTGAGCCTATGCTCGAAAGCAAGCATTCAAACATAGCCTTGGGGGATGCTCCTATCGGAGCGCTGGCCACGCACATGATAAAATGTTTTGATGATTCCAGAACATGGAGACCTGAGTTGAAAATTTCCTCGGATGATGAAGACTTGAGCCTACAATTGGGTACAAATATTTGATTGCAGCCTCGGGAGCGCAGGCCGCGTACCCGATAGAAAAAATGAAAACTGCTCCGGAGATGGCAACAAAGAGAATAAAAAACTTGAGCCGACAATCGAATACAAATATTTGATTATAGCCTCGGGGGCTACTCCCATCGAGAGCGCTGGCCACGCACCCGATGAATAAGAGCAAAAACCCTCCATCAGAGACGATAAAACCTATGAGCATTACCCAAGTATATTGTCAAACAGTTACTCATGTCGAGAGAATTGATCAATGCACCTGATAAAAATCAACTTGACAACTTCAACAATTCCAACAACCAAACGAGACAGTTGGTAAATTATTAAAAATTCCCGGACCACGTCCGTTGCGATAACATGTCTAAATGTCGTGTCTCTCGACATGAAGGTAAGACCCTAGGATCTCTCCTATGAGGCCTAGTACTCGCACCCAAATGCGCTCTGCTAGCTATCATCCGTATCCTCCATACGATAAAAAATCCCGACGGACGCATTGGGTACCCAAATACAAAATCTTGGAATTCGTTACTCGATAAGACCTCTGCGACCTGAACTGAATTACGCCAGCATATACTGAATTCGAGTTCGGGTACTTGAGTTTGAAGTAGGTTCACGATGTCTTTGTCCAGGAGCAATTAACTTGGTCCCGATCTATCAGATGCACTAGACTTGTGTTAGCTAATCCCCGTGACAAATATATCAATGAATAAAGTTTACTCGAATAAATATTCGGGTCCAAATACTGAAAATGTCTTTGAGACTCAACCCAAATCTATAATTTGGAAGGAGTCTTGGGGCTACTGACATGGTATGACTTATCGGGTTCCCGTCATTGATATACTACGACTCACGAAGCACATAAAGATTTAAGAGTCCTAGAAGCATCCGAAGACCAGGAACCTGACGTACTGATCAAGATAGAAATGTCAGCCGACATAGTCGAATAGTTGTAATTGAACCTGTAACCGATCCGTATTGGAATCTGAGACCCAGCCTCTCATATAAGGGCTAGGAGGAGCCGACAGAGAGGGCACCATAGCATTGAGCGAAACACAACCCGCCGTCAGTTTGATTGCATCTAGTGAATCGGTGATTCTATAATCCTCTATTTCCATAATCAGAAAGGACTTCGACTCCCTTATTTGTCTGATAGGCTGACAAAATCACATGAGCTCTCATTTCCATCAAACCCAAGTCCATAACTATGGACATTGCCGAGGTCACCCCTCGACATTTATTACCCCGTCCCACCTTGCATCAGAGCTTTCTCGCCATGCGCCACCGCTCGCTAGATCTTGCTGCACGCCAAAATCTGAGGTCCCTGCACTGGAGCTCTCTAGGGAACTACTAGCGCGATGGAGGCGGATGTGGTATCGGTGTCGTCATCGGTGGGGAATAGGATGTCCACCACACAGCCGCACCTGGTCTACGTCGACAAGATTGGTAGAGTGTTCGTGTTCGTGGCCTCCTCGCCGGTTGGCGGCGTTCCTGGCTGGGGTACGCGCGGCAGCGGCAGCTGGGGCTAGTGGTGGAGGCACGTGGCAGGGCAGGGCGGCGTAGGTCCTGGATAGGCAGGGCGGGCGGCAGATTTCTTGGCCGAGGCAAGTGGGGCAGCGTCCGATGGGGCCGATGGTGGAGGCAATGGACATGGCGATGGGAGAAGAAGATGAGAAGGGAAAAAAGATGTGAGACTAATATGTGGGACCAACGTCCACTTTTTATTTAATGCCACTTCCTTTTATTTTTGAGTTATTGCCACTTGTTAATTTGGCTGACATCTGGTCCACATCAGCAAACTTGGCTCCGAAATATGGGTCCCACCCTTCAGATGATCTATCAATTTGTGGTCAGTTTTAGTGAAGGTTTTTTAGATTAAATTGCAGAAAACTCACCAAAAAAGTGAAGGTTTTTTAGAAAAAATGTAAAGTGATGGTTTTTCAAAATTTACGTAGAAAATGTGACACCTCCGAGATCAGGGCTAGACAAATCCTGGACCTTTTTCTGATATAAGCCTAACCTAAATATCGAAAGCATACAGAGAAAGAATCGGTAACATTACAGTGACCCTACGACACAAAAATTAATACAGCAAGCTCATAACTGAGCAAAGAACCAAAATATTACAAGAAGAGGTCACTGACCACAAACACCAAACAACAGAATGCAAATTATGCTATTAATTATAGCAAACTTAACAAATGGCCTAAGAGGCCTAAAGCATAACGGTGACATCCTAGCCCATAGATTCCAGGCTGCCGGCCGGGAACCCCAAGCTACTCGTCGATGCCAATGTCGTACGGAAATCTTCTTTAGGGGAACACTTGTTCTTCTTCAAAAGTATCAACAAAGCAAGGCTGAGTACAGGGTGTACTCCGCAAGATTTATGGCTGGTGGGGTTGTTTTGCATAAAGCCATCTTTGTTTTGTAAAACAAGAGGGAGAAGAAGCTCGTCTAATCTGAGTATTTTAAAAGGGGATACGAGAGCGACATCTACAAAGCATTGATCATCATCTTTTGATATCCACCAAATAATCCTCATCTCACAACTAGGATCACCCCCTTGTACCCATGAGGAAGCATCCGTAGGCACACATTGCACTGCCAAGTTTTACGATTAGGTTCATGTTCTCTATGATCTTCATGTCTGTTCCCAAGTCATCCATAATTGTGGACACGGATTTTTGAAAATATTAATATCCTGCAGGGATGTACAACTTTACCCACACGTACCAACCAACTCTTAATGCCACATGATTATCACTCTTCCTTGGAAGGCCGACAGAGGGTGGTTGGCCACGACCTTTACCTTGATTTCGCCGAGACCATGAGTCACACCCTAAGGATGGTTCCACCGTAATGGGTCAAATCCCGAAGCCGGTCCCTGGAGACGTGGGCGAGGTTGGTTTACCAGAGGAACTGCCTCAAGCAACCCCGGCCACGCTTACTTATCTATATGAATGCACCTCCTTCACCGCCTTCAAGAACAACCAGAATGCATATGTCGAATGGAACGTCCGAACTAGGTGACTCATGGAATCTAGTAGGCAAATTAGTCAGTCGAGGGGTTTTCCAGGCCCCGTGTGGCTGTACGCTTGTCTTGGTTCAAGAGACTAGAACTCGAGTCCTAGTAGTGGCGAGCATGGGACTACAAAAACCACATCCCAATGTGGCCTCCCATACAATCCTTAGCACGTTTAACCTTTACCACTAATCTTACCTCATAATTATACCTCATTCTCCTATCATACTAGGTTCTCTGCATTTGGTACATCTTCTTGATGAACCAGCACTAACAGCTAAGCATGGCTAAGCAAGACATAGATAAGCTCTAGTAGTGCACACAAGCCAAACCTAGTTATGCTAGGAGCAGTGGATCATGTAATATAAGCTCAAAGGGAGTAATACAATGGATAGTATACTCTATCTAGCGATAAAAGACCACAGTAGAATCGTATGCATCATGGCAAGGATGAAATACTTTCGAAATCATAGGATTATTTTATGTGTGGTGTTATGCTTGCCTTGTTTGTTGATACCTAGATAGAGATCTTTAGAAGCCTTATACTTGACTTGACTACAGTTGGTCAAGTAATGTTCGTCGATGTTCGATGGTGTTGATCTCGGTCTTCGTTCTCGATATCGTATTCTACCAGGAAAAAGCAAACACCAGAAAGAAAGGGAAACAACAATCAATGCATGGCATCGATGCAATGCTCAAGCAAGGGATGATTATATGACAAGTTAAATTGTATTGAAATGAAACCCTAAAACATGCTCGACAATTTAAGTGGGATCCGAAGGGTGCAAACCCTAATACAAGAGAGACCTTGGAATCACCTATGAGTGTTCATATGTTCTTCTAATTAAACTTGTAGTTAAAGATATTGAACAATGCATGATTTTGATTCTATGAGATAGATCTCATTTTTCTGAACATTTTGATATATTATTTGTATTTTTCTGACTTATAAATAATTAGCTATGAATTTTCGGAGTATTTAATCAATTTCTGGAATTATTAAACCATTTATTAAATTATCAAAACTAGGAATTACTTTTTATAGCGGGGCAAAGGTTACCCACAGCAGCTGACAGGGGTCCCTAAGCCACCTCAGCTGCCATGCGAGAAGGTGGGGCAAGTGGCTGGTTTGACCGGGTCAGACCCGCGCCCTGACGTCATGGTGACGTCTGCATGACGTCATCCCGGCGGGGATCCTTCGGATCGGCGATGGAGACGACCTTAGGCAATGAACTAGGAGGTGTGGATGGTCTTGTTCGAAGAGGGGCATCACGGGATACCTAGATATGGCAGAGCCGCTACGAGGTGGTCACCGGAGCTGCGTCTTTGGTGAGCGGTAGTGGCGGAGCTTGCAGCAACACGACATGTGACATCTACGGAAAGCAAGCGGGCAAGCGGATCAAACCTTGAGCTTCAGAAGCTCGCCAGGAGTGTGAAAATCTTGACGACAAGGTCCAGGGTGGCCGGAAATGGTGGTGGAGGTGGTGGCCAGCATCAGGGATGGTCGAATCAATTGTGCCACCTCGGTCCTCTCCAAGTTGTGCGGTTAGGGACAATCAGACGAGGAGAAGAAGGGGGTCACGATGGCATGCTCAACTAGGCTCGAGGTGGTCCAGAGCAGTGGCAACGGGTGGCTGTGGCCGAGCTAGGGTTCCGGTCGCGGGGAGAGTGCAGAGGGGCGAGAGGGTGAGTGAGGGGAATAAGGAAGGACATCCACGGTGCTGGGGATCTTATCCCTGTCCTGGAGGCGGTGGGGCGAGCATCTTGGCGCGGAGCCGATCGACGGCCGGCGGGCGGGCACGCAGCTGCTTCGCCTCTGTCGCGAGGAAGAAGAAACACGAGACATAGCGAGGAGGTACTAGGCCGAGGACGGGCTGGCTGGGCCAGCTACGGGCGCGCGTGGGCGACAGGAAGAGAGAAGAGGGAGGTGGTCCAGCTGGGTTGCGCGGCCTGGAGGCTCTAGCTCTCTTATTTTAACAAAAAAAATTTGTTTTCCTTTATCTCTTTTGTAATTCAAATACAACCCTGTTTTGAATAATTTCAAAATACCAGAATGTTTTATAAAATATGGAAAACATTGTAGGGGGCCTTGAAACCATTTGGGCTCCAACATTTTGTACTTTTCAAATTCAAAACCTTTTGAATTGATTTGAGAGGGAGAGGAAGAACTAGGGTTTAGGATTTTACTTTATTTTCTTCAATTCATATTTTAAAATATGATGCTCATGATAATGCACAAGTAAGCCCTAGTTAGCATTTAATCAAACTAGGGTTGTTACAGCTCTATCCCCCTTAACAGAATCTCGTCCTGTGATTCCTAAGTAGAAAGATAGAAGGAACAGGGTTACACTAAACTTCTACGATCTTCTCGGAGAGGTTGATCCATGCCACTATTATTTAATGAATGAAGCGCTTCATTTTCTTCGAGGTAGATGCACACACTAAAGAGGAGAGGGAAAGACACAAAACCACAACCAGTGTATCTCATGGTTAACTCGTCGATAGATGTTTCATAACATATCTTGAGCCAGTAAGCATGAAACACATCCAGGTAATGGAGGAAACAAAAGGAGATCGTTTCAAGTTGTTAGATAGCTGGTCTTCATAAGGATTGAGACCATGGAGCTTTAGAAGAGTTTAAGCTTCTGAAAGGGAAATCTTCCAACGGAGAGAACATGACCATATACTTCGATAAGTGAATTCTCTACTAGACGACTTAAGTAGAGCGTCTAGGAATACAGAGATACGGAGAACCAAGCCGTTGAACTACTTTTGATACAAAAGGGTTACTCTTCATTTAACATAAGGTCAAGACAGAAAGGTTGTTTTGTGGAGAGGACTCACAAGAGTCACAAGGAACATGTAACAAGAGGAACTTTTGATTACCAAAATCATAGTCACTCTATGAACATGGCCGAGAAACGAAGGAAACTCTTTATTCATCCAGGTCTATCAAAATCTTTCCCAAAGATCGTTGATGTCTGCAAGAGCATAGATCGTTTGTAGCTAGTTTCGAAGTATAGATATCGATCCCACAGGGAGCTCAAAGGTAAGTGTTTATGGGTAAAGTCTTTATCACACCCGAAGTTTTCACAGATCTTCGAGTGAATTGATTGCAAGTGTTGAAATAAGAATGGGGTTTTGATTTAATGAGATGTATTTAAATAGAACTAAAATATAAACTTAAAAAATATAAAGCATAAAAGTAAAGAACTACTTGGTTGTTTGTTGTTTCCTACAGATGGCAAAAGAAGGTGCAGGGAGATTCAGTTCATGGTGATAGTGACTGTGCCAAGTGGACGAATGATAAATGTAACAATTATAATCTTATAAATATATGTGTAGGTGAGCAACCCATAATTAGCAAGAACTCCTCTTGGTAGATTTCATTCCAACGTCAATAATCCTACTAGCCCCTTACCAAAACCATGGTCAGACACTAGACGATTAAGACCCTTCAGGTCGCTTAGTGATTAAGCTCCTTGGATCAGACTAATGCAATAAGCACAGTGGTTCCTCGTTATCCTCAAGTCTACTAGTTTTCCATTGATATTCCCGTGTCACCCGGGGGTCGTCGGTCCACTAGCGAACAAGATCCTATCTTTGTAGAACGAAGCATCATCTTGTTTAGGCCCTTAATAGGACAACAAGCATTAGGCATCCCACATATAGTCAAGCATACATATAATATAATAATTAGAATTAATCGCAAACTAATGGAGAATATATGAAGGCACATCACATCTCACCAATCCCCTACATCTCCCGCACCCAAGGGAATTACTCACACATGAGAGAAGAACGGATCATCAACATAATCAAATAAAGGGAATTCATCTTTGTATTACCATGGAGATCCACAATAAGGAATAGAAAAATATCCAACACAATTCAAGATGGGAAGAAACATTCTCAAACCCTAGTCTTGCAAGGTGGATATCCCTCTCCCTCTCAAGTACAAGTAGTGGCTATGGGGGTGTATTGACTAGGAGGTCGAAGATTGTGGAGCGAGATGAAGAACGTCTTCCCCTTCTTGTCCGGATCTCTTCTGTCTCCCTTCTAGATGGTATGGCGGCTGTTGTGTTGTGTTTTCGTCCCCCCGTCCCTTCATGGAAGTTGTCCCTGTTGGCAAGACAGAGGCGGCGGCAACTATATGGCGGGAACTATACGGCCAGAAAAATATTCCTGCCATATCGTTGCTCGTTAAAGCTTTTGTGAGGTCCCCTCGCATGCTTCCAAAGCGATACTCACTGGTTTTCTCTAGAATATTGTGTTTCTCTAGTTAAAACCTTATGTTGAGGTTCAGAACCTGAAAAACACATTAAACCCCAAGTTTTCTTTGCTACCGAAGTTTTAGCATTAGGTAAAGCCAGAAAACGATCAAATTCGGGAGAAAACCATCAATAAAATGCATAAAAAATGTGTCGCATCTCACAGCTATCAACTCCCCCAAGCTTAGATGTTGCTCGCCCTCGAGTGACAAGGAAATAAGGAAGAGTAGCGGAGATTCGAGACTGAAAATAAAGGAAATCACAAGTTTGAATTGGTGTCAAATTATTTTCTTCACAATCCCTGCAATCCTAAATATGACCATACAAGTATTCACAAGATTGCACTGAGTCCACTTCCTAACCACGTATATCTTTTTAGCAAATAAATCATATGCCCAAACAAGTGTAGAATGTTATAGCTAGGAAAGTGAGACAAATTCTTTCGATGCCTCTCTTTGTGGAGAGATCAAAACTTTTTGTTCTTGTTTGTTTAAACAATTAAGAGTACTCAAGTTGGCATCAAAACATTTAATTTAAGAACAACTCATCTACTCCCATGTCAAAATTTCAAGACTATCAAAGCACCTCTTTCTTTCTTTTTCCCTTCAAAAACTTTAGCTCTTACATAGAGAAATCATGCCACTATTTTTATCATGTTTAATTGGGTTGTGTTGTGCACTCGTTACCATGCCAATAAATAATTGTTGAGCAATAATGGGCTAGAGGAGTACTACAAATTTAGTTGGAATGTGAAACCATGAGGAGACTAAAAAAATTACCCGTCATAGCATTGCTTCTATAGACGTTTACATAACTCAATAGCCGAAATCAAGTGGTTTCCGACATTTAGAACGTTCATTGGCCAGCGGAGTTAATAATTCCTCATGGAGCACGACAGAGATGTAATGACACGGGTAGAGCAATATCTTACGGTAATTATTAGAAAAAGTAGTGGCATAATTTCTACTACTTCGAAGCATCCATTTTATCAAACAATTTCAATCAAGGGTATTATCAAGTCTATTTATATTAAGCTCAAATGGGATGGACTGGTTCTAAAATTAAATTATTTTGGCTAAACATGGACTCAAGTCATCCTTCAGATGCTTTTTCTTGTTGTAAAAATGTAGACAGTATTTTTAACCAAGTTCATTATTCATTGTTTCAAAGCTAAAAAGGAGACACTGGCTAAGAAATAGAATTTATAGGATAACAAGCTAAGTGGGGAGTGACTCTAGTGCAAGCGAGTAAATAATTGTAGAATCAAATTAAGGTTGCAGAAAGGATGATGAAAGGAATGTGATACCTCTTCTTGCTTTCTTCATTCTCGTATTTGAGTCAAACCCCCTCTATGTTTCCCAATTGCCAAGTCACCTGAAATTAAACAATCTCCGAGAGAAACAAAGAAACGAACTTGCAAATAAAGGTACAACTAATTTTTTGTATTTTCACTTTAGACATGCAAAGCTGAAAATAAACATGCAAATTTTGAAGAAATAAAATAAATCAAAAGAAGAAATAAAAACATGAATGCAAAGTTTGGAGGTTTTCAAACCTCCCCCAAGCTTAGGCTATGGCCAGGCTCAGTTGTTGCCGTCATTTGGCGGCTGGTGCGTAAACTACTGGTAGTCAACGGGTAAGTGGGTCATGAAGTGACTGAAGCTGTGAGTCAAAGTATTCACATCTTCATTCACTTCTTGAAGAGTGTAGTCAATCTCCCCAACACGTTGGTTGTGCTGTTGGAACGCCTGATAGGGGGCGTAGCTATACCCCTGTTGTGGCTGGTTGGGCCACGGGTCCCAAGCTCCCCCTTGTTGTTGTTGCTGATGTCCCTCCCAAGCAGGGTGTGTCCCTGCTCTTCCTCCTTCTCCTGCTCCTTCTCCTCCTCATCCGGATGCCCTCCTTCTTCATATTCCTCTTCATCGGGCCGGTGCTCGGCCATGATCTCCATCACTTGGTCCTTGGTGAGGATCCAAGTGTTCTTCCCCACAATCGAGAAGGCTTGGGGGCAGGGCAACTGAACCTTCTCACCCTTTGGTCTTGCTGCTTTGGTGGCGAAAGTGCTGGATGAGTAGAGCTGCAGGACTGGGGCTTTGCGGTGAAGTGGGGAAGAGATCCTTGGTGATCATTGCCATGTCCGCATTGGCCATGGAGCCTGTGTCACCTCTTCCCAGTAGTGTGTTGGCGAGGAACAGAGCATAGTAGCGGATGGTTGGGTTCTGAATGGTGGACATCTTCTTCTGATAAAATTGCCTACCACCATTAATATAAATAACCTCCCAAGTCTCTCCACTTGTGACACTATAGAGGTTAGTAACAGTAGGCTCCCCAGTACGAGGGAAGCTGAAAGAATTGAAAAATTGTTCAAAATTTATTTAATAGTTCTGCCTGTTCATGGTGAAGCTTATCGTGCACATTTTACCTTTCTCCATGTGGTCATCATAGAAGGAGGCAAGGAACTCATGGGTGCGCTCGGCGTAGGTGTCGTGGCTTGCAAAGCCAAGTACCGCCAACCCCACCCTGTTGCACATGAGGTCGAAATCCTCCTTCAACCCTACCATGGTGAGAAAGTTGTGGTCGACCCAACATGTGGGCAGCACCCTCCTTGATGAGACAATGCCCAACTTGGAGTTGCGTGAGGCTCGGGACCCCGAGCTCGATCCCTAACCTCCTTGGAGCTTGCTCGAACGAAAGAGGTTACCGATTTTGTTCATCATGATGCACTAAAAAATTTCACCATAAAACTTTAGGCATATAGTTTCTACATGATATATGAACGATCCTATGTGGAAAAATTCAATCCTAACATGAGAAATTAATTGGAAAAAAATAAGCTTGAGTTCATCCACTAGATCAATGTGAGAGTTTCAACCATGGAAATCTGAAAATAAAGCATGTATAGGGAGAGAAACATACCGATTTGTTGATTCCCCCACTCAAACGAACGAAATCCATAAAGAATCAAGAGTTCTAGGTGGATTTTGAGAGGTTTGGAGAGAGAATATGAGAGAAATAGTGAGGAGAGGAGGAAGAACTAGCCGCCCTGGTGCGATTATGTGGTCGGACCAAACTATACGACCGGAACTATATGGGTGGGTGATGTTGTTCTACCCGTATAGTTATTACGGCACCGCCAACTAGGGTTTCTTTATATAGAAAAAAACTATAGGGACGCAACTGTATGGCCGGATCACAATGATCCTGATGTATAGTTCGTCGTTAAACTGTCTGTCTCTCGAGATAAATTTCTAAAACTAGCATCGATATATACGGCCGAAATTTTTATTCTCGCCGAATAGTTGGTCGTTAACCTCTCAATACCTTTGGGATGAATTTCTACAAAGGCATCGATATCTATACGACCGTAGCTATATGGTCAGAATTTTTATTCCTGCCGTATAGTTGGTCATTAAACTCTCAGTACCTTTGGGATGAATTTCTACGAAGGCATCGATATCTATATGACTGGAGCTATATGGCCGGAATTTTTATTCGCGCCATATAGTTGGTCGTTAAACTCTCAGTACCTTTCAGAAAAAATTACGAAGGCATCGATATCTATATGACCGGAGCTATACGGCCGGAATTTTTATTCCCACCGTATAGTTGGTCGTTAAATTCTCTGTGCCTTCGAGGAAAATTTGTTGATGACAAAGATATCTATACGACTAGAACTATATGACCCGAATTTTTATTCTCGTCGTATAGTTGGTCGTTAAACCTTCTGTATTCATCAAAAAAATTATATTTCTTCGAGGATACCTTCTTATCCCAAAACTTAGCGAAATACCTTATTTTTAACAGAAAATTGATAGTAAAAACTGTCGACCAACATTAGCGTACTAAAAGAAAATTTTAGATTCTATAAATAGAAAACTCAAACTTTTATTCTTATTATTATTCTATACACATTCAATCGACGTTTCTACTACTTTTTGACAACTGCATCTTCACGAGCGCGCTTCCGCAAGAATGTCTATGAAACAGTGGTAGGAATCCGATGAACTTCTTATTATCTAATCTACTTTATTGACGAGATGGGATGACTCCCGTTAAGAATTTATTAAGAATGGTTGAGTAACTCAGCCTATTCTCTTTTCTCGAATTCTTACTTTGGGTTGCCCCTTATCAAAGGCACTTACCACAGAAACTCATTCTGCCAGTGGAACATATATTTCTCCTACTTCTAGCTTCTTTGGAAAGTACCGGATGATTTCAGCATCATAAACATTGAAGATTATTTTTCCTTCAGCACAATCTACTAATGCACCTGCAGTACTAAGGAAATGTCTTCTAGGTATTATAGATAATTTTTCATCTTCTGGCATTCCAAGAATAATAAAATCATTGGGAATAACATGCTCATCTATTCTAAGTAAAACATCCTCGATCATACCAACGGGTTGTTTATGGACTTGTCAGCCATCTGTAAAGTAATAGTAGTAGGCGAATACTCCCCTAATCCTAACCTTTTATAGAGGGAGTATGGCATTACAGTTACTCCTGCTCCTAGATCACACAAGACATTATGAATATCAGTTTTACCTATTGAGCATGAAATAGTTGGTATTCTGGGATCTCCAGACATAGACAACCGCTTCCCATTAGCAGGATAACTAATTACCATGGCAACAATTTCAGTTATTTGTTTCTTTCTACTAAGAATATCACTGAGGAATTTACTATAAGTAGGAACTTTGATTGCATCCGCAAATGGAATTTTCAGACGAAGGTCACAAAGTGACTTTGTGAAAGAATTATAAATTACCTGATCTGGTGCTTTGTTTTTTCGATCTGGATAAGGAAGCTTTTTCTGTCAACACCCGGATTTTCAATCCCAGATGCCCGTTATGCCATACCTCGCAATCCCAGGATTACCATTTTTGCGAGACATAACGGATTGGATATCACAGTACATCATCCATTACAAACCATACATAAGGTCTTACACAAATAAGGATCTCATGATCTAGTCTTAATACAACAAGCAGCGGAAATAAAAGATAAGCGTAGCGGTGGGGTCCATCTTCTAGGGCACAGGCAATGCTGACGAAGGCAGATACTCCTAGTTATCATAGCCGTCCTGCTGCCCGTGATCTTGATAGTCTCCTTCATAGTCTGGCCATGAGGCCAGGGACAAAAGCCATGAGTACTCTTTAAGTACTCGCAAACGACCACTAACAAGTAGTATAGTTCTAAGTTAAAGTGCTAACTCTAGGTTTAACTATAAAATTAAGTTTGAAACCTAAGATGAGTTCTGAAGCAAAGAAAGATAAAATAAAGTTCTAGAATCACTTAAGTTGGGAAGCTATTGTCATAAACACAACCCTGGTGTGGTCAAGTCAAGATTTATCATTCATTTCATAAGTTGTTTGGAAAACATCTAACAACGAAACAGTATGGACATTCCAACTGTCCATAACCGCGGACACGGCTATTCAAATAGTTTTCGTGTCAATTGTTTTGTCCAATTCAGAAATTGATGCATGTAAAAATTTAAAATTCAAAATTTAGATTTCAACAAGTAAATGAAGTGAGGAAATAGGGTTTTTTAAATAGTGTTTCTCATTTAATGCTCTAGAAGCTCACATTAACTTGTTACTTTGCATATGTGTAGATGTTGTTTACTTAGTAACTCATCAAAATGAGTATGGAGTAGATTCTTTTTAAATTAGTGCATAGTTTTTATTTTTGCAATAATAACATTTGGTCAGCTATACTCTATTGTTGTTTTAATGTGATGAAAAACTTGTAGTAAATTGGTCACTGATCTATATTTATGATGTTATGTAGTAGTTTTTGATATACTTATACAATAATGAAGATGGTCTGGGAATGAATGTACGGTACCGACCAATGCGCTGGCGAGTTTATTAACGGCGTGCATGAATTCCTCCGTGTCGCTGATGCGAACAAGCGGAATGGTTTTGTATTCTATCCATATAGTGTCTGTAAGAATCAGAAGGATTACTCTGACTCAAAAATCATTCACATCCACCTGTTTCGGTCCGGTTTTATGCCCAACTATAATTGTTGGACCAAGCACGAAGAGAGAGGAGTTATAATGGAAGACAATAAAGAAGAAGGGGATGATGGAAACTATCATGGGTTCCCTAAATACGGTGATACTTCTATGGGGGAAGCTGAAGGAGAGGCTGAAGAAGAGGCACATGATGAGCCCGTTGATGATCTTGGTCGGACCATTGCTGATGCACGGAGAGACTGCGAAAGTGAAAAGGAGAGGGAGAAGTTTGATCACATGTTAGAGGATCACAAAAAGTCGTTGTACCCAAATTGCAAAAATAGTTTGGAAAAGCTGGGTAGCACACTGAAATTATTGCGATGGAAGGCAAAGTGTGGTCTATCTGACTTCGGATTTGAAAAGTTGCTGAAAATGATGAAGAATATGCTTCCAAAGGATAATGTATTTCCCGCAAGTACATACGAAGCAAATAAGATTGTCTGCCCTCTAAGTTTAGAGGTTCAGAAGATACATGCATGCCCTAATGACTGCATCCTCTACCACGGTGAGGAGTACAAGAATTTGGATGCATGCCGGTATGCACTGCATTGCGGTATAAGATCAGACGAGATGACCCTGGTGATATTGAGGGCGAGCCCATGGAAGTGGGTTCCTGCCAAGGTGATGGGGTATGCTCCTATGATACCACAGTTGAAATGTTTGTTCAGGAACAAACAACATGCCAAGTTGTTGTGATGGTACAAAGAGGAACATAAGTCATACGGGATGTTGAGATACCCCACTGATGGATCGCAATGGAGAAAAACCGATAGAGAGTATCCGGACTTTGCAGGTAACGCAAGGAACTTAAGGTTTGGTCTAAGTATAGATGTCATGAATCTTTTTGGGGAGCAGAGCTCTAGTCATAGCACCTAGCCTATGACTCTATGTATCTATAACCTTCCTCCTTGGTTGTGCATGAAGCGGAAGTTCCTTATAATGCCAGTCCTTATCCAAGACCCGAAGAAACCGGACAATGACATTGATGTGTATCTAAGATCATTAGTTGAAAAGCTTCTACAATTGTGACGCAATGAAGGTGTTCATGTGTGGGATGAGCACAAAAAGGAGTCCTTTGATCTACGAGCGTTGCTATTCGTAACCATCAATGATTGGCCTGCTTTTAGTAACTTTCAAGATACCCAAACAAAAGATACAATGCATGTATGCACAGTTTACATGAGACTGAAAGTATATATTTAGAACATTGTAGGAAGAATGTGTACTCGGGGCATCGTTGATTTCTTTTGGCCAAGCATCCCTTAAGAAAGAAAGGCAAGGATTTCAACGGTCAGGCATGTTACCAGCCGAAGCCTAATGAACGTACTAGTACTGATGTATTTGATATGGTCAAGGATTTGAATTAAATAGTAACCCAAAGGGTTCTGGCAGACAATCTGTTCCAAAGGACGCTGGCGGAAACACATCTATGTGGAAGAAGAAATATATATTTTGGAAGTTACCCTATTGGAGATTCTTAGAGGTCCGCTCTGCAATCGACGTGATGCATGTGACAAAAAATCTGTGCGTGAACCTGCTAAGCTTCTTGGGCATGTATGGAAAGGCAAAAGATACACCGGAAGCACGACATGACCAATAGTGCCGGCAGCCCATCTCAGCGGAGAAGAAGTGTGGCTTCCATGATGGTCGGGGCTAATGAGGCACCAATGGATCGCTACCTCGTGGATAATATTAGTGAGAAGGCAAGTTTTGAGCTAAATTTGGGAGTGATCAATTTATCCTTCAAGATGGCATTCGGATTTGCTTTATCCTATGAACTCAATATGATTTAGTGATCTCCATATAATTAAATAGTTGTATATATCAAATTGTATATGTATGCTCATAAGAGATCGAATATTAATTATATATGCATCAACGTGTACTGTGTATGTAGTAGCGTAGAATATGTGTATGGAAACATGTTTGAAATCAGAATAAAACACAAATTAAAAAAACAAAATGGAAAAAATATGAAAAAGAAAACACAAAATCGTGTCGCTGCAGAGAAACACACGAATCTCTGCCACGGCAGGAAAAACTCTTGTCCTGGGTAATGTTACGGTCCGGTACTAGAGATCCTCCAGCCCACCGTGTTGCTGCTGCCATGTTTTCTGCTACTCCCTCCATGTAAATTTTTTCTATGAGTCAATTTTTTCTATGAGGACGATCCATGTTTTCTGCTACTCCCTCCATTCGGGTTTATAGGACTAAATTACCAAAACGCCAAGAGCTAGGTGGTTCTTGTCAACACCCGGTTTTTTAATCCAAGATGGTCGTTATGCCATACCTCCCAATCCAAGGATTACCATTTTTGCGAGACATAACGGATTGGATATCATAGTACATCATCCATTACAAACCATACATAAGGTCTTACACAGATCTCATGATCCAGTCTTAGTACAACAAGCAGCGGAAATAAACGATAAGCGTAGCGGTGGGGTCCATCTTCAGGGGCATAAGCAATGCTGACGAAGGCAGATAGTCGTAGTTATCATAGCCGTCTTGTTGGCCATCATCTTGATAGTCTCCTTCATAGTCTGGCCATGAGAATAGCCAGAGACAAAAGCCATGAGTACTCTTTAAGTACTCGCAAACTACCGCTAACAAGTAATATAGTTCTAAGTTAAAGTGCTAAATCTAGTTTTAACTATAAAGTTAAGTTTGAAACCTAAGCTGAGTTCTGAAGCAAAGAAAGATAAAATAAAGTTCTAGAATAACTTAAGTTGGGAAGCTATTGTCATAAACACAACCCTGTTGTGGTCAAGTCAAGATTCATCATTCATTTCATAAGTTATCTGGAAAACATCTGACAACGAAACAGTATGGCCATTCCAACTGTCCATAACCGCGGATGTGGCTATTCGAATAGTTTGACACTCTGCAGAGGTGGTATACTTTCACCACAAGATTCGATACATCTGTCAGGGATAACCCTGAATCATCATACTTAGTATGCAGATAATCAAACATAACCTTCCCTTTACACACCCTAGTATAAGCACCTCTTCAAACCTCTCCCGCGAGGGAACTAATACTAATGCATATAAATTTCTAGCTAAGCCTTACCCTATTCAGGTAATGTGATTGTATGGTAAATTTGGAATGGTATCGCATCCGAATCCAACCATAATTTTTATAAAAGGGTTAAGGATCATTCCTCAACATTTTCACCATCATAAACTATTTGTGTTTCTCAACACATGTTAAAACATCTCAATAGAATGACTCATCATTCCAAGGTTTTCATAATTCATTTTCACCAAGTGTTCCCATCTAAAGTGACTCAAGTTTTTATCTACTCTAAACTACTAAGTTAAGAGTGTTTTGTAAGGTTGAAAAGATGGGTTCAATCTCATGCCATAGAATGACATCTAAAGGGGTTCTAACTAGGTCAAGTTTTATACTTTTTATGCTACCTTTAAAACAAGTAAGGAACTTTGGGTAAAGTAAAGGAAGTAAAGCTTATACATAAGACTTGGGGTAAATACTAGCCAAGTAGTGTAGTCAAAGCATGCCTAAAGCATCTTTGCTAAACCACCTAGTTTAATCATAGCTTGCTGAGCATTATACTTGCAAGTGTTAGCTTGCATTGTTAATGGTGGCTTGCGTTGTGTAGTGAAGTGGTTGAAGTTTTCTTCTTCTTCTTGGTAGAATTCCTCCTCCTCGAAATCTTGGTTGGTACTATCGTCTATAAATACATACGGAGTACACAATCACCAAACAAATACTTAACTAGTCTAATTAGCATTCTAAGACAGACATTTGATGATCTATTATCATCACAAGCATCACAAATTTTAATTCAATAGTTTCATCCTTCTTAATTTAGAAAAGTAATTTCTACACACTGAAAAAAATTACGAAGATTTAATATTCACCACTTAAAATATGGCATCATGTGGACACATGTCATCACCACATATTCTAACATGTGGGAATGTGATTTAAGGGTTGGATCATAATTACTTTAGTTTAAGTTCATCATTTAATGATTTAAAGTGACTAGAAATGCCTATATAGCATTATTTTGGTACTAGTCCAAAGTCACTGTGAACCTTAATATTATTACACATTTATATAGATATAATGAAATCTGATTTTTGAGAGTTGGAATCAACTCAAAACCTATCTTAGTTCATTTTATAAAAATGTTGCAAGGTGCAAATGTTTTTGTTTTATTATTTTTACTAGGAGAGAACTATAACTCTACTTGAATTAAATCTAACGGGCTTGGATATATAATTTCAATACCTTTCAGGCACAATTGGTTTCATGCAATTTGGATTTGTCAAAGTCCCAAAGTTCATTTTTAAACTAGTCGACAGAAACTAGATTAACTCTAAATAGAAAAACTAAATTTGAATCTCTAACTCGCGCGGGAACTAACTGGGTCGGCCCAGCTACGCACAGTGAGCGCAGTCGGCTGCCTGACATGCGGGCTCCACCGGTCAGCGGCACAGAAACACCGAAACGGTATCGGGCATCCTGGGCCACACGATCTAAAGAGGATCTAACGGTGGGAGGTCATCATCGACGACGGATTACTCCGGCGAGAGTCTGACCTAGACGCGGCGGTGGGGGTCGACTGGGGGCATACCAGGGGTCCGGCAAGGTCGGTGAGGCGGGCAAACGGGCTGGTAGACGACGGCAAGGTGAGGCGCAGTTGCGGCGGAGCTTGGGGTGCCCTAAATCGCAGACGCCCTTCTCCTCCTGTTGCGGCGGCTTCGGCTCCAATTCCAGCGAGAAAGAGCTCGAGCAGCGTTGGCTAGAGGTGGTTAAGGTTCAGAGAGAGGTGGGGAGTGAGTGAGTGTGGAGAAAAGAGGCTGGGGTGGCCGCTTTATATAGGGTCGACGAGAGGGCAGAGCGAGCTCCGGTGAGGTCATCGGTGACGACGATGTGGGGCTCTCTCGGCATGGGCGAGGGCGGCGATGGATTCTCAACCCTCGGCGGTCCTCTAGGGCTTAAAGGCACGGCAAGGCGACGTTTGTGCTGGTCGGGAGCGTGCGGTGCACTGAGCGAGGGCGGCGGTGTTCGACGCGGTTCCTCCAGGCTGCTGGTCGCGAGGCGGCGAACGAGGATGTCTAGGTGGTTGCTGGGCCTGCTGCGGGTGCTGCCACGCAAGGCTAGGGCTTGGCGAGGCCGGTGCTGCTCTGGTGGGCGCGGCACTCTGGGGTGATCGGCATAGAGGACAGAGGCATGGGCGCGAGAAAATGCGGCTGGTCTTCCGCTCGATTTTGGTAGGGGGCTGGTCGAGGCGGCGCGCTGTGATGGCGCTTGTCTGCCAGCGAGCGAAGGAGAGCGCGGGACGGTCTGGTGCGAGTTGTCCATGGTCGGCTTGGCGCATGGCGTCGGGCGGCTTGGTACTGGAGCAGATAGGAGAGAGGGAGAGAGAGCTAGGGCCGGGGTTTTACCTGGGGGGACAAGGGGACCGAGTTAGGCCCAAATGGTGACCAAAACCACTGCTCACAATAGTGTTTTGGAATATGCAAGATTTGTGTCTGCCGCTAGTTTGATGAAATGGCCGCAAGAGACCAAAGTTTGAATTTTAGTTTCAAATTTTTTGAGTGATCTCCACTAGTGCTAGGTAGTCTCTGGTTGCAACGGTTTTGAAAGTGGAGCTCAAATTGATGGTTTTAGAAATAGGGGTAATCTAGGCATATGCATTGAATTCAATTTTCACATGCCATTTAAAATAAGTATTTGAAGGTTTTTAGCAGATCAAAAAATAGGCCTTGGTACCTCATTATGTGTACTAGAAAGGGGTGTAAAGATCCAGAATTATTTCTGTTGAGAAATGAGTGCTAGGAACACTCAAAGTAGTGTAGTGGGTTAAAATGACCAAAATGACCATTCCTCCTTTTTAATTGTTTTTGATTTGATTTTCTTTGGGATCTGCTTGGGAAAGATTTAGATGATGTTTAAATTACCAATAAAACATTTTACAACCAAAGAATCACAGAACCATGGCAATTCAAATCAATTCTAAATTAAATGCACATACACATGAATGCTTTCATTTTTAATTTGTAAAAGTTTTTGTTAACCCTTTGATGATTTGAATCTTGATAAGCCTGGATTGAAGTTTTGGGATGTTACAAACCTTCCCCCCTTAAACAAAATCTCGTCTCGAGATTTACAAAGAAAACTAGGAACTAAAGAGATCTGGGAACTCTGTCCTAATGTAATCTTCGCGCTCCCAAGTGGCTTCCTCCTCGGTATGGTTGCTCCACTGAATCTTGAGAAACTTGATGCTCCTGGTCCTGGTGGTTCCGTAGGCTTCGTCTAAGATACGGATGGGCACTTATCTATAGGTCAGGTCATTGTTGATTTCTACATCCTTGTGGTCAATGTTCTTGAAAACTTCAGTCTTCTCGGGAACTTCCAAGCATTTGCGAAGTAACGAGATATGGAACACATTGTGGATGGTTGACATCTCTTCAGGCAGTTCTAGTTGATACGATACTTCTCCTTGACGGTTCAGAATCTTGAAAGGCCCGATATATCTGGGGGATAACTTTCCTTTTAGACTAAAGCGTTGAGTTCCTTTCAATGGCGAAACTTTGAGATACACAAAATCTCTGACATTGAAAGTCAGGTCTCTCCTTCTTTTGTCAACATAACTCTTCTGTCTGGATTGGGTGGTCTTGAGGTGTTCACGGACTTTGTGAACTTTCTCTTCTGCTTCTTTGAGAATGTCGGGTCCAAAGATCTGACTCTCTCCTACTTGCCACCAATTCAAAGGGGTACGACACTTTCTTCCATATAGGAATTCAAAGGGTGGCATCTGCAAACTAGCCTGATAACTGTTGTTATATGAGAATTCTGCGAAAGGCAGGCAGTCTTCCCATTTTGATCCATATTTCAACACACAAGCTCTAAGCATATCCTCTAGGATCTGGTTGACTCTCTCAGTCTGTCCATCAGTTTGCGGGTGATAAGCGGTGTTGAAGTTCAACTTGGTTCCTAATCCTTCATGAACTTTCTGCCAAAATCTCGAGGTAAACTGAGTTCCTCGATCTGATACTATGGTCTTGGGGGTTCCATGCAGGCTGACAATCCTAGCAATATACAGTTATGCTAACTTCGCACTCTTGTAGGTAGTTTTGACAGGTATAAAGTGAGCTACTTTGGTATCAACTATGACCCAGATTGAGTCATTTCCCCTACTGGAAGTAGGCAAACTGGTGATAAAGTCCATTCCGACGGAATCCCATTTCCATTCTGGAATCTGCAATGGTTGTAACAGTCCTGCAGGTCTCTGATGCTCTGCTTTGACTCTTTGGCAGATGTCACATTTGGCGATGTAGCTTCCGATTTCTCTCTTCATCTTGTGCCACCAAAATTGCTCTTTCAAATCCTGATACATCTCCGTTCGTCTGGGGTGGATAGAATAAAGAGTATCATGAGCTTCCTTCATGATAACTTGCTTCAGTTCCGATTCTGCTGGCACACAGATACGTCCTTTGTACCACAATACTCCTTCTTTGTCTTCAGTGAATCTAGGTACCTTTCTTGTACCAATATGACATTTTATTCTGTCGATACTTTCATTCCCCTTCTGAGCTTCCTTGATTTGGCTAATCAAAGTGGGTTGAAGGTCAATGCTAGCTAAGAATCCTTTGCTAACTAATTCAGTCCTGAATTGCTCCAACTCTTCATACAAACTTGGTTGCTTCTCCTTGATCATGGTGTTTAGCCTACACGGCAATCTGCTAAGAGCATCCGCTACCACATTGGCTTTGCCGGGGTGATAGTGAATGTCAAAGTCATAATCCTAGATTAACTCTATCCATCTCCTTTGCCTCATATTCAGCTCCTTCTGAGTGAAGATATACTTTAAACTCTTCTGATCTGAGTAAATCTCATAGCGATTACCCATCAAATTATGACGCCATATCTTCAACGCTAGAACCACAGCTGCTAGCTCAAGATCATGGGTCGGATAGTTCTGCTCATGATGTTTCAGTTGTCGAGATAGATACGCGATGACTTTGCCTTCTTGCATCAATACACATCCTAGACCAATCTTGGATGCATCACAATACACATCAAACGGTTTCTTAATGTCTGGCATGATCAATATTGGGGCTGAAATCAATCTCTTCTTCAGTTCCGGAAACTGGATTCACACTTGTTTGTCCATTCAAACTTTTTGTCTTTCTTCAACAATTGGGTCATGGGTCTGGCGATGCTTGAGAATCCTTCTACGAATTTGCGGTAGTATCCCGGTAATCTGAGAAATGTACGGACTTGGGTTTGAGTGGTTGGGGCTTCCCATTCTTCGACATCTTTGATCTTGGCGGGATCAACAGAGACTCCTCTGGCAGACACAATATGTCCTAGGAATCCTACTTCTTTCAGCCAAAACTCACACTTGTTGATCTTGGCATATAACTGATGCTCTCTCAGGGTTTCTAGTATGATTCTTAGATGTTTCTCATGCTCTTCTTCTGGCCTGGAGTAGATAAGGATGTCGTCGATAAACACAACTACAAACTTATCTAGGAAATTCATAAAGATCTTATTCATGAGATTCATGAAATAAGCAGCGGCATTGGTTAATCCAAAAGACATAACCGTATACTCGTATAAACCATAGCGAGTAGTAAAGGTGGTCTTCGGAATATCCGTTGCACGAATCTTAAGTTGGTGATAACTAGTCCTAAGACCAATCTTTGAGAATACCTGGGCTCCAGTCAACTGATCAAATAGATCCTCTATCTTTGGCAAAGGGTACTTGTTCTTGATGGTGACATCATTCAACTTTTTGTAATCTGTGCATAGACGGTTTCCTCCATCTTTCTTGTCGACGAATAACACTGGTGATCTCCATGGCGAGGCGCTTGGTTGAATCAAGCCTTTCTCTAACATGGCATCCAACTGCTTCTTCAGTTCCACTAACTCTGAGGGGTTCATGCTATAGGGTCTCTGGGCTATGGGTCCCGTCCGGGGATTAGTTCGATAATGAACTCAATATCCCTATCCAGGGGACTACCAGGCAATTCATCTGGGAATACGTCGGGGTATTCACAGACTACTATGACCTGGTCAATGGTGGGCAGAGCTACACTCTTGTTGCACTTCAATTGACGGGGTAAGGTTTCAGAGATATGCTCTATTGTTACTCCAGAACTACTGGTCATGGTGATGGCTTTCTTAGCACAGTCTATTAGTCCTTTATGCCTTGACATCCAGTCCATACCTAGTACTACCTCCAATCCATTGGTTCCAAGTACAATTAGGTTGGCATAAAAATCTATCCCATGTATTCTGATAGGCACAACTTTGCAAATTTTTCTAGCTTTGGTTGTTGAACCGGGGATTTGAACTATCATGAAATGCTTCAAATTGGTTGGGTTAATCTTACTAGTGCATGCAAATTCTTTGGTGACAAATGAATGCAATGCTCCCGAATCAAACAATACTCTTGCTAAAACTGAGTTGATAGAAAACATACCCAACACTACATCTGGCGCTTCCCGGGCTTCTTCTGCGTTCATGTGGAAGAGACGGCCGTTGCGGTTGTGAGGGTTCCCTGGGGAAAATCTTCTTCCTGGTTGAACACGACGCTGCTACTGAGCTGCAGCATTCACATTTTCATTGGCTGCAGTCTTCTTGGGACACTCATTGGAGTAGTGACCCTTCACTCCACACTCGAAACAGGTGATCTAGGACTTGTCCTTGACTACGACAGGTATAGCATTGCTGCCAGTTCTGGGTGTAGTGTTGTTGTTGTTGTTGCTCTTGGGAGGTGCACAGTTGAAATTGTTGGCATTGCCGGAGTTGTGATTGTTTCCTCCGGCCTTCCCATTGCCTCCGCTACGGTTGGGGTAGCTTGGGCGAGACGTTAGGGGTCGGTTGTTCCTTGGTGCATATCCTGGGGAGGGATTGGGACGGTAGTTCTGGTGACTGCTGGATCCAGACTGCTGCATCATACGACGCTTGTGGTTGTCGTTTGCCTGATTAACCTTCCCTTCCATCTGAATGGCAGAGTCGACTAGTTCTTCAAGATCCTCGAAACGGATGTTGACGAGGACAGTCTGCATCTCATCATGCAATCTGTTCAGGAATCTCTCCTTCTTCTTGGCCTCCGTGTTGATCTCATCAGGTGCATATCTGGCAAGTGACAGGAATCTGTCACGGTACTCCACCATAGTCATTCTTCCTTGCTTCAATTCGCGGAATTCATCTCTCATCCTGTTGACTAGACCTTGCGGCATGTGGGTGCGGCTGAACTTGACTTCGAATGCTTCCCATGTCATCACTTGACCATGGTTCATCAGGCGGATACTGTTCCACCAAGCTCTTGCATCTCCTGCTAGGTAGTGGGTGGCGAAGAGAACTTTCTCATTTTCATCAACTCTTGCAACTTCTTAGTTGTTTTCCATTGTCTACAACCAGTCATCAGCATCTAATGGGTTTTTAGATTGGTTGAAGATTAGGGGATTGGTGTTCTGAAAATTCTTCATCTTGGATCCTTGATGATCCTGACTTCCATGCCCTTGGTTGTTGAGAGCCATCTGGGCGATCTGCTGTAATGTTGCTAAGTTAGCTTGGCGCTCTGCCCTGCTTGCTTCACGGTCTGCGATGAGATTCTGCAAGATCTGCAGCATTGGGTCTTGCGACGAGTTGCTCCCTCCTTAGTTTCCACGAGTCATCTGAAGATTGAGATGGATATAGGGGTAAGAGGGAAATTCTAAGGTTCATGGTTTTTGGTTTTTAAAGCTAAAACTTTGAGTTAGACTCGGGTTTTTCAACTAACTTCATTTCATTCATGTAAACAAGCACACGATACAACACACACCACAACAAACAAAGGAAAACAGATGGTTTGAAGAACCATTCTGCAAACTACGAAATAGTGGGACCGATACATCTCATGCTACGACAGTGCTCTAGTGCATCTACTCATCGTCGGTGAAGTCAGAGTCCTCATCGCCAATGTAGAAGTCCACGGCATCCTCCTCCAGAAAGTCATCATCATTGCTGAGGTAAGAATCCATGTCTCCCTGGATGTCTTCACCCTCCTCTTCTTCCTCCTTTGCTGCAAGCTGAGCTTCCTACTCCTTGACGGTCTTCTCGAGGTCGGCCACCTTCTTGCGAAGACGTGCGATGATGCGATCCTTCTTTGCACGCTGGCGGCGAAGAGACTGGCGATCCTGGACGAGTAGTGCGAAAGTCTGGCCTTCTGGTCGGCAATGGCACGGTTCTGGTTGGCTAACTCTCTAGCATTGTCCAGTTCCTACTGTCTGTCGTGCAGCAAGAAGTCAATATTCTCCACTTGACGCCTCAACTCTGGGTGACTTGGCATCTCCATCGGCATTCCCATGAAGTCACGTCTTGCATAGTGGGCAAAACGGGTTCCTTGGATCTGGTTGACACTGAGGGCACATAGACGTGCGAGAGCTTCATGCATTGCCTTGGCTAATCTGTCTAGCCAATTGTTCTCTCTCACGGAGAACTGAATTCTCCCAGAAGTTGGTGCTTCGATGCTTCCTCTAAGATCCACGGTGACTAGCCACTGTAAGTCTCCTCCTGGGGGTCCTGTAAGTTGAGCTCCAAGAAACTCCGGATGTGGCCGTCCCAGTAACTCTGACAGTGAATCCAGATCCCTCTCGAAGATCAGTTGACCTTCGTTTCCCAACTGGTAGAACTTGCTGAACTGAGACTCCATCTACAAGAATTTAGGATGAGGAAGTTAGTGAAGTGATCAAGTGTGTCAAATTTTTAGTAGTAATGTAAGGATTTTGAGGCATATGAATTTTTGAGAAAGAATGAGTTCACAAGGATAAGAGGGGAGATAGTTTTTCGTAAATACTCACTTTGGTTTTGAAACTAAGTTTTTGTTCGGACGTCCATTCTAACTAGGGTCTCCTATGGTCATGATGGCTCTGATACCAACTTGTCAACACTCGGATTTTTAATCCCAGATGCCCGTTATGCCATACCTCGCAATCCCAGGATTACCATTTTTGCGAGACATAACAGATTGGATATCACAGTACATCATTCATTACAAACCATACATAAGGTCTTACACAAATAAGGATCTCATGATCCAGTCTTAATAAGACAAGTAGTGGAAATAAAAGATAAGCGTAGATGTGGGGTCCATCTTCAGGGGCACATGCAATGCTGACAAAGGCAGATAGTCCTAGTTATCATAGCCGTCCTGCTGGCCATCATCTTAATAGTCTCCGTCATAGTCTGGCCATGAGAATAGCCAGGGACAAAAGCCATGAGTACTCTTTAAGTACTCACAAACGACCACTAACAAGTAGTATAGTTCTAGGTTAAAGTGCTAACTCTAGGTTTAACTATAAAATTAAGTTTGAAACCTAAGATGAGTTCTGAAGCAAAGAAAGATAAAATAAAGTTCTAGAATCACTTAAGTTGGGAAGCTATTGTCATAAACACAACCCTGGTGTGGTCAAGTCAAGATTCATCATTCATTTCATAAGTTGTTTGGAAAACATCTGACAACGAAACAATATGGCCATTCCAACTGTCCATAACCGCGGACGTGGCTATTCGAATAGTTTGACACTCTGCAGAGGTGGTACACTTTCACCACATGATTCGATACATCTGTCAGGGATAACCCTGAATCATCATACTTTGTATGCAGATAATCAAACATAACCTTCCCTTTACACACCCTAGTATAAGCACCTCTCCTATGAGAATGGCCTCCGAACCATGACCATCTGTCATCTTGGGCACTACATAGGTGGAAAACATTGAGAGGTAGCCTCAGCTCAAACCTCTCCCACGGGGGAACTAATACTAATGCATATAATTTTCTAGGTAAGCCTTACCCAATTCAGGTAGTGTGGTTGTACGGTAAATTTGGAATGGTATCGCATCCGAATCCAACCATCAGTTTTATAAAAGGGTTAAGGCTCATGCCTCAACATTTTCACCATCATAAACGATCTGTGTTTCTCAACACATGTCAAAACATCTCAATAGAATGACTCATCATTCCAAGGTTTCCATAATTCATTTTCACCAAGTGTTCCCATCTAAAGTGACTCAAGTTTTTATCTACTCTAAACTACTAAGTTAAGAGTGTTCACTAAGGTAGAAAAGATGGGTTCAATCTCATGCCATAGAATGACATCTAAAGCGGTTCTAACTAGGTCAAGTTTTATACTTTTTATGCTACCTTTAAAACAAGTAAGGAACTTTGGGTAAAGTAAAGGAAGTAAAGCTTATAGATAAGACTTGGGGTAAATATTGGCCTATTAGTGTAGTGAAAGCATGCCAAAGAATCTTTGCTATACCACCTAGTTTAATCCTACATTGCTAAGCATTATACTGGCAAGTGTTAGCTTGCATTGTTAATGGTGGCTTGCCTTGTGCAGTGTAGTGGTTGAAGTTTTCTTCTTCTTCTTCTTGGTAGAATTCCTCCTCCTCGAAAGCTTGGTCGGTACTATCGTCTATAAATACATACGGAGTACACAATCACCAAACAAATACTTAACTAGTCTAATTAGCATTCTAAGACACACATTTGATGATCTATTATCATCACAAGCATCACAAATTTTAATTCAATAGTTTCATCCTTTTTAATTTAGAAAAGTAATTTCTACTCATTGAAAAAAATTACTAAGATTTAACATTCACCACTTAAAATATGGGATCATGTGGACACATGTCATCACCACATATTCTAACATGTGGGAATATGATTTAAGGGTTGGATCATAATTACTTTGGTTTAAGTTCATCATTTAATGATTTAAAGTGACTAGAAATTCCTATATAGCATTATTTTGGTACTAGTCCAAATTCACTGCATGTAAACCTTAATATTATTACATATTTATATAGATATAATGTAATCAAATTTTTGAGAGTTGGAATCAACTCAAAACCTATCTTGGTTGATTTTATAAAAATGTTGCAAGGTGCAAATGTTTCTGTTTTATTATTTTTACTTGGAGAGATCTATAACTCTACTTGAATTAAATCCAACGGGCTTGGATATATAATTTCAATACATTTTAGGCACAATTGGTTTGATGCAATTTGGATTTGTCAAACTCCCAGAACTGATTTTTAAACTAGTGGACTGAAACTAGATTAACTTTAAATAGAAAAACTAAAGTTGAATCTCTAACTCGCGCGGGAACTAATTGGGCCGGCCCAGCTACGCACTGTGAGCGCATGCAGGCTCCACCGATTAGCAGCACAGAAACACCAAAACTGTATCGGGCATCCTAGGCCACACGATCTAAAGAGGATCTAACGGTGGGAGGTCATCGTCGACGACGGATTACTCCGACGAGAGTCTGACCTAGACACGGCGGTGGGGGTCGACTGGGGCCTACTAGGGCTCCAGCAAGGTCGGTGAGGCGGGCAAACAGGCTGGTAGATGACGTCGAGGTGAGGCGCGGTTGCGGCGGAGCTTGGGGTGCCCTAAATCGCAGACGCCCTTCTCCTCCTACTGTGGCGGCTTCGGCTCCAATTCCAGCGAGACAGAGCTCGAGGGGCGTCGGCTAGAGGTGGGTAAGGTTCAGAGAGAGGTGGGGAGTGAGTGTGTATGGAGAAAAGAGGCTGGGGTGGCTGCTTTATATAGGGTCGACGAGAGGGCAGAGCAAGCTCCGGTGAGGTCATCGGTGAAGACGATGCGGGGCTCTCTCGGCATGGGCGAGGGCGGCGATGGATTCTCTATCCCTCGGCGGTCCTCTAGGGCTTAAAGGCGCGGCAATGCGAGGTCTATGATGGTCGGGAGCATGCGATGCACTAGGCGAGGGCGGCGGTGTTCGACGCGGTTCCTCCGGGCTGTTGGTCGCGAGGCGGCGAACGAGGATGTCTGGGTGGTTGCTGGGCCTACTGCGGGTGCTGCCACGCAAGGCTAGGGCTTGGCGAGGCGAGTGCTGCTCTGGTGGGCGCGACACTCCGGGGTGATCGATATAGAGGACAGAGGCATGGGCGCGAGAAAATGCGGCTGGTCTTCCGCTCGATTTTGGTCGGGGGCTGGTCGAGGTGGCGCGGTGTGATGGCGCTTGTCTGCCAGCGAGCGAAGGAGAGCGCGGGACGGTCTGGTGCGAGCTGTCCATGGTCGACTTGGCACATGGCGTCGGGCGGCTTGGTACTAGAGCAGATAGGGGAGAGGGAGAGAGAGCTAGGGCCGGGGTTTTAGCTGGGGGGACAAGGGGACCGAGTTAGGCCCAAATGGTGACCAAAACCACTGCTCACTATAGTGTTTTGGAATATGCAAGATTTGTGTCTACCGCTAGTTTGATGAAATGGCCGCAAGACACCAAATTTCGAATTTTAGTTTCAAATTTTTTGAGTGATCTCCACTAGTGCTAGGTAGTCTCTGGTTGCAAGGGTTTTGAAAGTGGAGCTCAAATTGATGGTTTTTGAAATAGGGGTGATCTAGGCATATGCATTGAATTCAATTTTCACATGCCATTTAAAATAAGTATTTGAAGGTTTTTAGCAGATCAAAAAATGGGCCTTCGTACCTCATTATGTGTACTAGCAAGGGGTGTAAAGATCGAGAATTATTTCTGTTGAGAAATGAGTGCTAGGAACACTCAAAGTAGTGTAGTGGGTTAAAATGACCAAAATGACCATTCCTCCTTTTTAATTGTTTTTGATTTGATTTTCTTTGGGATCTGCTTGGCAAAGATTTAGATGATGTTTAAATTACCAATAAAACATTTTACAACCAAAGAATCACAGAACCATGGCAATTCAAATCAATTTCTAAATTAAATGCACATACACATGAATGCTTTCATTTTTAATTTGTAAAAGTTTTTGTAAACCCTAAATTTGATGATTTGGATCTTGATAAGCCTGGATTGAAGTTTTGGGATGTTACATTTTCTCACCTGACTTACTCTTGTTTTTTACCTTTTGTGGGGGGTCAGGCTCTTTTGTTGTTTCTTTTGTTGTTGCTTATGGTTTTTCTTCTTTTCTACTACAACTTCATCTTCCTTGCTTATTTCTTTATCTTCTCTTGGATCAACCGTCTCTGAATCAGAGTCATAATGGTCATCTTGTGCATCATCTTGATCCTCCTTGGGTCGATCTTGTGTGTCAGTTTCATCTTGAGGATCCTCCAATGTATCATCTTCTTGGCTTGCTTCGAGCAAGGCGTTTTCCTTTCGCTCTTTTTCAGCTTCATATTCTAGTGGTCCTAAGGGTCTTGTAACAACTGCACCCCTTCTTGTAACAACATTAGTAGAAATAGGAATATATTTATCTTCACGAAGAAAAAGTTGATAACCAGATGCTATTTGTTCACACTTGGTTTCAATCATACTAAGATAATTGTGAAATAATTTTATTTCTTGGCCAATCTCATCATAATTTTCCTTGAGTTCCACCAAAATATTTTTGTGTTTTTGGAAATTCTTATGCAAGTTATTATGAGATTTTACTTGTCGATGTTTTAATTCTTGAAAAAAAATTCTAGTCTGATCTTCTTCAGATAAAACTTGTAACAAATCTACTTTGTTTTCCTTAACAAGTTCAGAAGGTATACATTATTCTTTCATAGTTTTGCGTACCTCATGCATAAGATCAGGAGTTATCTAAAGTATCCCTTTTTCCGGCTTAGTGCCAAAATCAGGATTATCTAAGGAATCATTCTTAGCCCTAGTAGACATCAATTCGAAACATTCTTTAATAGTTAAAGTATTTATTGATCCTCCTGCTGAGAAGTCAAGAAACTCTCTACATTGAGTATTGAGACCATGGTAAAATAAATAGCAAATTGTTAGTTCAGAATAGCCATGATTAGGAATACTATTGCTCATTCCAAAGAATCTTTCCCAGGCTTGTGGGTAGTTTTCTCCCACGTTCTGACTAAAGTTGCCTATGATCTTTCTTAGTTTAGTTACCTTTTTAAAAGGATTAAACCTGTTTATGAATTTAATAATGCAATTTTCCCAACATTTAAAGTAATGGTGAGGGAGAGAATATAACCAGTCTAGAGCTTTACCTTTAAGATACCATCAGAATAATTTAAGATGAGAGAAGTCTCTTGGCAAACCTTTTGGTCCAAGCGATGTTATCACATCATCGAACTCTCTAATATGTCTTGCTTGGTCTTCATCTTCCCTTCCACTAAAAGGTTTCTCCTATAAAATTTTAATAATTCCACCATCAAATCAACATTCTCTAACTCCAGGATTAGGGAACCCTATTGGTTGTTTAAGAAATTCAGAACTTGGAGCACTGTATTCCCTGAGAGTTTTCTCAGGTTTCATAGTAGGTGTCCTGTAAATAGACATGGTTTCCCTAATATCACTCAGGTTTTCAACTTCAACTTTATTTGATCTTAAAAGTTATTCAATAATTTCTTCGCGCCTCTGAGAAGGCACGCCCTCAATATAATCCAGAAGGTAGGTCCTACCAGAGCGTGTAGAACCTTTGTCTCCTAAGGAGAACATTTTGTAGTAGCAACACCTGAAATCTCAAAATACAAACACTTAGCGCTTAGATCCCTGGCAACGATGCTAGAAAATAGCTTGATGTCTGCAAGAGCACATATCGTTTGTAGCTTGTTTCAAAGTATAGATATCGATCCCACAGGGAGCCCAAACGTAAGTGTTTATGGGTAAAGTCTCTATCACACCCGAAGTTGTCATAGGTCTTCGAGTGAATTGACTGCAGGTGTTGAAATAAGAATGGGATTTTGATTTAGTGAGATGTATATAAATAGAACTAAAATGTAAACTTCAAAAATGTAAAGCATAAAAGTAAAGAACGACTTGGTTGTTTGTTGTTTCCTATAGATGGAAAAAGAAGGCGCAGGGAGATTCAGTTCATGGTGATAGTGACTGTGCCAGGTGGATGAATGATAAATGTAACAATTATAATCTTATAAATATATGTGTAGGCGAGTAACCCATAATTAGCCGGAACTCCTCTTGGTATTTTTCATTCCAACTTCAATAATCCTACTAGCCTATTACCAAAACCATGGTCAGATACTAGACGATTAAGACCCTTCAGGTCTCTTAGCGATTAAGCTCCTTGGATCGGACTAATGCAATAAGCAAAGTGGTTCCTCGTTATCCTCGAGTCTACTAGTTTTCCATTGATATCCCCGTGTCACCCGGGGGTCACCTGTCCACTAGCGAACAAGATCCTATCTATGTAGAACAAAGCATCATGTTGTCTGGGCCCTTAATTGGACAACAAGCATTAGGTATCCCACAGATAGTCAAGCACACATAATATAATAATTAGAATCAATCACAAACTAATGGAGAATATATGAAGGCACATCACATCTCACCAATCCCCTACATCTCACACGCCCAAGGGAATTACTCACACATGAGAGAAGAACGGATCATCAATATAATCAAATAAAGGGAATTCGTCTTTGTATTACCGTGGAGATCCACAATAAGGAAGAGAAAAATATCCAACACAATTCAAGATGGGAAGAAACAATCTCAAACCCTAGTCTTGCAAGGTGGAGATCTCTCTCTATCTCTCAAGTACAATTAGTGGCTATGGGGGTGTATTGATTAAGAGGTCAAAGATCGTGGAGCGAGATGAAGAACGTCTTCCCCGTCTTCTCCAAATCTCTTCTTTCTCCCTTCTGGATGGTATGGCGGCTGATGTGTTGTGTTTTCATCCCCCTGTCCCTTCACGGAAGTTGTCCCTTTTGACAATACAGAGGCGGCGGCAAGTATACGGCGGGAACTATACGGCCGGAAAAATATTGCCACTGTATAGTTGCTCGTTAAAGGTTCTATGAGGTCCCCTCGCGTGCTTCCAAAGTGAGACTCGCTTGTTTTCTCCATAATATTGTGTTTCTCTAGTTAAAACCTTATGTTGACGTTCAATACCTGAAACACACATTAAAAACCAAGTTTCCTTTGCTACCACAGTATTAGCATTAGGTAAAGCCAGAAAATGATCAAATCCGGGAGAAAACCATCAATAAAAGCCATCAAAAATATGTCGAATCTCACAACTATCAATCATGATATCAGTTTACACCACCATATGAATATATAACAAGATTCCTAATGACACGAGGAAAAAGATACTTCATTCTCCGACTTCATTTACTTGGCACTACAGAACTTGCCAACATAAAAGGGGAGGATCGAACGAGAAACATTTAGCAACTCTACTTTAAATGTTCTCCTTGATGTTTGATTTAGTAGACATCAAATAAAGATCAGACTTCCGATACAGAGGAAACCATAAGCGCAACTCCTATAATAAATCATAGAAGAAGTCTCGTGAAGAGTGGTTGTTATTTACTGATTCAAGAGAATATGACAATAATCCTTCCGACTAATTGTGTCAACCATTACATCAATTTTGCCAGATTTCCAAATAGGCCTATGTCAAAACCTCGAGAAACACCAACCATCGTAGCTGCCTGAGATTCAGATTTGGTTAGGTGAGATGATACATCAGACTCAGCGTGTCTGGATAGAATGTGTGTAACATTTACCACCAAGGTAAAGTCACTAGATTCTCAAGACATGGACCATAGTGTTAAGCTCCAATAGACTGAGCTAGATTGTTAAACCCATGTATTAGCAATTTGTCAGAGGACAACTGACATGAGGTACTTGCAACGAAATACAACTTTGTTCATGGGGATACGGAGATAACTCTACTCAAATCCACGGTGGCATCTTTCAGCAATTGCTCGTGAATCAGTGGAGGTCACTTCTAACGTGTAGAACACATACTTCAAGATGACCCAAAGATGGTTATCAATTTTTTCCAACATTAATGCCAAAGGTTCCATATGAATCTATTTCAGTATGGAGAAGATAAGGATGTCATTAATGGGCTCAATAACAAACTAATCGAGATACTCCAAGAAGATGAACTCATATGTTGTATAATCAAGGCAGAAATACTGGTCAGACCAACGGACATGAGGACATACTCAAGTGAAACATCACGAGTAGCAACATCGTCAAGATAGTCCTTGTAACTGAGTCTGATTTGACGATAACCCAAATCAAATCAAAGGCAGGGAGATAACATATCCAAGAAGGAAACACTATCTTTCTTCAACACGAACAAAACTCGACATCCCTTTAAGAGGAACTGAATTGAATAAAACTTTTTTCTACCACTCTCCAAGTTGTTGTTTAAGATTGAAAGAACATTTCATGATTTCCCAGGTTTTGTGTGTTAGATAACAATACCATGGATTATTCTAATATGCACTAAGTGTTGCAGGAAGTTTTGAGAGTTTTTGGGGCCAGATTATCCGCCCCCTTCATGGGCCGGATAATCTGGCCAGACCACCTTGGGGAAGGATGGCTCTGCGCAAGTCTCTGTCTAGGGGCGGATTTTCTCCTGGAAAATTCTGGCTCCGTGGCGGATTTTCTCCCTGGACCGGATAATCCGGCCCGCTGGTTGGGGCGGATAATCCGGTCCCAGGGAAATCGCCCAAGTGAGCTCCTGCGCAAGCTTCTGTCTGGGGGCAGAATTTCCCCCGGATATTCCTTGTCTAGGGCGGATTTTTCCAGCCACCGGATAATCCGGCCTTTCCCTAGGCCGGATAATCTTGTCCCTAGAAGAAAGTGTGAAGGGCAAGTCTGCATGAGCTTCTGTTCGTGGTCGGTTTTTGGCACCGGATAATCTGAGTCTGGGTCGGAGTTTTCCCCAGGCCGGATAATCCGGCCCCCACTTGGGCTGGATAATCTGACCCTCGAAAGCTCAAACGGCTTGGTTTTGGAAGGGGTATAAATATCCCTTCTTCCCCAACAAGCAGAACTCTTGATTCATTCGAAATTGTTCAGGCCCTTTGCAAGAGCTCCCATTCTAGATCTCCGACTTCAACCACCCGAAGGCTTCGATCTTTGGGGGAATTGAAGGAGGAGAGGATCATCATCGTCATCACGAATCAAGCGCATCAACTCCTATCCATTCATTTGGAGAAATCCCTGATCTAGTATTCTTGTCAATATCTAGATCTTGTTCTTTGTTATTGATAACTTGTTCTTGTGGCAGCTTGTTGTCATTACGGGAGACTCCAAGTTGATTGTGGAGTTGTGCCCTGCTAGTTGTGTAAAGGCATCGGTACCCGCCTCAAAAGGTCCCTATAGTGGAAAGGTGGATCAGGCCTTTGGTGGCGGGATCCATCGGAGAACAGGGTGAGGCCTATTGTGGCGTGGTGGTCTTAGTACCTCCCACCCCTCCAACGCAGACGTACTTCCCTTAACAAGGAAGGAACTGTGGTCAAACAAATCCTGTGTCTCTGCATGCTTCACTACGGTTTACCCGTTCCTCTTCCACTTGCTCTTTACTCGCTAGTAGATAGGTTTGCATATAGGGAAATTCCACCTAATAGTATACCTAGAGAATTTACCCTTTGTGCTAAGCCTAAAATTGAAAAAGCATTAAAATTTGAAGTAGCACTTATTCACCCCCCTCCTCTAGGTGCCCATACGTCCCATTTGAATTGGTATCAAATCCTCGGCTCTTTATTCGGGCTTAACCGCCCAAGAGTAGTATGGGTACCAAGGATGATGGGAATGATGCTATGGGTAAGGTCACAATGGATGACCTCAAGACTTTGGAAACAACCTTGTTGAAATCCTTTGAGGCCAAGATGGAGGAGATGAATCAAATGATTGATCGTCTCACATCATCCATAGCCCCATCTCCATCCTCCTCTGAGGCAGCCACACCATCATCCAAGGAAAAGGCTAACACCAGATCCAAGGATGATGATGCGGAAGGTGAAAAACTTAATGGTTCCACCTCCAAGAAGGGAAGTGGTAAGGAGGAATATAGTGAGGTTCGTCACGTACATTCCCCCGACCCACCTATCCCTCACCGTCATATAAACAATAGGGGTGATCCACCCAAGCTTACTACATCCTCTTTCAATCAATGGCAATTCTTAATGAAGTCTCATGTTTGAAGCTCCTCAATTGAACTTTGGAGAATTATTGAAGAGGGTATTCATATTGGAGATCATTCCAATCTGACAAGAAGAGAAGTTGTGGACAGCCAATTGAATGCTACAGCTCTCCACATGATACAACTCGGTGTGGTTCCCAAGGACATGCCCCACATTGAACATCTCCACACAGCTAAAGAAGCTGGGATTCCCTCACCGATCTCTTTATTGGGAATGAAAGCATGAGAAGGAATAGATATGATGCCCTGAGTAATGAAGCTGAAGGATTCTACATGTTGGATGGTGAAAACCATGAAGACACGTATATAAGACTCAAGGGCATTGCAACAACATTTAGAAAGCATGGAGCCACCCACATTGATGATGCATGGATAAAAGGAAAATATGTGAGTGCCTTAATGCCTTTCGAGCCAACTGATTTGAAGAGCTTGCAAGGTAGACACAACTACCATCAAATGACATCCAATGAAGTCATGCAAGAAATGGCATCATTCAAAGTTGCCACGAAGAATGTTGAAGATGCCTGGGCTCGTTCCATTGGAATGCAAAAGGGAGTCAATGTTGCTCTAAAGGCCAATGTTGTTGAGCAAGATGAGGATGAAAGAGCTTTTGAGGGGGCCTCCATGGACTGCCCCGATGAAGTCAAACATGCTCATGGTGAGTACATGGCATTTTATGCAAGGAACTTTTGGAAGGATCCTGCCAAGGCCAAGTCGGAACTCGAGCGCAAGAATGTTTCAAGTGGAATAAGAGAAAGTGGCCCAAAACTGAGAACGTGCTACAACTGTGGAGATATGATGCACTTTGTAGCCGAGTGTCCTTATCAAAATAGACAAGACAATGGTGGCAGGCTCATTCTTAAAGAAAAATCCAAGGCACCTAAGAAGAAGCCATTTATTAAAAATAATGGCCCCTACAAGAAGCAACCCAAGATCGTCTTAGTGGCACAAGAAGAATACTCCTCTGCAAGTGAAGATGAAGAGTATGAAGATAGCTCTCGCGAGGTGCCTGCTATAGCCACCATATCGACTCCATCATCTCTCTTCGACTCGCCAAACGAGAATGTCATCAACAACAATGCCACGTGCCTAATGGCAAGAGGGTCCGAGGTATCAAGTTCTAGCTCTTCATTTCCTAAGACTAACATAATTTTGGATATGGATGATCATGATGGTCTTAAAATGAAAGAAGAAGTTATTGCTTTGGACAACTTTTTCACTAACCTGGAAGGTGAGCACAAACTCCATTTTGATGCTCTTATGAGGCAACTTGCTCAAATCGAAGATCTTCTTGAAGAAAAGGGCAGAATCGAAAGAGAGGAGCCTTGGAGATAGCTTCTTTGAAGAATGCCTTGGAAGAAGAAGAGGAAGCTCGAGTATCTTTGGAAGAGAGACTTGAATGCATTGAGGAGTTACATGAAGAAGTCGTGACTCGGCTCATCAAAGAACATGACAATGCTCTTGCCAAGGTAAAGAAACTAAAGAAAGAAAAGATTGAATTTGGGGTTGCTCATGCTAGACTGTCGGAGAAGTTTGATAAACTTGAAAGTGCTCACAAGGCATTGAATAGTGACCTCTCTACTCTAAATGAGTCTCATGATCAGGTCCAAACTCAATTGAAGTTGTATGATGTGCGAAGTACCTCCACATCATCCTATGGAAAAGAAGATCTCGCAAGAGGTTCTCAACTCAAAGGTAAAGAGGTTCTTGATGAGATACTGATCAAGCAAAGGGCAAACAATAGAAAAGAAGGTCTTGGTTACATTCCCAAGACAAAGAACAAGAAAAACAAGAAGAAGAAGAAGAAGAAGAAGAGCAAGACTGCTCAACCAAAGACTAGCAACATCACCAATGACAAGTCTACTTATGATGGTTTTGCAGGGGCTAACAATCCTAACTTTGAGTTATATTGTGATTATTATGGTGATGTTTATGCTAGTTATGTAGGCTCTTATGATTGTTACATTCCTTCGTCTATTTGGGTCCCCAAGACCCTTGTCACTAACATGAGAGGACCCATTGAAAAATGGGTACCTAAAACCAAGAAGTAACTTTCTTGCAGGGCTATGCTTCCGGTGGGTCTAAATGGGTACTCGATAGCGGATGCACGAGTCATATGACCAGAAGCAAGGAGATCATCATGGAGATGTGGCCAAATAATGATCATATAACCGTCTCCTATGGTGAAAAGTCAAAATCTGAGGTATTGGGTCTCGGCAAAGTTGTGGTTGCTCACGATATCTCTCTCGTGGACGTCATGCTTGTTGAGACCCTCGGGCACAATTTACTTTCAGTTCGCGCCCTTGGTAAGATGGGCTTTGTTGTTTTTATTGATGCTGATTTGGTGGTACTCTTGTGGAGCAAGTCTTTGAAAGTCGCTTTTGTGGGATATGTCGAAAATGACCTGTATGTGGTGGAATTTTCGGGGAAAACCACTACAGGCCCGATGTGTCTTTTCGGAAAGGCTGACGTGGGTTGGTTATGGCATCGCCAACTAGCCCACGTCAATATGAGAAGTTTGCAAAGTCTCCACAAGGGTGGCCACATCCTTGGACTAAAAGAAAATTTCTCCTTTGCCAAAGATCGTGTTTGCAGGGCTTGTGTTGAAGGGAAAATGCATGACTCTCCTTCATGTGGACCTCTTCGGTCCTCCATCTCACGCAAGCCTCGATGGGAAGAAGTAATGTCTAGTGATTGTTGATGATTACTCAAGATACACTTGGGTTTATTTCTTCAAGTTGAAAAGTGATACTCAACAAACGGTCATTGACTTTGCCAACGAGGTTCAACGTCAACACAATGTCCCTATTCTAGCTATAAGAAGTGATAACGGCACTGAGTTAAAGAACTACACCTTAAATGAGTTCCTAAGTGAAGAGGGGATTAGACATCAATATTCTGCTGTGTATACCCCTCAACAAAATGGTGTAGCTGAGGGGAAGAATTGGACTCTAATGGACATGGCAAGGTCAATGCTAGCCGAATTCAATTCTCCATATAACTTCTAGGCTGAAGTAATCTCAACCGCTTGTCATTCATCCTACCGGTTATACCTCCTCAAGATCTTGGACAAAACCCCGTATGAAATACTTACCGGTAACAAGCCAAACATCTCATACTTTTGGGTATTCGGGTGTAAGTGTTTTTTTCTCATCAAGGGAGTTCGTTTATCTAAGTTTGAGTCTAAGGATCTAGAAGGTATTATTGTTGGTTATGGTGCCGAATCCCACACTAATAGAGTCTACAATAAGCTCTCCGAAACTGTTGTAGAATCTTGTAGTGTGGTGTTCGAAGAAAATGACGGTTCCCGTGCGGAGCAAGATAGTGTTTGTGATGCAAATGTTGAAATATCCCAAGATGCCATAAGAAGAATGGGTGTGGGATTTTTCTGCCCCATTGATGTGGCGACCCCGGATTTTCACCCGAGATTACCCAATTATGCAAAACACCATGATCCCATGATCAGTGCATCGTGGAGCATAACTGACATAATATCAAAGTACACACATCCATTACAGTATGGTACAATAAGTCTTACAATAATAGTCTTACAACTTTCCTCCATGGGCACAAATAGATAATAACAGTGGTACTAATAAACACGAAGGACCCAAGTCAAGCCATAGCCCAACAGGTGCCTGACTCGGAGAAACGCCCTAGTTCGCGAAGTTGTCATCGTACCCTCCATTGTCTTCTTCATCCTGCTCATAATCTGACCAAGTTGATAGCTAGGGAACATTGGCAGTGAGTACTTTGAATGTACTCGGAAACCACCATACAAGAACAAAGAGTATGCAATATGGCCTTGGGTAGGATGGCTCCAAAGAGGCTATTGGTGGAATCTCTTAGAGATATGCTCTAAACTCTACCACTCGTTGTTTGCAAAAAAATTCTAAGGGTAAAATAGTTTAGGAAAAATATGAACTACTAGGGTGGGATCAACCCCGTTATCCTCATCCACCATGGTCATTCCATGACCAATACTTCCACTAGGTCCGACCATCCCATGGCCCATCCTCCATAACCTTCGACCATCCCATGGCCGAATCCTTTCCAAATACCTGTTTATAAAACAAAACCAGCACCGCTACGTAGCAACCTTTCCAACCGTCCATGACCGCGGACATGGCTATTTGAATAGATTTACACTCAGCAGAGGTTGTACACTTTCCTCACAAGATCCAATACATCCGCCGTGAATAGCCGTAGATTGCCATAAACTAGTATGCGAGTTTCGAATATCCGGACGAGACCTTTGGGATAATCCCCTCTTAACACAAGCGCCTACCCTGTGAGTGTTATTCCCCTCAAAACCGGGACGTCGGGTACCGAGGAACAACCGGAGCGCTTTTTCCACTTCTCGAGTGTGCGCTTTCAATGAGAGGCTCATAGTAACGCGTGGAGGCCAGCAGACCCTTCATTCCTTCTCCAGGTCGATGTCCCACATGGACCTATATCGGAGAAGGCCCACTCTCTAGGGATCCCCGATCCCCTATAGTAGTTGTGAGGCACTTGTATTAGAGAGAACCACTTTCTGGTCAAGCCCCTTCCCATATAGGGGTAGTGTGGTTGCACGAGGTAGTTGTTCGGGAAAAAGTACATAGAACCAGGTGCGTTTTCGAAATCATTTTTTCCTCCATTTCCTTATTTTGTTCCACCACTTGTAGGGCCGATCCATAAATCATTTTAAAACCACTCGGCAAGTCCCACTTGCCAAGGTTTTCTGTCCAAAACTTTTATAAAAACCCTCCTTTCCATCAGGTTCCCAACCTAGAGTTTTGGTTAGGCTAAACCGGGTTTCCAATGGGTTGTGGTATGGTAGACCACCTTAACTACTAAGGTAAGGATGGGTAATATCAAGGGGGAGTACGTAAATAGTACCATAGGCATAAGTTTGGAGGAGCCAAACTCATACCATAATAGATATGGATAGCAAAATAGCGAGTAAAACAATGTATTAATAAGAGTAAATAAAACGGAATGCATAAAATAAAGATAGGACAAGTCTCATGAACTTGTAGGTGGCTTGCCTTGGTTGGCAGCTTGTTCCTGGTCCTCTTCCTCAAAATCTTCCCATGTACCTTCCTCAATTTCGTCCTCGTTCGTATCTATCGTCATAAAAAGGGAAATATAATCAAACCATGACACCAATCATCATCCATTGCACAAACAACACAATCAGTACAGAACAGATGCACAACCGAACCAACTCAACCAAGCACAAGTAGCTACTGATCCTAGTAGTACAAAGCCATTGGAAACAAACAAAAAGATTAAGTCAAACTTATTTAGTGATTTTAGTGGTAAAGGCTAGATTAGCACACAAGTAGAAGATTTGACCAAAACGAGTTGGTGTACAGTGAACACAATGTATATTTTTGAGTAGCCACAGAAAATACAAAGCCAACCCCACTGGTTTCATATTTTTCTCAAAAAGGGTTAATTTTTAATAAATAAAATACTCAAAACAGAGTAGAATCTAGAACTAAAATCTCCAGGGCAGAATTACAGAGCCAAAAATTATGCCCTTCCAGGACTAAGTATTTCTAATAGACGCCTAACTCTGGGAGTTGGTTTCATCCCAAAATTTGCTTCAGAGCAACCTCTGGGAATTAATTAAGAACCTTGTGTCAATAATTTGTAAAATTAAGAATAGAGGCTACACACATCCAACTTGAGTGATTCAAGATTTTCTCATTAGGCAATTTCACAGGCAATGCCTGGAAATTGGTTTCATATTTTTCTGAGCTCCAGAAATAAAGCTATAGATTCAATACTCTAAATAGATACTTTTTACCACAAATTTTTTTTAGTAAAAACACACATGCTATTAACTAGCTACCAGTGCCATGCAATAGATAATTACTTAGGCTACTTCACAAAATTTTAACCAAGCCAAAATACTACACAAATAATAATTGGTGGAATTAAAGCTACAGAAAAAAATTCTGGTAATTAATTTATCCTAAAGAAAAAAATAAAAAGGGGCAGTGTAGAGGCTGGTTTACGGCCCGCTAGAAGATGGGCCGGGTCGCATACACGATGGCCTGCTCAGGAGGGCAGGGATTCAAATCTCGTCATGGGGGCCCGCGCGTCATAGGAACAGAGGGGCAAAGCGGTATTGGGCGATGCTGGCAGTTGGATCTTAAACGGATCTAACGGTCGGGCTTTGTCGTCCTCGCTAGGCTCAACTCCGACAAGGGGAAAACCCTAGCAGGGCTGGCGAGCGACGGGGAGGCTTACCTTGGGGCGGAGATGGGCCAGCGACAGCGTGGTTCAAAGCGATCGAGGACGGGGAGTCAAACGAGGTATAACACGGGGGCTCCGGGTGACTAGAGGCGTCGCGTCAGCAGCGGCACGGCACGGAGCTCTCGGCCTCCTCGCAGCTCTAGCGTGCCTGTCAACAAGAACAGCCAGAGGAGAGGGGGATTAGGGCCGGTTTTGGGAGGTGAGTGCAGTGGAAGGGAAGCATGGAGAAGAGACAGAGCAGGGACGATGGAACCTTCTCGTTCGTCGTCGGCACCTAGACGGAGAGAAACAGCAGAGGAAGAGGAGAGGGTGAGAGGCTCTGCCTCCGCTCTGGGGTGGTGCTGGGGTGCTCTAGGAGTAAAATGGGGACTGGGAGGATCGTGCGAGGGCTGAGGGACCTATTTAACGAGCCGGGCTAGACCACGGTGCACCGGGTGCACGGCGAGGCATTAGGGTCGCAAGGGGAGCTCTGGGTTGGCCAGGAGGGGCGGTGGCAACGTCGTGGGGCGACCTGGGGACGGTCTTTCCTCGGGGGCTAGCCGGGCCTCCTGGAGAGTGACAGGGAGGTGGCCGTTGCATGCTGTCGGCAGGCTGTTCGACGGAACAGCATGGGTTGCAGCATGTTGTCTGCTTGGCTAGGGCCTAGGAAGTAGGAGGGGTAGGGGTGCAGAAGGGTGGCGATGCTCTCCTCTGTCCACCATGCATTTTTGCACCGAGAGGAGAAGAGAGAGAGTGAGGACGAGGGTTTTCTGCTGAGGTGGACGCCGGGGGTTAGGGGTAGCTGTGCACGCGAGAGAGGGAGGGGTAGGGTGGAGATGGTGTCTGGGAAATTGGAGCTGTCCGGGGTGGGGCCAGATGTGACTGAAGGGAGGGAGAGGCTGCTGGTTTTCAAGGCTTGGCAAGATTTGCTAGGATCTCACTTGTATCTCTCTTTTGGAGTGTGTAGGTGTGTGCATGTGACATAGGGGAGTGCAGGGTGGTCGCTAGGGTGGTGAGGCATCATGCCAGGGTCAGAGAGGGGGGTGTAGCACGGGCAGGGGAGTGGGAGAGGGTTTTGGGTTGATCTTGTGCTGAATTGATGAGGTGGCCACTTTGGAAGCTTGCCATTTCGAACTAGGGCCACTAATTACAGTGGGGAAGGAATGGTAGTGCAGAGGGTGACTAGGTGATCATGCTCAGGCCTTGGTTGATCCTTGGATCACGGCCAGATGTTTTCAATGATCTTCCAAATTTGGGACGAAATAAGGTGGTCATTCCCTAAATGACAACTAGTGAGGTAAACACTCACATGCAAGAGGCTTTGGCTTGTGGTTTAGACAGGGCTAAGGTGTGGTTCTCAAGTACTCATATCAGGGTACCACATGGTACTCTTGCATGGTAGAGAGGATGAAGGGTTTATTCAAACCAAAGCTCCAAAGTTGGAACAAAACTAGATTTCTATGACTTAGCCACTTATTGGCTTGTGGGGAGACTAACTAATATGACCCTTGGTGGTCATTTAAGCATGTAGATTAGCAAACAGCACTACCAAGGCAACACAAGTGATCAAGCAATCTAATAAAGCTAGGCTTATATGCAAACAATTATAAAAAGTTTTATTTTCCCTTATTTTCTAGCTTCCTAACCCTCCACAAACATGGATGAAAAAGATGGGATGTTACAGACCTTCCCCCCTTAAAAGAATCTCGTCCTGAGATTTGCCGGTTTTGCTGACAGGAGATGCGGGAATTCCTTCTTGACATAATCCTCTCGTTCCCAAGTGGCTTCGTCTTCCAAATGGTTTCTCCATTGAACCTTGCAGAAGTTTATGTTCCGACGCCGGGTGAGTCGATTGGCTTTCTCTAGGATTTTGACGGGCACCTCTCGATAGGTTAGATCTCGGTTGAGGTCGATGGCATGATAGTCAATTTCCTTGAATGTTTCGGGCTTGTTAGGTGCTTGGAGACACTTTCGGAGTTGGGACACATGGAAGACGTTATGGAACTCTGCCAATTCTTTGGGTAGTTCTAGTTGATATGACACCTTTCCTCGTTGAGCAAGGATCTTGAAGGGTCCAATGTACCTTGGGGTGAGCTTCCCTTTTTTGTGGTCCTATATACGACACGATCTCTTTGGGGACTCCATGAAGACTAATGATACGGGAGATATACAATTATGCCAGCTGTTGTCCATTGTAGCTAGTCTTCACGGGGAGCAAGTGAGCCACCTTGGATAGGTAGTCCACGATGACCCAAATAGAATCATGTACCCTATTGGACTTGGGTAGTCGAGTGATAAAGTCCATTCCAACCTTTTCCCATTTCCACTCCAAAATCTTCATTGGTTGTAGTAATCCGGTGGGTCGTTGGTGTTCAGCTTTGACCCTCTAGCATATATCGCACTTAGCCACGAACAAAGCGATTTCGTGCTTCATCCCATGCCACCAGAACTGTTCCTTCAGATCCTGATACATCTTGGTGCTACCGGGGTGGATGGAGTACAGTGTCTCATGGGCTTCCTTCATAATCATCTGTTTTAAGTTATGGTCGCTGGGTACGCGTATGCGCCATTTGTACCATAGTACACCACAGTCGTCAATTTTGAATCCGGGAACGTTTTCCCTTTCCATTATTCTTTTAATACCCTCGATACTTTTGTTACCTTTCTGAGCTTCCTTGATTTGGCCTAAGAGGGTCGACTTTAGCTCCAGATGGGCCAAGAATCCATGGCTGACTATTTCGAGTCCGAACCTTTCTAGTTCTTGACTTAGTTCTGGTTGTTCTTTCATGATCATAGCATTCAGGCAACAGGGTGTCATGGTGGTGTCACGGCAGATGCCATGGATAGGCTAAAGGTGGGGCCAATATGCACTAGAGGAATCCAGGGAGGGATAGTGTGGTGATTCCACACACAGATGCTTTGTATTCACTAGGTTCCCAAGGTTTACAAGTGCTCCTTGAGCTGTATTGGGGAGAGGAGGAAGAAGGAGCTCTCTTACTCTCGTCACTATCTAGCTCTTAGGAAGCCACTACTCAAATGCCAACCAGCCAAGAATCAACCCCTTCTACAGATGTCGTAGCCCTCCTTATAAAGGGGTGGCTAGGTCTCCAAATAGGTCATACATGGAGGCATATTCCTTCCCAAAATAGAAAGCCGACCGGGTCACTTTTCGCCATCGTATGCCATGCAGAGGCTACATGAGCCTCTGCGGCGCTAGCCTCATCCGACACAGGCAACGTCACCCTTGTCGGCCACGCCTCGATGGTCCTTCCCTCTGTCCGCTTCGCTCATGCTCCAGCGTACAGTGACCACCTTTTGACCAGCGAGATACCTTCCTTCTCTTGCAAGCCTGATATAACCCGGATCATGCCTGGTTAATCCGGCCACGCGGGTACCTGCATATAAGTTACACAAATCCTGCCGGCATACGACATACGTCGGCTGGGACTCAGTTAGCTGGACATCCTCCGGTCCGGGTTACTCCGTAAGTCGTCCTGCCTTGAGGTGACTCGGCCAGCATTCGCTTTGACCTTGCCGTACCTCGGCTAACTCGGCCTTTATACCCCGGCGTGACCCTACCCGGGGGTATCCCCCCAACATTAGTCCCCGAAGCTGGTGTGGTCTTAGCAGCTCCAGCTGCTAAGGCCACGACAGGTTCAATTTACCGAGCCTTTTGCTCCCTTCTCCGAGTTACCTCATAGCCCGTATTTCATGAGCTAGCTTTCCCTTGGCACATTCCGAGTTTTCGCTCGCTGGCCGGGTCACCCTTTAGTTTTCCGGGTTATCCTTCCATCTCTCGTACGCTTCCCCACGTCCCACGTGGAGGGTAATCATTACCTTGCCTCATTTTAAGGGCTTGCGCCGGTTACTGCTACAGTTAATGTCAGGCGTTACTGTTACACACGTCACGTCGCGTCTGTCTCCTCGTTAACTGTATCATCACGTCGCGGCGTGGGATCCCCTACGCCCTGTGGCCCTTCCTATGGCTCACCTCTGATTGGCTGATCCGGCAAATACACGGCCACACCGTGTGGCCTCGCCGCACCGCACGATCCCACTACCCCGCTGGGGCGTGGTTAAATAGGGGAGGGGCACGCCCCTTGGTCTTTTTCCCCTTCTCGCGCCCCTCTGCCTCTTCTTCTTCTTCTTCCTAGCAACAGCGCTGCCACCACCGCATATGCTCAGCAGCGCCGCCGCCGCACCGCACCTCTTCACACTTGCATTGCTACCGCAACCGCGCAGCTCCACCGCCACGGGTCCGCGCCAATCCAAGGCACTGACCCCCAACTCCGATAGGGCCAGTGAGGACAGCGACCTAGACATGACTGAAGAGGAGCTCACCTTCACGGAAGAGGAGATGGAGGAGGGGCAGAGAACGCAGAACGCGGCGCCTAGGCAGGTTCCTGGGTGTGCCAGGACGACCTGGACTGGCTCTACCGCACGCGCCGCATCCCCGAGGGCGTGGTTGCCCGCCTCGCCTCTGAGGAACTCGCTCCCTCACCCAATCCGGGTGAGTTCGTCGTGTTCCTCTCCCATTTCCAGCGCGGCTTCAGCCTCCCTGTTAGTGACTTCTTCCATGATTTCCTCGACATTTATGAACTCCATCCACACCTTCTCCCGACAAACGCCATCACATCCCTTTCTTCCTTTGCCTCCACCATCTAAGGATATGTCGGTTTGTGGCCCACCAAAGAGCTGTGGATCCGGTTCTTCGGTCTGCGAAGAAACGTGATTCCGAATAAACTGCTTGACCCGGAGGAAAAGCATCTGACACAGTTCGGTGCTGCCTCCATTTCACCTCGGGAACAATCTGTCTTCCCCCGGGTCACGGGGCTCGATTCCTGCAAGGGTTGGGCCCGAACTTTCTTCTATGTCAGAAATGGCACGGATGAAGACTTGATCCGGCTGCGCCCCTATGCTCCGGGTCCTCCTAATCCGGATTTGTGGGACCGGGATTCCATGAAACCCACCGTCTTGGCGAATCAAGTCCACAAGCGGTTCAAGGAGTTGAAGGATTTGGGGCTGCGCAACGAGGACGCGATGATCACTTTCGTCCGCAGCCGGATCTCCCCTCTCTAGAAGCGCACACACAAGCTTTGCTATATGAGTTGGCGACTTGACCCCAACCGGACCTCCTCCTTTGAACTGAACAACACAGAGATATTCCGCTGGGTCAAGGCCCTTTTTACAACTAACAAGGAGTTCTTCGCTGATTGGGAGTGGGGATTGGAGCATTATTGCCAGGACAAGCCTCCTCCTATGGTAAATCCCAATCTTCTTCCGAGTTATATTCTATGTCGGAGTATGTTGTCTATCTGATCCTTTTGTATTTCTCTCTTAGCTATTTCTTCAGCAAACTCTCAAAGATGGCACCGAGCCTTTGCTCAAATGGGTGAAGGATCGACTTGTCTCGGACGAGGAGGAGCCTGATCAGGAGATGTTCCTGCCGTTCCCTGATGCAACCAAATGACCCACTGGTAACTTCTCTTCTTTAAGAGATTGGCCTGATGATGAAGATGATTCCAACGTTGAGGTGATGGAAGCATTTGATGTTGTACCCCTTTCTTACGCCTTTCCGGCTTCAGCTAACCCGGGTGGGAAGATCCATGAAGATCCTCCTCTTGCCACGGGTGAGCCGGTCCCAGCCGCGTAAAAGAAAAGGGAGGTCACTTCTGCTTCTTCTTCCGGACCTTCTAAACCTACCAAGAGGCGAAAGAAGTCCGCGGAGAAAACCGCCACGAAGCCTCCGACTAAGGCCACGGCTCGGAGAGCTCGAAAGCCCAAGGAGCCATTGACTTCAGATGAGTAAGTCACCTTCTTCTTCATCCAATTCTCTACTTTGTGCCTTGCTACTCATATGCTTTTCCTTCGTTATAACTTATTACTTGTCGTTTGATTCGGCAGGGCTGCAGTGGAGGTTCCTCAGAGCGGCTCGAGCATCTCCTCCTCCTTCCGGCATAGCCCTTCTCCCCCTCGTGGCGATGATACACGCTTGTTTAGCCCCATTCAGGAGGGTTCAGCGGCTGCTCCGGGTTCTAGCCCACCTCGTCCAGAGGAGGGCAACCTCAGAGCAGGGGAAAGTGGCTCTGCCGAGGCAGCGGATGCTCCCAGCTCCTCTTCGGCTCAGCCGCAACCTGCCACCTCCGAGGTACCAACAACACCCCCGCCAAGACCAGCACCAATACAAGCACTAGCGCCAGCACCAACAACAGCAGAACAAGTACCAGCAACAACACCAACTCTCTCCGCCTCGTCCGAGTCTTCCAAGACTCGGCGATAAGGCCCAGTTAGCACCAGGGCTGCGCCCAAGACTAAATCCGCAGCTCAAACCTCATCCTCTCAGTAGCAGCCTAAGGCCAAGAAAACTTCTGACGCTGCCAGGGCATCATCTATCGAGGCTGGACAGCGCACGATCGCGTCCATGCTTCCGAAGAAAACTCCACCGAAGAAAGATGTCTCCCCCGGGTCAGCTAGCACGCAACTTACATTGCACACCAGCCCTGCTGCTGCCCAAGTTGAAAGGAGGGAGGCCCACGCCAATGGTTTGATCGTGCCCCACATGCGTAGCAGAGAGCGATATCCCCCGCCCTTAAATGAATTCGTCAATAACTAGAACAAGGCGGAGTTCGTCAATAACGACGATCTCCCGGAGAAGTTTGGGCCTATCGAGTTTGCCGCACAAATGAATACAGCCGCCAAGGCTATCAACCTTGTCGGCCAGATGATGGAGGTACACTACTTTGTTTAGAGATATATCCATTAGTCCCCGAGCCTCCGGGGAGTAACTTGTTACTCGGTCGGATGCTCCTTAGAGAACTAGCGTAGCTCCTTATTAACTTCGGATATGCACACACCTAGAGCCGGGTTAAGTTCCACTTGGCCCGGATTTTGTACACTTGGAATATGCACACACCTAGAGTCGTGTTAAGTTCCACTTGACCCGGATTTTGTACACTTTGAATACGCACACACCTAGAGCCGGGTTAAGTTCCACTTGGCCCGGATTTTGTACACTTCGAATAGGCACGCACCTAGAGCCGGGTTAAGTTCCACTTGGCCCGGATTTTGTACACTTCGAATATGCACACACCTAGAGCCGGGTTAAGTTCCACTTGGCCCGGATTTTGTACACTTCGAATATGCACACACCTAGAGCCGGGTTAAGTTCCACTTGGCCCGGATTTTGTACACTTCGAATATGCACACACCTAGAGCCAGGTTAAGTTCCACTTGGCCCGGATTTTGTACACTTCGAATATGCACACACCTAGAGCCATGTTGAGTTCCACTTGTCCCGGATTTTGTACACTTCGAATATGCACATGCTTAAATCAACTTTGCTTTCCTCAGGTCACCACCAATCGTCAGAGCACTGAGTTTTAGCGCCTCCTGGACACACATAAGGGGCTACGCTCAAAACATTCTGCACTTCTCGTTGAGTATGAGAAAAGGGGTAAGTTTTCTCTTTGCCTTTTTTCCCATCTTTCTTTGTCTTTCCCTGCCGGATTAATTTTTCATTCGGATTGCGTAGCCGGAGTGGAGGCCGAAAACACCATCATGATGAAGAACTTGGAGCAGATAAAAGGTAAGTCAGTTTTGATTAATCTTCTTATGCGCTCTCTCCCCTTTTCTTCTTGGCTCGGCAGATATTCATACCTCGACTTTGCCAGGTCAACAAACTGTTTCAGCATCTCTTGAAGATAGTGTGTCCGTGCCTGATATGATGCTGCATTTTCTCGAACAAGCAGGGTAGCATCAAGCCGAACTTAAGAAGAAGGATGATGAGCTCGCCCAACTCCAAGCCAAAGACGATGAAATTGCCAAACTCAAGGCTGAAATGAAAAAGCTCAAGGCGCTCCATAAGGCTGAGATGGATAAGGCTGGCCAAGATTTCACTGAGGAGCAAGAACGCCTCAACCTTCAACTCACGAAAGATCAAGAGCTACTGAAGAAGGCCGACGTCAAGCTAGACTCGGCAAATGCTGAACTTGAGCAACTCCGGAAGAGATGTGATAACTGCACCAAGGAGCTGACTCGGATCCATAGCCATATTTCTCGTAAGTTCTTTTCCCTCAACCAACATGAATCTCTCCGGGTCAACCTCCTTTACTTATTTCAGTTGTCTTGTTTTTATACAAATTTCTAGAGGGCGATGCTATTGCGATTGCTGCAGTTTCCAAGTTCCGCCAGCAGATGGGTACCCCAACTGGTCCTGGCGCCGAAAATATTCCCTATGACATGGAGGACTTGTTGGTCATCCTATCCTCTTGCATCGAGATTGTGAAGAACTACGGTAAGGGTCTCCTAGATGCAGCAGTCCGGGTCTTCAATGCCCTTGGCCTGGTGAAGATACTCCGGAGGGGTCCACTGCTCTGATTACCAAGTTAATGGAGGGTGAGACCCAGCTTGACCTCTGGAAGGAATCTGCTGCACGCGCCGGAGCTGATACCGTCCTTCAGTTTGTTCTCACATGGTACAAAAAGTTAGATCTGACGCTTCTCGAGCGCCTGCGCACCGGATCAAAGTGGTCCGATGACCCGGATTGGGTAGCCCGGCGCAAGGCTTGCGCCCACAACCTCATCCAGATTGCTCCCATGCATCAATAGAACGAAGGACCAAGTTTTCTTGGCACCGTTGACGACGAATACGTCGAAGATGGTTCAGGAGACGAGGACGAGGATGAAGCTTCAGATGTTAAAGAGGATGAAGACGATGATGAGGCTGTATCCACCTGCTGCTGCTCCTTGAACGTGAAAAGACACTTTGAAATTTATCAGATCCCCGGTATGCTGGGCGTAGATGTATTAAGTACACAGATTATATTTTGCTACTAAGTTTCTCATGCCAAATTAACTTGGGCGTAGTCCCCAAGTTTCATTATCTTGTTCTTCCAATTTTCCTGGCTCGGCTCGTGTCTACCTTGGTTCGGTTTCAAAAACTTGACTTAACAATACTTGGAAAGTCTAGGATTAGCTCAAAATAATTCAGCATAGTAAATGTAAATTTAACACGGGGTTAGTCTGAACAGTAAACGTCGGCTTGATTACGTTCCTTTCCTTACTCGTTTTTCGTGTGCTACGCATTTCCAAACTTGTTCTCTTGCTTGCCATGAAGCCAATTCTTGTTGGACAACATCAAGTCGAAGAGTTGCGTTTTTGGTGCTCACACACTACTAATCCGGCTTTGGTAGAAGTAACTTAAGCTATCCGACATATAAATAAATTAATAACACAAAGGACAAAAAATATTACTAAGGCAGTCCCCGAGTTACTGCTCGAGGTGCCAAGATTTCATTGATAAGCTCATTGTTGGCATACATACCGACATATGAGAGACTTGGATACACACACTTCTTTGTTAAGTGTAGAACAGACGAAGTAGAGCTATGTTTCATGGACGCTTAGATTCCTCGCCAGACCTCTCCGCCTTGTTCTTCTCCTGTGGTTTTGCATCAATGAGATAATAAGTGTCATTGTGCAATGCTTTGCTCACAATGAATGGCCCTTCCCATGGCGGGGATAACTTATGCATGCCAGCAGTGCGTTGTACCAACTGGAGTACCAGATCACCTTCCCAGAAGACTCAGGAGTTTACTTTCCGGCTATGATAGCGTCGGAGATTTTGTTGATATATGGCGGATCTGGACAATGCCAATTCTCTCGCTTCTTCTAGCAGATCAACATAATTTTGCCGGGATTCTCGCACTTCGGCTTCTGTGTATTGGCTGACCCTAGGCGAATCATGCTCTATGTCGGCTGGTAATACAGCTTCTGCCTCATATACCAGAAAAAATGGCGTATAGCCCGTTGATCGATTCGGAGTTGTTCTTAAACTCCACAGTACCACTGGTAGTTCTTCTATCCAGCACCCTGCTGATCTTTGCAGGGGCTCAATGAGCCGGGGTTTTATCCCGGATAATACTAGTCCGTTGGATCTCTCCACTTGTCCGTTCGATGCGGGGTGGGCTACTGAGGCAACGTCCAGCCAGATCTTCTTATCTCGGCAGAATCGCGCAAATGCTCCTTCAGCAAAATTAGTGCCATTATCTGTTATGATACTGTGAGGATAGCCATATCTAAAAATGATATCTTTGAGGAATGTCACGGCTGTAGCTCCATCACATTTTCTAATCGGTTTTACCTCAATCCATTTTGTAAACTTATCAACCATAACCAAGATATGAGTCATATTTCCCCTTGCCGGCTTAAATGGACCAACCATATCCAAACACCATATAGCGAATGGCTAGGTAATTGGTATGGTCTTAAGTTCCAACATTGGCATCTGTGTCTTGGTAGCATACCTTTGACAACCATTGCACTTCCTTACTAGATCCGCTGCCTGCTCTAGGGCACTTGGCCAGTAAAATCCATGCCGGAAAGCTTTTGCTACCATGGCTGTGGACGAGGCGTGATGCCCACATTCCCCTTGATGTATATCCCGGAGGATGTCGAGCCCTTCTTCCGGGTCAATGCATTGCTGGAGGACATTTGTAACACTCCTTTTGTATAGCTCGGCATTGATAATTGTGTATGCCTTTGCCCTCCTCTGAATTTGCCTTGAAAGCACTTCTTCACTGGGCAAAATTCCATCCTTCGGGAATTGGAATATGGGCAGTGCCCAAGTTGGTATATCTCGCACCGGAAACACATCCTCATCTATTTCCATTTGATCCACCGACATAACCTCGGCCGGGTCGCGCTGCATAGTCCCCGGGTTCTGCGTAGCAGTCCCCGGGTTTCCTGAACCACTTCCCACGTCAATGTCCATGGGTACAGCTCCAAGCTCCGGATCTGCTGGGATGTAGATTGAGTCGGTTTCTAGGGACGGCCTGATAGATGGTTTTTTTAGGTGTTCTAGTGCTATTCCCGGTGGAATTTCTTGTCGGGTTGATCCGAGCTTCGACAGAACGTCGGCAGCCTCATTTTCCAGCCGAGGTACATGATGAAACTCGCACCCCTCGAAGTACCCTGATATTTTTTGCACATGAAATCTATATAATGCCATGTTTGCGTCCAAAGCGTCCCATTGCCTCGATACTTGCTGAACTACCAAATCCGAGTCGCCAAAGCATTGGACTCGAAGTATTCCGATTTCTTTTGCCACTTTGAGCCCATGCACAAGTGCTTCATACTCGGCGACATTGTTTGATGCTGCGAAATGGATTTTCAACACATACTTCAACTGGTCGTTCTTTGGTGAGGTAAGTACAACTTCGGTGCCTAACCCGGTTTTTTGTCTTTGATCCATCAAAATGCATTCTCCAGTAGTTCGGATCTGGTAAGGGTGGCTCATATTGCATCTCGGCCCGATCTACGAAAAAGTCGGCCATAGCCTGAGACTTGATCGCCTCTCTCCTGTCATATTGTGGAGCGTATGGGGCTAGCTCAATTGCCCATTTTGCAATCAGGCCACTTGCATCCTTGTTGCTCATTATCTCAGATATAGGGGCTTCACATATTACTTTCATGGGGTGCTCTTCAAAATAATGCTTTAACTTCTTAGCCGCCATATACACAACATATGCCATCTTCTGATAATGAGGATAGTTTTGCTTTGAAGCTGATAATACCTCGCTCAGATAGTATACTGGCCTTTGCACTATATTACCCTCCTCGTCGCGCTCTACCACAATTACTGCACTTACAAATCGGTTGGTTGCGGCTATGTAGAGCAACATTGGCTCCTTTCATAGCGGAGAGGCTAACACCGGTGCAGTGGCTAACATTTTCTTTAACTGGGTGAAGGCTTCATTGGCCTGCGGCATCCATATGAACTTGTTTGAATTTTTCATTAGTTGATAGAGAGGCAATGCCTTTTCTCCCAACCGACATACACACCGACTTAAGGATGCCAGGCAACCAGTGAACTTCTGGACATCATTAAGACACTTCCGTAGTTCCATTCGCTCTTTGGCCCGGATGTTAGTTGGGTTAACTTTGATACCTTGGCTGGAGGCAAGAAATCCGAGTAATTTTCTAGCCGGGACACCGAAGGTACATTTCTCTGGGTTAAGCTTCATTCGGAACCTTCTTAGGTTTGCGAACGTTTGCCTGATATCATCAAGGAGCATTTTGCTTTGCTTGGTTTTTATAACCACATCATCCACATATACTTGCACATTTTGGCCAATTTGATCATGTAAACATTTTTGCATACATCTTTGGTACGTTTCCCCTGCATTACGTAAACCAAAAGGCATAGTGTGATAGCAATAAGCCCCATATGGGGTGATAAATGCAGTCTTTATTTGATCATTCTGGTTCAGAGGTATCTGGTGGAAACCAGAATACGCATCTATGAATGACAACAGTTCACACCCAGCAGTAGAATCTATGACTTGATCTATCCTTGGCAGTGGGAACGGGTCTTTTGGGCACGCCTTATTTAGGTTCGTGTAATCAATACACATACGCCAAACCACAGCCACATTTGGGTCATCTTTCTTCTTTTCCACCAGCACCGTATTAGATAGCCAATCCGAGTAAAGCTCTTCCATAATAAACCCGGTTGCGAGGAGTCGAGCTATCTCATCTCCAATGACTTTTCTCCTATCTTCGGCAAAGCGACGGAGAGGTTGCTTCACTGGCTTTGCTCTGGGTCTCACATTCAAAGAGTGCTCGTGCAACTCCCTCAGAACACCTTGCAAGTCCTGTGTGGACCAAGCAAAGATATCTCGATTCTCACGGAGGAAGTTGACGAGCTCGCTTTCCTATTTGTCATTTAACCCGGCACCAATTGTTGCGGTGCGCTCTGGGAACAGATCATCAACATGCACTTTCTTGGTATCCTTTGTTGCTTGAAACGAAACACTTCCATGCGGGTTACTCAACACCGGCATATACTGCTGCACGGATTGATCCAATGCCGCCACTTCCTGGATCTTTCTTTTCTCTTGCCCGATTACGAGTGACTCGGCCAGGTTAGACCCGGCTGACGCACACTCAATGGAACGTCGAAAATCCCTAGCTATGGCAATTACTCCATTTGGCCCAGGCAGCTTCATCTTCAAGTAACTGATGTGAGTACTTGTAATGAATTTGTTCAGGGCTGGCCTGCCGAGTAACGCGTGATATGCGCTTTCCAAATTGACAACCTCGAATTCCAAATTCTCAGTTCAGCAGTTATCTCTCGTGCCGAACAATACGTCAACCCGGACCTTCCCAATGGGTTCACAGGAAATGCCTCGCACAATGCCATGGAAAGTTGTCCTCGTAGCCTGGAGCATGTTCTCCGAGATATCCAACTTGCGCATCGTATCCACGTACATGATATTGATGTTGCTGCCATTGTCAATCAGCACCTTGGAGAACCTCACATTGATGTTTGGCCCAATGAATGTTGGGTCTAGCACCATCGCATACGAACCAGGACTTGGCATAAGCTTGGGATGATCTTTGATACTCTAGGTAATTTCCTGATCCGACCAAGGCATATACCTCGTCACCGCTGGCATTACCGCAATCACTTCCATATGTTGGCGCTGCATGCTCTTCCTATCCATTTCTTCCGTGGTAAACACATAGTAACTCTGGTGATGTTCTCTATACTCATTTCTCCCCTCATTGCTGGGGTACCTTTGATCTGGTTGATGGTGGTTTTCCACCTGATGCACTGCATCCCTTCTCTCATGGTTTTCATACCTCGGCGGAGGTGGTGGCAACATTAACTGTTGCGTGTTCGCTCCAGAGAGCAATTGCAGCTGGGGTAACTCCTGCCGAGTTTGATCGTTCCGAGGTGCCTGAGCATTCCCCGAACCACTTTGTTCTATCTTCATCATCCACTCACATTGTCGTGTTGTATGACCCGCTGGGTTACTCGGATTTGGCGTATGAAATTTGCACGGCTGATCCAGCATCGCCTCATACGTATACCTCGGCTTGTCCTTCTTCTCTTGCCACTGTCTCTTTTGTTCGGGCGTACAAGTTTTCTTGCCATCATTTCTTGGAGTCCATTGTTGCCCTCCAGTTTTCTGACGTTGATTACTCCCTGCTCCGGGTTGATCTTGATTCACAGCTGCAACTTGTTGCGAACTGTACATGTAGTCCGGTCTATCATCCCTTTTCTTACCCCGGTAATCATTCCGCCGGGATGACCCGGCTCCATCTCGCTGGTAGTACTCCTCATTTGACTCGTTTGACACAAGCCTAGGTTGAGCCGGATCACCCAAGGCATATGAATCAGCAATCCGGATTGTCTCTGCTAATGTAGTTGGCATATCCCTTTGTAACCTTTGCCACAGCATGCTTGCATATCTGCACCCTTGCGTAAATCAAGCTATGGCCTGTGACTCAATCACGCCCTCACATGAGTTTCGCACAGTGCACCAGCGGGTTAAGAATTCCCAGTCTGTCTCATTTGGTCCCTGCTTGCACATTAACAAGCATAGACATAATAATATCATTCTTACCACTCAAGGAGGAGGTTTCCTCAACATAATTTGCCTTCCTACCTTGTGGAGCTCTCTCAGTATGCCATTCAGAATAATTAACCATCATATTGTCCAGAAGTTTTGTTGCAGCACCCAAAGTAATGGTCATAAAGGTACCTCCAGCAACAAAATCCAATAGGTTCCTTGACGAATAGTTCAATCCTGCATAATTTTTTTGGATGATCATCCAACCAGTCAGTCCATGAGTGGGACAATTCTTTACCAAAGATTTCATTCTTTCCCAATCTTGAGGAACATGCTCATTATCAAGTTGTTTAAACTTCATTATTTCACTTCTCAGGGATATAATCTTAGCAGGAGGATAGTATTTTCCAATGAAAGCATCTTTGCACTTAGTCCAAGAATCAATACTATTTCTAGTTAAGGAATTCAACCATTCTTTAGCTTTTCCTCTCAAAGAGAAAGGAAACAATTTCAACTTAATAATATCACCAGCTATATCCCTATGCTTTTGCATCTCACAAAGTTATTTAGATGGGAAGCAGCATCTTCATTACCAATACAAGAAAATTGGTCTCTCATAACAAGATTGAGCAAAGCAGGTTTTATCTCAAAGAAAGTATCTTCAGTCACAGGTGGAGTAATAGGTGTGCTCATAAAATCATTGTTGTTGCTGCTAGTGAAGTCACACAACTTAGTGTTTTCAAGAGTAGTCATTTTTTGGGTTTTCAAATAAGAAAGCAAACTAGTAAAACTATTTTTTTGTGTGATTTTGATAAAGAAAAAGGCAAACAAAACAAAAAGAAACTAAGAAAAACAAAAATAACAAAGCAAAGAGATTGGTTATGAGGGACTCCCCTTGTGAAGATGTCCTCGACTCCCCGGCAACTGCGCTAGAAAAATGCTTGATGGCTTTGTGTATGGCGCCCGAAAAATGCTAGAGCGGTGTTGATGTAGAGATCGTTGGGAACCCCAAGAGGAAGGTATGATGAGCACAGCAGCAAGTTTCCCTCCGTATGAAACTAAGGTTTTATCGAACCAGTAGGAGCAAGGAAACACCCCAAAGGTGTTACTAGCTGACCTTTGGCAGGGCGCACTACCAGTGCTAGTAGCAACGTGAAGACCTGCACAACACAACCGCAGAACTTTGTCCCCAACTTGCGATGAGGTTGTCAATCTCACCGTGTTTTGCGGAAAACAAAGGATTAAACATATTGAATGGAAAGAAGTAAAAGTTTGTAGAAAGTAAACACAAAGCAGTAAAAGATTGTAGATTGTATGTAAAGAAAAAGTACTAGGATCCATAGTTCACTAGAGGTGGCTCTCCTTAAGATAGATAACATGCTGGGTGAACAAATTACAATGGGGCAATTAACAAACACCGAGAAAGCAATACATGCATTTACTAATCATCTTGACTCCTTTGAGACTTGATTGGGCATTACAACATTATACATAGACCGCCATCCAACTGCATCTATGACTAATAATCCACCTTCAGGTTATCATCCGAACCCCCTCCAGTATTAAGTTGCAAGCCAGAGATTATTTCTTTACAAACTTCATGTAAAGTAAACAATATGATTGTTCTATGAACAAAGGATTGTTGTTTTCTCCCTGGTAGCAACAACACATATAGTACCTTAGAGATTTCTGTCACTTCCCGAGATTACTAGAGGCATGAACCCACTATCGAGCATAAATACTAACTCTTGGAGTTGCTAGCATCTACTTGGCCAAGATAGCTACTAACAACGGAAAGCATGCAAGATCACAAATAACAAAGACATGATAGAATCAATAATAAATCTGAAATAGCATCTCAATATCCATCGGATCCCTGCAAACACAACATGCAGAATTACAAGTAGATGATCTTGATCATGAACGGAGCTCACAAGATCTAGACATGAAAGCACAAAGGAGGAGAACCAGCCATCTAGCTACTACATGGATCCGTAGTCCAAGGATGAACTACTCACGCATCACACCAGAGGCTTGCATGGTGATGAAGAAGGCCTCTAGGGTGAATTCCCCTCTCCGGTAGGGTGCCGGGAAGAGCTTTAGGTCCCTCTCGATCTAGGGATGGAGATGACGGCGGCTACAGACTCTTTCGTGGATATTTGATCGGGCCCTTAGGGTTTTCGTCCCGAGGGCATCTTATAGGCGGAAGGGGAGGCCGAGGGGGTGCCAGGGGCCACCTCACCACCCCTTGGCGAGGGACAAGCCTAGCCGCGCAGCCAGGTGGTTTAGCCGGCCTCTGGCCCCACTCTGTCTCGTATTCTAGCATCTGATGACTTCTGGAAAAATAGGAACTTTGGCTTTTGTCCCGTCCAATTCCGAGAATATTCATTTTCTGACTTTCCTGGAACCAAAAACAGCAGAAAACAGGCAGCTGGCATTGTGGCTCTTGTTAATAGGTTAGTCAAAGTAATCATATGAAAAGTACTCCAAAGTTGGAACAAAACACAAGAAAGTGGATAAAACCAAGAATGGAACATCAAAAATTATAGATACATTTGCAATGTATCAACATCCCCAAGCTTAACTCTTGCTCGTCCTCAAGTAGGTAAGTGATAAAAGAAAGAACAATTTTTGAGGTGACATGCACCATCAAAGACTTGATCAAAGTATTTGTAAAACATTCAAAGCTGGGATCATAGTACTTCAATCATAACATGAAAGGCAAAGTTCTACCAATAAGAAAAGAAACTATGATGCAACATGAAAAGGAACAAAGAAAAGATTCATGAATAACAATGCTTTGCAAGACGTTTGTTTGTTTCACATAAAGAAAACATAGCATAATAGTATTCAGCTTGTCCTTCATAGAGTAGCAAATATAAATGCATAGGACACCTTCAAAGTTCATAAGAGTGACTAGATACAAATAGTTTAAAACAAGCACTAGCAAGTTATGCATTAATCAACTAGTCTTGGGACAATGCACATAGAACTAAGAATGGCCACTATGCTCTCAAAGAAGGTGCATAAAGATAGAAAGTGGAGACTCAATGTAATGGTGGAAGAAAGGCCTTTTTTATAAAAGGAAGTAGGGATTCAAGTCTCATAAAGAGCTTCCAAAAATTATGGTACTTATAGCTTTCAGCTCTCATTGCCCCTATCATAAGCATCTTGAAGTGATTAAGGTTAAAGTGAACAAACTATGGTGTACATGCTTGACGAAGTATAAATTAGAAATCTCATGTCCCTTGTATACGAGGGTCGCTCCTCATGTACTCAAGTTTAGCCACCGGTAAGTTCTTGTCATCGTAAGTACATGTGTATCATGGAGAACCGCCAACGGGGTACCCCTTGCCCGATGATACGGAAGAATCCCCATATCAAAATGACAAGGCAAGCAGACAACGAGCTTCTCAACATTCTTCTTATTTACCATTGGAATATGGTGCTTTTTTCTCTCTTTCCTCTTTTCATAATCTCATATTTTTTTCTCTTTTCTCTTTCTTCTCAATATAGGACTCTTTTTTTTATAAGAAGAATGCTTCATAGACAGCTCATTATGGTTACGCTGCAGGTTTCCACCATGTCAGCATGGATTAGACCAGCGGCCCAGGCGTTTCTCTAACACATATACATAACTCCATGGACTTACAAGCTCCCCTTTCATTTCACACTGACGACATCCATATACAAAAGAGCATGATATCAACTAGGTACAAGTACCAAGTGCAATGTTGAAAGAGTTCCCCATTAAAGCATGGTTCTACTAATTCCCAACAAATAAGTGCAAGCATATATAACATAGACGACACAATGGTTCAAGTTTATTAAGGGCAAGAAAAGTAAAGTGTGCCATCAAGTTCGTGAGAGCTTTAATCACTAGTTTTCTCATAACAAGTTTAATTTGGAAGGTAAACAAAAGCATGAATATACTTGGAATAGCACAAGATAGTAGGTAGGTATGGTGGACTCTTTGGAATAACTTGGTTTAGGGAGTTGGATGCATGAGTGGAACTCATACTTGGTTGTGGAGGCTAGCAAAATACTAGGAGCGACAAACTAAGAGACCAATAATGGCCATAATCATGCAGAGCGACAAAACATCATTGATCAAAGCATAAAGTGATACTACATGTTGAAAACTAAAGGATCATAAAGGCTATGGTGACTTGAGATAGTCATAACATGGTGTGAGCATGTGCCAAGTCAACCCAAATAAAGCATCAAAGGAGAATACCACTATACTATGCTTTAATATGCTAAAACAACACATGATTCATCCAAGGAACATTAAGCAATCTCAAATGTTTATAACAAGTCATGCTACAGCAAATAATACTAAGCATAAATCCAAAACAATATCAAGCATGGCATGACAAAGCATAGGCCACAGTCAAAAACGAGCTCTTTTTACCACATAAGGATGAACTTTCCTACTCTTTTCCAAACCAAACCAAACTATTTGAAAACCAATGTATGAAAGAGGGGGTCCAACCAATTTCTTCAGAAAACTAAGCAAACCAAAGCAAACGAAAAACCAAAACGAAAACAAAAAAGAAGACGCTCCAAGAAAAACACAATTGCGCATGAAACAATAAAAATGAAGCGTTTGGAAGAAACCTGGGATTTTTATTTATGAAGAAGGGGATGCCTTGGGCATCCCCAAGCTTTGACGCTTGTACTTCTTGGATATTTCTTGGGGTGACCCGCGTGGCATCCCCAATATTGAGCTTTGGTCCATCCTTCATCTCATTACTCATTCCTTCCATACACCTGAAATTTTTCCTTCATACAAAACATCACACAATCTTTATTAGCAACATTAGTGCACTCAAGATAATAAGTCTTAAGGTTCAGTTCTAACACCAAATAAACTTCCATTAGAACATTATCTACTTTACCACTTCCCTCAAAAAGCTCAATTCCCCAAAAGAACTCAAAAAGGAACCAACAAGAAGCAAACGCAGAAAATGGCAGAAATCTGTCAAAACAGACCAGTAGGTAAAGAAGAATTTTTTCGAAGACCTTATGCTGCTCAAATCAAAAAGTGTTGAACTAACGAAAGTTAGATAACAACCTGGTGCAGAAGCACAAACATTGACGCCTCAAAAATACGTTCAGAGATTTTACACGTATTTATACGGTGAAGCACAGAAATCTGTTTCGGGACAGCAACTTTCCCAATCATTACTTCTCTCTCATTAGAGGTTACTCTTGGCACAAAAAGCAAATAAAAAGGATAAGGAGCAGTTATTACAGAGGTAATAACTTCCAAGACTCATCTAAAACTTTTGGGTTATCACCCAATAAGTACTTTTCTTTAACGCCTTTAAGTTAGGCATAAGAAGCAAGAAAAAGAATCAAGTGTTCTCAAATGAAGAAGCATTAAGAACAAATTTTGTTTTCATAGGAGAAGCAAAAGAAATCTTCTCTCTCTTCTTATGGAAGTGTTCTATACCTTTATTGGGTGGGAGTTGATATTGAATGGTGCCTTCTTTCATATCAATGATGGCACCAACAGTTCTAAGAAAAGGTCTTCCCAAAGTAATAGGACAAGAACCATTGTATTCAATATCCAAAACATAGAAATAAACGGGGACATAGGCATCGTTAACCATAATAAGAACATCATTAAGACTCCCCATGAGTTTCTTTTTAGCATTATCATCAAGTGGGACATTCAAATAACAATCTTCAAGAGAAGGCAAATCAAGAATATCATAAATCCTTCTAGGCAAATAGAAACACTACTATCAAGATCACATAAAGCTTTGAAATCAAAGTCATTCACTTTCATATTAATGATGGGTTCCCAACCATCTTCTTTTTTATAGAAATAGAAGCTTTATGTTTCATCTTCTCTTCTTTAATCTTTATGAGAGCATCAGTAATGTGTTTTGTAAAGGCCATGTTCATAGCACTAGCATTAGGACTTTTAGCAAGCTTTTATAGGAACGTAATAATTTCAGAGATATTGCAACCATCAAGATCAAAATCAAATTTATCATCTAAAGTAGTAGAACTATTACTAGCCTCAACACTGGTGGTGGTAATAGTAGAAACACTAATGTTTCTAGCAATTTCATCTTCTCTTTCCCACTTAGCATGTAATTCAGCTAATAGTCTAACATTTTCATCAATTCTAACTTGTATAGCATTAGTTGCTGCAAAGGGATTATCATTAGTGTCAGGTTTAACAGCCATTTTATTAATCAATGAAGATTGAGCTTCAGACAAAGATGCTATATTTCTTTCAGCATTGGAGAGTTTTTCCTCAATAGTTTTATTGAAAGCAGTTTGCTTACTAATAAAGTCTTTAAGCATAACTTCAAGTTTAGAGGGAGCACTCCTATTATTGTTGTAGGAACTTCCATAAGCATTACCATTGTTGGGAGGATATGGCTTATAATTGTTATTACCATAAGTATTGTTGCCAAAATTGTTATTTCTTATGAAGTTCACATCAACTTGCTCTTCTTGAGCAACCAAAGAGGCAAAAGGAATATTATTTGGATCAATATGTGCTTTCCCATTAACAAGCATAGACATAATAATATCAATCTTATCACTCAAGGAGGAGGTTTCCTCAATAGAATTTACCTTCCTACCTTGTGGAGCTCTCTCAGTATGCCATTCAGAATAATTAACCATCATATTGTCCAGAAGTTTTGTTGCAGCACCCAAAGTAATGGTCATAATGGTACCTCCAGCAGCAGAATCCAATAGGTTCCTTGAAGAATAGTTCAATCCTGCATAAAAAGTTTGGATGATCATCCAAGCAGTTAGTCCATGAGTGGGACAATTCTTTACCAAAGATTTCATTATTTCCCAAGCTTGAGCAACATGCTCATTATCAAGTTGTTTAAACTTCATTATTTCACTTCTCATGGATATAATCTTAGCAGGAGGATAGTATTTTCCAATAAAAGCATCTTTGCACTTAGTCCAAGAATCAATACTATTCCTAGTTAAGGAATTCAACCATTCTTTAGCTTTTCCTCTCAAAGAGAAAGGAAACAATTTCAACTTAATAATATCACCATCTATATCCCTATGATTTTGCATCTCACAAAGTTCAACAAAGTTATTTAGATGGGAAGCAGCATCTTCATTACCAATACCAGAAAATTGTTCTATCATAACAAGATTGAGTAAAGCAGGTTTTATCTCAAAGAAAGTATCTTCAGCGACAGGTGGAGCAATAGGTGTGCTCATAAAATCATTGTTGTTGGTGCTAGTGAAGTCACAGAACTTAGTGTTTTCAAGAGTAGTCATTTTTTGGGTTTTCAAATAAAACTATTTTTTGTGTGTTTTTGATAAAGAAACAAGCAAACAAAACAAAAAGAAACTAAGAAAAACAAAAATAACAAAGCAAAGAGATTGGTTACGAGGGACTCCCCTTGTGAAGATGTCCTTGACTCCCCGGCAACGGCGCTAGAAAAATGCTTGATGGCTTTTTGTATGGCGCCCGAAAAATGTTAGAGCGGTGTTGATGTAGAGCTCGTTGGGAACCCCAAGAGGAAGGTATGATGAGCACCGCAGCAAGTTTCCCTCAGTATGAAACCAAGGTTTTATCGAACCAGTAGGAGCAAGGAAACACCCTAAAGGTGTTACTAGCTAAGCTTTGGCAGGGCGCACTACCGGTGCTAGTAGCAACATGCAGACCTGCACAACACAACCACAGAACTTTGTCCCCAAATTGCGATGAGGTTGTCAATCTCACCGTGTTTTGCGGAAAACAAAGGATTAAACGTATCGAATGGAAATAAGTAAAAGTTTGCAGAAAGTAAACACAAAGCAGTAAAAGATTGTAGATTGTATCTAAAAGACAAGGACCAGGATCCATACTTCACTAGAGGTGGCTCTCCTTAAGATAGAAAACATGCTGGGTGAACAACTTACAGCGGGGCAATTGACAAACATCGAGAAAGCAATACATGCATATACTAATCATCTTGAGTCCTTTGAGACTTGATTGCGCATTACAACATTATACATAGACCGCCATCCAACTGCATCTATGACTAATAATCCACCTTCAGGTTATTATCCGAACCCCCTCCAGTATTAAGTTGCAAGCAACAGATTATTGCTTTATGAACTGCATGTAAAATAAACAATACGAATGTTCTATGAACAAAGGATTGTTGTTTTCTCCCTAGTAGAAAAATCATATCTAGTACCTTAGAGATTTCTGTCACTTCCCCAGATTACCAAAGGCATGAACCCACTATCGAGCATAAATACTAACTCTTGGAGTTGCTAGCATCTACTTGGCCAAGATAGCTACTAACAACGGAAAGCATGCAAGATCACAAATAAAAAAGACATGATAGAATCAATAATCAATCTTAAATAGCATCTCAATATCCATCGAATCCCCGCAAATACAACATGAAGAATTACAAATAGATGATCTTGAACATGAACGGAGCTCACAAGATCTAGACATGAAAGCACAAAGGAGGAGAACCAGCCATCTAGCTACTACATGGATCCGTAGTCATAGGATGAACTACTTATGGATCACACTGGAGGATTGTATGGTGATGAAGAAGGCCTCCAGGGTGAATTCCCCTCTCCGGCAAGGTGTCGGAAAGAGCTTCAGATCCCTCCCGATCTAGGGATGGAGATGACGGCGGCTACAGACTCTTTCATGGATTTTTGATCGGGCCCTTAGGGTTTTTGTCCCGAGGGCATCTTATAGGTGGAAGGGGAGGCCGAGGGGGTGCCAGGGGCCACCACACCGCCCCCTGGCGCGGGCCAAGGCTGGCTGCGCGGCCAGGTGGTGTGGCTGGCCTCTGGCCCCACTCCGTCTCGTATTATGGCATCTGATGACTTTCAGAAAAATAGGCACTTTGGCTTTTGTCCCGTCCAATTCCGAGAATATTCTTTTTCTAACTTTCCTGGAACCAAAAATAGCAGAAAACAGGCAGCTAGCACGGTGGCTCTTGTTAATAGGTTAGTCCAAGAAATCATATGAAAAGTTCTCCAAAGTTGGAACAAAACACAAGAAAGTTGATAAAACCAAGCATGGAACATCAAAAATTATAGATACATTTGCAATGTATCAGCTGGCACTTCGCTCTTGCCGTGGTATATTCCGCTGCTGCGGTTACTCTACTCCCGCCGATTTACGCTGTCCGGCATTGCCGTTTACAACGTTTCTCTGACCGGCATTTCCTTGGTCGCGGTTACCTCGGCCAGCTTCACCTCGGCTGACACTTCGTCGATCCTCATTTCCCTGCACTTCTTTTCCTTTCCCTACCCTTGTCGGGTCATATGGGACTATCTGTTTGTTCCTCCTGGCCGAGGTTACCACCTCCTCTCTCCTAGGACCACCATGAGGAGACGATGCAGCTCCAGCAGATTTCTCTGTGTTACCTATTGCTGAATAAACGACTTTGGAAACCTAGCCCTTGCTGGATTAGCCCTGAGCAACTCTTCATTTTGTCTGTTAGTGATCTGAACTAACTCATTGACCCTATCATGCTGTCTTTGCTGGGCTTCACCCTTCAAACCCTCTAACTCGGACGTAGCTGCATCCGCTGCTCTGAGGTTCTTTGTCGGGGTACTATACTTCAGCAGCCCCACGGACAGAATGTTCTCTGATTCCTCAATTCTATTATCACCTTCTTTGTTCATTTAACTAATTAGGTTTCTAGCCTTCACTTTTACAACATCTACCTTATTTTCCTTTGCATACTCACGCAGTGTCATGTTCAACGACTGCTGAGCCGCGGCTATCTTTTTCGCACCCTCTAGTATTTTCTGCCTAGTTTCCTCTAACTCGGCATGTGCTTGAGCCGGATCTACCACTGCTACTACTAGTCTTGCTAAGCTATCTATTGCCTGCTGCAACACATTCTCTGGCCTCTCTAGCGGGGGACCTCTACTTTTCCTCGGTGCTTTGGGTGTTACCTCCGGATCTGGTGTCGGATCCTTGCTCGCGCCAGCGTCAGGCGCCGTCATCATCACCTCAGCGCGGTTAGGAGAGCGAGTGGTACGCGCTCCGTAAACCGTGCTAAGGGGTGGCTCGCCTCCTTCGATGACGTGCCGCGGATGAACACACGACACATCGATGCCGACGTAGATCTTGTGAGCGCCAAGCTTGACGAAGATGTCATTGCACGGAAGAGGACGCGTGCCGAAGAAACCAGCATTGTCGCTGACGTGGTCCAACGGTCCAAAGCGCTGAATGAGCCCAGAGACGATGTGTTCACCATTACCGATGAGGTTTCCCATCCAGATCTTCACTCCTGCTAGCGTCGCTAGCCCCACGGTGGGCGCCAACTGGCGTGGTGGTGTCACGGCAGATGCCATGGATAGGCTAAAGGTGGGGCCAATATGCACTAGAGGAATCCAGGGAGGGATAGTGTGGTGATTCCACACACAGATGCTTTGTATTCACTAGGTTCCCAAGGTTTACAAGTGCTCCTTGAGCTGTATTGGGGAGAGGAGGAAGAAGGAGCTCTCTTACTCTCGCCACTAGCTAGCTCTCAGGAAGCCACTACTCAAATGCCAACCAGCCAAGAATCAACCCCTTCTACAGATGTCGTAGCCCTCCTTATAAAGGGGTGGCTAGGTCTCCAATTAGGGCATACGTGGAGCCATATTCCAAGGAATATGCCTCTTCCCAAAATAGAAAACCGACCGGGTCAGTTTTCGCCATCGTAAGCCATGCAGAGGCTACGTGAGCCTCTGCGGCGTCAGCATCATCCGACACAGGCAGCGTCACCCTTGTCGGCCACGCCTCGGTGGTTCTTCCCTTTGTCCGCTTCGCTGATGCTCCAGTGTATAGTGACCACCTTTTGACCAGGGAGATACCTTCCGTCTCTTGCAAGCCTGATATAATCCGGATCATGCCTAGTTAATCCGGCCATGCGGATACCTGCATATAAGTTACAGAAATCCTGCTGGCATACGACATACGTCGGCCGGGACTCAGTTAGGTGGACATCCTCCTGTCTGGGTTACTCCCTAAGTCGGCATGCCTTGAGGTGACTCGGCCAGCATTCGCTTTGACCTTTCCGTACCTCGGCTAACTCGGCCTTTATACCTTGGCGTGACCCTACCCGGGGGTATCCCCCCAACACAAGGTTCCCAACTAAGGGCGTCGGCTACAACATTAGCCTTGCCCGGGTGATAAAGCATGCCAAGATCATAGTCCTTTATTAGCTCAATCTAGCTTCGCTGTCTCATGTTCAACTCTTTTTGTGTGAAGATGTATTTCAGACTCTTGTGATCTATGTAGAACTCGCAGCGATTCCCCATCAGATAGTGGCGCTAGGTCTTAAGTGCGTGAACCACCGCTGCTAGCTCCAGGTCATGGGTGGGGTGGTTCATCTCATGGAGCTTTAGTTGTCTAGATAGATAGGTGATGACCTTGCCTTCCTACATCAGCACACTTCCGAGTCCTAGCTTGGAGGCGTCGCAGTAAACTTCAAAGCTCTTGGTGATATCTGGCATGGTCAGGACACTAGTCTCTTCTTGAGTTCCTGAAAACTCTCTTCACACTTCTCGGTCCACTCGAATTTCTTGTCCTTCTTCAGCAGTTGTGGCATTGGCCTTGCGATGCTTGAGAAACCTTCAACAAATTTACGGTAGTATCCGACTAAACCCAAAAAACTTCTGATTTCCGAGGGATTGGTGGGGGCTTTCCATTCCAGAACTGACTTGATTTTGGAGGGATCGACTGAGACTCCTCCAGCATACAGTATGTGGCCAAGGAATCCAACTTCCTTTAACCAAAACTCACACTTGCTGAACTTAGCATACAGTTGATGCTCCTTGAGTGTTCCCAGTACGACTCTCAAGTGTTGCTCATGTTTGCCTTTAGTCATGGAGTATATGAGGATGTCGTCGATAAACACTACGACAAACTTGTCGATGTAGGGCATGAATACCTTATTCATGAGATTCATGAAATAGGCAGGGCGTTGGTTAAGACGAAGGACATGACAGTGTATTCATATAGGCCGTATCGGGTGGTAAAAGCTGTTTTGGGGATGTCTGACTCTCGGATCTTAAGTTGGTGGTATCCGGTGCGGAGATCTATCTTAGAGAAGATTCGGGCTCCATTTAGCTGGTCAAACAGATCTTCGATCTTCGGTAAGGGATACTTGTTTTTCATTGTGACATCGTTGAGCTTCTGGTAGTCAGTCACTAGCCGGGTGGTTCCATCTCTTTTATCCACAAAAAGAATGGGTGATCCCCAAGGGGAGGCACTCGACTGAATGTGACCCTTGGGTTCCATGTCGTCCAGTTGCTTCTTCAACTTGACCAATTCTTTGGGGTTCATACGGTACGACCTCTGAGCTATGGGGTCTGTTCCGGGGACTAACTCTAAAATGAACTCGATATCCCTCTCAGGTTGCATACCAGGCAAGTTCTCCGGGAACACATCTGGATACTCATAGACTACTGGCACTTTTTCTAAGGTAGGTTCGACTATACTCTTTTGGCAATAGATCTGAGATGAGGGCACAGTTGCCTTGTACTCGACTTGTACACCTTCACTACTTGTCAGAGATATGGACTTTCTTGCACAATCTATGATTTCGTGGTACATGGTCATCCAGTCCATTCCTAAGATCACATCTAGAACTTGGGCTCCCAAAACTATTAGGTCGGCCGAGAGGTTATACCATGGATAACTATGGGGATATCTCGGCAGACGGATTTGGTTTTGACCGTCGAACCGGGTATTTGTACTAGCATGAGCCTGCTCAGTTGGCTAGGTTCCATCCCACTTCTTTCAACAAACGGCTCAGTAGCAAATGAATGCGAGGCCCCGGAGTCAAATAATACTGTAGTAGGGATGGAGTTGACAAGGAACGTACCTAGAACAATGTCAGGAGACTCCTGGGATTCTTCAGCAGTGATATGGTTCAGACATCCTCTGGTAGCATTGGCATGCTTCTTGGGGGCAGCGCCCTTGGCTGGGGCTCCCCTGGCGTGTCCTTGATTCAGGCGGGCTGCATTAGGGCGTGGTGCATTGTCCTTCTTCCTCTCGGGGCATTCACGGGATTAATGTCCCACCTGTCCACAGTTAAAGCAACCAGCTACATTAGGGCGGACATTGGGGTTGACATGGCCTCTAGGGGCGGGTCTTGGGTTCCCGCCTCTAGGGCGAGGGTTGTTGTAGTTGCGGTTGGGATTGTTGGGGCGCGGAGCATAGGACGGAGTCCTTTGTGGTGTGCGTGCAGGCCTTGGGGGTGGCATGCTTCGCGACCTTAGTCCACTTGGTCCTCCCTGCTGCATCATCCGGCGCTTGCTGTTCTCAATCACTCCCTTGTGCTTGTTCTCCACCAGAATGGCGGCATCAACAAGGGCATCCAGCTCCTGGTACCTCTGGGCTACCAGGTGGCACTGCAGTTCATCCTGGAGTCCATTCATGAAGGTATCCACCTTCTTCTCTTTAGTGTTGGTGTCATCCGGGGCGTATCGAGCCAGATCAGTGTACTTCTCCAAATATTGCAGCATAGACATTCCTCCCTCCTTTAGATCACGGAATTGGTCTCTCATCATCTTGATCAAACCTGGTGGGATATGACGCTTGCGGAACCTTTCCTTGAAGTCCTCCCAAGTGATGACTTGTCCCGCGGGTAGAATCTCCTTGACGCTGATCCACCAAGTCCTTGCTTGACCCGCGAGGAAGTGGGTGGCCAAGGTGACTTTCTCATTCTCTCCAACACGGGAGACTTCCAGGTTGTTCTCAATGGTGCGGAGCCAGTCATCGGCGTCAAGTGGGTTGGTGCATTTTGTGAACACAGGCGGGTTGGTGTTCTGGAAGTCCCTAAGTCCGGATCTTTGCTCTTCGCCCTCGGGGTCGGGGACGTTTCCAGTTGCGACTTGCACAAGTTGTTGGAGAGCGGCAATGTTGGCTTGGCATTCCTCATTGGCGGCTTGGCGGTCTTGCATGAACATGTGCAAGAGCTGCGCCATGGTCGGGGGTGGTGGAGGCGGTCAGCGTAGGCGCACCATCCTGAAGGTATACAGTTAGGATGGGTTACAAAGGGGGGGGGTTCGCAGCCAGAACCTCAAGGTGCGAGAAGTAAATAACACAATAAACAGGCATGCATAGGAGATAAGGGGAGCTTAGGAACAAGCAACCATAGAGTTAACCACAAAATAACCAAGTTTATGCGTCACATCTCGACGCTAGATAATACTACGAGTTAAACCATCCAAGAAAGCAGAAGACAGACAAATCGCCACTCAAAAAGGGGGACACGGCGATATTCTCACTTGCTCTCATAGACTAGCGGGAGACCTACTTCGTGCCGCGACGTGCGGTGGTGTCCTCCTCGATGATAACCTCGGTGTCATCCGCAGACTCAAGAACACGCTCCTCTGGATCTTCTTCCTCCTTGCCCATCTGATCATCATCTTCGGGTTCACTCTGTGGCTCCATGTCGATGTCCTTGTAGGCAGCATCATTATCTGTCTTGTTCAGTAGGTCATCATTGTCCCTATCGAGCTGAGCGCATTCCTCCTCCAATGCTTCTATCCAGGCCTCCATGGCCACCAAGAGTTCCTTCTGCTCCTTGGTGGTCTTCAGTTGACGCTTGTTTCTAGCCACCACAGTCTGCTTGTTCATCTTGGTCTAGGCGTGCTCCAACTTCTCGATCCTCAAGTCCTCCACAAGGGTGAGATACTCCAAGGTCTTGTTGTCCAGACGTGTGCGAACATCATCCATAGATTCCTAGGTCTTCCTCAGGAGATACTCCATGTTTTGGATGTGCTCACCAAAGTCGTAGTGCTGCAGGGTCAAAGTGGCGAAACCTTGGGGATGGCGTCTCCCAAAATGATAGAACTTGGTACCCTCTAGTTGCTCGCGATGGTGATAGGCGAGGCGTGCTAGGACCTCCTGAGCCACATGGAGCACACCATCGCCCCAGTCCTTCTCTAGTACCTCCACCTTCAGCTCCTCGGAGAATGGAGGCACTATGCCACCCCTCATGGTGCAAACGACCAACCAATTCTTCTCTCCTTCAACCAGCCTGGGAATGAAAGCGCCTTGGATCTCCGGCATTGGGCAGCCCACATGCTTGGCCAAGTCCCTCAGCTCAGCCTCAAACAACTAGAGTGGCAAATCCAGTCCGACCTGACGGTACATGTTGAACACCACAACCATCTACAAAATTTTAGGTAAATTTAAGTTAGTGAACAGTGTGCAAGATTTTAAATATGAACATTTTAATTTAATGCAAGTTGTTTTCGAAATAGAGGGGAGGAGTTATAAGCATTATTTTTGCAAATACCAAACTCTTTCCTTTATAGAGAAAATAGTTTTTGGGGTCTAGGTCTAACATCCAAGCTAACTAGGGGCTCCTAAAGTCAGGATGGCTCTGATACCAAGTCTATGGCGGCCCCGGATTTTCACCTGAGATTACCCAATTATGCAAACCACCACGATGCCATCATCAGTGCATCGTGGAGCATAATCGACATGATATCAAAGTACACACATCCATTATAGTACGGTACAATAAGTCTTACAATAATAGTCTTACAACTTGCCTCGGTGGGCACAAATAGATAATAGAGGCGGTACTAATAAACGTGGAGGACCCGAGTAAAGCCATAGCCCAACAGGTGCCTGACTCGGAGAAACGCCCTAGTTCGCGAAGTCGTCGTCGTACCCTCCATTGTCTTCTTCATCCTGCTCATAATCTGACCAAGTTGATAGCCAGGGAACATTGCCAATGAGTACTTTGAATGTACTCGCAAACCACCATACAAGGAAGAACAAAGAGTATGCAATATGGCCTTCGGTAGGATGGCTCCAAAGAGGATATTGGTAGAATCTCTTAGAGATATGCTCTAAACTCTACCACTCGTTGTTTGCAAAAACTTTCTAGGGGTAAAATAGTTTAGGAAAAATATGAACTACTAGGGTGGGATCAACTCCGTTATCCTCATCCACCGTGGTCCTCCCATGACCAATACTTCCACTAGGTCCGACCATCCCATGGCCCATCCTCCATAACCTTCGACCATCCCATGGCCGAATCTTTTCTGAAAACCTTTTTATGAAACAAAACCAGCACCGCTACGCAACAACCTTTCCAACCGTCCATGACCGTGGATGCGGATATTCGAATAGATTTACGCTCTGCAGAGGTTGTACACTTTCCCCACAAGATCCGATACATCCACCGCGAACAGTCGTGGATCGCCATAAACTAGTATGCGAGTTTCGGATAACCGGACGAGACCTTCGGGATAATCCCCTCTTAACACAAGCGCCTACCCTATGAGTGTTATTCCCCTCAAAACCGGGACGTCGGGTACCGAGGACCAACCGGAGCGATTTTTCCACTTCTCGAGTGTGCGCTTTCAATGAGAGGGTAATAGTAACGCGTGGAGGCCAGCAGACCCTTCGTTCCTTCTCCAGGTCGATGTCCCACATGGACCTTTATCGGAGAAGGCCCACCCTCCAGGGATCGCCGATCCCCTTTAGTAGTTGCGAGGCACTTGTATCAGAGAGAACCACTTTCGGGTCAAGCCCCTTCCCATATAGGGGTAGTGTGGTTGCACGGGGTAGTTGTTCGGGCAAAACTACATAGAACCAAGTGCGTTTTCGAAAACAGTTTTTCCTCCATTTCCTTCTTTTGTGCCACCACTTGTAGGGCCGATCCAAAAATCATTTTAAAACCACTCGGCAAGTCCCACTTGCCAAGGTTTTCTGTCCAAAAGTTTTATAAAAACCCTCCTTGCCATCGGGTTCCCAACCTAGAGTTTTGGTTAGGCTAAACCGGGTTTCCAATGGGTTGTGATATGGTAGACCACCTTAACTACTAAGGTAAGGATGGGTAATAACAAGGGGGGGTACTTAAACAGTACCATAGGCATAAGTTTGGAGGAGCCAAACTCATACCATAATAGATATGGATAACAAAATAGCGAGTAAAACAATGCATTAATAAGAGGAAGTAAAACGGAATGCAAAAAATAAAGGTAGGACAAGTCTCATGAACTTGTAGGTGGCTTGCCTTGGTTGGCAGCTTGTTCTTGGTCCTCTTCCTCAAAATCTTCCCAAGTACCTTCCTCAATTTCGTCCTCGTTCGTACATACGTCGTAAAAAGGGAAATATAATCAAACCATGACACCAATCATCATCCATTGCACAAACAACACAATCAGTATAGAACAAATGCACAACTGAACCAACTCAACCAAGCACAAGTAGCTAATGATCCTAGCAGTACAAAGCCACTGGAAACAAACAAAAAGATTAAGCCAAACTTATTTAGTGATTTTAGTGGTAAAGCCTAGATTAGCACACAAGCAGAAGGTTTGACCAAAACAAGTTGGTGTACAGTGACCACAATGTATATTTCTAAGTAGCCACAGAAAATACAAAGCCAAACCCACTGGTTTCATATTTTTCTCAAAAAGGGTTAATTTTTAATAAATAAAATACCGAAAACACAGCAGAATCTAGTACTAAAATCCCCATGGCAGAACTACAGAGCCAAAAATTATGCCCTTCTAGGACTAAGTAGTACTAACAGAGGCCTAACTCTGGGACTTGGTTTCATCCCAAAATTTGCTTCGCAGCAACCTCTGGAAATTAATTAAGAACCTTCTGTCCATAATTTGTAAAATTAAGAACAGAGGCTACACACATTCAACTTGGGTGATTCAATAGAAAATTTCACAAGCAATAGGCAATTTCACAGGAAATGCCTGGAAATTGGTTTCATATTTTTTTGAGCTCCAGAAATAAAGCTATAGATTCAATACTCTAAACAGATACTTTTTACCACAAAAATTCTTTGTAAAAACACAGACATGCTATTGACTAGCTACCAGTGCCATGCAATAGATAATTACTGACGCTACTTCACAAAATTTGAACCAAGCCAAAATACTACACAGATAATAATTGGTTGAATTAAAGCTACAGAAAATTTTTCTAGTAATTAATTTATCCTAAAGAAAAAAATAAAAAGGGGCAGTGCAGAGGCTGGGTTACGGCCCGCTAGAAGCTAGGACGGCCCGCATACACGGTGGCCTGCGCGGGAGGGCAGGGATTCAAATCTCACCATGGGGGCCCGCGTGTCATAGGCACAGAGGGGAGAAGCAGTATTGGGCGATGCTGGCTGTTGGATCTTAATCGGATCGGACGGCCGGGCTTTGTCGTCCTCGCTGGGCTCAACACCGACGAGGGGAAAACCATAGCAGGGTTGGCGGGTGACGGGGAGGCTTACCCTGGGGCGGAGATGGGTCGGTGACAACATGGTTCAAAGCGGTCGAGGATGGGGAGTCGAACGAGCGACGGTACGGCGGCTCCGAGTAACTGGAGGCGTCGCGTCAGCAGCGGCGTTACTCGGAACTCTCGGCTTCCTCGCAGCTCCGGCGTGCCTGTCGACAAGAACAGCCAGAGGAGAGGGGGATTAGGGCTGGTTTTGGGAGGTGAGTGTAGTGGAAGGGGAGCATGTAGAAGAGACGGAGCAGGGACGATGGAACCTTCTTGTTCATCGTCGGCACCAAGAGAGAGAAACGAGAGAGGAAGAGGAGAGGGTGAGAGGCTCTGCCTCCGCTCTGGGGTGGTGCTGGTGTGCTCTGGGAGTATAATGGGGAGTGGGAGGAGCGTGCGAAGGGTGAGGGAGCTATTTAACGAGCCGGGCTAGACCACGGTGCACCGGGTGCACGGCGAGGCGGTGGGGTCGCAAGGGGATCTCTGGGTTGGCCAGGAGGAGCGGTGGCGACGTCGTGGGGCGACCTGGGGACGGTCTTTCCTCGGGGGCGGGCTGGGCCTACTGGAGAGTTAGAGGGAGGTGGCCGTTGCGTGCTGCCGGCAGGCTGTTCGACGGAACAGCACGGGCTGCAGCGTGCTGTCTACTGGGCTAGGGCCTGGGAAGTAGGAGGGGTAGGGGTGCAGTAGGGTGGCGAGGCTCTCCTCTGTCCACCACGCGTTTTTGCACCGGGAGAAGAAGAGAGAGTGAGGCCAAGGGTTTTCTGCTGAGTTGGACGCCGGGGCTTGGGGGTAGCTGGGCGCGCGGGAGAGAGAGGAGTAGGGTGGAGATCGTGTCTGGTAAGTTGGAGCTGTCCGGGGTGGGGCTAGATGTGACTAAAGGGAGGGAGAGGCTTCTGGTTTTCAAGGCTTGGCAAGATTTTCTAGGATCCCTCTTGTCTCTCTCTTTTGGAGTGTGCCGGTGTGTGCATGTGACATGTTGGAGTGCAGGGTGGTCGTTGGGGTGGTGAGGCATCGTGCCAGGGTCAGAGAGGGGGGTGTAGCATGGGCATGGGAGTGGGAGAGGGGTTTTGGGTGATCTTGTTCCGAATTGATGAGGTGGCCACTTTGGAAGCTTGCCATTTCGAACTAAGGCCACTAATTGCAGTGTGGAAGGAATGGTAGTGCAGAGGGTGACTAGGTGATAATGCTCAGGCCTTGTTTGATCCTTGCATCATAGCCAGATGTTTTCAATGATCTTCCAAATTTGGGACAAAATAAGGTGGTCATTCCCTAAATGACAACTAGTTAGGTAAACACTCACATGCAAGAGGCTTTGGCTTGTGGTTTAGACAGGGCTAAGGTGTGGTTCTCAAGTACTCATATCAGGGTACCACATGGTACTCTCGCATGGTAGAGAGGATGGCAGGTTTATTCAAACGAAAGCTCCAAAGTTGGAACAAAACTAGATTTCTATGACTTAGCCACTTATTGGCTTGTGGGAAGACTAACTAATATGACCCTTGGTGGTCATTTAAGCATGTAGATTAGAAAACAACACTACCAAGGCAACACAAGTGATCAAGAAATCTAATAAAGCTAGGCTTATATGCAAACAATGAGGAAAAGTTTTATTTTCCCCTATTTTCTAGCTTCCTAACCCTCAACAAACATGGATGAAAAAGATGGGATGTTATAATTAAGGAACCCCTTGTGGCGGATCGGGAAGGACAATGCTCTACTCATGTAGAGCCCTCATCTACACATCCTCAACATGTTCCAACCATGGGAGCAACTTCTACACCATCTCCATCGACTCCTGAAGGTCAAGATGTTCCAGCAAGCTCCAGGCCGGATTATCCGGGTGACACCGGATTATCAGTCCAACCCCATCCTGACGAACGGCATGCACCTGGTGTTGAAGAAGTTGCTGCAGCTCCAGCCCGGATTTTCCGGGTGACCCCAGATTATCCGGCCCCTCGCCAGTTCAAGCAATTCCCAGGCAGACTGATGAAGCTGCTACAAGTTCTCCCAGGCCGGATTTTCCGGCCACTCCATCGGCCGGATTATCCGGCCCTAACTCACCTGTTGTTTAGCAACCTCCTGTTACGACTGCTGACTCATCTCAAGGGCACGCTTCATCACCACCTACTACTGCTATCCCAGATTCTAATCAAGGTCGAGCAAATGATTCCAATGAAGGTTCAAGTGATGAAACTATTCCACCAAGAGACAGCAAGCTTATTGAACTTCGTCGGAAGACTCGTGCTGATCAGAACCTTGAGCTAAGAGGTCACACCCTCGACAAGGTTGTAGGTGACCTTCGACGAAGGGTTTCTACAAGAAGGGAATTGGCAAGCTTTGGTGAGCATCGAGATTACATCTCAATGGTGGAACCCAAGAAAGTTTTTGAAGATCTTGAAGATCCAGACTAGGTTGTTGCTATGCATGAAGAATTGAATAAGTTCGAGCGCAACAAGGTCTAGAAACTTGTGGAGAAACCCAAAGATTGCTGCAATGTTATCGGCACTAAATGGATATTTAAAACAAGCAAGATGAGAATGGCATTGTTGTGAGGAACAAGGCGAGACTTGTGGCTCAATGCTACTCTCAAGTTGAGGGCATTGACTTCGGCGAGACTTATGCTCTAGTGGCTCAACTTGAGTCCATCCGTATCCTTCTTGCTTATGCTGCCCATAACAATTTTAAATTGCAGCAAATGGACGTCAAGAGTGCTTTCCTTAATGGTCCTCTACATGAGTTGGTATATGTAAAGCAACCCCCGGGATTTGAGGATACTAACTTCCTGAACCATGTCTACAAACTCGATAAGGCACTCTGTGGCCTTAAACAAGCCCCACGTGCGTGGTATGAGCACCTTAAAGAGCTTTTGCTAGACCATGGCTTCGAAGTTGGGCAAATCGATCCCACTCTTTTTAGTAAGAAGGTTAAGGGGGAGCTCTTTGTATGCCAACTATATGTAGACAATATCATGTTTGGTTCTACTAATACAACTTTTAATGATGAATTTTCAAAGCTTATGACTGACAGGTTTGAGATGTTTATGATGGGGGAATTACGGTTCTTTCTTGGATTCGAGATCAAACAACTTAAAGAAGGAACCTTCATCAATCAAGCAAAGTACATCCAAGACATGCTCAATAGATTCAAGATGACGGATCTTAATGGTGTTGCCACTCCGATGCAAACAAAATGTCATCTTGAACTTAACCCTCATGGTAAAGATGTGGACCAAAAGGTATATCGGTCCATGATCGGCTCTCTTCTTTACCTCTGCGCATCTAGACCCGATATTGTGTTGAGTGTGGGGGTGTGTGCAAGGTATCAAGCAGCTCCTAAAGAAAGCGACTTAGTGGCGGTCAAGAGGATCTTTCGATATTTGATTCATTCCCCTAACTTTGGTCTATGGTATCCCAAGGGCTCCAATTTCTCTCTATGTGGTTATACTGATTCAGATTGGGCTGGTGATAAGGATGATCGGAAATCCATGTCTGGAGCTTGTCAATTCTTCGGAAGATCTCTAGTGTGTTGGTCATCTAAAAAGCAAAATTGTATATTTCTCTCCACCGCTGAAGCTGAATATGTTGCTGCTGCTAGCGCTTGCACTCAGTTATTGTGGATGAGGCAAACTTTAAAGGAATACGGTGTCAATTGTAACAAAGTGCCTCTTTTATGTCATAATGAAAGTGCAATCAAAATTGCGTACAATCCGGTATAAGACACAAGGACAAAGCATATTGAGATTCGGAATCATTTTATTCGAGACCATGTTGGTCGAGGCGATATTAATTTATCTTTTGTGAGCATGAAGAACCAACTTGCTGATATTTTTACGAAGCCACCTGATGAAGCAAGATTCTGCTACTTGAGGAATGAGCTAAATATCATTGATTCCAGCAGTTTGTCTTGATTACCCATGCACTCACTCGTACATCTCAGTTTTATTTGGTCTAGATGTGGGCATGGATATAGGGGGAGTGTTGTCCTAATTAATTGGGCTATCCCTCCCCCATAATGCCAAAAGCAAGATAAATCATTTCTCTTAATATCATTTTGTGATATGTGAGCTTATTGATGAGTATTGGTCGTGAACCCAAGATATATCTTCGCGGTGTCACACCATACACTCCAACAAGGTGGCCACGCCCACCGCCCTCTGCCTTGAGGAGAATTGGATTTTTGTGGATCTTTTTGGTTGTTTTTTCTCATCTCACATTCTTATGGGAATCAGACTCAATTTTGGCTCTTCTTTGATTTGGTTCTTGCAATTTTGAGTGTATAGTACCATCTCAGTTTGGCTCTCTTAATCCTAAGCCGTTCCCTACCCCTAAGCCATCTATTCTTGCACACAAGTCCCTTGTACACCTTGTGGGGGTGTTGTTTGGGGCCGCGTGGGCCTGAATCTGTGTACAACAGAATCTTAGATTTGAGGACGCATAATCTGGCCCAAGTGTAGGCCGGATAATCCGGCCCTGGCGGATCGCATCTTAAAGGGCAGGGATCGGGGGGAAGGGCTCATAACGAGCAGCTCTTCTCCCCCAACCCTCTCCTCCTCCTCAGCCACCGCTTGTCATCCCCCACCCTCCCCGGAGCTTCTCTGGCCACCGGATTTTCCGGGCCTCCCCGGATCTTCTTCTCCGCGCCTCCGGGTACCTTCTCCTCCGCGTTGAGTGAGGGTAACTCCCTCTCTCCCCATCTTTGGCTAGATGTGTCATTTGTTTGGTCGAACGTTGTCTAGAAGGATGTATTTTCGCATAGAACTCGTAGACTTGAAGTTTCTAGGCCCGATCTACTTTTTGCATCTCAATCTAGGTGAAATCGAAAATTCCGGATAATCCGGTCTGACAGATTCAACTCTGGTTCAGTTTCACCATATTGTGTGCATTGCGTATATTTGACTCATGACTTTTTGTCTATTGTTTCGTGCTCTCTCCTGGACTTGTGTGTGTGTGCTTATCCCCATGTTATCGCTCTTATTGTATTCACAGGTGGTTCAAGTGCTCATAAGACTTACAAGCATCGTCCTCACACTATTTATTTTGGGGTAGACAGTGAGGGTAATACAGTGGACAAAGTTGAGCTGAGGAGAAGAGAAAAAGAGGCTGAACACATGGCTGAACAAGAGAAGCGGGAGAGATCCAGGAGGGGTGTGTCCAAGAGGAAGGGCAAAGAGCCCAAGATCAACTACAAGGCTATGGATCCTATCACTTATTCCTCTATCCCTCATGAGAACAGAAAGGAAGGCGCGTATATTGGTTATCACGTTGATAATTCTAGATATTTCAGGGATGCCTATCTCATTATCTCGGTGGTATGATTATGTTATTTATATTTCAATGGAATAGACTTTCATCTACTTGTGTGCATTTGTATTCAAATGCAAATCTCTAATATGCACACATTAAGGGGGAGTCTCTTCCATGTTTTGTTGGTGGTATTTTAATTCTTCTTGCAAATCCTAGTATTGTCATCTAACACCAAAAAGGGGGAGATTGAAAGAACATTTCATGATTTCCCAGGTTTTGTGTGTTAGATAACAATACCATTGATTATTCTAATGTGCACTAAGTATTACAGGAAGTTTTGAGAGTTTTTAGGGCCGGATTATCCGCCCCTTCATGGGCTAGATTATCCGGCCAGACCACCTTGGGCAAGGATGGCTCTGCGCAAGTTTCTGTCTGGGGACGGATTTTCCCCCGGAAAATTCCGGCTCCGGGGCGGATTTTCTCCCTGGACCGGATAATCCGGCCCCAGGGAAATCGCCCAAGTGAGCTCCTACGCAAGCTTCTGTCTGGGGGCGGAATTTCCCCAGGATATTCCGTGTCTAGGGTGGATTTTTCCAGCCGCCAGATAATCCGGCCTTTCCCTAGGTTGGATAATCATGTACCTAGAAGAAATTGTGAAGGGCAAGTCTGTGTGAGCTTCTGTTCATGGCCGGTTTTTGGCACCGGATAATCCGAGTCTAGGGCAGAGTTTTCCCTAGGCCGGATAATCTGGCCCCCACTTGGGCCGGATAATCTGGACCACGAAAGCTCCAACGGCTTGGTTTTGGAAGGGGTACAAATATCGCTTCTTCCCTAACGAGCAGAACTCTTGATTCATTCGAAATTGTTCAGACCCTTTGCAAGAGCTCCCATTCTAGATCTCCCACTTCAACCACCCGAAGGCTTCGATCTTTGGGGGAATTGAAGGAGGAGAGGATCATCACGAATCAAACGCATCAACTCCTATCCATTCATTTGCAGAAATCCGTGATCTAGTATTCTTGTCAATATCTAGATCTTGTTCTTTGTTATTGATAACTTGTTCTTGTGGCAGCTTGTTGTCATTACGGGAGCCTCCAAGTTGATTGTGGAGTTGTGCCCCGCTAGTTCTGTAAAGACATCGGTACCCGCCTCGAAGGGTCCCTATAGTGGAAAGGTGGATCAGGCCTTTGGTGGCGGGATCCATCGGAGAACAGGGTGAGGCCTATTGTGGCATGGTGTTCTTAGTACCGGGGCTACCGGGCTGTGGTACCAAAGTTCGAGGGCGAGTGCACCGCGGTACCTAAGTTGCCTGAAATTGCTGCGTTTCAAAATGTTGGGCCGCCAACTACCGAGAGGGGCCATTTCGATGCAAACTCGTCTCACCCCTACCAAATCCAAACATGTCGTGAAACTTCCCTGTGAAGTAGACAGTCGGGACCCTCATGTCAGTAATATTTCCGTGACGCGAGCGCCAACGCGGAAAACCACGTAGGCGAAACAAGATACTAAAGGAGCATGGTGTGTTGACCAAATTCACAAATCCACTCCCTCCCTCCTTTCGCATGAACCCTAGAACAAGCGGCGGCGAAATCCCCTCTCCAACCAAAATGATCTCTTCGGGCATTTGACTTCTGGTGCCAAGTTGTTGCGCCTACTCATTGCTACTGAGCTCTAATCCCGAATGCCGTGCCAGCCGTTGCAACGATCTAGCCCGCCTCTACCGTCGACGAGATGAGCAGCGCGAAGGATGGTAGATACATTTGCCGAGGAAGAAGTACTTCTGGCTAATTTCGGGTGAGCTACTCTTCTCTTTGCTATTCGCACTACCTATAACTTCTAGCTGGCTATTGACATTACAGATATATATCGAACATAGAATTGTTTGCTAGCACTACGCTGGCAAACAATTCTTATCTTTTGTCTCCAATTTTCTGTCAACTAGGATCTCCGCTGAACCCAAATACACGGTTCTGGTCGCCATCTGCGGCTACCTCATTAAATTAGCACATGGGAAGAGCACGTGGAAACAAGATCAGAATCTGAAGATGGAAGTAATGCCTGTGCAGTTATGCACTATCCCTGGTTTGGTTGCTACTGTGCATGAACTTGCTGAAATGAGGCCAGAGCAGACTGCACGGTTCAACACCATTGATGAACGAGGCTTCAAGGTTCCTATAGCGTGTGACAGTCAGCTAATTGGGTTGATGAAACAGCATGTTAGGCTTCGCGTGGTTATACTGGTGTGTAACATACTGGATGAGGAAGCTCCTGCTACTGGGAGTCGCACAGCTATTATTGGACAGGGTGTTCTAACTCGAACCCCTGCTGTTCTTGAGCAAAATGTGGTTCCTCGTCCGCGACATGCTTCTGTCAGGAAACCTCCTCGTAGGAGTCCCCGTATTGCTGTTGTGGAAAACTCTGCTCTGGAATTTGCTGGTACTGGTCGTCCCCGTCCCCGTGTCCATGTTGCTACGGCTGCTGCTCACCCAATCCATGCCGCTGTTGAGCAAACTAAGGCTTCCGGAGGTTGCCATGCTGTTGTTGCCAAGACCGCCGCCTTGTGTGCTGCTCCTCCTCGAAACCGTCCTCAAGTTGTGCGAACCCGTGCTCTGAAATCTACTCGTACTGGTCGTCCTCGTGTTGTTGTTGATCTGGACGCTGTTGACCCAATCCATGTCGTTGTTGAGAAAACTAAGGCTTCTGGAGGCTGCCCCACTGTTGTTGCAAAGACTGATGCCTTGCTTATCGTCGAACCCGTGCTCGGGTTCAGCGAGCTACTGGTCTGAAGCCAGCTCATGGTCTGGACTCTTCTAGCAGTTGAAACACTGTTGTTGTGGGAACTGCTCCTGATCGTTGATGTGGCATGGCAGTAGCTGATCCTATTGTGGTTGCCATTAGAAGGGGCCCTGCCTGTCCACCATGTAATGTAGCTCTCGCTGCTAAGGGCCCTCGCCTTGCTCCTGGTCCTTGTACTTCCACCGAGGTTGATCCAGCTAACGATGACGCTGGTGATGGCGGCGGTGGCATTGGGGCTGGGTCTGATGGTGCCGCTCCATCTCCCAAACCTCTCGGAGGTTTCTATCCTAAAGAACCTGATGATGGCAAAGTAATCGTTCGTATCGGTGTCGCGGATTATACTGCAAAATTAGATGATGGCACAGAAAAATTCTACGACGAGTTTGATGTAATACTTGGCAGATACGACCCTGAAGTGGTAGAGTTATCTGACCTGATGGCATCGTTACGTGTGAAGGTGCTGTGGGGGTCCTCCCAGGAAGCACGTTTGTTATATTATGGTTACAGGAGCAAAAAGGCTATCAAAGTGAAAGATACCAGGGATTTAGTTGTACCGTTTATAAGGAAATATTATAGAGGTGAAGTTTACTTCCACTTTGTAGTGCTCACGGTTGGAGAGGAATTGGAACTCAACAATAGAGATGATGGTCTTTTAGAAGGCATGCGTGACCTGATCCATGGCATCGCTAGGGCTGGTACGACGGAGGGTAGCTTCGAACAGAGGAGAGTCTTATAGAGGAGCGTCATAAAAAGGAGCAGGAAGAGCATCCCTAGAAAGGGCACCCTGAAGAAGAACGTCGCCAAGCAGACCACGCCAGAGAAGAGGACACCCAAGAGTCGCACGACAAAAGGCACCACGCCGTAGAGTACACCCCTGAGATCCAGTCAAAATGCCACACCGAACGGTAGCAGCAAAAACGCTAAGAGGGCTAGCATGGTGGTGAAAACTCCTAGGAGTGGTAGCAAAGAGGCGAAGATGGCCAGCATGGAGGCTGCCACACCCAGTGGGAGCAGAAAAATACTAATTTGGAGTGGAACACGCAGCTGTTAGGGATATGCCAGCACGAAGGAGAACACGCCCAATAGTAGCAGCAAAAGGGCTAATTTGGAGCAGAACACGCCGCTAAGGTCAGGCAATAATGCCAGCACGAAGGAGAAGACGCCCAATAGTAGCAGCAAAAGGGCTAATTTGGAGCAGAACACGCTGCTGGGGTCAGGCAATAATGCCAGCACGAAGGAGAACACGCCCAATAGTAGCAGCAAAATGGCTAATTCGAAGAAGAACACGCCGCAGAGGTCAGGCAATAATGCTAGCACCCTGGAGCCAACACCCGTGAGGGGAGGCAGTAAGGAGATCACACCCAAGAGCAGCAGCAAAAAGCCTAGTTCGATGGGGAATGGAACGCACATGTCAGGCCCTACTGATACCATCAGGAAAGATTACATCAGGAAGGAGGATGTACACAGAAAGAGCAAGAGGGTTCTGTACACTCAAGATGAAATTGATTCTGACTGCTATATGTCCACTGAAGTACCTGGGATGTGTGCAAACGTAAGACCACCCCATGTGGTTGCAGCAGAACCAACCTAGTGTCTTGGAGAAAACAGAGTTGTCGATGAGGTGGATTGGGGAAATGTTCCTGTCCATCCGGGTGGAGATGATGGTGCAGCCCCACCCATGGGAGTCAATATGATGTGTGCAATACTAGACATTAGAGACGATGGCGAAGATTCTGAATCAGATGAAGAAGAAGGCACTATAGAGGATCAAGAATCTGGTGATGATGAAATAGACGAGGAACTTAACGATGAGGCTGGTATTCCAGTCGATGATTTGGGTGTTGAAGTAGAAGAAATGAAACATGACCACGAGTATCCTATAATTTCGATCGGCACCGAGTTCAGGAGCATGCATGAGTTTAGGATGTTGTTCCGGCATTTTTGTATCAAGGGGGAGTTCGACGTTTATCGACTGAAGAACTCTGCCGAGAGGTATGAGGTCGTTTGCAAGTTAACGTGGATGAATGGACGGTTTGAGGTACATTGTCCATGGAGGATCACAGCAAGAGCCTTACCTGCATCGACTACAACTAGGGTACTAGAGAAATGAATGCAGCAAACCATTAGAACTCTCTCTCTCTCTTTTCACTCTATAACTACAATTGATGTGCAATATCTTTCTAGCAACTAGTCGACTCCGCTTATCTTTTAAATGAATCTGTGTTGCAGGTGAACAAAATGGGCCCTCCACACATGTGTCCGACAGGCAGCAAACTAAAATCCTCAATGGCTGATACGGAGTGGGTGGCTATGCAATCTATGTCCATACTAAAGGATAACCCTAAGGAGACCGCAAAGAATATTCAGACTAGCCTCGGTTCTAAATACAACATTGTCCTTCCATATTACACGGTTTGGAAAGGTAAAGAGAAAGCTCTGGGGGTCTTGCACGGGGATTGGACCAATAGCTTCAGGATGCTGTACAACTTCAAGGCGGAGGTACTAGCTAGGTGTCCGGGGCGTGTTGTGGAGATTCACACCGAATCAGAAGGTGGTAAAATATATTTCAAAAGATTTTTCATGGTGCTTAAACCTTGCATCCAGGGATTCAAGGATGGCTGTAGGCCGTATCTGAGTGTAGATAGCACTGTCCTAACTAGCAAATGAAAAGGCTACCTACCATCTGCCATAGCACTTTGGTCACAACTGGATGTTCCCAGTGGCATTTGGGCTATTTGAAACAGAAACGGAGGAAAACTGGGTCTGGTTAATGAGGCAGCTCAGGGGATCAATAGGCCACATGGATCCATTGGCTATATCCATGGATGCATGCAAAGAGCTGACGAATGCAGTGAAGGAGGTGTTCCCGCGAGCTGAAGGTAGAGAATGTCATGCCCATATGATGCTCAACTTGTACTCACACTATGCAGGCAGTGTATTTCGTTACATGTTTCTTGCTGCTAGAGTTTACAAACCTAGTAGCAGCGAATATTTCATGAGCAAGATTTTTCCCGAAGCCCCTGAACTTCTAGAGTACTTAGCCATCCATCATTCGCAGCTATAGAAGAGGAGTCAATTCAACCCGGATATCAAAGTTGATTACATAAACAACAACCTTGCAGAATGCCTGAATAACTGGGTGACGGACATAAAAGTGCGTCCAGTTCATATCTTGATGGACAACATACATGGTATGATCATGAAGCTGTTAAATATAAGAAGAGAGATCGGTAGGAGACTTAGAGGACATATGCTACCGCTAGTTGTACAGCAACTACACAAGAGAAGCCAAGGACTTGCTCATCTTAAGGTTCTCCCGTCAACCAGCAGAAGCTGTGAGGTGGTCGATATGTCCAAGAGTGGCAAAAGGGATGTTGTGAACATCCAGCTGCGAGAATGCACCTGCTTAGAGTGGCAGCATACAGGGAAACCTTGCGACCACGCCTTGGCCTTCTTGGTGAAGAAAAGAACTCTACCACATTTGGATCAGTATTTGTCAGACTACTACTCTATGGAAAAGTTCAGAGCTGCGTACGCTGGATCCGTCGAGCCATGTACAGACCCATCTCAGTGGCCTCAAGTCCAACTGTCTTTCGAGCTTTGCCAGCCAGTTACAAAAAGGGGCAGAGGAAGAACCTAGGTGAATAGGTTTAAGAATTTTCTCGAGAAGAAGGGTTCGGCTTTCTGTGCTACAAAGAAGGGCAAAAATAGATGCAAGACCTGCCATCTTATAGGCCATAGAGCAGTTGGATGTCCCCTTAATGCTCCCAAACCTAGGTATTAGATGGTACATTCACACAAAAAATTTGTTTATAGTCTGTAGATATAATGTAGTAATCCATGTACTGTTTTTTTACAGGAAGCGCAAGGTAAGAAACAAGACAGTCGACTCAGTGATTTTGCTGCGGGAAGAAAACCAAAACGAGTGGAGTGATGATGCCGGACAAGATTCTGGTGCTGATTGGCCTGACTTCCCTCGGCCCGGAGATGCAGGGTACGTGAAGGTAAGAAAATTGGCACCCAGGAAGAGGAAGAAGGCAGGAGATGAAGAAGCCAGTGGACGTGAAGGAAAGAGGAAAACCGTTGGCACCCAAGCAGAGAAAGAGGGTTAGCAGTGTAGCAGCCTAATGATGTATTAAACTTGAACCTATATATGTAGTTCGGTTAAAATCTAGAGCTGTGTGCGTGGAACTTCTCGGGCGAAACAATCTGCCTCCCGTACTCGGAGTAAAATGTATCACGGCTTTAGGATTTGATACGGCCGATGCCACTAGTTGAATCCAAAATTGTGACTGTGCCACTACTATCTGAACAATCGTGATAGCTGAGCGGTTAAATCCTCTCGAAAATCGATGGGTGTTAGTGGCACAGACATGATTTATTTATAGGCACTTAATAAATCCCTATTGTTGGCATTACACTTATGATAAGTTTTTGGGCTGAAAAACAATTTCTTAAGTTGGCTGCTACACTCCACGAAGTAGCAACTTATTTCAGCTACTGAACAACGACATGGGAACATAAACTGCAAATGCAACAGATAATGCCTAGATAACGAGGAAATTGTTTCCACTATCTGGCCTAATCTTGAGCCCGTTTGTCTCACCACCTCCCTGCCCCTGCCTCCCCTGCACCTGGCGAAGCTCCTGGATCTCTTGCTCCATCGCACGAATCTCCTCTTTCTTGTCCCAGATAGCATCACGTAGATCATGAACAAGCTCTCTGTGAAAACCTGTCAGTGGCTTTTCGATCCACACAAACTTGGCACCTCGAGCAGTAACTCGAGGACTGCTTTAATAATATTGCTTGTCTTCTGTATTTATTATTTATATGTCGGCTGGCATAAGTTGCTTCTACTTCAGCCAGATTAGTAGTGTGTGAACACCAAAAACCTAACTCTTCGACTTGCTGATGTCCAACAAGAATTGGCTTCATGGCAAGCAAGAGAACAAGTTTGGAATTGCGTAGCACATGAAAAACGACTAAGGAAAGAAACTTAATCGAGCCGACGTTTGTTTTTCGGACTAACCTTGTGTTTACATCAAATTTATTATGCTCAATTATTTTGAGCTAATCCTAAAGTTTCCAAGTATTGTTAAGTCAATTTTGGAAACTCGGACTCGTAGGTCATAAAACCGAACCAAGGTGGACACGATCCGAGCCAAGAAATTGGAGGAACAAGAAAAGGAAACTCATGGACTACGCCCAAGTTAATCTGGCATAAAAACTTAGTAGCAAAATATAACTGATGTGCTTAGATACAATTGCACCTGGCACACCGGGGATCTGATAAATTTCAAAGTTTTTTCGCTCAAGGAGCAGCAGGAGGAGGTACTTCGGCACCAGCGGGTGCAGCCCCAGCTTTGGCTTCAGCTTCATCTTCTTCAACATCCGAGGCTTCGCTCTCATCATCTTCACTCGGACCATCTTCGACGTATTCATCGTCAACGGCATCGAGGAAGCTTGGTCCCTCGTTCCATTGATGGATGGGGGCATATTGAATGAGGTTATGGGCGCAAGCCTTGCGACGAGCTACACAATCCGGATCGGTGGACCACCTTGACCCGGTGCGCATGCGCTCGAGAAGATCGAGATTGATTTTCTCGTACCATGTGAGCACATAGTGGAGAACGGTCTCAGCTCCGGCATGTCCGGCGGATTCCCTCCAGAGGTCTAGCTGGGTCTCGCACTCCATCAGCTTGTTAATTAGGGCAGCGGAACCCTCCGGAGTATCTTCGCCAGGCCAAAGCACATTGAAGACCCGGACTGCTGTGCTTAGAATATCCTTGTCGAGGTTCTTCATGATTTCAACTCTAGAGGACAAGCTGACAAGCAGGTCCTCCAGATCAAGAGGAATGGTGCCAGAACCAGACGGAGTACCTCTCTGCTGGCAGAACTTGGTAATAGCACTGGATGCAATGGCATCACCCTCTGCAAACTTGTCTGAAAACAGGACAAGTGAAATAAGTACAATAGGTTGACCCGGAGATCTCCTTGCCGGTTTAAGGAAAAGAACTTACGAGAGATGTGGCTGTGGATCCGGGTCAGCTCCTTAGTACAGTCATCACATCTTTTGCGAAGTTGCACAAGTTCAGTATTCGCTGACTCAAGCTTGACGTCGGCCTCCTAGAGAAGTTCTTGGTCCTTGGCAATCTGGAGGTGGAGGCGCTCGCGCTCTTCAGTAAAGTCCTGGCTAGCTTTTTGAAGTTCAGATTGGTTCTGCGCTTTCAATTTCTTCATATCTGCCTTGAGCTTGGCAATCTCGTCATCTTTGGTTCGGAGGAGGGCAAGCTCATCCTCTTTCTTTTTGAGTTCAGCTTGGTGTTGCCCTGCTTGTTTGAGAAAATGCAGCATCATGTCAGGCACGGGCACACTATCTTCAAGAGAAGCTGAAATAGTTTGTTGACCCGGCAAAGCCGAGGTATGAATATTTGCTCAGCCAAGAAGAAAAGAGGATAGGGCGTAGACAGAGGTTGAGCAAAAATGACTCACCCTTGATTTGCTCCAAGTTTTTCCTCATGATGGTATTCTCAGCTTCCACCCCAGCTGCAAAAAACCGAATGATGGGTTAGTTCGGCAGAAAAAGATGAAGGAAAATGGAAAAATACCAAGGAAGAAACTTACCCCTTTTCTCGTGTTCAGCGAGAAGTGCGCTATGCTTTGCACGCAGCATCTTGTGAGTATCAAGGAGACGCTCAAAACTCGGTGCTCCGGCGATTGGTGGTCACCTGAAAGAGCAAAGATGGATAGCATAGTCTTGTGCATATTCGAAGTGTACAAAATCCGGGCCAAGTGGAACTTAACCCGGCTCTAGGTGTGTGCATATTCGAAGTGTACAAAATCTGGGCCAAGTGGAACTTAACCCGGCTCTAGGTGTGTGCATATTTGAAGTGTACAAAATCCAGGCCAAGTGGCACTTAACCCGGCTCTAGGTGTGTGCATATTCAAAGTTATTAAGGAGCTATGCTAGTTCTCTAAGGAGCATCCGGCCGAGTAACAAGTTACTCCCCCGGAGGCTCGGGGACTAGTGGTTATATCACTAATGTCTACTACATGTTAAGGAAAAAACAAAGTGACGTACCTCCATCATCCGGCCCGCAAGATTAATTGCCTTGGCGGCAGTATTCATCTGCGTAGAAAATTCGGTGGGACCGAACTTCTCCAGGAGATCGTCGTTGTAGACGAACTCCGCCTTGTTCCAGTTATTTACAAACTCAATGAAGGTCGGAGGGTATCGTTCGCCGCTAAGCATATGGGGCGCCACTAAACCCTTGGCATGCGCTTCCCTCCTCTCAACTTGGGCAATGGCGGGGCTGGTGTGCAAAACAAGTTGCACATCAGCTGGCTCGGCAGGGGCGTCCTTCGGTGGTGGAGTATTCTTTGAAAGCATGGAAGCGAGGGTGTGCTGTCCAGCCTCGACGGACGTTGCCTTGGCAGCATCAGGAGCCTTCTTGCCCTTGGGTTGCTGCTGTGAGGTGGAAGTTGCTGCAGCAGATTTACCCTTGGGAGCTGCCTTGGTGCTTCCCTTAGCGCTGCTAGTGTCTTCTCGCCGAGCCTTGGAACACTCGGACGAGGCGGAGGGGCTTGGTTCCTTTGCTGCTGGTGTTGGAGCCGAAGATGGTGTTGGTGCTGATTTTCCTTTCGGTGGGGGTACTGTCGGTCTCTCAGACAAAGCTGCTAGCGGCGGTGCCGAAGTGGTGGTTGCTGCTGCCTCGGCAGATCTAGTCTCCCCCGCTCCGAGGTTGCCCTCCTCTTGACGAGGTGGGCTAGAACCTGGAGCAGCCGCTGAACCCTCCTAAATGGGGCTCAACGGGCGTGAATCGTCGCCACGAGGGGGAGAAGGGCTGTGTTGGAGCGGCGAGGCAATGCCGGATCCACTCTGTGGGACCTCCACTGCGGCCCTGCCGAATCAAATAATGTATGATGAGAAACTATGATAAAAGGAGAACAAGTAAATAGCAAAGGGAGAAGAGGCTTACTCATCCGAGGTCAGGGGCTCTTTGGGCTTCCGAGCCCTCCGGGTTGTGGCCTTGGTTGCGGGCTTGGTGGCAGTCTTGTCCCCAGACTTCTTCCGCCTTTTAGCCGGCTGAGATGGTCCGGAGGAGGATGCAGAAGCAGCTCCCCTTTTCTTCTTTGGCACGACCGGCACAGGATCACCCATGGCAAGGGGAGAGTCTTCATGGATCTTCCCACCGGGGTTAGCTAATGCCGGAAAAGCATAAGAAAGGAGGACATCGTCAAATGCTTCCATCACCTCAACATCTGAATCATCTTCATCGTCAGGCCAATCTCTAATGGAAGAGAGTTTACCGGTGGGTCGCTTGGTCGCATCCGCCATTGGAAGGAACATCTCCTGATCCGGTTCCTCCTCGTCCGAGGTATCCCGGTCAGGCGCCCATTTGAGGGAAGGCTCGGTGCCATCCTCGATGGTTTGCTGAAGAAACATCTAAGGAAAAGAAAAGGCAATAGGATTAAAACCTACAACAGGATTAATTCAGAAAGAGTTTGGGGCACGAGACTTACCGCAGGAGGAAGCCTATCCCGGCAAAAGTGTTCAATTCCCCACGTCCACTCAGAGGAGAAGTCCTTGTGGGTGGTGAAGAGGGCCTTGACCCGGCGGTAGATCTCTGTGTTGCTCAACTCAAAAGACGAGGTATGGTTGGGGTCGCGGCCCCAGCTCATATGACAGAGCTTATGTGTGTGTTTCTGAAGTGGGGAGATCTGGTTGCGAACAAATGTGATCATGGCATCCTCATTGCGCAATCCGAGGTCCTTCAGCTCCTTGAACCTCTTGTTGACTTGGTTCACTAGGACGGTGGGCTTCTTGGGGATAGCGTCCCACAAATCCGGGTTAGGAGGACCCGGGGTATAGGGGCACAGCCGGATCAGATCTTCGGTGGTTCTGTTCCGGACATAGAAGAAAATTCGGGCCCATCCCTTGCAGGAGTCAAGCCCCGTGACCCGGGGGAAGATGGACTGCTTCCGCGGAGAGATTGACACAGCGCCGAACTGCGTGAGCTATTTGTCCTCCGGATCTAGCTCTACATTCGGAATCACATTCCGGCGAAGGCCAAAGAACCGGATCCAGAGCTCCTTCGTGGGCCATAGTCCGGCATAACCTTCGATCGTGGCGGCGAAGGCGGAGAGAGATGTGATGGCATTAGCCGGAAGATGGTACGGCTGAAGCTCGTATGTGTTTAGCCAGTCATGGAAGAAGTCACTGACTGGGAGACCAAATCCACATTGGAAATGAGAAAGGAACACCACATACTCACCCGGATTGGGAGAGGGGGCAAGTTCGGCGGAAGCAAGACGTGCAACGACGCCCTCTGGGATGCGCCTGGTGCGGTAGAGCCAATCTAGGTCATCCTGGCAGACCTAGGATCCGGCCCACGCGCCGCGGTCGGCGTTTGCCGCGGTCGGCGTTCGCCGTGTCTTCTTCCATGTCCTGCTCGGCGACGGTGAGTTCCCCCTCAGTCATCTCAAGGTCGCTCCCTTCACTTGCACTAGTGGCGGAGCGAGGCAGCGGCCTAGACTGGCGGGGACCCGTGGCGGAGAGGATGAGCGGAGGTGGCGGCGGTGCTGGAGCACGTGGAAGCAGTACGGCGGCGGCGCTGCTACTCAGGTGCGGTGGCGGCGGCGCTGTCGATGGAGAAGATGAGTCTAGAGCAGAGGCAGAGGGGCGCGGAGGGGGGAAATGACCCAAGGGGCACGCCCCTCCCCTATTTAACCACTCCCTTAAGGGGGTAGTGGGATCGCGTTTTGTGGGCGGGCCACACCGTGTGGCCGTGTATGATCCGGATTGACCAATCAGCGACGAGCCACAGGAAGGGCCACAGGGCGCAGCGGATCGTTCGACGCGACGTTGTGATACAGTTAACGAGGAGGCAGGCATGACGTGACGTCTGCCACAGTAACTTCTGAAAATAACTGCGGCGGTTACTGTAGCAGGCCCTTAAAATGAGGCAACGTAATGATTAGCCTCCACGTGGGGAAGCGTACGAGAGAAGGAAGAATGACCCGGATGAGTACGAGGTAACCCGGCCAGCAAGTAAAAACTTGGAATGGGCTAAGGGAAAATAAACCTATGGAATCCGGATTATGAGGTAACTCGGAGAAGGAGCAAGAGGCTCAGTAAAATTGAACCTGCTCTGGCCTTAACGGCTAAGGCAGCTAATACCGCACCAGCTTCGGGGACTAATGTTGGGGGGATACCCCCGGGTAGGGTCACACAGGGGTATAAAGGCCTAGTTAGCCGAGGAATGGCAAGGTCAAAGCAAGTGCTGGCCGAGTCACCTCAAGGCAGGCCGAATCACGGAGTAACCCAGACCAGGGGACGTCCACCTAACTGGGTCTCACCTGACTTAGACCGTAAGCCGGTAAGGTGTATCTAACTTGTATGCAGGAACAGGTGTGGCCGGATCAACTATATAGGATCCGGGTTATATCAAGCTTGTAAGAGAAGGAAGGTATCTCGCTGGTCAAAGGTGACCACTGTACGCAGAGCGTGAGCGAAGCGGACAGAGGCAGGACCACCGAGGCATGGCCAACAAAGGTGACGAAGCCTATGTCGGATGAAGCATGCGCCACAGAGGCTCACATAGCCTCTGCATGGATGACGCGGGGTTAAAGTGACCCGGTCGGCTTACTATTTTGGGAAGAGGCATATTCCCTGGAATATGCCTCCACGTATGCCCTAAGTGGAGACCTAGGCACTCCTATATAAGGGGAGCTAGGGCTTCTGTAGAAGGGGTTGATCTCTAGTGTTGCGGCTTACTAGTGTGTTCCTGAGGGCTAGCTAGTGGTGAGAGTAAGAGAGTCCTTCTTCCTCCTCTCCCAATACAGCTCAAGGAGCACTTGTAATCTGAGAAGGTGAATCAAATACAAAGCTACCGTGTGTGGAATCACCACACTATCCCTCCCTGGATTCCCCTAGTGCATTTAGTCCCCACCTTTAGCATATCCATGGCATCTGCTGTGACACCACCACGACACTATATAACCTATATTAGCTGCTTTATCTACATCTTCTCAGTTTACTGAATTTATTTATGGTGCTAGTTTGTTTTGCTGCTCTATATTTGCTACCAGATTGGGGAAAAACGATCACAAAAGGAACAATTAATGAAGAGAGAAGCTGCTCTAGATTCCCTACCTTTTTGGGCAAAAAGAAACACAACTGTTAGAGGGAGTGGGGAAAAGGTGCTCTTAAAAAGGCCAAATAACAAAAAAATCTTCCACCTTAGGCGTCATGGCACACGTAACGGCCAAGCCTTTGACCAGACAGCACCCCCCTCTGAGCGTATTTGAGGGCTTCGGAATATCGGGAGGGCAAAAGTGAGGACAAACGAGACACAATGTTGCTATAGCTAAATGTGACAAAAAAGCTGAATTTGGCTTTACCATGCAATTTGGCTAGAGCTCCACAATGTAGCTATTCAAACCTAATGCTTTTCCACCGAGACGTGTGTTTCAAAGTTGCTTGATCGTGCATTCTTACACAAGTGGCCTACAGAGAAACTTACAGAAGCATGGGTAAACATGCTTAATTGTGGCAAATTCAGGACAAACTTTGCGCAATCGGCAGGCATGATCGACTGGGCGGCTGCCCTGGGGTGCAGGGATGCTAGGTCTATGTATATGCTTACACTTCTTAAACTTGTTAGGAATTAATAATAACTGTACACTTCCTTCTGTCCTGTCACGCTACATCGTGTCAGCACCACGCACTAGCTGCGGATCGGCAACGGGACGGTGGTCTATGTGACCGGTCTCTTCCACGCCAAAGCCACGTCGCACACCCGTCCCATCGCTTACCGGGACGGGCGCCGAATTTAATCGCTAGGATTGGAAACCATCGGTGCTCGCCCGGTCAAACTTGCTTCCGCATGGGCATGACCGGAATATTGGTAAACGGAATTTAAGCATCGCCTTCCGTCTTCTCAGCACATCACTGTGCAAAAATCCCCAACTCATTTCTTCCGCCGCCGCCACCGCAAGAACCATTGACGCTGTCGCAGGCACCGCCTCCGCCTGGCCATACCACCGCAATAGATCACTCCACCTCCACGCCTAGTCCCAGCCACCGCTACCGATCCTAGGCCACCGCCGCCGCATTAGCTGCTGCCATGGACGTAGAGTACGGCGTGTTCGGCGACGGGAGCGACTACACCGATGAGTACACCGTCACTGCCCATGGCACCACCAAGCTGATGGTCGTCCACACAAATGCGTCAATGGAGGTCGCCAAGGTCATCGCAATGTACGAGCAGTGGCTACAGGAGCCAATGGACAGGTATAAGATCGTCGACCTTGACCTCGAGTATACCGGAGATAGGAAGAGAACGGCGCTTTTGCAGCTGTCCATGCGCAACCATTGCCTCCTATATTACGTATGTAGGGCCAAATCTCTATGCCCGAAGCTTCGCGAGTTCCTACACAGGAGGGAGATCTACTTCGCCAGCGTCGACATCAAGAACGACATTCCAAAGCTAGAACGGGATCTCCTCATTCATGTCGTCAATCACGTCGATCTCCAACATTTGTGGAGGTACCCGGATGGCGGTACGGGGAAAGCCGGCATGGTAGACTTGCTTCCGACATCATCGACCGCGAGTACACCGGCATGAAAGTCGAGTTCCCTAAGCACCTGCACGAGTGATGGGAGTGGAGGCACCTGGATTACGATGCGATCAAGTACGCAGCCAGGGACCCGTATGTCTGCTACGAGATGCTCAACAGGATCTGGCGGGTGGGTGAGTGTGTTGTTTATCACTACTAGTTTCGCATTTCGTTCCTAGTTTTATCTCGCCTGTATTTTATCTCGCATGTATTTTCTAAGCATTCTGTGTGTAAGAACCAAGCTCGTATGATCCCTGTGCTATTAGCTACTTAACTTGTATGAATTACATTCCCCCTTTTGTATGCTTAACATTCATTCTTACAAATTATGTCTGTTCCATTTGCATGCGGCAGAATCAAGGACTGACATCATAAGGTGTGATACAGTCATAAGTCATAACCAAACCCAGATTATAGTTTGACAAAGGTAATACACAGCAGTTCATAATTGCTCACATAGTGTACTTATGAAATAACATGTTTTCATAAACACAACAATCATGCACTAATAGTCTACATCCCAGCCTGTTGGAGAAAGCAACCGATCCCAGGATGCCTTCGGTCGCTTGCCCCGGTTTGTAGATTCATCTACACTCTGGCATCTGGGGCAAACAACCTGCCTTGGTGGTGGTTCAATGATGCGATGCCTGGAACGAGATTTTACAATCTGGCAGTACAGCTCGTGGCTAACATACCCGTCAATTGCAGCGTACTTCAGATTAGGTTTAGAAAGTGGCTTATCCTCCCAGTAATCGTGCCCTAAACGCCTCCACAAATATCTCGGCAATCTGTCCTTCATGTCAGCATACCACGGGTTGATGAGTTCGGAGGAAAGAGCGGCCATCTCGGTCTTGCCGCCCTTCGTCCCTAGGATCCAGTAAATTTCCTGGATGTTCACTCTGTACTCCTTTGGGATTCTAATGTTGACAGTCGGGCTTTCAAGTAGTTTAGTGTCATTCGTGATGTCAACACTAGTAAATGTTATGTGCTGGTTCATGAGAAAGTCATGAAACAGATCCCTAATGCTTTTGCCCCACCTGCATGAAAATGAATTCAAACAAATAATATAGCAATAACTTTTGCAAACAGACGGTTTAGGAACAAAAAGATAGCAAAGTCTACCAGATCCCGTCAGGCACCTTCTTGCAAAAAGGCTGGTATACGAGGACGTGCCCCTTCATGGAGAGTTGCACCACGGCGATCCTATGGTGATCGCGGGTATACTCGAGGTCGAGACCTACGAACCTGTTTTCTTCGAACTGCAGCTAACTCATGTAATTATTCAGAGTGTTCCTCACCGTTCGAGGGTCGGTGGTGCAGACGACATTGATCTTCTTCCCGCCATGTACTTCGATATCGAAGTGTGCAGTTTCTTGCCTGCCGTCGTTTCAGACGTCTGGAGCGTCCATGACTATAGGCAAGAGGGAAAGGATACGGAGGAAGAGGGTGATGCGGTGGTGGAGGAAATGGATGAGGCCATGGAGGAGAAAGATGATGAGGACGTGGAGGAGGAAATGACACGGAGAAGTGAAAGATCGGAACCACCCTTACCAATATCTAGAATGGTGCATGACCATTCGTAGAAGGGTGAAGGTGGAGAAAAATGGCGGTTTTTTTACACGTCGACGCTAGCGCTACCTAAAATTTGTTCTGCGTGACTTGCATGCGGTGGAATCAATTCAAATGTAGGCACGTTTGCGCGTGCCAACCTTCACTCACTGACAGGCGGGCCGCACATTTCTCTTTTACAATTTATTTTTTCACTTCCTCTAGAAGGTTCCGGTGCCCACCCTCAATAATTACGCCCCCTTCTTGTCTTCCACACGAACGACAACCGGCGGCGGCGGCGGTTCCTTGCAGATTCACTCCCCACTCGAACAACTGCCCCCATCCCTGATTCCACCCCTCTCGAATCCATCTTCCTCCTTATCACAACGCATCCATTAATCTACCGGATTCTAGACTCCATTGGCCGCTATGGGTAGAGCTTGGGGTAGCAGTAGGATGAAGCGAAAGACATGCAACGACGACGCGGATGGCCAGGGTGACCGCTACCGTGAGGATTGGGGATGGCCGAACCTTAGCGCCGCGAACGTGCACAGGATCGCCTCGGCGTTGGACATCATCTCAGCCGGTCGCCTCGCTTGCTGCATCCCTGGCTACCGCTTGACGATGCGGAACATGGACAAATAACCGTTCGACACGCCAAGCCTTCTTTCCCCTGATAACAGCAAATGGCCAAAAGATCGCGATGTCCACGTAAGTTCAAGTATCTAGCTTATTCGTTCAGTCATATCGTTGATTCATATGTGCTGAACTCTCATCGGAATCCTATGTTCCTTTCGTCGAATGTGTTGTGTGTACGCGTGGTTTGAACAAATCGAACCATTTAAGACTATTCTCTCCAGCGGAAGCTCTGCTAGTACCTAATATTCTAGTATTTTCGTAGTGACACAGTCTTACTTTAGGTGATAGACGAGTTGTCAATTTCGATTTTGCAATGGAATGCCTGCTAGGTGATATTATGTTTCCTAAAATAAAAACAAACAGATTAGACGATTTAAGGCTGTTATGCCCCGAGCTGTTTATGATCATCGTCAAGAGTTTATTCTGGGGTCTCTGCTACTACTCCATATATTGAGTATCTTCGTAGTGACACATGCACAATTTAGGCGATATCTGAGGAGACACTCGTATTTAGGTGATATTTTGTGTACTTTAATCTGAAGGCCCAATTGTCAAATTGTATTTGCAATGGAATCCATGCTAGGTGATTGTACCAACTGACAACAAACTCTGCAGAATATTCATGCAAAACTGATGCTGCTGGATAAGTGGTCTGAATCAGTAGTGGTGAATATCAAGGAAGAAGAAGAGACGGAAATGGAAGATGACTAGAACTAGGTGGGTGGCAACAGCGAGTGGCTGGTGCTTTTATCACAGGATGGCAGTACTTGGACTCTAAGAAATGGCTACAGATCGGTGAGACTTGTTGTGCCATCTTTGAAGGGTGTCGGCATTACTGCATTCAACAGCGGGTGGTCGCCGCCCATTTCCGAATTCGCTTACAGGTTCAACATGGCAGAACTTGACCTCATGAAGGTACAGCTCCCACATAGACCGCATGAGGGGGTGTGGAAGAACTGGGAGTACGACCTCTTAGCAGTGTTCGACAAAGGAGTCACATTCATTAGATGCCCAGAAGACAAGGAATGGACAGTCTTGCGCGACGACTTCCTGTGGCCAGAGAAGTATGTCGACGCCGTCTTCACCTACGGCTACTCTTCATACAGACTGCAACACATTTGTGCGGTCACTGAACCTAGTGGCGACGTGCGTGTTTTGGGAGCCGTCCATTTGGGGTGAGTCATGGTGTCATATAGCATGTAAAATCCCATTCAAAATTCTGCTTACTGACTGTTAGTAACACGCAGGTACCCACGCAGGCCCGTGCATCATTCCAGCTCCGGTCATCGAAGATGCAGTAGCAGATGCTGAACTTGGGACACGGCGCTGGTTCCTGGCACCTCTCGGAGACAACACGGAACAGGATGATGAACTCTTGTGGATTCATATCAGGGGAGCACTGAACAGCGTTGGTGATACAATAGAACATATGGGGACACAACTTTCGTCATACCCATCGCTGCGATGTCACGTTTTCTCGAGGTCTGCATGCCCATCCGAAGACCCAGTAGAGCAAGTCTGGAGCAGAGTCAACAATCTGAAGGAACAATCTGTGTTTCTTGGGATCAACTACTCTTACTTTGTCGGAGCCCCTGGAGCTGCTCAACCTGTAATTGCTCAGGCAGCCTTGGCCACTGATGTTGCTGTTGCTGGTGGTGGTGGTGGAGCTGACGAAGAACTAGCTGCTGCTGCTCCTGGTGAAGCTGATGAAATACTTGGTGATGTTGCTGCTGGTGAAGCTGACGAAATACTTGCTAATGCTACTGCTGGTGAAGCTGACAAAATACCTGCTGCGGCTGCTACTGGTGAAGCTGACAAAAGACCTCCTAAGGCTACTGCCGGAGTCCAGGAACATGTTGGTGTTGTTGCTGAGGTGCCAGCACTTCCAGTGTTGATAGCAGACTGTGTGTTTGCTGCACACTCACGCGCCTATCATGTTGACACTCCAGATCCGACCTGGAGCTGAATCCACGTCGGGGGGAGGGGGCCTACAATTGGCTCATCAGTGGGGTTGTACTATTTGAAGGAGAATGAAAGACGTCCAAACATAGCATTCTGGTTCGTTCTGACGATACCACCGGCTCTAGGGACCTAGTGCTCATACTGGCAGATCCGATGAACCATTTGTCTTTATCTTTATCATTAGTTACGCTTATGTGTGTAAAGACTAAGTTGTGCTTATTTGTGTAAGACTAAGTTAGGCCTAACTGTGTAATATTCAGTGAAGCCCAGCTTTTCTTTCCACGTCCATAACAACAGAATTGCAGCATAGAACATACAAATGTAATGTGCATACCAGGCATTTTTTCTCAGGATAACAACCACTTCAAGCAAATGATACATCGTGTACGCATTTGAACGCATCACTATAATGTGCCACCTATTGATGATTGATGACATGGATCTTGCTTTTCTTCGCGTATTTGCATTGAATCACTCATTAATTTGTTCACATATTTTTTGGCCATGGCTGATGAACTCCACTCTCTTGGTAACTTGCTTCGTCAGCGAGCACTTGTTGATGCAATGCAAAGTACAGAACATGGTCGTCATCGTCATTCCATTTAGTTTCTCTATGTTTCTTCATCACGGAGCTACTAATTTCAAAAGAAAATCTAGTAAACAATATATGTGTACATTGTTAGAGTATGCTATGGCCACGGTACATACATGTTTGTCTACAATCACAAGAATAAAACTTGATGCATTTTCACCTTGTTGGCGTTGTGCCGAACTGGGTGGATGTGGCTTTGGGGTTCGGAGAGCAAGGCGTTGTGGCTGGTGCATGTGCGACTACGGCGAAGGCGAGCTCGGATTCTAGAGGAGGCCAACAGGACCGAGCATGGTCAGCATGGTGACAGATCTCACCCGGGAATGAATTCCCGTCCCCGCGCCGTGCCAATGGTGCGGTCATGGTGAGGGTGAGCTCCGATTCGGGATGGGGAGGAGAACGGGCCGAGCAGGTTCGTCCAAGTCCTAGCTCTGCGCCATGGCCGTGACCACATATTTGCCGCCCCCGGAGGAAGAAGAAGACGTGTAAAGGATGCATGCGCCAACGCTGCAAGCCTACATGGCAGCCTACATGGCAGCCACGACGTCATCGACATAACGGCGAAAGCTGACAGGGGGCCCAACTTGACGGCCGTTAGCCTGATTTTTTGTATTGAAATGTAAAGTTGAATTCGTGCCGAAAAATACCCTCTGAGTATTTGGCACGCCAACTATAGTCATCGCGGCTGATTTCAGGGAACTCGGGTACCGCGTTGCCTGGACACCCCAACTTTCGGGCCGCAAAATGATATTCTCCTTAGTACTGCCCACCCCTCCAACACAAACATACTTCCCTTAACAAGGAAGGAACTATGGTCAAAAAATCCTGTATCTCTGCGTGCTTCACTACGGTTTACCCGTTCCTCTTCCACTTGCTCTTTACTCGCTAGTAGATAGGTTTGCATATAGGGAAATTCCACCTAATAGTATATCTAGAGAATTTACCCTTTGTGCTAAGCCTAAAATTGAAAAAGCATTAAAATTTAAAGTAGCACCTATTCACCCCCCCTCTAGGTGCCCATACGATTCATTTCAAAGATCAACCAACTAGTCCAGGGGTATCCAGTACGAATCCTTGGAGAAAAGAGCAGTTTAGAGAACTTGCTTGCTCAAGAACTTGACTACACGGTCACGTGGCAACATGATAATACTTCTAGTAGACATCTAGAATATTACGAACCATCAATACGTCACTTAGTTTGATAGGAAACTTGCTTGGTAAGGCAAGAAGACATAATCTCAGAGTTTTGGCACGAGCCTAACTCCTTGACTGAAGAGTGTACCAGAATAACGGACGTGGTAGGACAGTCAAACTTTGCTTAGTTATAGGATTAACCATCACTCTAGAATGACACAAATGTCCTTGTTGAGGTCCAAAGCAATAATGATTGCTAAGAATCTCAGATGGCCACATTGTTATGCACACACATCATTCACGAGCACGAAAGCTCGAAGGAAGGGTGGGGAAATATGTGTAAGAGCATCACTTCATTAAGGGATCATGAAACTCAGCACGACCTCTTAGTATGAAAGAGTGTAATAGAAGCTAATCAACACTTTTTTATCTGTGGATTACAACACTTTGACCTGGTCCTTGATATGATGAGGTCCTGGAGTTTGTTTCTCCTGACATTCCAGAGTGGTTTGTCTTGACGGACCACAAGAGTATCTTGCATTGGAATACACCAATGCGCATTTACTACTTGGCTACCAGCTGGTAGACAAAGGTCACAAAACAACAAGGGAAAAGGAACATGCTCAGGATAGAATCCCGATATGTGGATGCATAGTTTATCATTCTTCCGAAAACCAATGCAAAGAAGATAAGAGTGGCAGAGTCACGAGTACAGATGCGAGACTCATGTGGAGCTCTTTTGTCGTGATCTATTTAGTTCCATTAAAGAATATCTGCCAAAGCTGGTGGTAGGGGAAATCCTTTGTTTGTTGTAATTTATTCACGACAATAACCACAAGCCTGAAGGCTAGAGTAGAAGAAACTAGCCATCCTGAGGTAATGTTTAAACATTAACAACAGGGGTCAAAGGAATGGACCTTGGGTTAAAGATCAGCTTCATGTACAAGATTCACATCACCAGAATCTAGCACAATCCGGGATCTTCGGTTCAAGTCCAAGGGTAAAAACCCAAACAAAGGAGTAACTAATATCTTAGTAACCCATAGGGTACTAGAAGGTAGTAACCACGAGGTAGCTTTAAAGAGAAGAAACAGCTTCTGAAGTACCCAAACAAATAAAAAGGAGACACATGAGGCAAAAGGAAACCTCGAGACATAGAACACAACACTGTGGAACCATCAACATAATGTTGTGGGCCTATAAGATAGACAGATCATGGTGGAAAGGAATCTCTCTGCTAAAGCAGAGAAAAGGGAACAAGGAACACACACACACTGACTCTAGAGAACTCTACACTAGGTCAACTGGTTAAGAAACGACATGCCAAAAAGGCTCCTAAGCTTTGAAAGAGTAGAAGAGATATCAAAACTTTTCCAAAGTAAACACAAGATAAGATGACCTAGAGTTTAGGGCGATACCATATAAGGGGAAAAACAAGCATACTAGAGTTTTCGCAAATACTTTTCATCTTTTAAATAGTTTTCACAAGCACTTGACTCAACATCGACCAATGGCAAGGTTTTCCTACAGTCGGTACTACTCTGATACCAAGAACTGTGAAACCCCCGGGATCAGGGCTAGACAAAGCCCAGACCTTTGTCTGATATAATCCTAACCTAAATCTCGAAAGCACACAGAGAAAGAATCACTAACATTACAGTGACCCTATGACACAAAAATTAATACAGCAAGCTCATTACTTAGCAGAGAACCAAAATATTACAAGCAGAGGTCACTAACCACAAACACCAAACAACGGAAGGCAAATTATGCTATTAAGTATAGGAAACTTAACAAATGGCCTAAGAGGCCTGAAGCATAACGATGACGTCCCAGCCCATAGATTCCAGGCTGCCGGCCGGGAACCCCAAGCTATTCGTCAGTGTCGATGTCGTATGAAACTTGTCTTCAGGGGAACACTTGTTCTGCTTCAAAAGTATCAACAAAGCAAGGGTGAGTACAGGGTGTACTCCGCAAGACCTATGACTGGTGGGGTTGTTTTGCATAAAGCCATCTTTGTTTTGTAAAACAAGAGGGAGAAGAAGCTCGTCTAATCTGACTATTTTAAAAGGGGATATGAGAGTGACATCTAAAAAGCATTGATCATTCTCTTTTGATATCCACCAAATAATCCTCATCTAACAACTAGGATCACCCCCTCGTACCCATGAGGTGATGGGTTCGTAGCATGGAAAACATAAATTTTCTACCGCAAGAACAAACAAAACCTAGATCTAATCTAGATAAAAGCCAAGATCTAATCTATTAGACATGAGCAACGAGATAGATGGGAACTAACCCTCGTAGATCCAAAAGCGTTAACGAGATTAGATCTCGTGGTTGATGTAGTCGATCACTTGCCGATCTCAAGATCGTGTGGACGATCCTTCCGGCGTCGCGTTCCAGCAGCGCTTCCGCCCGCGGTCAAGTAGACGATACTTCCGGCGTTGTGTTCCAGCAGCGCTTCCGCCCTTGGTCAAGTTGACGATCCTTCCGGCGCCACAATTCGGCAGCGCTTCCGCAGTCGGTCACACGTGCGGAGTCGAAGCAGACCTTCCTCTCCCCGTTCCAGCGAGCAGCGGAGGTAGTAGATCTTCTCCACGGAATCCTAGCAGCACGACGGCGTGGTGGTGGTGGTGGAGTAGAGAATTCTGCAGGGCTTCGCCTATGCCTGTGCAGAATATGGTGGAGGAGAGAGGCGGCAGAGATTGGACGTTATGAGAGCGTGAGAGGAGGGGGCGCCCCTGCCCCTCTATTTAAAGAGGGGAGGGCGCGCCAGGGAAGGGGAGTCCTTGTAGGACTCCCCTCCTATGGGGCCGGCGGGTTGGGGAGGTGGGGAGGAATCCTCCTCCCCCACGACTCCTTATCTTGACCCAACAGGACTCCTTGATCCCTATCTTGATTTTCAAGCAAACTCCAAGATATCTTCTAGAACCTTCCGGAACATTCCGAAACCTTCTAGAATCCTCATACAAACACTCCGGAACATTTCCTATCTCATAAAATGATCTCCTATATATGAATCTTATTCTACGGACCATTCCGGATCTCCTCGTGATGTCCCGGATCCATTCCGAGACTCGAACAACATTCGGTCTCCAACGCACATTCCATATCTACTTAAAACAACTTCGAACCTTAAGTGTGTCACCCTACGGTTCGCGAATATGTAGACATGATAGAGACACATCTCATATCAATAACCATCAGCGGAACCTGGAGATCCATAATGGCTCCCACATACTCAACGATGACTTCGCGATCGATTGAACCATTTACATACGAAACTAATTCCCTTTGTCTTGCGATACTATACTTATCCGAGGTTTGATCGTTGGTATCTCCATACCTAGTTCTACCTCGTTACTGATAAGTACTCTTTACTCGTTCCGTGATATGTCATCCCTTGTGACCTAGTCACATGCTTGCAAGCTAACTAGATGACATTCCACCGAGAGGGCCCAGAGCATATCTATCCGTCATATGGATGGACAAATCCCAATCTTGGTTCATGCGCTTCAACACATACTTTCAGAATACCCAATGACACTTTTATAACCACCCAGTTACGAAGCGGCGTTTGATGTCATCAAAGTATTCATCCGGTGATGGTGATTAACATAACCTCATGGTCGAAGGAATAGGTTACTATGTGATTGAAAGCTTACAGCAATACGAACTTAATGACTTGATCTTATGCTACGCTTAATATGGGTGTGTGTCCATCACATCATTCTCCTAATGATATGACCTTGTTATTAATCACATCCTAATGTCCATGATCAGGAAACCATGATCATCAATTAATCAACAAGCTAGTTCAAAACACACATGTATCAGTGTTTCCTAATGATACAATTATAGCATGGGATGTAAACATTCATCATAAACACAAAGATATAATAATAACCACTTTTATTATTGCCTCTTGGGCATATCTCCAACAGTCTCCCACTTGCACTAGAGTCAATAATCTAGATTACATGGTAATATACCGAACACCCATGGCGTTTTGGTGTTGGTCATGCTTTGCCCTAGAGAGAGGTTTAGTCAACGGATCTGCCACATTCAGATCAGTGTGTACTTTGCAAATCTTTATGTCACCATCTCGGACATACTCGCGAATAGCGTGGAAACGTAGCTTGATGTGCTTCAGCTTGCTATGTGACCTTGGCTCCTGCGCATTAGCTATGGCACCTGTGTTGTCACAGTAGATGGCCATCGGGTCCAACGCACTGGGAACCACGCCGAGTTCAGTAATGAATTCCTTCATCCAAACGGCTTCTTGTGCAGCCTCCGAAGAAGCTATGTATTCCGATTCAGTTGAAGATTTCGCCACAACGCTTTGCTTCGCACTCCTCCAGCTCACTGCAGCACCATTCAAAAATAAATACGTAACCCGACTGTGACTTTGAGTCATCCGGATCGGTGTTCCAACTAGCATCGGTGTAACCGTTTACAACAAGCTGTTCATCACCTCCATAAGAAAGAACCATATCCTTAGTCCTATTTAGGTACTTTAGGATATTCTTGACCGCTGTCCAGTGTTCCTCTCCAGGATCACTTTGATATCTGCTAGTCAAACTAACAGCATGTGCTATATCCGGTCTTGTACACAGCATGGCATACATGATAGAACCTATGGCCGAGGCATAGGGAATTTTATTCATTTTCTCTCTATCTTCTGCCGTAGCTGGACTTTGAGTTTTACTCAAGGTCTTACCTGACAACATGGGCACGAACCCTTTCTTGCTATCTTCCATTCTAAACTTCTTTAGAACTTTGTCCAAGTATGTACTTTGTGAAAGCCCTATTAGACGTCTTGATCTATCTCTATAAATCTTGATGCCTAGAATATATGCCGCTTCGCCAAGATCCTTCATTGAAAAACTATTATTCAAATAGGTTTTGACGCTATTAAGAAGTTCTATATCATTCCCAATCAACAATATGTCATCTACATACAGTACTAGGAATGCTACAGAGCTCCCACTCACTTTCTTGTAAATACAAGCTTCTCCATAAGTTTGTATAAATCCAAAGTTTTTGATTACTTTATCAAAACGTTGATTCCAACTACGGGATGCTTGCTTCAGTCCATAAATGGAGCGCTGAAGTTTGCATACCTTGTCAGCATCTTTAGGATCGACAAAACCTTTGGGTTGTACCATATACAACTCTTCCTCAATGTCACCATTAAGGAACGCCGTTTTGACATCCATCTGCCAAATCTCATAATCAAAATGTGCAGCAATTGCTAACAAAATCCTCACAGACTTTAGCTTCGCTACTGGTGAGAATGTCTCATCATAGTCAACTCCTTGAATTTGTCGGAACCCTTTCGCGACAAGTCGAGCTTTATAGACGGCAACATTACCATCAGCATCTGTTTTTCTCTTGAAAATCCATTTGTTCTCGACAGCCTTACGGCCATCCGGTAAGTCCACCAAAGTCCACACTTGGTTTTCGTACATGGATCCCATTTCGGATTTCATGGCTTCTTGCCATTTGTCGGAATCTGGGTTCACTATAGCTTCTTCATACGTCGCAGGGTCATCAGCGTTGTCCACCAACATGACGTTCAAGGAAGAGTCATACCAATCAGGAGTGGTACGAACCCTTGTTGACCTGCGAGGTTCAGTAGTAACTTCGTTCGAAGTTTCATGATCATTATCATTAGCTTCCTCTTCAATTGGTGCAGGCGGCACCAAAACATCTTCCGGTGCTGCGCTACTCTCAAATCCGAGAGAAGGTTCAATAACCTCATCGAGTTCTACTTTCCTTCTAGTCACTTCTTTCGAGAGAAACTCCTTCTCAAGAAAGGATCCATTCTTTGCAACAAAAACTTTGCCTTCGGATCTATGATAGAAGGTATACCCAATTGTTTCTTTAGGGTATCCTATGAAGACGCATTTCTCCGCTTTGGGTTCTAGCTTATCAGGTTGTAACTTCTTTACGTATGCTTCGCAACCCCAAACTTTTAGGAACGACAACTTAGGTTTCTTACCAAACCACAATTCGTACGGTGTCGTTTCAACGGATTTAGATGGTGCCCTATTTAAAGTGAATGCGGTTGTCTCTAATGCATAGCCCCAAAATGATAACGGTAAATCTGTAAGAGACATCATAGACCGAACCATATCTAAGAGAGTTCGATTACGACGTTCGGACACACCATTACGCTGTGGTGTTCCCGGCGGTGTCAACTGTGAAAGTATTCCACATTTCTTTAAATGCATGCCAAACTCGTAACTCAGATATTCACCTCCACGATCAGAACGCAGAAACTTAATCTTCTTGTTACGATGATTCTCCACTTCACTTTGAAATTCCTTAAACTTCTCGAAAGTTTCGGACTTATGTTTCATGAAATAGACATACCCATATCTACTCAAGTCATCCGTGAAAGTGAGAACATAACGATATCCACCACGCGATGCTACACTCATTGGACCGCACACATCGGTATGTATTATTTCCAATAAGTCTGTAGCTCGCTCCATTGTACCAGAGAATGGAGTCTTAGTCATTTTTCCCATTAGACATGCTTCGCATCTTTCAAGTGATTCAAAATCAAGTGATTCAAGAAGTCCATCTGAATGGAGTTTCTTCATACGCTTCACTCCAATGTGACCAAGACGACAGTGCCACATGTATGTAGAATTATCATTCAATTTAATTCGTTTAGCATCTATGTTGTGAACATGTGTATCACTACCATCGAGATTCAGTAAGAATAAACCATTCATCTCAGGTGCATTACCATAAAAAAGATATTACTCATATAAATCGAACAACCTTTATTCTCAGACTTAAAAGAGTAACCGTCTCGCAATAAACAGGATCCAGATATAATTTTCATGCTTAACGCAGGCACCAAATAACAATTATTTAAATTTAAAACTAATCCCGAAGGTAGATGTAGAGAGAGCGTGCCGACGGAGATCACATCAACCTTGGAGCCATTTCCAACGCGCATCGTCACCTCGTCTCTTGCCAGTCTTCGTTTATTCCGCAGGTCCTGTTTCGAGTTACAAATATGAGCAACCGAACCAGTATCAAATACCCAGGCACTACTACGATTACTAGTAAGATACACATCTATAACACATATATCAAATATACCTTTCTTCTTGATGTTGCCGATCTTCAGATCCGCTAGGTACTTGGGGCAGTTACGCTTCCAGTGACCAGCTCCCTTGCAGTAGAAGCACTCAGTTTCAGGTTTAGGACCAGCCTTGGGTTTCTTAGCAGGTGCGGCAGCTTTCTTGCCGTCCTTCTTGAAGTTCCCCTTGTTCTTAGGCTTGCCCCGTTTCTTGAAATTGGTGGTCTTATTGACCATCAACACTTGTTGCTCCTTCTTGATCTTCACTTCAGCAGTTTTCAGCATGGACGACAGTTCAGGCAACGTCTTGTTCATGCAGTGCATGTTGTAGTTCATCACAAAGTTCTTGTAACTTGGTGGCAGTGATTGAAGGAGACGGTGAATCCCCAATTCACTAGGAATCGATATTCCCAACTCTTGGAGCTTCTTAGCGTACCCAGACATGGTGAGCACGTGCTCGCTAACGGAGCTTCCTTCTTCCATCTTACAGTTAAAGAATTTCTCGGAGGCCTCATAGCTCTCCATGGCCGCGCGAGTCTCAGAAATTAGCCTGAGCTCCTTAATGATCTCGAACGGGTCGTGGTGCTCAAAACGATGTTGGAGCTCCGCTTCTAAACCGTACAGGATGGCACACTGAACTGTGGAGTAATGATTCTTCCGAGTGGCGAAAACATTCTTTTCGTCATCGGTAGCATTATCTGCAGGTGGGTCACCTAGCGGTGCATCGAGCACATAGGTCAACTGACCAGCCCTGAGGACGATCTTCAGTCCACGGAACCAGTCCGTGAAATTGCTTCCATTATTTTTAAGTTTTTCTTTCTCTAGGAACGCATTGAAATTGATGGAGGGGGTCGCCATAATCTACAACAATTTGCAAGTAGTTTAGACTAAGTTTATGACAAATTGAGTTCAAATTTAATTATCAAACTAACTAGGTGAACTCCCACTCAAAACAACATCCCTCACATTGTCTTAGTGATTACATGAACCAAGTCCACTACACCAAGTCCGATCTTCACGAGAGAAGATGTAGTTTCATTGGCGAACAATCTTCATGTTCATCATATCAATTATATGACTCATGCTCTACCTTTCGGTATTCCGTGTTCCGAGACCATGTATGTACATGCTAGGCTCGTCAAGACAACCTTAGTCTCCGCATGTGCAAATCTGGCTTGCACCCGTTGTATGCACACGTGAATCTATCACATCCGATCATCACGAGATGCTTCGAAACGACGAGTCTTAGCAACGGTGCCAACTAAGGGTGAACACTTTATTACTTGATATTCAGTGAGAGGGATCATCTTATAGTGCTACCGTCGCGATCTAAGCAATACAAGATGCATCAAGGATTAACATCACAGGCAATTCATAATTAGTGTGATATGGTATGGACTTTTCTTCTTGCGCCTTTGATCTCCATCTCCAAAGCACGAACATGATCTCCATCATCACCAGCATTGCGTCAAGGTCAGTGGCGCCGCTTCATGATTGTCCATCATCACCAGCAACTATTACAACTACTTGGAATAAAGCTATTACAAGATGAATAGACACGCAGGTCTTAACAGAATTAAAGACAACCATTAGGCTCCTGCCGGTTGCCATATTACAACAAGGATCATTGCATACATCAAATACAATCACAATCACATGTTGGCCATATCACATCACAAAACCCCTACAAAAACAAGTTAGACGCCTCTAATTTTCTTTGCAAGTTTTACGTGGTTTGGGGCTTTCGCGTAAGACCGATCTTACCTACGAACAAGGACCACAACGTTGATACAAGTGTTGTCAAGATGCTCATTGTAAATTGAATCTTAACTATGGTGGGAGAGACAGACACCCGCAAAGCCACTTGTGCAAAGCAAGTTGCACGTCAAGCGTGGAGCAAGTCTCATGTGCGATGACATGTAATGTTAGCCCGAGCCGCTTCATCCCACCATGCCGCAAGATGCAAAGTACACGCTAAGACACCGACAAAAAAAGCATCAACGCCCACAAAAACATTGTGTTCTACTCGTGCAACAGATCTACGCATAGATACGGCCCTGATACCACTGATGGGTTCGTAGCATGGAAAACATAAATTTTCTACCGCAAGAACGAACAAAACCTAGATCTAATCTAGATAAAAGCCAAGATCTAATCTATTAGACATGAGCAACGAGATAGATGGGAACTAACCCTCGTAGATCCGAAAGCGTTAACGAGATTAGATCTCGTGGTTGATGTAGTCGATCACTTGCCGATCTCAAGATCGTGTGGACGATCCTTCCGGCGTCGCGTTCCAGCAGCGCTTCCGCCCGCGGTCAAGTAGACGATCCTTCCGGCGTTGTGTTCCAGCAGCTCTTCCGCCCTTGGTCAAGTTGACGATCCTTCCGGCGCCACAATTCGGCAGTGCTTCCGCAGTCGGTCACACGTGCGGAGTCGAAGCAGACCTTCCTCTCCCCGTTCCAGCGAGCAGCGGAGGTAGTAGATCTTCTCCACGGAATCCCAGCAGCACGACGGCGTGGTGGTGGTGGTGGAGTAGAGAATTCTGCAGGGCTTCGCCTATGCCTGTGCAAAATATGGTGGAGGAGAGAGGCGGCAGAGATTGGACGTTATGAGAGCGTGAGAGGAGGGGGCGCCCCTGCCCCTCTATTTAAAGAGGGGAGGGCGCGCCAGGGAAGGGGAGTCCTTGTAGGACTCCCCTCCTATGGGGCCGGCGGGTTGGGGAGGTGGGGAGGAATCCTCCTCCCCCACGACTCCTTATCTTGACCCAACAGGACTCCTTGATCCCTATCTTGATTTTCAAGCAAACTCCAAGATATCTTCTAGAACCTTCCGGAACATTCCGAAACCTTCTAGAATCCTCATACAAACACTCCGGAACATTTCCTATCTCATAAAATGATCTCCTATATATGAATCTCATTCTCCGGACCATTCCGGATCTCCTCGTGATGTCCCGGATCCATTCCGAGACTCCGAACAACATTCGGTCTCCAACGCACATTCCATATCTACTTAAAACAACTTCGAACCTTAAGTGTGCCACCCTACGGTTCGCGAATATGTAGACATGATAGAGACACATCTCATATCAATAACCATCAGCGGGACCTGGAGATCCATAATGGCTCCCACATACTCAACGATGACTTCGCGATCGATTGAACCATTTACATACGAAACTAATTCCCTTTGTCTCGCGATACTATACTTATCCGAGGTTTGATCGTTGGTATCTCCATACCTAGTTCTACCTGGTTACTGATAAGTACTCTTTACTCGTTCCGTGATATGTCATCTCTTGTGACCTAGTCACATGCTTGCAAGATAACTAGATGACATTCCACCGAGAGGGCCCAGAGCATATCTATCCGTCATATGGATGGACAAATCCCAATCTTGGTTCATGCGCTTCAACACATACTTTCAGAATACCCAATGACACTTTTATAACCACCCAGTTACGAAGCGGCATTTGATGTCATCAAAGTATTCATCCGGTGATGGTGATTAACATAGCCTCATGGTCGAAGGAATAGGTTACTATGTGATTGAAAGCTTACAGCAATACGAACTTAATGACTTGATCTTATGCTACGCTTACTATGGGTGTGTGTCCATCACATCATTCTCCTAATGATATGACCTTGTTATTAATCACATCCTAATGTCCATGATCAGGAAACCATGATCATCAATTAATCAACAAGCTAGTTCAACAAGAGGCTTACTAGGGACTCTTATATGTTTACAAAACACACATGTATCAGTGTTTCCTAATGATACAATTATAGCATGGGATGTAAACATTCATCATAAACACAAAGATATAATAATAACCACTTTTATTATTGCCTCTTGGGCATATCTCCAACATGAGGAAGCATCTGTAAGCACACATTGCACTGCTAAGTTTTACAATTAGGTTCATGTTTTATATGATCTTCATGTCCGTTCCCAAGTTGTCCATAACCGTGGACATGGCTTTTTGAAAAGATTAATATCCTACAGGGGTGTAAAACTTTACCCACACGTACCAACCGACTCTTAATGCCAAATGATTATCCCTCTTCCTTGGAAGGCCGACAGAGGGTGGTTGGCCATGACCTTTACCTTGATTTTGCCGAGACCATGAGTCACACCCTAAGGATGGTTCTGCCGTAATGGGTCAAATCCCGAAGCCGGTCCCTGGAGATGTGGGCAAGGTTGGTTTACCAGAGGAACCACCTCAAGCAACCCTGGCCACACTTACCTACCTATATGAATGCACCTCCTTCACCGCCTTCAAGAACAACCAGAATGCATATGTTGAATGGAACGTCCGAACTAGGTGACTCATGGAATCTAGTAGGAAAATTAGTTAGTCGAGGGGTTTTCCAGGCCTCGTGTGGCTGTATGCTCGTCTTGATTCAAGGGGCTAGAACTCGGGTCCTAGTATTGGCGAGCATGGGACTACAAAATCCACATCCCACCGTGGCCTCCCATACAAGCCTTAGCATATTTAACCTTTACCGCTGATCTTACCTCATAAGTATACCTCCTTCTCCTATCATACTAGGTTCTCTGCATTTGGTACATCTTCTGGATGAACCAGCACTAACAGTTAAGCATGGCTAAGCAAGACATAGATAAGCTCTATCAGTGCACACAAGCCAAACCTAATTATGCTACAAGCAGTGGATCATGTAATATAAGCTCAAAGGGAGTAATGAAACAGATAGAATACTTTATCTATCGATAAAATACCATAGTAGAATCATATGCATCATGGCAAGAATGAAATACTTTTGAAATCATAGGATTCTTTTATGTGTGGGGCTATGCGTGTCTTGTTTGTTGATACCCAGATATATATCTTCAGAAGCCTTGTACTTGACTTGACTATAGTTGGTCATGTATTGTTCATCGATCTTCGATGGTGTTGATCTCGGTCTTCGATCTCGATATCGTATTCTACCAGGAAGAAGCAAACACCGGAAAGAAAGGGAAACAACAATCAACGCATGGCATCGATGCAATGCTCAAGCAAGGATGATGATATGACAAGTTAAATTTTATTGAAATGAAACCCTAAAACATGCTTGGCAATTTAAGTGGGATCCAAAGGGTGCAAACCCAAATACAGGAGAGACCCCAGAATCACCTATGAGTGTTCATATGTTCTTCTAACTAAACTTTTAGTTAAAGCTATTGAACAATGCATTATTTTGATTCTATGAGATAGATCTCATTTTTCTGAATATTTTGATATATTATTTGTACTTTTCTGACTTATAAATAATTAGCTATGAATTTTTGAAGTATTTAATCAATTTCTGGAATTATTAAACCATTTATTAAATTATCAAAACGATGAATTACTTTTAACACCGGGGCAAAGGTTACCCACAGTAGCTGACAGGGGGGCCCTAAGACACCTTAGTTGCCATGCGGGCGGGTGGGGCATGTGGCCGGTTTGACTTGGTCAGACCCGCGCCCTGATGTCACGGTGACGTCTGTGTGATGTCATCCCGGCGAGATCCTTCAGATCGGCAGTGGGGATGGTGTTAGGCGGCGAACTAGGAGGTGTGGATGGTCTTGTTGGAACCGGGGCATTGCGGGCTACCTAGATATGGCGGTGCCGCTACGAGGTGGTCACTGGAGCTGCGTCTACGACGAGCGGCGGTGGTGGAGCTTGCAGCGACACGGCGCGCGGCAGCTATGGCAAGCAAGCGGGCAAGCGGAGCTCACCTTGAGCTTTAGAAGCTCGCCAAGAGCATGAAAAGCTTGACGACGAGGTCCGGGGTGGCCGGAAACGGGCGGAGGTGGTGGCCGGTGTCAGGGACGGTGGGGTCAACTGCGCCGCCTCGGTCCTCTCCAACTTGTGCGTCTAGGGGCAATCAGACGAGGAGAAGAAGAGTGTCACGACGGCGCGCTCAGCTGGGCTCGAGGTGGTCCAAAGCGGCGGCAACGGGTGGCTCTGGCCGGGCTAGGGTTCCGGCCGCGAGGAAGAGTGCAGAGGGCGAGAGGGTGAGTGAGGGGGATAAGGAAGGACGTCCACGGCGCTGGGGATCTTATCCCTGTCCCGAAGGCGGCGGGGCGAGCATCTTGGCGCTGAGCTGATTGACGGCTAGCCAACGGGCACGCAGCTGCTTCGCCTCTATCGCGAGGAAGAAGAAACACGAGACACGGCGAGGAGGTACTGGGCCAAGGACGGGCTGGCTGGGCCAGCTACGGGCGCGCGTGGGCGACAGGAAGAAGAAGAGAGAGTTGGGCTAGCTGGGCTCCACAGTCTGGAGGCTCTGGCTCTTTTTTTTAATAAAAGCTTTTTCTTTACTTTATCTCTTTTGTAATTCAAATACAACCCTGTTTTGAATAATTTGAAAATAACAGAAGGTTTTATAAAATATGAAAAATATTGTAGGGGCCCTTGAAACCATTTGGGCTCCAACATTTTGTACTTTTCAAATTCAAAACCTTTTGAATTGATTTGAGAGGGAGAGGAAAAACTAGGGTTTAAGATTTTACTTTATTTTCTTCAATGCATATTTTATAAGATGATGCTCATGATAATGCACAAGTAAGCCTTAATTAGCATTTAATCAAACTAGCGTTGTTACAGAAAAGTGTTGGTTTTACACTATACCATATACCCCTGTCACGTGTATATAAACGATAAGTTTAATGGTCTCTGGAAGAGGCACGTGTACGCAGAGTGAATCAATTCACGCGGAACCGTGTGTACCAGTGCAACCCTACACTATACGTAGCTAGCTGCTGCCATATTAGTAAATCCATGATACCGATATGACCCAGTATTTTTGGCAGGAAGATCAGGCAAAATCCGATTGTTAAACGTGGGTACGTGTAATGACAGCTTAATTACCTACTGCGGGCGCGACAAAACAACAAATTGCACTTCAACACCGTATCAGCCGTCCACTCTCAGAGGCGTGCACTTCTCTCTAATTCTTTTCATGATTTTACCCCTGTCACAGGAGAAAAACTACCGTCAGGTCTTTGTCTCGAACCCGAAACTTTTTATCTGGGTCGCGCTAGTCAAAGTTAAATGGAACACGTTAATTTGAACTGAGTATCACGCGGGCTTCAGCACCGTGCTGTTTCGGAGCGATAATTATCAGTGACATCAGCAAGAATCTTTGAAAGTCCGAAGTCTAAAATATTATAGATTCAAACGTAAACTCGATAGTCGATATACATATGATCTTCCTTTACCTTTGGCTTTGTCTCAACGAGATATTCGATACTTGACAGATGTTGTTATGTTTTGACAAAAAAAAATTTAACTTCGAAGTTGATAACCAGGAATTATAATGTGGCTGTTGTAGTAAAGTTGCCTTGTGTAAACTTGTTATAAAACAGCCTTATAACTAAACGCACAAAGGCAGTGCTATGCGTCCCCGGGGGATGGAAACCATCCCCCCGGGTCCCCAGCCGTCCGGTGATCGGGTTCGATCGACGGTCATATCTTCTTCCCGTTTCTCCATCCCGTTTTGCTACAAACAGTTCCGCTTTGGCTACAAGTATCCCGTTTTGCTACATGTAGCAGAAAACGGTTCGGTCCAGAAAAAAGAATAGACAGACTAGACCTCGCCGGAGAGTTCACTGGAGACCTCTTCGGAGATTATGTAGCAAAAATGGTATGCTAATGTACCAGATCCGATCTCGCCGGACTTTCGCCGGGAGATCTCGTCGGAGACCTTGTAGCAAATATTTTGCGGTATTATAGCAAACCCACAAAACATGTGTAGCAAAAAAATTAGCCTATTGCAGCAAACCTACAAAAAGGTTGTAGCAAAGAATTATACTAATGTAGCAAACACGGAGATCTCATAGGAGACATTGTAGCGAAAACAAAGAGCGGTTGTAGCAAAATCACAAACCGGTGTAGCATAAGTTTTATGCCACTTTTCTATCAAGGTAGCATCGCCTTCCTAGCATGGTAGCATCGTCGGAAACCAGCCGGTGGCCTCCCACTGGCTCTCACATGGGGTGCACTAGAAGGAGGCCGACCATGGCTGTCGGGCGACGAGCAGAAGTCAGGGGTTGGTATGGGCGCCGGCAGCATCCACTTGAGACAACTCCGGAGATGGGAAGGGGAGGCGTGCGAGGGAGTGGACGACGGCGGAGATCTGACGACGCCTCCATCTCACACCGCACCGTCGCCTCGGGCAGAGCTAGAGAGTTACGGATCTACTAGAGAGAGAACGCGTGAGGGAAAAAAATGAAGGGAAACAACACGATGCGGTTAAGGATCGTGGGTGGGCCCCAGCCCACCGTTGTCACCGCATGGAGGAGGATCGGGATGATGTGATCCCGGGGGAGTCCTATCATTTTCCTATGCACAAATATCAACTACGGAGTAATAAATGTGCCCGAATCTTATGATGAGACACACATATGTGTTCTCTAAATTTAAAGAATTCTTCCATAGGTTGCGAATTAGGGGTACGTAGTTTATGCTAGAAAAGAATCTTGACTCAAAAATCAGATTTAAATACGTTGTTGACATCAGTTTCATCTCTTCTCTTCTGTGGTCTTCGTAATTTCATGTTAGGCCTCAAAATAAAAAAGCTCCCAGCCAAGACTAGGAGATCTTTCCGCCTCCCCTCCCGCGGCGCACCCCAGGGCGCCGCCGAGGGGTCCCTCCCATCGCCAACCCATCCCCCTCCTTGATCTTCCAGCCCTCCGCCGCTGCCGCCGGCGCCGACCGCGGTGACGGCGGGCCCGACGCTGAAGGGGCCGAGGAGAGTAGATCACAATGGTTGTTTTGCCGGTGGCGGCTAGGGTCGGCACTGGTTCTTCGGCTAGGCGCGGCGGCCAGGGCGTCGCCCCTAGTCGTTTGGCGGTGGTGGCTTCCCCCGGACATGAGATCCGATCATGGAGATCTGTTTTTGTGGCGGCTGGGCCGGCTCGGATCTGTTGCGGCGCCGGCTTTCCCATCGGGTATCGGCGCAAGGTGTGGCGGTTGTGGTCGTAGGTCTAGGCTTCCGCCTAGATCCGCCATCGGTGCGGCCTTTTGGTTGCCTGATGGTGTGTGGGGAGACGACACGTTGCTTCTTGCTCGGGCCACAGACCGCGGGGGCACGTGGTTATTGCAGGCTTGTCCTCTCTTCCGCCGGAGGGGACGAGCGGCGGACGGTGGCGTGGGGGCATGTTGTTCTGTCCAATAATGGCGGGTGGTCCTAGGGTTCCTTCTGCGTGAAGACAAAGATCGGCTTGTTGCTTGCTCTCCTTGATCTAGCCTAGAGAGGCGGGTTCCGGAAGGCTCCACCGACGAACTCCTATGGGCGCATTATGCCTGGAGATTGCTGGATCGGAAAGTATTCGGATGTGTGCACCTTGTTTTTTTGGCCGTTTGGCTTCAGCGGGAGCATTACAAAGATCTGTTGTTTGTTCCCACCAAGTGCCATCCAATGAGCCATGGTGAAGTCAGATACAGAAAATGTCAGGAAAGCGGAAATATGAGGGCAGCAATGGTGATTTGAGTCTTTGTGGCGACGGTGAACTGGCTGCGTGATCTGTGACTTGCAGCAGCACTGTTTGTGGGGGAGGCAACACAGGAGTTCTCAGTCTTACCTTGCACGATGCAAATCTAAGGTCTGACCTTAACTGGTTGTGCCTGGCAATGGCCTTGTTGAAGACATTATTTTGCGAGCGAGGACTTTCTCCAGGGTGAAAACCTATGATATTTGATCGGGCAACGATGGCGTTTGTGCACTATTTCCTTCTTGAAGGCGTTGTTATTGGAGTGAAGGACTACTGGTGGTGTCAGTGTCGTTGTTTTGAGGAATAGTTCTCTGTAGCGGGACTTTTCTTGTTTTTCGTTGTTGGAGAGGCCGGATCTAATTGGTATGTTCGTGATATTAATATATACTTTTTTTCAAAAAAAAGTAATTTCATGTTAAAGAATATAAGCTTACATCAACATGTTTACTCAATGGATATACGACACGTCCATGTCAGACAATGCAGTTATCCGTGTGACACTACCCACGGCTGTATGGATCATGTGCACCGCCATTGAAAGTCTTTTATTACTCCACACAAACAATACTCAAACACGTCAACTGATCAAATCGATCATTGCATGATCTCCTCCGTCTTCCATGATCTCGTCGGTCGTCTTCTTGATGAGCTCCCACGCGCTTCTCACATGCCGCTCCTCCTGCAGAGACGACCCCACGGCGAACCGCAGCACAAACCTATTGCCGACCACCGTGTGTGCGAGGTAGGCCTTCCCGGATTTGTTGAGCCGGTCCATTAGCACACGGTTTACCTCATCCGCAACTTCCTCCGTCATGGCTCCACTCGCCCTGATCCTGAAGCATACCAGAGCGAAGTTCCTCGGCACCACGACCTCGAACCGATCGTCCGCACGGACGAGGCCTTCGAACGCCTTTGCCATGGCGACGTCGCTGCGTATGTGCTCCTGGAGCTTGGCAGTCCCGTAGGTGCGAATCACCATCCACAGCTTGAGACCGCGGAAACGGCGGCCGACGCCGACCTGCATGTCCTTGAGATCAGTGACCTCGCCTGAGTCAGTAGCGTCGTTCTTGAGGTACTCCGGGTTGGTCTCGAGCGAGTCGCTGAGGCGGTGAGCATCGCGGACCCAGAGGCAGGTGCAGTCGAGGCACGTGAGGAGCCACTTGTGTGGGCTCATGCTGATGGAGTCTACGCGCTCCACGCCATCGATGTGGTGCCTGAACTCCGGACAGATGCAGGCGCTGCCGGCATAGGCGGCGTCCACGTGGATCCAAGCATTGAACATGGCGGCAACATCGGCCACTGCGCCCACCGGGTCGACGGCGTTGGACGACGTGGTGCCGACCGTGGCGCAGATGTATGTTGGCACGAGGCCGCCGTTGGCGTCAGCCTGCATGATCTCGAGCAGCTTGTTCGGGTCGAGCCCGAAGTCGGTCTCCGGACCGGTAGGGATGGACCGGATGTTTGCAGGGTCGAAGCCGGCGAGGCGACACGCCTTGAAGAACGTGGAGTGTGTCTGGTCGGCGGCGTACACCGTGAGCCTCGTGATGCCAGACACGCCACTGGAGCCACTCCGGCGCAGCGCCGCGTCACGCGCGGCGACGAGCGTGACGAGCATGGCCTCGCTGGTGGTGCCGAGGATGACGCCCCCGCCGCTGCCTCGGCCGGCGCTGGTGCGGTTCATGAAGCTGGTGGGCAGGCGCAGGAGCTGCGCGAGCCAGTCGAGCGCGAGCACCTCCATCTCGGTGGCCGCGGGAGCGGCCTGCCACGTGAAGCCGACGGTGTTCAGGGCCGAGGCGATGAGCTCCCCGGCGATGGCCGCGGCACTGTTGGTGGACGGGAAGAAGGCGAAGAAGTTGGGGCTGGCCCAGTGCGTCATCCCGGGGACGACGGAGGACCTGAGCTCCTTCATGGTGACGTCGAACGGCGCCGAGTGCACCGGCGGGGACCCCGTGAGCTCGTCCTGGAGGTAGCCCGGTTTCACGTCCGGGAGAACCGGCATGGACTCGACGTTGCTGTAGTAGTCGGTGATGAAGTCGACTGCCTTGTGGAGGTAGGCGCGCACGTCGTCGGGATTGAGCGGCTGGAAGCTGCCGTCGTTGAACGCAGGGAAGGCCGCAGGGTTTGCGTCGAGGCTACCCATTTACGTTAACTCGATCGTGGCGCACGAGGTACGTGTTCAAAGACTCGTGAGTCGTGGAAGCTTATTGCTGGAGGAGGAAGAAGACGCTAGAAATTGTTATGTGGTGTGGTGCTGTGTGATGTCCGGGACGTGGGAACGCTTTATATAGGTAGGCGGGGTAGGCCGGGGGACGGGACATGCATGGGAGGGAAGCAGCGTGGCGGGATGGGCGTTTAACTTGCAGAAGGTTGGTGGAACCGCAGCGCCGAGAATGATCCGTGTTGAAACCAGGTAAGGCCAAAGGTGTGCTATACAGACTGAGACGGCGATGCACACCGGCACAAACACACCTAGCATGCCCCATCAACAAATAACGGGGCATCTATCTATCTGCTGTCTACTATGTCAGCAGAAAAGTTTTGGAAAACCCCCGGCCGTCTAGGTTCTCAAAAGACACAAGCAGAAATATGTACCGTCGTTTCAAGTTTTTTTCCATTGTGCATGTGCCATATCAAAGAAGCGCATCTCTTGTCAAATTATAACTAAGCAGCTGTTTTGACTCTTGACATAACGAGAAAATTGCAAAAAACCACCACAATTCAAAGTCAAGAAACAAGAAGGGACCGGTCTGGCGCTCTCAAAATTTACAGAACGACACAACAGACTCGACCCCCCCCCCCCCCCCGTCGAGTCGTCCCACGCGCGGGCGACTGGGCGGAACCCTAGCGCCCACTGTCGCCGCATTCCCCATCCCTCCGCATCGTCGCCGGCGGCCACCGCAGAGCAAAGCCCCTGTGGTGTCGGCAGTGGCGGGCCCTTCTTTCCTCGACGACACCTTGATCTGCCGGGAGATCTGGGCGGCGGCGGTGCATCGTGGTGGAACGGCGAGCTTGACCGGTGGTGGCTGAGCGATGAAGGCGGCAGCCTCGGCAACGACGACGGAGCCCACGATCCAGGCGTGACGCGGCGGAGGAGCCTCCCTCGCCGGTGTGACATGTGTGGGGGTGCGCGATGGAAGCGGCGCGGCATGAACCTGTGGCGACGGCGCACAACCTTTTGTGGGTCACGATGGTGGAGGAAGCCGGGTCGGCACGTACCTGTGCGGGAGATGGCGGTAGCGACCGGGATACCGTAGTGTGGCGGCAGGGTTGTGTAGAGCCCGATCTGGACTAGATCTAGGCATGCAGGGCCTGCGGGCTGATCCGGACCGGATCTAGGCTGATCGGCACGGCTGCTACATTCGGACAGTGACCACCTCAGGGTGGACGAGGGCAGTCCCCCCCTCCCCAACTGGTTTGCTGCGTGGCCTGGCGGCTACATCCTTGTGTGCCTACCCTCCTCGACCATTCCGACGGTCCTTCCGTGTGTGATTGATCAGGGCTTGTGCTTGAGTTCAGGGATGCCGGGGCGGCGGCCTCGGAAGGTGGACCGCACGGGTGGCTTTGGCAAGCGATGGGGCGGTGGTATTGGTTAACTCCCCCTTGGTCACTTGGGTGGCGAGGAGCGGACAACGGGAGGCATTGGTGGTGGTGGCGCTTCGGCTTCGGCATCCCCCAGATCGTGCTCTGAAGATCGGAGTCGGAGGTGGTGGGCGAACTAGTTGTGGGCGTGTGTGTAGATTTTTCCGGGCGAAAGACCCACGTTTTACGCTGACGGCGGTGATGCCTGCGGGTATCGTAACCGTCTTAGGGGCGTCGTTGTGAGTACCTCCCACGCGTAGGCTCCGGGTGAAAACCCTAGATCGTTTCGGTCTTGCCGATGGCGGCGTGTTGCGTTGTTACCCTCTTGGGGGCGTAGGCGTGGAGTTCCTTCCCCTGGTCTCCCTGCTTCCTCTGGTGGCAAGTCTTGTTTTCCCGTGCTTTGTTGTTTATCTATGATTTGCTTTGTAAGAGGGTTCCCTCAGTACCTTCTATCGATTCGGCCATATGGCTTTATTTATAAAGCGGGACGAAATCCTATTTCGAGAGAAGACACCGGTCTTCAATTTTTTTCACAAATCACCATGGACTTTGGCCGACAACATGACAAAAAATACTGAGAAGTGTGTTGACGAAAGGGGATTTGGAGAAGGGATGCGGAGGAGGAAGACGACTAACATGTGGTCCCCATCCATTATTTAACGCCTCAGTCAAACTATGTGAAGATTCATTATCCCTATAGCGGGTCCCACCGGTTAGAAACGGTGTTAGACTTTGTTTACAAACAAATCTGTGTTTTCCATCACGCTGTGAGGCAGAGGCAGAGCTACGCACAAGTCAGAGGGGGCCACGCCCCCGAGACTTGGAACATTGACTGAAGGAAAAAATATTTCAGGGGCTTAGAAGGGAATTTTTGTAGTCATTTGCCCCCCCCCCCAAACATTGAAATATTGCATTTTGCCCCCATCCCCCCCCCCCCCCCCCCGCGCGGGCGGTTTGCGAAAATTTTGAAAACCAATGGTTTTTTTGTTTCTTCACCTTCAATTGTGGTTGTTTTTTTTAATTTTTCTCTGATATAACAGAAACTTTGGCAATGGTGAGAAAGGCTTCTCGCGTGGCCGCTTAGGCGGGATCACAAGTAATCTTAGTCAGTCCATAATTCAGGAACCGGATGGGAAAGCTACTGAGGACGTGACAGCTGCAGCCAAGCAGCAGAATGGTCATCTTTTCTTGCCGGCAAGGGTGACTGATCCGGCGGTGCCACAGACGCAAGGCGGTCAGCAGCAGCCTGCCAGCCTATTGCGCGAAGTGTGCAACCGGTGCTGGCGGTGGTTCCTGGCCAGCAGCAGCCGCGCCATGCAACCAGAGGTGGCCGCGACGGTGGAAGTAACCCTGATGCAAATGGTCCAGCCAAGAAAATAAAAAAGTTGGACAAACAACTTTGTTTCAGATGCAAACAGCCTGGCCACTATATTGATGATTTTACTGCTCATCAAGGCTTTTGCTTAATTATTCTAGTCCGAATGAATTAGTAGCTGTTGGAGCTTCTCGGTTAGGGCATGTACGATGGTTGATAGGACAGCCTTATCTTAATTAGGACATGTAATCTTGATATAACGACAAAAGATTATGTATAATGAATCATTGTTTAGTCTTATCTCCAGCGATAGATATCCTAAATACATGGTGAGAGATATCATGCTAAGAGATCATCTCTTCGCTAAGGACTTTTTTTTGTTCCTCTCTCCTCCAACTCAGCAATTATCCTACGTGCCATTGCTAAGATAAGACCATTGTACGTGCCCTTAGGAGTCTCTTTAGGTGTTTCTCCTAGGCAGATCTCTGAGTCGATTCAGCTAATTAAGGATATCGATAGAAATAGGTCTCCGATTATGTTAGAAAACAATGTGGCTATTTCAAGTCTAGCCAAGGAGAGGCGGGAGAGTTTAGTTTTATCCAGAGCAAATAATCTTTGTTTAGACCGTCAAGAGGACGAGCGAGGTGAAGGTTTCTAACACACATAAGAAAAAAGAATTTCGGTGATATCTCATGGTTGTTCTATTTATATGAGTAAATATTTTTTATAGTCATGCATCTATGGTGAATCATTTATTCTTATTAAATCTTGAAAGTAGTAATACACACGTTTCATAAGAGCATCTCCACTCGCGTTGTCGGGAGGGTGTTCCCGAGGCGATTTTCATCCGGATTTACACAAAACTGCCCAGTAGCGTTCCTAGGAGATCATCCCGGGCCGAATTTTGTTCCGTTTTTATCCGGCGTTTCCAGGCCGATCCCAGGGCGCCGGGACACTCCGGGAATGCCGGATGAAGCCACCAACCACGCCCTCTCCCCCACGCGTCCCATCTGACCCCAAGCCCAATCTCTCTCCCCCATCATGACTCCTCTCTCTCTCCTCGCGCTCTAGCTACCCTCGCGCTCCCCTCGCGCTCCATCTGCCCTCGCACTCCATCTGTGTTGCGCCGTCACCCGCGGCAGCCGACTTGACGGCAAGGAGCTTCCTGGAGGCCTCGTCGGACACGGGCCACACGATGGCACCAGACGCGCCGCCGTCGCCCTTCTTCGAGCGGATCCACACCGGTGCGTCATCTTGGAGGCAAAAACGGTCATGCGGGGGATGGTCCTCTGGTTCAAGGAGGCAGAGGCGCGCATCCTTGGCGGCGCTTCAGAGATGGAGAAGGGCGGACGGATGTCGTGGGGATTCTGGTGGAGGCGGATGCGCGGCCAGTGCTTGCAAGCGTGGTAGGACCGGTGGGGCGTGTGGAGATGAAGGCGAGGCTGGCTCTGTAAAGGGAGGTGGGCGCCATGGCGGGGAGGAGGAGGCAGCGCCTGGTGCGGGAGAGGAGCCCGCGGTGGCGGGGTCGAAGTAGGGGTGGCGTCGGCTTGGTGGGGATAAAGTGGCGGCGGTGTTGCGAGGAGTTCGACCCGGGGCGGCGACCAAAGGTCGTTGGGGAGCGCAGAGGGCGGCTCCATGGCACGGGAGCTCGGTGCCGAGGCGGGATGTGGCCGGAAGAAGAGGCGATGGCCTGCAGGTGTTCGATGTGACAAAGAGAGGAAGGCGAGCCATGTTTCTGCTGGCAATAGAAAGGGACGACACGAGCCGAGGGCGAGGTCGACGGTGACCAGGGCCCGCGAGCGTGGTGGCGGTGCAGAGCAACATGTTCGCTCTTGTGCGCACGGAGCTCGACGCCCTTGGCGTCCCCTACACCTGGCCCGTCGTGCACACCGGTGTCGTCCTAGGAACACCACTGGTAAATGTCCATTCCCGGGCTAAAAAAGTTCATACATCCGGATCAATTTAGTACATCCAGAGCAAAATTTAGGCTCGGGAATGCCACAACGAGTGGAGATGCTCTAACATTGATGCCAACATATGCAAAGTACATAATGCTAATACCATATACTTGTGGAGGAAAAATATTTGCATAACATTCTTTCGAGACTTCCCAGTACCTCCAAACCTCTCCCCGGCCCTCATGCAGCGGCTCCGTGTCGCACCAAGGATCCCATGTTGGCCGCCTCCACTCCTCCCCTGCGGGCTCTCCTCTTCCATCGCCGTTGCCCGGGGTGTCGCTGGGAAAAGCCCGTGTGGCGCGGTGGCAATGGTTGTTCTCCTCGGCGGCATTCCACTCCGTCCAGATCAGCGACAGTGACGCATGGAGGTGGCGGACATAGTCGGGGTGAATATGGGCTCTAAGGGTCAGGACCTTCTGCTATCATGTTGCATATCATCTGCTACATCGATGACACGATGCTTCTAGGCTAGCCCCGCTACACGAGGAAGAAGGGGCTCCGGCCCCGGGTATGGTGGTGGTGGCATCTTTCTCCATAAAAGGTGGTTGGCTTGGCTGGTTTGTGGTTTCAGCCCACTTCCGTCACCGACGATGAGTTGGGGAGGCGAGGCTGCCGATGAAAACCGAGCTGACTTCGGTCTTGATGGGCCATGGCGACATTCTACATCGTTAGCTTGATGAAGGCTTTGTCGTGCAGGTTTATTGATCCACACGTGTTGCTCCGGGGAAACCCTAAGACCTGGCATGCGCGTCAGGCAATAGCGGCACAGTGGTGTCATGTTCTCTCTTAGAGGCATCGCTTGTGGAGCAGCGTTGGATGGCAGAGGCAGAAGGTGGAGCGACTTTGTCTTGCATGGAGCATCAGTGGCGATGTCAAGTCATGCCTCACCGACAGGTGCTACGCTGAGTCATGCCTATTCAACAGGTGTTACACACGACAAATCCACCAGCGACTTCAAGCTGTGTTGGCGGGTGGTACTTGGTGGCATGGTGTTGTGGTGTACCATGGCGTGCTTTGGTGATTGCGTACAGGATGGTGGTGCTACTTAGCACCACGGTGGTGCCGGTGGATGGTGTGGCGAGAGTTTGGACATCCATCTGTTGGAGGAATAGCAACTTGTATTCCAAAGGGGCCAAAGGCCACAATATATAGTACATGTACAGGTGTAAATATGTAGGAAGCCTCCTAACTAGTAGTGAAAATACAATATACAAATATCTCTCTAACCCCCCCCCCCCGTCAAACTAATGGGGATCTACAACACTGAGTTTGGAGAGAGAGAAACTATGTTGTGCTCTAGTCTAGGCCTTCGTAAAGAAATTTGCCAACTGTAACTCTGAAGGCGCATACTAGAGTGTAATAACCTGATCATGCACACTGGCATGGACAAAATAAGCATGAACGTCGATATGCTTGGTAAGCTCATGCTTTACCGGGGCACGTGCAATACTAATAGCACATGTACCGTCAGACAAGAGAATAGCTGGTGTCGTGACAAATACACCAAAATCAGCAAGTAACCATCGCAACCAAGTCACCTCAGCAGTCAAAAGAGCCATAGCTCGCAGCTCAGCCTCTACACTCGAATGGGAGACTGCAATATGTTTCTTCGTATTCCATGCAATAAGAGAACCACCAAGAAACACACCGTGGGAAGAAATGTTGAGTTCGCAGCATAGAAAACAAACAATTTCCTACGATGGGAACTATTATACGCCAAGACCTATCTATTAGATACAAGCAACGGGTGGATATGCATCCATAGAGAACATACCCTCAAAGACAACAAAGCTTTGTTAACGAGATGTAACTCGTGGATGATGTAGTCGTACAATTGCCGATCTCAAGATCATGATGAAGTCCAGCAAGTCCAGCAGGTCCAATTCCAGCACGTTCATCAGATCCAGCTCCAGCAAGTCTAGCACCACCAAGTCCAGCACCGCAAAGCAGCGGTGCATCCGTGATCGCACACATGTTCGGTACCCCGACAACCTCGGTTCCTCTCTCTAGCAAAGCAGCGGAAGCAGCAACTCCTTTTCAGATAAATCCTTCGGGAACATGTATCTCGCTAATCCGAGACCATGAGGAATAACTAGAGGGGGAGAGAGATCCTTCACGAGGAGGTGTGAGATTGGGGGAGGCGGAGGTGCTCCTTATATAGGGGAGGGGAAGACCAAGGGGGCATGGCACCGGCCATGGTGGGTGCCCCCACCTCTCCCTCATTCATGTGGGTGGAGCTCCCACTCACATAAACACACACCTCCACTCATGTCCACTCACATGCATTAAATTTCCACCAAAATTAATGCAAGCTCTCATTAAATAAAACTATTTTATTTATTTTATTCAGAATTTTGTTAATTACTTTAATTAACAAACATTCACATAAAACCCCCTGCAACATTTCTGAAAGATCATGGATGCCGCCTAGAGGGGGGGGGTGAATAGGCTGTTAAAAACTTCTACGAGATGGGCTTAACAAAGGCGGAATAAAACTAGCGTTTTCTTTTGTTAAGCACAAAACCTAGATATACTAAGGTTCACCTATCTGCACCAACAACTTATGCTAGGCAAGATAAGCAACAATACGATAGCAAGATAATTACTTCAAGCACGATGGCTATCACAATGTAAAGTGCATAAGTAAAGAGCTCGGGTATAGAGATAACCGAGGAACGCGGGGACGACGATATTTTACCGAGTTCCTCCCAACAAGGGAGTACATCTCGTTGGACGGTTGGACGGTACTAAGACCACCAACGCCACCAAGGCCTCACCCTATTCGCACGAGCACCCACCACGCGGGCAAGCACCCGTTCCACTATGGACACTTGAGGGTGGTCACCGAACCCGTACAAGATTGGGGCTATCTCCACAACTTAATTGGAGGCTCCCTATAATAGCCACCAAGGCCTCAATCTTGGGGGAGCTTCACAACTTAATTGAAGACCCCAAGCACACGCCACAAAGGCCACACAACCGTCTAGGGTTCCAAGAACCCAAGAGGGACAAGCAACAATGAATATCACCGAACAAATCCTCCGGAGAGAACACACAACAATGCACCAAATGCAAAAGGCAAGAACACCACAAAGATGCTCCAAAACTCCACTCTAAAATTCCAACAAGGCTACTAAAGCACTTGGGGGAATAAGAGAGAAAGAACACAAAAGGGGATCATAAAAAGCCCCAAAGATCTAGATCCCAAAGATTCACTCCACAAAGGGGTGATTTGATTTGGTCAAAATGTAGATCTTGATCTCCTCTATTTTCCCTTCAAATAAGAGCAAGAACCATTCGGGAAAAGACAGAAATCAAGAAAGAGAGTAGAAAGAATAATAGCCAAAGCTTGAGCAAGAAAGAGAGAAGAAGCAGCCTAGAAAAAGGATAGAGAAGCCTTTATATAGGGGCCAAATATTTTTATCCGTTGGGGAAGAATTCCTAGCTGGGTCGGTAGTAACGGAAAAGTCCGGTACTACCGAACCCAACTCTCAGCAGCGAACATGCACAGCAGCTAGCGAGCCAGAACGCGAAGCACGGCAGGGTATTGGGGCGCAGCGTGGCGAGCGAGGGCAGCGGGCGTGCGGGGCAAGCGAGCGAGGCGAGCGGCGGCCCGCTAAGCAAGCGGCGGCCTTCTACGTGAGCAAGCAAGCACAGCGAGATGCGAGCGAGCGGGGCACGCGGGCGCCAGCGAGCGGGAAACGAAGGGGATCAGGGCGAGCGGTAGACGCGGGAGCGAGCGCGGCAAGGCAAGCAGCTGGGAGCGAGGTAGGTGGGCTGGCGAGCTGGGCTGGGAAGGTAGGCTGCCAGGCCCGGTAGTACCACAGCTAGGCGGTAGAACCGCATGGGCTGGTACTACCGGCCTGGGCCGGCAACAGTACCGCGCGGGACAGAGGGCAGAGGCAGGCTGCCACCGCTAGGCCCAGACAGAAAAACCCTTTTTTTCTTTTTCAAATCAAACTGGCAAATATTCAAACATCGATAACTTTTGCTAGGAGACTTCGATTGACCCGAAATCAATTGCGTTGGAAATATTGGATATCACCAAGTGAGAAAGTATCAAGTAGTATAATGTGAGATACCCCACTCGGTGAGAATCCAGAAAACCGCCAAGATCAAAATCGCAACAAGATATAAAAAGGGGATCCGGTTTTCATGAACAAGAGCTTGTTATGAAGATTACCACAAACTCTAAATCCTCACATGGATAAGACCAAATAACAACCAAATACGATGATGCAAGTATTCAAAGGTATGAGCTCTCTCCGAACGATATGATCGAGTTACTCACTGGAGAGCCCCTCTTGATAGTACAGCTATCTATCCTAAACCCGGTCAACATGAGACCGACAAAAGGGAAAAACCTATCAAGAATACCTTTGCCTTGAGCATCCTTTGGCCTTGTCTTCATCGCTCCATAAACACCGAGGATGTCAAGCACCAAACATGAGATCTTCTAGGGATGGCGCATATTGAGCTTCCACAACGCATCTTCTTCCTCATTTCATCGACCTTGAAGCCAACACATGCTCCAAGCGATGCCAATGGACAATTCCTACAAGTGCAACTTAATACACACATTAGTCCATAAAGATTGTCATTAATTACCAAAACCACACATGGGGGCCCACATGCTCTTTCAATCTCCCCCATTTTGGTAATTGATGACAATCCCTTTGAGAGGGTTTATATGATGAATTTAATGAATAAAATGGTAGTCCCAATATCAAATACTACACAAGTATGTGATATTGGCGCCACCACAATATATAGAGCAAACTCCCCCACAATCTATGCAAGTGTGATGAACTTGAATTTCATTGCATATATTGCCAATCATTATCATTGGTGGAGTTTCCTATATATATCACATGCTAAGAAACACAAAGATGCAAGAGCATGAAAGGCAAATGCTTAAGAACAAACTCACAGCAAGAACCAAATTCCCTTAAACCCTCTAAAACTTCTCCCCCATTGGCATCGATTGCCGAAATGGGTGACAAGTTCTAGAAGGCCAATATAGTGATAATTCCTCCAAAGGTGTGCAATTGCACATATCCAATGATGAACACTTTGGGAGGGAGTAAAACTATATTGAGGACCCGAAGATTGCCAAGGAATTAAAATAAAGTAAGCATCAACAAATGACGCAAGCAACCAAAAGATCCAAAAGAACCGAATGAAAACAACAAATGAGTCCAAATGAACAAATCAAGATGTTAGGATAAGATCAAAAGTGTGTTTTAAATAAAAATAGAGAAGCTCCCCAAGATTTTGTGCACAAATAGAATAGTTGCATTTAAATACATCATGCACAAATATGGTATCCTTGCTCCCCCACAAGCATTTAAATCACAACAACCGAGAAGAAGACAAATGAGCATTATTAAATGAATTAGAGGAGCTCCCCAAAGATTATGCACCAATTATTATAATTATATTGGGGAACAAAGTGCATCATCATGGAATCCTCACTCATCCACATTCATTTAACAATACAAGGCATGAGAGAATAAATATGAGTGCCCAAAGATGAAAACAAAAGGGACAAGCACTCATAGGAAAATAAATTTAGAAGCCACCGAAGAATCAAAAAGAAGTAAAAGGTGGTATCCAAGAAAAACTCAACAAAATTATCTTCTCTTATGTGTATAAGTTTCTAAGTGGAATGCATCACAAAGACATGTGTCCACAAAGAAACATGCACACATAAAAAAGATACTCAAGAAAGCACATGAAGACCAAAATGAAGTCATAACACATACCAATAAGATTTTTGCTTGTAAGCATGGCCAAAGGCATAATTTTATCTTATTGTTCATTTATGAACTTCAAACACCAATACACTACATATATTACAACAATCACCAAGGGAAAATGAGATGGTTGAAATATATGGAGAAAGGCAACAAGTATCACAAAGGGAAAAAACTAGGAAAATCTCACTATTGCACATGAGAGAAGTTGAGGAAAGGATAAGCAATAAACTTGCTAGATTGACATATTTGGGATTGGTGGATCATATGCATGATTTTGTATAGTCCCACTAATATGTACTTATCTCAATTTACACACATTTGCAATAGGACGATATCTTAAAACCAAGGCTAGAAACAGAAAAAATACAAATAAAATAATTCATGCTAGAAGGTAACCCACAAATGGTTGGAAACAAGAAACATGAGCATGAGAAGGGGATACTTGTTACCGAGATATAATTGGTAGGATGTGGACGATATGAATTCTTTGATCATCCTAAAGCTTGCCTCCAATTCCCATGAATGCGCTACTTCTTCAAACTTTAAGAGACAAGCATCCAATATATCTCCAATGTACCTAAAACACATTAAGTACAAAAATGGTTCCCAAACATATTAGGTCCAAAGTAGTTAGTGAAACTACAATTCATAGGAGAGACTCCATATAAATATGTGCATATTAATATAAAATTGAATTTCATGCACATCTTAGCAAATTAGGATTTGGTGGAGTTTCCCCTATATATTGGATCTAAGAAACCAAGCATGGCATAATATATACTTATAGTAACTATGCATGCAAGACTTCCAAGAGCCAACAAGGAGATGGAATTTGAACAAAAACACCAAGTAAACTGAGATGGCACACACAAGAGTGTGACATGATAAAAGGTGTCCAAATTGTATCAAATAACCAATTCAACACATGAAAGATCACTAGTTCAACAAATGAACTAGACAAAAGACAAAGAGCAAAAGATAGATAAAACACACATGCTCAAGAATTTATCTCATTCGAAAAGGTCAACATATTAAACAAGGAATGAGACAAAACCAACTCCCAAAAGAGCAAGGTTTCAACACATAAACCAAACTCTCACACTTTTCATGGTGGCACAAAATACCAAAACGGAAAGAACGAACTAAAAGCAAGAACCATAAATAGGAGTGTTCTAAATAATATAGGAGAGCTCACCCATAAGTAGTACATTATTTAGTATTTTTGCTTTTGAATGAAAAATGCACACAAATGAGATCATCACTACTACTTATATTAAATAAAACACAAGAGGATACCAATAAACTAAGAAGATCCATAAGAGGAAAGGAAATCTTGGGAGAAGCACAAAACAATTTCTTGGCCAAAGATAGGACAAAAATAAACCAAGGCCAAAGTGAATATGATCAAAAGGATTCTACCATATATAGATTACCAATTGTCCAAGGACAAGAAGTAATGGGAATAATTTTCACAAGGTATATTACAATGAAATCCAAGATCATATTCACAACAAGAAGCATATATCAAATTATAAGAATTAAGCTTGATGCTTCGAGAGTGATTCTTGGTAGCTTCCAATAGTAACACAATCACTAGTGATTGGAGTGAATTGAAGATAATGGTTTCCATGAGGATACAAGGATCCTAAAATTAAGAAACACATACCAAGAAACACTCACACAAACAAGATGCAAAAGATGAGAAACAAAGGCATTGAACTTGTTTAAGCAAATGTGTCACATAGGAGCTAGATAATTATCAATATAAATTCTAGGTGACACAACCTTGAATATTCACATTTTCTAGGCTTGTAATATGCACTAAGCATATGACTCCCCCATAATGTGATACACAATAAAAATCAACACGAGACAACAATATCCAAACAAGAGATAATTAATGGACATTATAGAACTTAAGTTTCTCATGGGAATCATACCACATAGATACTAGATAATATTGCTAAATCAATACTAGGTGGTATTCCTTATGTACACACATTTTAGGATTGTGGAATGCCCATACATAACACTCTCCCAAAATGGGATAGTCCATTAATCTCGCACAAGAGCTAAATAAGATACCAAATAAAATTCAATAATAGCTCTAACACAAGAAACACTCATACACGGTGTGCAAACCAACAAACAAAAATATACTTGATAAATCAAGATGAGATCATGGTAAGCACAACATATACAACAAACATACAAGGTACAAAACCAACATGCACAAGGGGGCGAGTAACTTTCAATGTAATGAGTTAAGCATATGTTACCGCAAGGAAGAACATTGGACAAATAATAGAGGCAATAAAATCCACATGACTTGGCTTGACAAATACAATTGATGAAGATCCCTCAATTCTTCATAATGAAACCAAGTCTCCATTGTCCTCCCCAAAATCACCTATTGATCAAGTTTTGGCTTGTTGGTCCCCAACCAAGTTGGGTCTTAAGAAGTTTGTCACAATAGGCTTGGCAACCCAAATGGTTCTTTTCTTGACACCACATTGGGTACCAACATATTTGGCAAACACATTGCCAATCTCATCCAATCAAAGAGAATAAGCATCATCAATAATGATAGGGTTGGATGAGGAGATACCACTAGTGCATGAGGAAGAAATGTGCCCCTTCTCATGGCAAATGTATCAAGTTCTTGTCTTGCTAGCTTTCTTCTTAGGTGATGCCGCAACATGAGGAAGAGCTCGAGTAGTCCTCTTAGGAAGAGGCCCATCTACAACATGAGGTATATCTTGAGGTCGCTTCCCTTGTTGCTTCACACCACGAGGTTTCTTCTTCAATGGGAAAGATCTAACATGATGCCCTTCTTCCTTGCACTTGAAGCAAGCAATGTTGGTTGGATACTTGACTTGGTCTTGGCCCTTCTTCTTGTTACCCTTTTGCTTCAACACGTTTGTGAACTTGTTCTTGATATTGGAGTTGAATCCAAGTCCACTCTTGTCATTGGGAGATTTTTGCACACTCAAGATGTGGTTGAGTGTGGTCTCCCCTTTATGACCCTTTTTCAAGTCATTCTTCAAAGAAATGACTTGAGCCTTGAGCTTCTTGTTTTCCTCTACATGGTTAGTATCAACAATAATACTAGAGGAGGTAGATGCTACATTGTTAGAGCAACAAGGCATGGAAAGTAGTTCATCACTAGATGTAGCAATAGCATGAGTGGATGAATTACAAGGACTAGCACATGGCAATATCACATTAGGAGTAGAATTAGTGCTAATGTCCACATGAGGCCCAATAGATGTTACCTTTGACAAAATGGCCTCATGAGATAACTTTAGCTTATCATGGGAGACTAGAAGATCCTCATGTGAGCTTGAGAGATTAACATGACTTTTTTCTAATTTCCCATAATTGCTAGTTAGCAAAGCAAGTTGAGCCTTTAGCTCAACATTCTCCTTCAAAGTCGATGCTTCACAAGAAATAGAGTTAGTAGCACAAGCATCATTATTAATAGCAAGAGGTGAGGTCAACTTTGCAAGCTCTTTTGAATATGAAGCTTTAAGTTGCTCATGCGACTCAGTGAGTTTGATAAGCTCACTCTTAACGACCCGAGAGCCATTTTCGAGGTGCTTAAAATCCTCAACAAGTTTAGCATGGGCAACTACAAGTTCATCATTTTTAGTTTTGAGAGAACATGCCACCAAAAGTTCTCTATCATGGTTTTCCTTTATTTTAGATAATTCTAGAGCAAAGGTCTCCTCAAGAGACTCCTTGGTGGTTTGTTCCTCTTCAAGGGAGCTTTTTAGATAAGCAATCTCATTAGCATACTCATGCTCATGTTCATTCTTTTGAAATATTATATTTTCTTGCTCCTCAATAAATTTCTTGCCCTCAATAGCACAAGCTAAAATTTCAACAAAGTTGGAGCAAGCAATTTTATTTTTATGAAGAGCGGGAAAGACAATCTCTCCCATCTCTTGAATAGAGGCAATATCATAATCAACAATATGATCATCATCATCATCACTACCATCAACAACATCATAATCAACATGATGAGATTCAATGGGATCCAAAGAAGTTACCTTTGTTCCTTTAGCCATAAGGCATATATGAGAACTGGAAGAAGGTGGTGATGAGATAGCATGTGTAGCTCCATTTAAAACCTTGTCTTGGTCCATAGAATATTTGTTTTCCTCTACATGGTTAGCAACACAAGCACTAGAGGAAATAGAAGCATTTTTATCATGGCAACAAGACAAAGCAAGCATATCATCATGCGAATTATTCAAGCCATTTCTACATGATATGCAAGGACTACCAACACTAGCATATGAGGAGTTTTGAGTGCTACAAGTGTTAGAGTCCAAAGATAGATCATTGCAACTAGATAGAGATGATGGGTAATCAATAGTAAGATCACTATCCAAATTGCAACTTCTATCACCACTCACCATATTATTACCTTGTGAAAAATCACATGTTGGTGAAGTGGTATAAGATGAGAACTCATCACGGCCGGAGGTGGAGGGAATACAATCATCCTCAATAATGTTGGACACGCCATATTTATCTTGAAGCTTTGTCCAAATATCATGAGCACTCCCATAAGGCATGATTGAAGAAATAACTACATTGCTCACAACAAGTAAAAGCATTTTAGTAGCTTGAGCATCTATATAAGAGTTTATCTTCTCCTCTAAAGATTCATTTTGGGAATCCATAGGAGAAGAGAAAACCATATATAGAATTGCCTCACCAGATGGGTGAATGCCACAAAAATAATCTAGCATGCGAGATTTCCAAACATCATAATTTGTGCCATCGAATATATAATAGGAATCATGCACTACACCACTAGACGACATCTTTACTCTCAAGGCAGTGAAACCTAAAAGCAAGAGACCTCGCTCTGATACCAATTGAAAGATTACGGATGCCGCCTAGAGGGGGGTGAATAGGCGGTTAAAAACTTCTACGAGATGGGCTTAACAAAGGCGGAATAAAACTAGCATTTTCTTTTGTTAAGCACAAAGCCTAGATATACTAAGGTTCACCTATGTGCACCAACAACTTATGCTAAGCAATACAAGCAACAATACGATAGCAAGATAATTACTTCAAGCACGATGGCTATCACAATGTAAAGTGCATAAGTAAAGAGCTCGGGTATAGAGATAACCGAGGCACGCGGGGACGACGATATTTTACCGAGTTCCTCCCAACAAGGGAGTATGTCTCGTTGGACGGGTGGGCGCTACTAAGACCACCAACGCCACCAAGGCCTCACCCTATTCTCCCGAGCACCCACCACATGGGCAAGCACCCGTTCCACTATGGGACACTTGAGGGTGGTCACCGAACCCGTATAAGATTGGGGCTATCTCCACAACTTAATTGGAGGATCCCAATAATCGCCACCAAGGCCTCAATCTTTGGGGAGCTTTACAACTTAATTTAAGACCCCAAGCACACGCCACAAAGGCCACACAACCGTCTAGGGTTCCAAGAACCCAAGAGGGGCAAGCAAGAATGAATATCACCGAAAAAATCCTCCAGAGAGAAAACACACCAATGCACCAAATGCAAAAGGCAAGAACACCACAAAGATGCTCCAAAACTTCACTCTCAAATTCCAACCAGGCTACTAAAGCACTTGGGGGAATAAGAGAGTAAGAACACAAAAGGGGATCACAAAAAGCCCCAAAGATCTAGATCCCAAAGATTCACTCCACAAAGGGCTGATTTGATTTGGTCAAAATGTAGATCTAGATCTCCTCTATTTTCCCTTCAAATAAGAGCAAGAACCATTGGGGGAAAAGAGAGAAATCAAGAAAGAGAGTAGAAAGAATAATAACCAAAGCTTGAGAAAGAAAGAGAGAAGAAGCAGCCTAGAAAAAGGAGAGAGAAGCCTTTATATAGGGGCCAAATATTTATGTCCGTTGGCGCAGAATTCCCAACTGGGCTGGTAGTACCAGACAAGCCCGGTACTACCAAACCCAACTCCTAGCAGTGAACATGCACAGCAGCTAGTGAGCCAGCACGCGAAGCAGGGCAGGGGATCGGGGCGCAGCGCGGCGAGCGAGGGCAGCGCCCGCGCGGGGCAAGCGATCGAGGCGAACGGCGGCCCGCTAAGCGAGTGGCGGCCTGCTACGTGAGTAAGCGAGCGCAGCGAGATGCGAGCGAGCGGGGGATGCGGGCGCCAGCGAGCGGGAAACGAAGGGGATCAGGGTGAGTGGTAGACGCAGGAGCGAGCGCGGTGAGGCAAGCGGCTGGGCCGCTGGGAGCGAGGAAGGTGGGCTAGCAAGCTGGGCTCGGAAGGTGGGCTGCCAAGCCCGGTAGTACCACAGCCGGGCGGTAGTACCGCATGTGCCGGTACTACCGGCCTGGGCTGGCAACGGTACCGCGCAGGACAGAGGGCAGAGGTGGGTTGCCTTGTGCGGCCGGTAGCCCACCGGGTAGTACCGCTAGGCCCAGACAGAAAAACCCTTTTTTTCTTTTTAAATCAAACCGGCAAATATTCAAACAACGATAACTTTTGCTAGGAGACTCCGATTGACCCGAAATCGATTGCGTTGGAAATATTGGATATCACCAAGTGAGAAAGTATCAAGTAGTATAATATGAGATACCCCACTCGGTGAAAATCCGGAAAACCGCCAAGATCAAAATCGCAACAAGATATAAAAGGGGGATCCGATTTTGATGAACAAGAGCTTGTTATGAAGATTACCACGAGCTCTAAATCCTGACATGGATAAGACCAAATAACAATAAAATACGATGATGCAAGTATGCAAAGGTATGAGCTCTCAGGAGACCGGCAAAAGGGAAAAACCTATCAAGAATACCTTTGCCTTGAGCATCCTTTGGCCTTGTCTTCATCGCTCCATAAACACCGAGGATGTCAAGCACCAAACATGAGATCTTCTAGGGATGGCGCATATTGAGCTTCCACAACACATTTTCTTCCTCATTTCATCGACCTTGAAGCCAACACATGCTCCAAGCGATTCCAATGGACAATTCCTACAAGTGCAACTTAATACACACATTAGTCCATAAAGATTGTCATTAATTACCAAAACCACACATGGGGGCCCACATGCTCTTTCAATTTCAATATCACATGCAGAACCAGTTTCTGCAATTTCACCCGAAACAATTCCGGTTTCCATCGAAATGATTCCAGCACTTTCTTAAATCTTTATCTAAAACATATTTGCTCAAGATGGTGTGGGTATCCCTTAAGTGTGTCACCCAACGGTTCACGAATAATGTAGACATGATCGAGACCCCTCTCCGATAAATAATCAGCAGTAGGACCAGGACATCCGTACTGACTCCCACACATTCAACGATGACTCTTTTGATCGTGTGAACCTTTAACGTTGTAACTAACCCTTTGTCTTGCGATATATTACATGGACGAGATTCGATCATAGGTATCTCAATACCTAGTTTGATCTCGTTACTGACATGCACTCTTTTCTCATTCCCGTGATATAACATTCTAGTGATCACATCACTTGCTTGCAAGCTATTTCAATGTGACATCACCGAGAGGGCCCCGAGTATATCTATCTATCATCGGGATGGAAAAATCCCACTCTTGATCCATGAGCCTCTACATAACACCTTCATAGCACTGAACCCACCTTTATAGTCACCCTGTTACGGTGTGACGTTTGATGTTATCAAGATACTCTTCCAGTGTTAGTGATTAACATGGTATCATGGTCTAAGGACTAGGATTACTTCGTATGATGTTATAGAGTTATAAACATAATGACTTTGATCGTAATGCTATACTTCAGATGAATGTTCATCACATCATTCCACCAATGCTGTGACCTCATTATTAACAATATCCAATGTCCATGATCACGAAACCTTGATCATCTTGTTAATCAACAAGCTAGTTTATATGAGAGGCATTACTAGGAACTTTGTATTTTGTTTATTAAACACACATGTATTAATGTTTCCAATTAATACAATTGTAGCATGCAAAATAAACATTTATCATACACATGGAATAATATAATAACCACTTTATTATTGCCTCTTGGGCATATTCCCTTTAAGAAAGTGAGCGGCGATCTGAAGGATCACTAGCCCACGTAGCATCAGAGTAGGCCTAGAGCTGTAAGGAGCTAGAACGAGGAAAATAGATGACGTGTGTTTGTGCCATGAAGATAGCGAAGAACACGAAGAAGGTGACTATAATGAACTGAAGTAGGAGAAGACACGAACTGACTCAGAATATGAACATCATAGGAAATATCTGGGCGAGTGACAACAAGGTAGACAAGGCTCCCAACAAGATAACGATATCGTGTCGGATCAGAGAGAGGATCGCCATCAAAAGCGTGGAGCTGGACATTGAGCTCCGTAGGAGTCTCAATAGTCCGCTCATCACCAAGAGCAGCACGAGCAAGGATATCCTGGATATACTTTTCCTAGGAGATATAAAAGCCATTAGAAGTGGAGGAAACCTCAATCCCAAGAAAGTAGCAAAGAGGACCAAGATCAGTCATAAGAAACTGCTCACGAGGACGGGCCTTAACAAAGGCAATATACTCAGAGTCATCACATGTGATGATGATGTCATCAACATAGAGGAGTAGAAGAGTGCGTACACAAGGAGAAGTGTGAACAAATAGTGCAGGATCATGAGCACTAGGGGAGAAACCAACATCAGTCACCATAGAGGCGAAGCGCTCAAACCAGGCACGAAGAGCTTGTTTCAGGCCGTAAAGAGAGCACCAAAGATAACAAACCATGCCATTAGGGACAAAGTACCCTGGAGGAGGCTGCATGTAAAGCTCCTCACGCAACTCACCATTGAGAAAAGCATTCTGAACATCAAGCTGAGACACAGACCAATGGTGAGCCGTGACCATGGTAAGAAGAGTATGCACAGTGGTCATATGGGCCACTGGAGCAAAAGTCTCATCATAATCACGACCCTGTTCCTACTGGAAGTCACGAGCCACAAGACGCGCTCTGCAGCACTCAAGAGATCCATCAGAGCGAGTCTTAATATTGTAGACCCACTTGCACATGATGGGTCAAACACCGGGAGGAGGAGAGACAAGATCCCAAGTGTCGGTGCGCTCAAGCGCAACAATCTCCTCGGCCATGGCAAGCTGCCATTCGGGATGATGCACAACATCCCGATAAGAAGTCGGCTCAAGGGCAATAGAAAGACCATAGTGACTAGGAGAGTAGCGATTAGGTGGACAATGATGGTGAGCAGGAAGATGAGGAGTCATCTCATTAGAGGAAGAAGGCACATCAGAAGAAAAAACATCAAAGTAAGCATCCGGAACATGAGAGCGACGAGAATAATGAAAGGGAAATGGAGACAACGGTGAGGTGGGTGGAGGGTCATAAGAAGAAGGAGCAGAACTAGGTGGCGAAGAGGGTGGCGGTGGGGAAGGTGAAGCATCAGCAAGGATGAGGCGTGGAGGAGGATCAATAGTAACAGAGGGTGGTGTGTCAGGAAACAATAAAAAGGATATGTCCTCCACTGAGAAGGCCATGTCATGGTGGTGTCACGTCATATGCCTGGTATTGGCTAAAGTTGGGGCCGATGGACACTAGAGGAATCGGGGGAGGGATGATGAAGTGAAGACCTCATACAGAAGAACTCAGAGAGACATGATATACCCAGGTTCAAGGCTCTCCAACTGAGATAACACCTCTATTCCTGCATCTAATCTCATATAACTTGCCCTGCTTGTGGCTACAATGGTGCTCCTTGAGTTGTACTCTTATGCCTCTAATGGAGAGAGCAGAGGAAGAAGAAAGCATGATCCTGGTGAGCAGAGGGAGAGGAGACCTTTGGGGGCCTCGCATGCAACAATCCCCCTGGCGCTGCTTATAAAGGGGAGCCTAAGAGACAAGGTATGTCATCACAAGTACTCTCCATGAGCTGTCTTGCGGGTCCTTGCCCAGTCATCTCGTCCTTTTGTGAGTCACCAGTCTTATCCCTTCGGCATATTCCTCAACATCTTAGGAGATGCCTAGCATATTCCCTAGCATCTCCCAAGATGCCCAGCATATTCCTTAGCATCTTGGACCAATGGTGCCAGTATGAGCCAGGGGCGTCCCAAGACTAGCACATGACGTAGGAGCTTGACCGGTCTTGAGTTGGTATCGATGTAGAGGTTGAAGGAGCATCTGCAGGTCATATGGGTGTAGTAATTCGGCCTAGTGAAGTGTAACTCGGCCCGGCGGTGAAATGGGGCCCAGGTGGATGTCAAATAGTGCCTCAGCCGAATAAAACTAGGCCCAGCCGGGTCTAGATGTGATTCGGCCCAAGATGAGAGGCCCTTGGAGGTTCTGGCAGCCCAGCCGAGTCACTCTTACTCGGCCTAGGGTCAATCTGGCCCAACCGGGTCAAGGTAAGATGGATCATGGAGGAGAGAGGGAGCCCAGCCGGGGTCTCCCCTCACCCGGCCTAGCTGAAGCATCGTCCTGGCGACCCGTCTAGGGTTTGCGGTTGACGAGGTAGGCGTCCCTGCGGTGGTCCGAGTCTAGCTTCTCTCGGCCCACCCAAGTGAAGAGGTGGCACAACAAGGAGTTGACGAGGAGCTAGGAGAAGCAGGCGTGTCGGGGGAGCGAGGAGGTGGTGCCGGGGTCGGCTCATGGTGGGCTGGAAAGGGTGAAGCCTGGCCCACCCAGGGAAGCTTGTTGCGGACCAGGAGAGGTGGCGATGGAGGCGAGGAGGTGACACTGGGCCGTCCCCTGTCGGCCCACGCGGAGGAGGGCGCTGGCGATGTTGGCGGGAAGTAGCAGATGTCAGGGGAGCCTAGCGACGTTAGCTGGAAGCTAGAGGAGGAAGACTCGGCAGGAGTCCGACGTTGACCTAGCGCGGGAGTTGGGCCGGCTATGGCAATCTAGGCCCAGCTGGGGTTCCTAGTGACCCGAATGACATGGTGGGCTGAGACCAGACCAACCTGGCCAGGTTTTTAGATATCTTCTACGTGATTCGACCTTGAAGATTTCCTCTGGGTCGAGTCTGGTGTAACTCAGCCCAGGCAAGCTTTATTTCCATTTTTCCTTATTTCTTTCCTCTTTACTCATATCAAATGACTTTTCCTTCGCTTTATCAATTTATTTATTCCTCTTGCATCACTTGATACATCAACTCTAGGGTATCCGGGGTTACACCCCCGACATTAGTCTCCGAGGCTATGTGGGACTCATAGAGTCACGCATAGGCTTCAAAAAAGTATCTACAGAGTTGTTGCCAACATATAGTCCCTTTTCACCATTTTAATATATCCTTGGCCTGAATTGACTCAAACTGACATATAGCCTTCAAGTGCATTTGTCATATGACCCTTTTTGGGTAAGTTTGTGATTTCTAGCCTTCTTGGGCTCTGGCCATAACCCTTTTGGGTAAGTTTGTGACTTTTGGCCTGCTTTGGCTCCGGTTTTAACCCTTTTGGGTAAGTTTGTGGCTTCTGGCCTTGTTTGGCTCTGGTTTTAACCCTTTTTGGTAAGTTTGTGGCTTCTACCTGATTTGGCTCTAGCCTTAACCTTTTTCGCGTATGTTTGTGGATTTTGGCCTTCTTTGTCTCTAGCCTTAACCCTTTTGGGTAGGTTTGTGGCTTATAGCCTGATTTAGCTCTGGCCTTAACCCTTTTGGGTCAGTTTTGTGGCTTCTAGACAGCTTTGCCTCTAGCCTTAAACTTTTGGGGTAAGTTTTGTGGCTTATGGCCTACTTTGGCTCTGGCCTTAACCCTTTTGGGTATGTTTTGTTACTTCTGTCCATCTTTGGCTCTGGCCTTAACCCTTTTGGGTAACTTTTTGGCTTCTAGCCTGCTTTGGCTATGGCCTTAACCCTTTTGGTTAAGTTTGTGGCTTCTCGTCTGCTTTGGCTCTGGCCTTAACCCTTTTGGGTAAGTTTTGTGGCTTATGGCCAGCTTTGGCTCTGGCCTTAACCCTTTTGGGTAAGTTTTGTACTTCGAGCTAGCTTTGGCTCTGGCCTTATAAATTTCTGTCTGAGTTATCCCCTTCGAGATACACTTGCTAGGTTATATGACTCAAATTTGACATAAGTCTTAGATCCGAGTTACTTGACTCAAAATCCGAGTTAATTGACTCAAATCTGAGTTACTTCACTCAAATCCGAGTCACCTAACTCAAATCTGAGTTACAATTGCTGAGATATGATATGGCCTTATGATATGCTGGCAAACCACCATAGATTTGGATCTGATATACCATTGAGATATGATTTTGAGTTATGATATGACTTTATGATACGGTGGCATACTGCTATATATATGTATCCGAGATTGAATATGATGAGTTCTTGATATGATGGCACATTGCCATCCAGGATATGGAATAACCTGGCAAACTGATTCAAATAGTAATTCGAGGTATAAGATAACCTGGTAAGCTGATTTAAATCCGAGTTACCATGTAACTAGGCAAGCTGAAGTAAAAACTGAGTTACCATGTAACTAGGCAAGCTGAAGTGAAAACCGAGTTACCATGTAACTAGGCAAGCTGAAGTAAACACCAATCTAAGTGAAGGATAACCTAGCAAGCTAAAGCAATTACCAATCCGAGTTAAGGATAACTTGGATCGGTAGCAAGCTGAAGCAATCACGAATCCGAGTTAAGGATAAGCTAGAAAGCTGAAGTAAACACCAATCTGAGTTAAATCTGAGTTACCAGGTAACTAGGCGAACTGAGCCAGATCTGAGTTACAAGGTAACTAGGAAAGCTAAAGTAAAATCTGAGTTACCATGTAATTAGGAAAGCTGAAGTAAAATCTGAGTTACCCTGTAACTAGGCAAGCTAAAGTAAATCCGACTTACCATGTAACTAGGCAAGCTAAAGTAAAATCCGAGTTACCAGGAGTTGTGATGACTTGGTAAGTTTTCTTATCACCGGACGTAGCCTAAGGATGCAAAGCAGTTGACATACATGAGATCATGGCATATCTTATGTCTACTCCAAGTTACAGCTCTATGGATGGAGACACTGAGTCCCCGAGATACTTTTGTACCCTTAGGTGACACGATTGATACATTGTCTAGTCCCCGGGTTGAGTTATCTCTTTCCCGGGGTGAACAGTTTAGTGATTGAAGGTGATAGCCCCCGGGTGACATTCAGGGTTATCTCATGTGCATGTTGGTTGAGTTACTTTCTACTCACTATATGCTTGGTAAGGAGGTTGGGTTACACTAGTTGAGTCACTCTCGTTGAGTCACTCTTGTTGAGTTAGCTAATACTTACAGTACTACTAGTGAAGAGGTTGAGGTTGAGTCACCTCAATAAGGGATGCTTGTATGCCAAATCCTCTGCTCCTTGTACGTTGAGGAAGAGGATGCAGAAGATTTCGATCGATGGTGAAGCAGAGCTTCATGAAGACATTCCCGTCCAGATGGAAACCCAACCATCGCCTCTGATCACCCCACGGTGGGCGCCACATGTCGTGGTGGTGTCATGGCATATGCCTGGTATAGGCTAAAGTTGGGGCCGATGAACACTGGAGGAATCCAGGGAGGGATGACAAACTAAAGATCTCATACGGAAGAACTCAGAGAGACACCATATACCCAGGTTCGAGGCTCTCCTAGTGAGATAACACCTCTACTCCTGCATCTAATCTCATATAACTTGCCATGCTTGTGGCTACAATGGTTCTCCTTGAGTTGTACTCTTATGCCTCTAATGGAGAGAGCAGAGGAAGAAGAAACCATGCTCCTCATGAGCAGAGGAAGAGGAGCCCTTCAGGGGCCTCCCGTGCATCGATCTCCCTGGTGCTCCTTATAAAGGGGAGCCCATGGGACAAGGTATGTCATCACAAGTACTCTCCATGAGCTGTTTTGCGGGTCCTTGCCCAATCATCTCATCCTTTTGTGAGTCACCGATCTTATCCCTTTTGAATATTCCTCAGCATCTTAGGAGATTCCTAGCATATTCCCTAGCATCTCCCAAGATGCCCAACATATTCCTTAGCATCTTGGACCAATGGTGCCAGTCTGAGCCAAGGGAGTCCCAAGACTGGCACATGACGTAGGAGCTTGACCGGTCTTGAAGTGGTATCGATGCAGAGGTTGAAGGAGCATCTGGAGGTCATCTTGGGTGAAGTAATTCGTCCTGGTGAAGTGTAACTCGGCCCCGGGGGTAAGTAATTCGACCCGAGGGTGAAATAGGTCCCAGCTGGATGTCAAAAAGTGCCTCAGCCGAATAAAACTAGGCCCAGCCAGGTCTACATGTGATTCGGCCCAGGCTGAGAGGCCCTCCGAGGTTTTGGCAGCCCATCCGGGTCACTCTTACTCGGCTTGGGGTCGATCTGGCACAACCAGGTCAAGGTAAGATGGATCGAGGGAGCCTAGCTGGGGTCTCCCCTCACCCGACCCAGCTGAAGAGCCATCATGGCGGTCTGTCTGAGGTTCACGGTCGACGAGGTAGGCAGCCCCACGGTATGCCCGGTTTGGCTTCTCTCGTCCTACCCCGGGTGAAGAGGTGGCGCAAGAAGGAGTCAACGAGGCGTCGGGATAAGCGAGCATGTCGGGGGAGCGAGGAGGTGGCGCCGTGGTCGGTCCATGGTGGGCCGAATCAGGTGAATCCTGGGCCACCCGGGGAAGCTTGCGGTATCCCAGGCGAGGTGGCGGTGGAGGCAAGGAGGTGATGCCGGGCTATTCCCTGTCGGCCCACATGGAGGAGGGTGCAGGCGATGTTGGTAGGAAGTATTAGATGTCGGGGGAGCTTGGCAACATTAGCTGGAAGCTGGAGGCGGGAAGACTCCGCAAGAGTCCGGCATTGACCTGTGCGCTGACCTAGCATACCACTGCATGATGTAGTACACTATATTCGTTGACATAACACCAATGAAATACCGTTCACTAGTATTACATTCCTCAAAGTGGTACAACAGAAACACAGCAGGTCCAAGACATGACTATAGATTACAACTCGACTCTTTACATAAGATCCAGAGAACACTCTAGGTTAAAGAGAGAAAGAAACTTCTTACAAAGATGAACCAAAAATAATAATTCCTAACTATCTAGCTAAAAGACTAGCATCTATACTATCTGGCTTGCAATTGCTACTAATGCAATGCTCTACAGAAGTAGGTTTCCGGCTAGAGAATCTATTCCTATCTACTCAAGAACTTTGTCTTCACTACGATTGAGGTATATGCTGACTTTATTGAAGATTTTGAACTGCTGCTGATGGTTTCTTGACCAGAAAGTGATGTTGATGTCATCTTCTACGGCTTAAAACCTAGCAAGGGTTAAGAAGGTACAGTTGAGTACGAGCATAATTAGGAAGTTCACTAAAGAGAAGTGTATGATGTACTATATCTACAGCCACATACCAAAGGTCGTAGGCAATGCAGGTGTTTGTAAACATTTCTTCAAAGGTTGCTTTTATTCTGAAAACTATGTCCGATAGCCTTCATAGGTTGACCAGAACCTTCATGGGGTTCCTTTCCTTCTGCGTTCGTAGCTCCTTCCCGGAACAGGGAGTAACATGTCACAGTTCTTACACTATGCAGAGGTGTGTCACTTGTCCCATGAGAGACCTTAGCCTTGTTGCACATCTGAGTTGCATTCTCGTCCACATTTCCTTGGTGTGGGGCCTAGACTAAGATCCAAGCCAGTACTGACCTCTCCGCGACCCTGCATGAAGACATGATCCCTCGATAAGGACTACCACGGTTACTCTTTGGGTAGCCTCTCGAAGACTCTGTAAGCGGCTCTATCTGGCAGCCACCATCAGCTATGGTGAACCTCCACCAAGACATCTATGCATAGATAATCTAGACACCTAGATCGTAGGGAACTAAGGGATCCACCCATGTGCTGGATTCTCTGGATTCTCCACGAGAAATATGCAGCTTCACGATAAGGTCATCCGTCAATGTGAACATGAGAAGATACAGCTGACTTTCCCGTCCCATTCCAAGTCTCATGGTTAAAGCGTAATATACGGTGCTAGAATCACTATCAACATTGGTGGATTAAGTCCTAGATGATACGTTCCTATACAATGGTGTTTCCGTTGCCAGTTATAATTGATTAGCTGATCACCCTGGATCAATAATCGATACTTTCATTTAATTATGAAAATAGTGTTTTCGACCTTTTTGAAATGCTGGTGATGACAACAGTTGAGTTACAAGAATATAAAATAATCAAAGGACATGAGCAAGTGTGAACTTGCCTTTTGTGATTGCAAGATTATGCACTCACGGTCTTCAAGACAATAGAAGATCCAAAATATCGAAATAGCATCATTGGTCCGGTAAGGACTAATGTTTAAAGAAGCAAGATGCAACTATGCATAAGTAATGTAATGTAGTTTGATAAACGCGAATCCCTGGACTAATCGTATCTGATCTAGGGTTTGGAGTTTGTGATGAATTCTTTGGAATGTGTTGCACTTTTATACCAACTTCACACTTGTGCTTCTTATTAAGGCTTGTGAGAGTGTGTGAAACAATTTGTAAATAAAGAAAGTAGCATGCAATATTAAAGCACTCAAATGGGGCATGGTAACTAAAAGATTTCTTAAAAGGATAACCTTTTATGAAAAGATTACTTTACAAGGAAAAAGCATTTAAACTATAAGTTGACACTCTTAGGTTTTCTTATTAATCATAATTATTAAAAGAGAAACAATCACAATAAAGTAATGGAGATTTACAGGTTTTGGATGAGGCATCACATTGTAAATGGTTTACTGCTTAACATTCCACAAAGGTAGAGTATAAGTAACTTTGCTCGAATGAGGTGATGTTTTATTAAAATTATGAGTGGATAGAATTACTTTCTTATTAATGCTTATATTTTATAAGTGAATATAATCCTTTTGAAAAACAGTATACTATTCTGGTTGAGTTTATAATTGATAAAAATCTTTTTAGGAAAATTAAGATACCCTCAATTTGAGATGATTGTTTTAGTAGATACATTTTAAAATGGTTAGACCTATATTAACTTCACTCAAACATCAGTTGAACTTGTGATTACATTTTTATACTTTAAACAAATAATGGTAAAGGCAATAGTAATGGTTTATATATTTTTAATGAATTAAAACAAAAGAAAAGGGTTTTAATAAGATTTATTAGATCTTTACCTTTTATTTCACTTCAATTATGAAAGATGATTTTTTATATGTAGAATTTACTTTTATGATTATTTTAGTATATTATAAGTATTTCTGTGATTTGAAAATAATAAGATATGATTTTTATAAGTTTTACCACTTTATAAACACTTATTAAATACTAAATATTAGTTAAGTGATAGAAATTTTTTTAATAAGATTTTTTATATATTATACTTATTTTTATGAATTTTTAATAATAGAATTTACTTATTTAAGATTTTTCCCTAATTGGTTATTTGCTAATAATAATTATTTTATTTAAACTAGAAAATAAAATATGATAATAGGTTTATATTATAGATTTTATTTTTCTTCGAATTTTGATATATAATACATATTTTTCTGAATTATAAAACAAAAGACATTGATTTAACAAGATTTATAAATTTTGTGGATTTATTTAACTAACTAATAATTGATTAATTGCATCACTGCTGACATCAGCATGACATAGTACACACGGTGCAAACCTTTTATACCCAACCTATTCTACCCAAGCCACTGACTGGTGGGACATGTGCCATGTCATATTTAGAAATCATAAAACAAAAAAATATAATTGGATTATGACATCAGCATGATGTCATGCGTGGGTGATCTTCCCAGGACGCTGATCGATCTCTCGATCGAGAGCGCGAGCAAGCGGGAGCGGTTGTGTTAGACAGAGAAGCGCGAGGCGAGTCGATCTGTGGGCACGCTGCCAGAAAGTGGTCACCGGAGTGGCTCCGGCGACGACGAACTACGGCGGCCTACGACGGATTATAGCGGCATGGCAATTCAGGGCGCGAGAGAAATCGAGAAGGTGCACGAGCACCTATAGCTCACCAAGAAGCTGGAGAGCATGATGGCGAGGTCGAAGGAGCGCTGTAGCGGTAGGAATCGATGATGACTGGCGATGTCTAACGGTGGGAATGAAGTGTCGATTGGTTTGATATAGATCTCCCCAGCTCCCGCGACCAAGCTAGGAAGAACAAGGACGACTCGGTGATTTCGGTGGTGTGCTCAGAACTTCCAGGGGAGCTCGGGAATGGCCACTCCGGCGAGACCTGAGAGCTAGGGTTAGGGTTCCTGGGCGTATGGAGAGGAAGAGAGAAAGGGGTAGCTTGCAGGGCTTCTCCACGCGACATCAGGCCTTCTTATAGAGCGGCGGAAGCAGTGGCACTCATCTTGGCACTCGCCGGCGTGGCGGAGCTCGACAGTGAGCTGCTTCGGCCACTGCGCAAGGTGAACAACGATGATAGACTGGACGAAATGGTACTTGGGCCGGGCTGCTATTGGGCTGTGGCTGAGTGAGTGAGCAAAGGTGGATGGCGCACTGATGGCTCAATGCACGGCGCCCAGAAAAATGCTCGATGGTGGTGTTGATGTAGAGCTCGTTTGGAACCCCAAGAGGAAGGTATGATGAGCACATCAACAAGTTTCCCTCTGTTATGAAACCAAGGTTTAATCGAACTAGTAGGAGCAAGGAAACACCTCAAAAGTGTTACTAGCTGAGCTTTGGCAGGGCGCACTGCCGGTGCTAGTAGCAACGTGGAGACCTGCACAACACAACCACAGAACTTTGTCCCCAACTTGCGATGAGGTTGTCAATCTCACCGTGCTTTGCGGAAAACAAAGGATTAAACGTATCGAATGGAAAGAAGTAAAAGTTTGTATAAAGTAAACACAAAGCAGTAAAATATTGTAGATTGTATGTAAAGAAAAGGACCGGGATCCATAGTTCACTAGAGGTGGCTCTCCTTAGATAGATAACATGCTGGGTGAACAAATTACAGCGGGGCAATTGACAAACACCGAGAAAGCAATACATGCATATACTAATCATCTTGACTCCTTTGAGACTTGATTGGGCATTACAACATAATACATAGACCGCCATCCAACTGCATCTATGACTAAGAATCCACCTTCAGGTTATCATCCGAACCCCCTCCAGTATTAAGTTGCACGCAACAGATTATTGCTTTACGAACTGCATGTAAAGTAAACAATACAATTGTTCTATGAATAAAGGATCGTTGTTTTCTCCCTAGTAGCAACAGCACATCTAGTACCTTAGAGATTTCTGTCACTTCCCCAGATTACCAGAGGCATGAACCCACTATCGAGCATAAATACTAACTCTTGGAGTTGCTAGCATCTACTTGGCCAAGATAGCTACTAACAACGGAAAGCATGCAAGATCTCAAATAACAAAGACATGATAGAATCAATAATCAATATGAAATAGCATCTCATTATCCATCGGATCCCTGCAAACACAACATGTATGAAATACAAATAGATGATCTTGATCATGAACGGAGCTCACAAGATCTAAACATGAAAGCACAAAGGAGGAGAGACCAGTCATCTAGCTACTACATGGATCCGTAGTCCAAGGATGAACTACTCACGCATCACACCGGAGGCTTGCATGGTGATGAAGAAGGCCTCCAGGGTGAATTCCCCTCTCCGGCAGGGTGCCGAGAAGAGCTTCAGATACCCCCCGATCTAGGGACAGGGACGACGGTGGCTACAGACTCTTTCGTGGATTTTTGATTGGGTACCTAGGGTTTTCGTCTCGAGGGCAACTTATAGGCGGAAGAAGAGGCCGAGGGGGTGCTGGGGTCGGCCAGACCACCCCCTGGTGCGGGCCAAGCCTGGCCGTGCGGCCAGGTGGTGTGGCCGGCCCCTGGCCCCTCTCCGTCTCGTATTCTGGCACTTGATCCCTTCCGGAAAAATAGGAACTTTGGCTTTTGTCCCGTCCAATTCCGAGAATATTCATTTTCTGACTTTCCTGGAACCAAAAACAGCAGAAAACAGGCAGCTGGCACTATGGCTCTTGTTAATAGGTTAGTCCAAGAAATCATAATAAAAGTACTCCAAAGTTGGAACAAAACACAAGAAAGTGGATAAAACTAAGCATGGAACATCAAAAATTATAGATACATTTGCAATGTGTCAACATCCCCAAGCTTAACTCCTGCTCGTCCTCGAGTAGGTAAGTGATAAAAAGAAAGAATTTTTGAGGTGACATGCACCATCAAAGACTTGATCAAAATATTTGCAAAACATTCAAAGCTGGGATCATAGTACTTCAATCATAACATGAAAGACAAAGTTCTAGCAATAAGCAAAGAAACTAAGATGCAACATGAAAAGGTACAAACAAAAGATTCATGAATAACAATGCTTTGCAAGACGTTTGTTTGTTTCACATAAAGAAAACATAGCATAAAAGTATTCAGCTTGTCCCTCAATAGAGTAGCAAATATAAATGCATAGGACACCTTCAAAGTTCATAAGAGTGACTAGATACAATAGTTTAAAACAAGCAATAACAAGTTATGCATCAATCAACTAGTCTTGGGACAATGCACATAGGTGCATAAAGTTAGAAGGTGGAGACTCAATATAATGGTGGAAGAAAGGCCTTTTGTAAAAAGGAAGTAGGGATTCAAGTCTCATAAAGAGCTTCCAAAAATTATGGTACTTGTAGCTTTCAGCTCTCATTGCCCCTATCATAAGCATCTTGAAGGTGATTAAGGTTAAAGTGACACAACTAAAAGGATATGCTTGACAAGTTATAAACCGAAATCTCATGCCCCTTACTTACGAAGACCAATCCTCATGCTACTCAACTTCAGTCACGAGTAAGCTCTTCTCATTGTAAGTATATGTGTATCATTAAGAACCGCCAACGGGGTACCCCTTGCACATGATACGGGAGCTTTCCCATAATCAAAATGACAAGGCAAGCAGACAATGAGCATCTCAGCGATCTTTTTATTTGCTATTTGCATAGGTTTTTATTGAGGATGCTTCATAGAGTGCTTATTATGGTGATGCTGCAAGTTTCCACCATGATTAGGCATGGCTTAGGCTAGCGGCCCAGGCGTTTCTCTAACACACATACAAACTCCATGATCTTACAAGTTCCACTTTTATTTCACACCGCCGGGATCCGTAAGCAAAAGAACATAATATCAACGGGGTACAAAGTACAAGTGCAATGTTGAAAGCGTTCCCCATGAAACATGGTTCTGCTAATTTCAACTTAATAAAGCGCAAGCATATACGCAACAAAGAAGGACCCAATGGTTCAAGTTCGTGAGAGCTTTAATCACTAGTTTTCTCATAACAAGTGGAAGGTAAACAAAAGCATGAATGTACTTGGGATTTCATAAGCTAGTAGGTAGGTATGGTGGACTCTTTGGAATAACTTGGTTTAGGGAGTTGGATGCATGAGTGGAACTCATACTTTGTTGTGGAGGCTAGCAAAAGACTGGGAGCAACAAACTAAGAGAGCAATAATGGCCATAATCATGCAGAGCGACAAAACATCATTGATCAAAGCATAAAGTGATACTACAAGTTGAAAACTAAAGGATCATAAAGGCTATGGTGACTTTGGATAGTCATAACTTGGTGTGAGCATGTGCCAAGTCAACCCAAATAAAGCATCAAAGGAGAATACCACTATACTATGCTTTAATATGCTAAAACAACGCATGATTCATCCAAGGCACATTAAGCAATCTCAATTGTTTATAACAAGTCATGTTACAGCAAATAATACTAAGCATAAATCCAAAACGATATCAAGTATGGCACGACAAAGCATAGGCCACAGTCAAAAACAAGCTCTTTTTACCACATAAGCATGAACTTTCCTACTCTTTTCAAAACCAAACCAAACTATTTGCAAACCAATGTGTGAAAGAGGGGGTCCAACCAACTTATTCAGAAAACTAAGCAAACCAAGCAAACTAAAAAACAAAAACGAAAACGAAAAAAAGACGCTCCAAGAAAAACACAACTGTGCATGAAACAATAAAAATGAAGCGTTTGGAAGAAACCTGGAATTTTTATTGATGAAGAAGGGGATGCCTTGGGCATCCCCAAGCTTTGACGGTTGTACTTCTTGGATATTTCTTGGGGTGATACGTGTGGCATCCTCAAGCTTGAGCTTTAATCCATCCTTCATCTCATATTCATTCCTTCCATACACCTGAAATTTTTCCTTCATACAAAACTTCACACACTCTCATTAGCAACATTAGTGCATTTAAGATAAATAAGTCTCAAGGTTCAGTTATAACACCAAATAAACTTCCATTAGAACACTAGCTACTGTAGAACTTTCCTCAAAAAGCTCAATTCCCCAAAGGAACTCAAGAAGGAACTAACAAGAAGCAAATGCAGAAAATGGCAGAAATCTGTCAAAACAGACCAGCAGGTAAAGACAAATTTTGTCGAAGACCTTCTGTTGCTCAAATCAAAAACTGTTGAACTAACGAAAGTTATATAAGAACCTGGGGCAAAAGCACAAAGAATTACAGCTCAATCCGACATACAAAGCTCTCTCAGGAATTTTTACGGTGAAGCACAGAAATCTGTTTCGGGACAACAACTTTCCCAATCATTACTTCACTCTCATTAGAGGTTACTCTTGGCACAAAAAGAAAATAAAAAGGATAAGGAGAGGTTATTACAGAGGTAATAACTTCCAAGACTCAACTAAAACTCTTGCGTTATCGCCCAACAAGTACTTTTCTTTAACGCCTTTAAGTTAGGCATAAGAACCAAAGAAAGAATCAAGTGTTCTCAAATGAAGAAGCATTTAGACCAATACCAGAAAATTGCTCTCTCATAACAAGATTGAGCAAGGCAGGTTTTATCTCAAAGAAAGTATTTTCAGCCACAGGTGGAGCAATGGGAGTGCTCATAAAAGCATTGTTGTTGGTGCTAGTGAAGTCACACAACTTAGTGTTTTCAAGAGTAGTCATTTTTTGGGGTTTTCAAATAAGAAAGCAAACAAGTAAAACTATTTTTTTTTGTGTTTTTGAAGAACAAAACAAGCAAACAAAGAAAAAAGAAACTAAGAAAATCAAAAACAACAAAGTAAAGAGATTGGTTATGAAGGACTCCCCTTGTGAAGATGTCCTTGACTCCCCGGCAACGGCGCCAGAAAAATTGTTAATGGCTCAATGCACGGCACCCAGAAAAATGCTTGATGGCGGTGTTGATGTAGAGCTCGTTGGGAACCCCAAGAGGAAGGTATGATGAGCACAACAGCAAATTTCCCTCAGTTATGAAACTAAGGTTTAATCGAACCAGTAGGAGCAAGGAAACACGTCAAAGGTCTTACTAGCTGAGCATTGGCAGGGCGCACTACCGGTGCTAGTAGCAACGTGGAGACCTGCACAACACAACCACAGAACTTTGTCCCCAACTTGCGATGAGGTTGTCAATCTCACCGTGTTTTGCGGAAAACAAAGGATTAAACGTATCGAATGGAAAGAAGTAAAAGTTTGCACAAAGTAAACACAAAGCAGTAAAAGATTGTAGATTGTATGTAAAGAAAAGGACCGGGATCCATAGTTCACTAGAGGTGGCTCGCCTTAGATAGATAACATGCTGGGTGAACAAATTACAGCGGGGCAATTGACAAACACCGAGAAAGCAATACATGCATATACTAATCATCTTGACTCCTTTGAGACTTGATTGGGCATTACAACATAATACATAGACCGCCATCCAACTGCATCTATGACTAATAATCCACCTTCAGGTTATTATCCGAACCCCCTCCAGTATTAAGTTGCAAGCAACAGATTATTGCTTTATGAACTGCGTGTAAAATAAACAATACGAATGTTCTATGAACAAAGGATTGTTGTTTTCTCCCTAGTAGAAAAATCACATCTAGTACCTTAGAGATTTCTGTCACTTCCCTAGATTACCAGAGGCATGAACCCACTATCGAGCATAAATACTAACTCTTGGAGTTGCTAGCATCTACTTGGCCAAGATAGCTACTAACAACGGAAAGCATGCAAGATCTCAAATAACAAAGACATGATAAAATCAATAATCAATCTGAAATAGCATCTCAATATCCATCGGATCCCCGCAAACACAACATGTATGAAATACAAATAGATGATCTTGATCATGAACGGAGCTCACAAGATCTAAACATGAAAGCACAAAGGAGGAGAGACCAGCCATCTAGCTACTACATGGATCCGTAGTCCAAGGATGAACTACTCACGCATCACACCGGAGGCTTGCATGGTGATGAAGAAGGCCTCCAGGGTGAATTCCCCTCTCCGGCAGGGTGCCGGGAAGAGCTTCAGATGACCCCCGATCTAGGGACAGAGGCGATGGTAGCTATAGACTCTTTCGTGGATTTTTGATCGGGTACCTAGGGTTTTCGTCCCGAGGGCAACTTATAGGTGGAAGGAGAGGCCGAGGGGGTGCTGGGGTCGGCCAGACCACCCCCTAGCGCGGGCCAAGCCTGGTCGCGCATCTAGGTGGTGTGGCCGGCCCCTGGCCCCTCTCCGTCTCGTATTCTGGCACTTGATCCCTTCCGAAAAAATAGGCACTTTGGCTTTTGTCCCGTCCAATTCCGAGAATATTCATTTTCTGACTTTCCTGGAACCAAAAACAGCAGAAAACAGGCAGCTGGCACTGTGGCTCTTGTTAATAGGTTAGTCCAAGAAATCATAATAAAAGTACTCCAAAGTTGGAACAAAACACAAGAAAGTGGATAAAAGTAAGCATGGAACATCAAAAATTATAGATACATTTGCAATGTATCACGCACGCGGGAAACAGTTAGCGCAAGGACGACCTGGGTCGTGGGCCAATACTGCTGCGCGGTTTTTTCCTTTTCTATTTCGATTTTCTATTTTCATACCCCATTTTTTATTTCAAATTCCAACCCCTTTAAGCATTGAAACTTTTATACAGTATTTCAAACATTTTTAGAAGACCTGATATTAGTTGATTTCATAACCTTGATAGTGTGTTACAATTTCCACTTATATATGTAATCTTGTTTATTAAAAAAGTAATTAGGGTTTAGGGTTTTAGGAATTACTTCATATTTAAATATCCCTTTAAGATTATTTTGTTTTCACTTGTTAAGTTTAATGGTAATGGTTTAAAATGGTGAATGATATATACAGGACTCTATTCATACTTAGCCTCATAAATAAACTATGCAAATATATTACCAAGTATTAAATCCTGAAATTTGTAGTATGGTGATTTGAGTTCCATAGTTCTCCCTCTTTGGTGATTTCACAAAATCCAATTCTACTTGATTTGTAGTGTTTAGAATTACCATAGAACAATCTTGGTTAGGCCATTATGAATCAATAACAACCATTGGTAGATAAATGCTAATTTTTATTCAAATATAGGTATATGGGTTTTGAGAGGATTTAATAACTCATATTCAATTATAGATATTGATGAATATCAAGGCTAAGACATATTGCCATCATGTTTTGTGACCAAGGATAATAACTCAACTTAGAATGAGCTATTGAGATTACTTTAATAAAGTGATCTTGATGATATATGAGACTAGGTCTTTATTAGGTTTTAAGACAATAAGGTGGACACGTCTTCCATCTATAAACACTCATTTGGTTCTCTAATTATCTCTTGGAGGCTTTAATGGTCCAAGAGGTATTGTTAAGTGGTTACCTAGGAATAGGAAATGGTTCCCCTATCCATTTGATTCTAGGGTTTTGAATAATGAGGTAGACATGGTTCTTGTCATGGGTGGATAGGTTCTTGGTTAAGGCTTCTAAAAAATCCTTACCTTAATACCTCACTAAGCTTATCTTATAGATAAGGAATTCCTTTCCTAAATATACTCTATTTAAATCTCTCATCTACTTCACTAAGATCACATCTTCCTGAATAAGTCAATCATCTGACTCCACCATATCAATCATCATATGATGACATGGTCATCCACTTCCACAATATTCCTTTATTATACTACTTACATATAACTTCCATTGCTGAACTACCCTTGATGAATCCATAAATTTAGCTACTTCTAACTCCATCCATTAACTCCTTTAAATTCACCTTGTATTTCTATCCAAGGCTTGCAAGATTACAATTCTTTCTATACGTCACATGTGATAATAATCTTCTAGAATAGGTATGGTAATACTCCCATAATACAAGTTTGTTCTTGTATTAGCTTGGTTAGACTACTATGCCTTCAACTACTCCATACAACTTACGTTACATACTTCATCACACTCTAGCTTGGCTTTTCAGGATCAAGCTAGATGATTCAGCTTACTAAGGTTTTGCCTAATTTGGTATACTCAAAACTCTTCTTCAACACCTAGTCATCTATTCTCAAGTGACTTGAGAATAATGACCACCATCATTTGATCAAACTGAGCTTAGGCTTCTAATTGTCTGATCAAGATCTATTATCCACTAAGTAGTAAACTTGTACTAGTATCTCTAGAGGATTATCTTGTTAAGGAAGCTTACTCCATATATATATACCTACTTGGATTAACAAAATTACCATTGTATACTCTAATACTACTAGCTTTCTTCTTGGTTTTAAATACTTCTTCTAGTGAACTCATGAGTGAGATAAATCCTCCAACATCAAATGGTTTGATCACCACTAAGGATCTCATTCCATTGATGATGGCGCACTCTACCATAACTGGTTCCTCCTTATAATTACTTAAGATCTTTGGAAGGTTATTATAATAGGTGAAAGATAAAGGCTAATAAGTTCTAGGTCAATAATTGGTTACTCAACATTGAAGATCAATCGACACTAGGACTTGGTTAAATAGATATGTCACCCCTTAATATCAAATTAAGGGTAGATTCTGGATGGTCTTGGCTTGTCTTCCTTTCCTACTCTATTTGTAATAATAGTTAGTGTTTAGAAACTACCATGATTCTAATGGTAGGAATAACTATGGCAAGCAAGTATATCAAGGTTTAGGTATGGGTTTCTTTACTTAAGTTATATACTTAACTTGGTATTCAGGGTTTGTTGTAGGTAATACCTTGATATCATTTTTAGAAGATTAACTATTCATCCTTGAGTTGTTGTTTGGAATACCATGTAATGATTTCTAGAAGATCAAGTGTGCCTTGTTAAGTAGTGTGTTGTGACTCAGTTTTATTACATTTGATCTACCCATAGATCAAATTATATTAACCAAAGATAAGGTTTTAGCAAAGGTCATATTGAAACTTATGACATTGAACTTGATGATCTACTTCAGTTTCACCAAGTTAAGAGAAGCTTCAATCTCTTCGACAAGTTTTATTTAAAAGCGCGAAAATTATTCGGATTTTCTATGCATGAATGCAATGCACACACCTTATCTCAGCTTATTTCTAAGCTCTAATGCTGGGGTGTTACAACCTGGCGCAGGAATTGGGCAGGTTGTGGCAATATAGGCCCAGTCGGGGTTCCTAGTGACCCGGATGACGTGGTGGGCTGAGACCAGACCAACCTGGCCGGGTTTTTAGATATCTTTTACCTGATTCGGCCTTGAAGATTTCCTCCGGGTCGAGTTTGGTGTAACTCGGCCCAGACAAGCTTTATTTCCCATTTTCCTTATTTCTTTCCACTTTACTCATATCAAATGACTTTTCCTTCGCTTTATCAATTTATTTATTCCTCTCGCATCACTTGATACATCAACTCTGGGGTATCCGGGGTCACGCCCCCGACATGCCGAGGAAGAGGGGCGTGGGTAGAAGGGACGTGACTCATCAAAAGTGACATCACGAGAAATGCCCATCCGACGGCCAACGGGGTTCCAACACCAATATCCCTTATGCTCATCACTATATCCAAGAAAGACACACTCAATAGACTGAGCGGTCAGTTTGGTGCATTCGCGAGGAGAAAGGCGAACATAGCAAATGCAACCAAACAAACGAAGCACCGACTAATCAGGAGGATGACCAGAGAGACACTCGAGAGGAATACCACTCTGTAGAGTAGCAGAGGGTTGGATATTGATAAGATAGGTGGAAGTGGAAATAGCCTCAGCCCAAAAGTGAGGCGGAAGAGAAGCAGCAATCATCAACGCACATGCCGTCTCAAGAAGGTGACAATGCTTTCACTCAGCCATGCCATTCTGAGCATGAGCACTAGGACAAGAGAACTCCGCAAGACTAACCTCCTTGGCAAGAAAGGCTCGCAGTGAATGAGAGATGTCTTTCACTCAGCTTGATGGTGGTGTTGATGGCGACGATCTCCCCTCTCCGGGAAGGAATTCCCCCGGCAAAAATCTGTCTGCCGGAGAGATCTTTCTCTCTCGGTGTTTTTCGCCCCGCAGAGGCAGCGGAATCTTTCTGTGGTCACTCCCCGAGTCTTAGGGTTTTGGGAGGAATATATACGCCAGAGGGGACTGCCAGGGGTGGGCCAGGGCGGCCACACCACCTGGTGGTGCCGCCTAGGCTGGCCCGCGCCAGGGGGTGGTGCGGGCCCCCTGTGGCCCATCTCCAGCCCCCCTTCTGGCTTCCTTCGTCTTCTGGAAAAATAGGATTTTCCATATAATTTCCCGGATTTTCTGATCTTCACAAATTTTGCCTCCAAACAACACCTTTTCCATCAGAATCCTGACTGTAGCGGTCCATGCTCCAAAAGTCATCAACCATGCAAAAATAGATGAAATAACATAAGTATCACCTCTCAATACGAAATATATCAATGAATAATAGTGAATTAAGACATAGAATACTGATGCAAAAAGGCCTCATGCGAACTAAGCTCAATAAACATGGCCTCATGTTTATGGAGTGAAGAGTCGATAAAAGAATACGGACAAGAAGCATCACATTCATCAAATACATAGATCATAATAGAAGACAACTCACTATTATATAACTCAACTTGTAATAGGTAAAGGAAACACAATAAAGATACATAAAGTAAATCATAATTGGCAATGGCAAACTTAGCTCTTGGTCGAAGAATAGTTGATAATTTGCTGGAGTTCACAAATAGCTGGCTTTTCAATGATAGCTTTCAAAGTAGTAAACATCAAGATAAGAGCAATGTGCAAAACAAGGAACATAAGAAACATGATTGAATAAATCATCATATGAATGAATGAAACACAACAACTCAAAATATTTGCTGAGATAGAAGGGAATAGGTTTACTGACTCAACTACAAAGTAAAAGAAAGGCCCTTTGCAGAGGGAAGCAGGGATTGCAAGTCTCATAACGAGCTCCCAAAAATTATGATACTTACTAGCTTTCAGCTCTCATTGCCCCTATCATAGGCATCTTTAGGTGATTAAGGTTAAAGTGATCAAAAATGAGGATATGCATTGACAAGTTGTAAGTTGAGAATCTCATGTCCCTTGAATACGAGGGCCGCTCCTCATGCTACGCAAGTTTAGTCACCGGTAAGTTCTTGTCATCGTAAGCATATGTGTATCATAGAGAATCGCCAACGGGGTACCCCTTGCCCGATGATACGGAAGAATCCCCATATCTCTTATTTCCCAGACAACAAGCATCTCAACAATCTTCTTATTTACCATGGGAATATGGTGCTTTTTTCTCTCTTTCCTCTTTTAAGAATATCTCTTTTTTCTTTCTTTTTCTCTTTTTTCTCAATATCGAACTCTTTTTTTATAAGAAGAATGCTTCATAGATACTCGTTATGGTTACGCTGCAGGTTTCCACCATGTCAGCATGGATTAGACCAGCGGCCCAGGCGTTTCTCTAACACATATGCATAACTCCATGGACTTACAAGCTCCCCTTTAATTTCACACATACGACATCCATAGACAAAAGAACATGATATCGACTTGGTACAAAGTACCAGTGCAATGTTGAAAGCGTTCCCCATGACAGCACTGTTCTGCTAATTCACAACTTACAAAGCGCAAGCATATACGCAACATAGGTGAGCACAATGGTTCAAGTTTATTAAGTGCAAGAAAGTAAAGTGTGCCGTCAAGTTCGTGAGAGCTTTAATCACTAATTTTCACATAACAAGTTTAATTTGGGAGGTAGATAAAATAAGAATTTACTTGGAATAGCAATAATGCTACTAGATAGGTATGGTGGACTCAAATGGCAAAGGTTTTGGTTTGAGGAAGTGGATGCACGAGAAGGATTCCTCTCAGTACAGGTTTTTGGCTAGCAAGGCTGGGTAGCAAGTATAAGAGTTGAAGGAAACAAACAAACATACAAGTGATAAAGACAAACATGCAATCTTCCTTGGAAGCACAAACGATCTTAACTAGAGAATACTAAACTTATGAGCAAATCAAGAAAGAAAATGATGAAATTATTTTAATCTAGAGTACTTCTATCTTTTTCATTCAAGTCTCAAAAATAGTGTGCTACTAACCGAGCCAGGTTTGCCAAAACCAACTAAATTAACTCAATGATCCCAAAGTGATACCAATACTAAAAACAAGATCAATCATATAACCACGAATTGAAAACTAATATAAGCTATGCAAAAGAGTGAATGATAGAACTTCTCATTAATATTCCATAATGGAAACTCACACCAAGGGATACATATCTAACGAGAGAGGGGACACTTCCATAATGCAAACCATCCTACATAATAACTCCTCTATTCATGATATGACTCTACTAATAAGGTAAAAAGATAGAAGATAGTGATATGATAACACGGCACTCCCCCACGCTTGGAACAAACCAAGGGGATGCCAAACCTGATGACGAATTACTGCTTCGGTGGTGGTGGTATCCTCTCGATGAGCTCTTTGATCAATTTCCCCAAGTCCTCAATCTCGAAGGTGAGATTACGAATCAGCTGTGAGTTTTTCTCAATGCGGCTCATGATCATGTCGTGTTGAGAATTCCAGCTCTTGCTATTATTTCCCCACTCTTCCTCCTTGAAGTCTTCTTTTCCTGCATGGCTAGAACGAGGCAAATGCCAATTGGATGGTAATTTCCCTTTGGGCATATTCTGGTATTGATGCTCGTGGATAAGGGTATGGAAAGGATTCTTGGTGCGTGGAGGAAGTGACCAGGGATCTGAACGGTGATGAGGAGGCTTCCCTCGAATGGCTGGATTTTCCACCACTCCAATGCTCGCAATGGTAGTGCCGGTATGCGGATGTTGGCCTTGCTCCTCTTCACCTTCACCCTTGATCTCCTTCTCCTTCCCGGGGTCTTGGAGGTCTTCCTCCATAGGCTCCTTCCCTTTATCCTTGGCGGACAACATGGTGCTTCTAGTCTTTCAAAGAGTATGTCCTGGCAGAAACAGATCAAAACAAAAACACGACAAAAACACAATATATGAACCTCGGAAGATCCGGGGGGTTATATATTATGAAGTTTCATATCAAAAGGAAGGTATTGGGAGAAATCGAGTCGGAGGCGGAGTGCGGGGTGGACTCACCACCTGGTGGCGCGGCCAGGGGTGGGCCCGCGCCACAGGGTGGTGTGAGCCACCCTGGCTTCGTTTTCGTCCCTTTTTCGCTTCGTAGCTTTCCTTATTGACTAAAAACTCCAAAAATATAGTTGGATAGTATTTTCGTGGAACTTTTCTTACCAGAGTTGTTACCTATTTGAAAACGGGCTCTGCAGGTCTCTGAATTTGGTATATAATAGATTCTTCTAGAGTCACTACTTGAATAACATCAATATCTTCATCTTCATACACTTACTACTTGAGTCATAAAACCCTTCTCTTCCTTATTACACCAACATCTCCAGTACCTGGAAATTTCTTTAACACAAAACTTCACACAGTTCTTATTAGCAACATTAGTATATGTGAAGTGAAAACCTTTTGAGTCCAACTTCAACTGAAAACCATCAAAACAGAAGCTACTGTAGCAACTCCTTTTGAAGACCCAAAAATAATTCAAAAAGGAAACCGAATAAAGAAGCAAATGCAAGATTGGCAAAATCTGTTAAAACAAACCAGCAGGTAAAGATCAATTTTTTCGAAAATCTTATGTTGCTCAAATCAAAAAGTGAAAAACTAACGAAAGTTAAATAACAACCTGGGTCAGAAGAAAAAAAATGATAGCTCAATCCGACATACAGAGATCTCTCACGAATTTTTACGGTGAAGCAGAAAAATCTGTTTCGGGACAGCAACTTCCCGAAATCTTACTTCTCTCTCATTAGAGGTTGATCTTGACACAAAAACCAAACAAAACGGATAAGGAGCGGTTATTACCAAAGTAATAACTTCCAAGACTCGAAGAAACAAAAACAAACTAAAAGCAAAAACAAATTGGGTTGTCTCCCATAAAGCTCTTTCTTTATAGCCATTAAGATGGGCTTGATAATTTTGAAGAAGCTCTCATAGGGATATGAATTGAAATGAAAGAGAGCATTAAAAAGAAAAAACACACACACATTTAAGTCTAACCCACTTCCTATGCAAGGGGATTTTGCAAACAAACAAGTTATTGAAACCAGAGGCAACTTGCATAAGAAGGCAAAAGATGTGCAACATAAAAACTTTCAGCATAAAGCGAGAAAACTTGATATTATTGAGATACATAAGAACACTTTTCCCACTCTCATAGTAACTTTCAGTATCATGCATAAACTTAACAATATAGCTATCACAAGGACCATCATATCAATGATCACTTATTCTAACAGAAAACACCGGAATACTAGCTCTCATAACACTACTATGTGAAACAATATTAGAGGTAGACTTACAAAGGATAGGGTGTCCCTCTTCCTCATACTTAGTGACAAAGTCTTTCACGTTTTCTATTATAGGTTCATCAACCATTTGTTTATCAGGTTCAACAACTTTATTTGTACTTTCATTAACCATACTAGCTATCATTGAATGTTCCATTACCTTAATTGGGAAAGGCATTTTCTCAATATAAGGTTTAGGTAAAACATGATTAACAGTATAAACTTCAGTATTTCTTGCAGGAACACTCTTAGCAACATCTTTATAAGGTTCATGATACTTATTCCACTTCTTTTTAGGCACTTCAATGTAGGAAGCAAAATCCTTAAAATAAGAAGCAATAGCTTGAGAGTCTAGACCATAAGCATTTCTAATATTTTGAAAGTCATTAGTTCCCATAAAAGATTCAATGCATTCATAATCATAATTAATACCTGACTTTCTACCTTTGTCATTCTCCCAAGCTTCAGCATTGTCTTGAATACGATCTAGAAGGTCCCATTTAGCTTCTTCTTCCATGCGAGTGAATCATCCAGCAGAAGAGGCATCCAATAAATCTTTGTCATGTAGAGGGAGCCTTACATAAAAGTTGTTGATAATAATATTGTTGGGGAGCTCATGAATGGGACATTTGAGCATTAGTAACTTCAATCTCCCCCAAGCTTGAGTTGTACTCTCTCCATCAAGAGGCCAAAAGTTGTATATTTGATTCCGATCTTTATGAATCTCACTAGGAGGATAAAACTTTGAATAAAAGAGAGGCACTATTTCCTCCCATTCCAGAGCTTGACCATTCTTTAGCAGCTTATACCATTCCTCAATTCTTCCTTTTATTGATAATGAGAATAACTTCTTCTTAACTTGATCTGTAGTAATACTTGCACACTTGAACAACCTGAATAATTCGTGTATAAAGAGTAAATGATCACCGGGATGGACAGTTCCATCCCCAACATAGTAGTTATCCATAAGACGATCAATAATTCTTGTAGGTATTTTGAAAACATCATTCTCAGCAGGTGGTGGCTTATCTACTACCTTAGAAGTGGTAGTAGCATTACCAAATAAGAAACTCAGCGAATTATCCATAACAAAAATAAAGCAACTAGCAGAAGTAAACAATACTCACAGTAGAAGTTTCCTTTACCAGTTCCACTCTCCAATAGCGCTTCACTCCCTGGCAACGGCGCCAGAAAATAGTCTTGATGACCCACGAGTATAGGGGGTGTATCGCAGTATTTTCAACAAGTAAGAGTGTCGAACCCAACAAGGAGCAGAAGGTGCTGGCTAGTGGTATGGATCAGGAATTCTCTGCAAATACTTAGCAAACGGATTTTTAGGGGTTTTCGATAAAGCAAGTAAACAAAGTACGAGTAAATAGAAGATAGTAGGAATAAATGCAGCAAGTGGCCCAATCCTTTATGCAGCAAAGGACAAGCCGGTTGTATTACTTAAGATGACCAAACGTTCTCGAGGACACATGGGAAGCCTGTCAAGTGCTTTCGCTTCATATAGCTGATTAATTTTCTTTAGCTTGGTAAGTGTTGTGTGGGTGAACCTGTGCTAATGTACCGCCCATCCAAGACTAATACATACTTGTGATTATACCCCTTGCAAACATCCGTAAGTACAAGAAAGTAATTAAGGTATAAACCTAACCACAACTTTAAACTCTAAGACCCTTACGTCCCTTGTGCAATGGTTTCCTAACGGGGTTCAGGTTTCTATCACTCCGGCAACCCCTACGATTAGTAGCCAAATACACAATGCATTCCCCTAGGCCCATATAGGTGAAGTGTCATGTAGTCGACGTTCACATGACACCACTAGAAGAAGTACACCACAACTTAAATAACAATCTATTGAATCTTTCTCAATGCAACTCCACTACTAACAACAAGACTTCTCCCATGTCCTCAAGAACAAAAGAACTACTCACAAGACATCATATGGATCATGATCAGAGATGGAATAATGATCTATAACAATCTGAACATAAACAATAATTCAATGGTTCACTCAATAGCATCAACTACAAAGATTAATCAACACCGGGAAAGTTTCCCCTATGAACTATGCAAGATTCAACGCAATTATTACAACAATATGGAGATGGTGATGAGGGTGCTGATGGTGATGATGGTGGTGATGATGATGATGATGATCCCGATGAAGTCCAACTTGATGGTGGTGTTGATGGCGACGATCTCCCCTCTCCGGGAAGGAATTCCCTCGGCAGAAATCTGTCTGCCGGAGAGATCTTTCTCTCTCGGTGTTTTCCACCTCGTAGAGGTGGCGGAATCTTTCTGTGGTCGCTCCCCGTGTCTTAGGGTTTGGGGAGGAATATATACGCCAGAGGGGAGTGCCAGGGGTGGACCAGGGCGGCCACCCCACCTGGTGGCGCGGCCTAGGTTGGCCTGCGCCAGGGGGTGGTGTGGGCCCCCTGTGGCCCATCTCTAGCCCCCCTTCTGGCTTCCTTCGTCTTCTGGAAAAATAGGATTTTCTGTATATTTTCCCGGATTTTCTGATCTTCGCGAATTTTCCCTCCAAACATCACCTTTTCCATCAGAATCCTGACTGCAGCGGTCCATGCTCCAAAAGTCATCAACTATGCAAAAATAGATGAAATAACATAAGTTTCACCTCTCAATACGAAATATATCAATGAATAATAGTGAATTAAGACATAGAATAGTGATGCAAAATGGACGTATCAATACTCAATGATTCATATAGTAAGAACATCTTTCTTACCTTGTTCTATTCTGAACTTCTTTAGAATCTTGCTTAGGACATTCTAAACATCTTTTAGAATCAAGTCCAGGAAGCATTCGACATTTAGTGCTTATTAAAGTCATCAATCTATCCTGATAGATCTAATTGTTTAATAACTTCAAATTCATCCTTATTTATCTAACTTAAGCGTTATTAACACCAATCACATCATTCACATATGTCGTCCACATATCCAGAATGATTTCACGCTCCCACTCAAATATGACATTCATGTTTGAGATCCAGGGATTTCACTTAGCTCCCACTCAAAATATGTCAGTTACAAATTATGAATTAGCCAAACTGATTTGCTCCCACTCAAATCTAGGTCCTCTCGATAACCTTGGACATTCCAAAATTCCTTGATCATCATCAAATCGAGAATTCCTCTAGCGAGATTTCAATGACCATTCATTTCTCGTACTTAGGTCAATCACGCTTCTTTGTAATTCGTAGGTATGTCTTGTTCAAAACATGACAAGTGAATCAACAATATAATTCCACAAACTTGTAGAATATATAATTGAATCCTACTTTCTTTAGTAAAAGTATTCACTGAAACTTTATGATCATTATCATTGGTTTCTCCTCTATTTGTAGAGTTTGGTTTTGATCTTTTAGTTTCTTCCACCTATATCTTCATCAAGACACGTTGACTTAGGACAACATCAAGTTTGCCCCTTTGTGGAAGATACATTCATAGCTTCCTAAGAATGCTCTACAATGACTTGTTTATTTGCCACGACTTCGACTTATCAAAATCTCCAGAAACTCGAACTTGACATAACATTTATGGTGTTTTTTCCACGAATCTTTAGATGTTCCTTTGTATTTCAAATGAGTGTTTGCTTATTTAGATCTTTAACTCTAAACGACAACTACAACCCCGATAAGAGATAATATTTTACCATATGTATCTAATACATATTGATTATGATGTTTAGACATTTCAACACGGTTTGAATTCATCCAATTATCATAATTTGTGAAACATCTTTCACAAGTCCCTTTTATGCTAAGCTTTAACTTGAATACTTTTGTCGTGTCGATCAAATCGGAGAGACTTGTTAATTTAGTTAATTCAATATCCCATTTAGTTATGAACTCATTTGAACAATTTAAATCATTTCAAACTTCATGTTTCATTGAGTAAATACACTTAAATCCACAATAAATGATTTCCACTACATGTTGAAAATATGATACATCACTATGTATAAGATTCAACATTTCTTCACGTATCACCGTTTTACCAGAATGCGGAGTTTTAGTCATTCTGCCCGAGAGGCATGGATTTGCAAAGTCTCTAGATTAAGCATCTAGGACCCTGATCTTTCATAAAGAACCTGCAATAACCAAAATGACTTAAACTATAGTGTCATTATTAAACTTTGGATATCTTTTAGCATTCTAATCCTTTATAAATGTTTAAACTATTATCATTACCATAGTGATGTGAATAACTTATTTGTAATCATAATGTGACCATAAGGTATTGTTCATAAGAATAGTACAAACTGGTTCGTAACTTGTTCATATGAATAATCGTCTTGCCAAAAGCAAGACACACAAACTAGGATTACAAATTTACATTCAAGTCCACTAATCGAAATGATAGACTTTGAGGGTAGAAGTGATGTCGGCCATCAACTGTTTTGCTTTCTGTCATGAAGTCACATTGCCTCAAATCCAGCAATTCTCAAGCAGATCATCCTGTTTTTCACAAAATGGGACAAGTATCAAATACTTTGCAAACTGCAACGATTTTTGCAAGAACCACATTTATAATTTGTATATCTTATATATACCATTTCATCCAAGACTCCATTTGCAATCAAGCCCTTCCAAGAGTTCTCAACTCTAATGCAAGATCGCTAAAACAATCCGGAGTCATCGAATTATCTCCTAATGGTTATTTCATCATGAAGAGAAGATCACCTTTACGAGGATATCCCTCAGGCGTGGGTATTAATCTATGAAGTTGGACCCTTTTGCTAAGTTCCATATTAAGCAATATATTCCCATGGTCGCAAATGAACTCAATGGGATAGGCTAAGATCTACTAAGATATTTGCAAACAGACATCTAGACTAAGTTCATAATAAGAGATCAATTTTTAATTGGTCTCCACTAAAATGGTCATCCCCTGGATGATTTTAGTGATCGCATGATCCCTATCCTCGGCACCTCCCCCGATCAGCATGGCCATCGATGCATTATCAAAGGTAGACATTCACTAATGTCAATCACATCATCCGTGTGACCCATGCTCGATCTTTCGATCTCTTGTGTTCCGAGGCCATGTCTCTACATGCTAGGCTCGCCAAATCTAACTTGTGTGTATTCGCTGTGCAACATGGCTTACACCCACTGACGAGGGTTTAACTCACCAATGCCCATTGTTATGGACTTGGGTTTTGGAGAAGGAGGGAGTGCTGGAGACATCTATCGGCTAGCAAACAAGCACACAGGGGACAAATGATTTACCCAGGTTCAGGCCTCGTAGAGGTCCCTACTCCTGCTTGTCTGCTCGTGGAATTATCGAGGGAGTCGAAAGTTACAATGGCGCGCAGATGCAATCTGGCGAGGGTTGTGGAAACTAGGGTTGTGTCTATCCTCCTCGCCGCCCCCTCCTAGCCTTTATATAGATAGGCTAGGTCTCAGGTTGCAAGTCGAGTCGGTTACAAGTTAGGGTTTTCCCCTTCAAACTTTCTATCTTTAGCTTCTTCTTATCTCTCAAGCAATCGAGAGTCCGCAGATCACTCGAATCCTTTCGTCTGGGCCTTAGCGACACCGTGGGCCTGTACGTATTTAGACCGTATATACCAAGCTTGAGTACCTGTAAGGTATACCCATGTCAGTAGCCCCCGAGTATCCAGTGGAATCGCAGATTCGACTGGGTACTTTTTGAAGTTTCGAGTGCCTGAATGAGTGCATTTCGACTGCTTTTATTTGTGCCATAGGGATTGTTGATATACGTGCCTGATATAACCGAAGTATCGGTACCAGTTAACCACCTTAGGGTGAAACAATGCAATCTACTCGAATTCGAGTCCCCGGACTCGAATCCGGAAAAGTGCTGGCGTAATTCGACTCAGGCCGCGGAGGTCTTACAGGAGTCGAATTCCAGTTATATGGGTGTGAGCACTTGACGCGTCCGTCAAGGCATGTTCATCGTGCCTGTAGGCACGGATATGTTTCTGGTAGTGCGCAGTTAAATGCATTGCCAGGCCTTTATTCAGGTCTTACCTTCATGCTGTAAGCGCGGCATCTGAATTTTATCATCGCGGAGATGATTCGGGCAACCCAGGAGACGTAATCTCTTTGTAGGGAAAATTATGAGGCGGTGTCGCCATGATCTGCGAGTGCTGATGTAATCAACGCACAGCTTTCGTGCAAATAATCATAGGGTGCGCGACCAGCGCTCCCTATGGGAGTAGGCCCCGAGTGCCTGGTTGAGTCGAAGACTCAGGCAGGGACTAAAGAAATTTTGCGGCTGCTATCATTATTGTTTATTTGAGTCGAAAACTTGGATTGCGACTGCTGTCGTCTTTTGCTTGCTTGTTTCAATCAAATTTGTTTCCAGCGCTCCCTATGGGAGTAACCCACGTCCATAGTCGAATCATTTTTCGAGTGGTTGGGTTTGATTGTGATTGCCTGTATCCCTGCAATAAGAAACGAAAATCATAGGGAGCGCGGTCAGGGCTCCCTATGGGAGTAGCCCAGTGCTTGATGGAGTCGCAGACTTTAGCAAGGACTAAAGTAGTCGTAGTTTTCCGCTACGTAGCTGTTGATGACGTCAGTGTTGACGCTTTCATGACCTCAGTTGCCCGCGTGAGCGGCTTTGACGGGACGTGACGAGCGGTGGGTCCCATTTTCTGACTTTGATTTGACTGGGCGTGCGTAATCTTTTTATTAACTGTGCCCCCTCGATTTCCGCGCAGTGGAGGGACGGTCCGCGCTTCCTCTTCGCCACGTGTCGAGCCCGATATGTGCCACGCGTCCAATAGGGTTTTTGTGAGCCGTTGGATTGCATCTCTTAGGGGTTAAGTAGCGATGCTACGACGGTAAATTTCCATCTGCGCCCTCTTCTTCCTTGCTGCCATCGCCATTGCCGCTGCTCCTCTGCTTTTCTCCTGCGCTCATCTTTTCCGCAGTTCTGGACCATCTCCGCTCGTTCTCAAGTTACTTTCTGCGTTCTCATCATCGTTGCGCAATGGGAAAGAAGAAAGGAGGCGCTGCCGCTGAATCCGCCGCCACCGCTGCTGCGGCAAAGAAGGGTGGCGCCGCTGCTGTGGGCACCAGTGCCGCCGCCGGCGGGAAGAAGAAAGTCGCGGGCACCCGCGTGACCAATGGTGCCTGGCGCCCCTCAATTATCAAGGCGTCTGATCTTTGTCTTCTTCGCCATGACGGAGTTATTTCCGCCGCAGTCGCCGACGCACGCGTCCCTAGTGGTGAGACCATTCCTGTGCCTCTCGCTGGTTTTCGAGTGATGTTTCTGGCTTTCATCATCCGTGGCCTTTCTTTGCCTATCCACCCCTTTCTTAGGGGTCTCCTCTGTTTTTACGGGCTCCAGCTCCATCAGCTGTCCCCGAATTCGATTCTTCACATCTCTTGCTTTATCACTCTCTGCGAGTGCTAGATCGGAATCGAGCCGCACTTTGGCCTTTTCAAGCGTTTGTTCAAGCTAAAGCGTCAGTCCGCATCTGGCTCTTTAGTTTATGACGTAGGTGGTTCTGGAATCCATGTCGACCCATCCGCCACCTATTTCGACATCAAGCTCGCCAAGTCCGTCCAGGGATGGAGGGACAGATGGTTTTATGTTCGCGACCTGAAGGCCAAGGACGAGCACTTTGGACTCGCTCCGTTTGATCCCGCGACTCCCTGCAAGAAGATGCGTTCTTGGAAGAACGTGATCATGCCGTCCGAACTCGTGGAGACGGACGTGCAATATCAACGCGTCTGCGACCTCGAGAGTCGTATGGGCGCAGAAGAGGGAGGCTGCGCCCTTATCAGGACTTGGCTGCGTCGTCGCGTCCAGCCTCTCCAAGCTAGAGTCCATCCCATGTTTCAATGGGGTGGTGCTGATGATGCCACTCGCGTGTCTGCCGATGGCATGTCTGCGAGTGAGGTAGATAAGAGGGTGCGATTGGTCACGAAGTACACCTTCAAGGACGTACTTCCAAATGAGCTAGTCGTTCCTCCCTTCGATGCTTCAAATTCTCCTCCCGAGGTACAGTCGTACTATGTAGTAGCTTATATTCACGATTGCTTTTCTGTTGCTTACCTGCTTCTTTTTGCTTTTTGTATGCAGGATTGGGCGGTCTCACCTTGCATGCCTCCTCTCCCTGAGGGCATTATTCCTCGCGAAGCTTTTGAAGAGGACGAGTCTGAGTCGACTCTCCCTTCTAACGTGGAAGAGGAAGCCCCCGAGTCGGAGAGCCCAGATACTCGCAAGCGTCCGCGCAGCGAGGACTCTGATGCGTCGACTCCTTCAACTCCAGAGGGCACTGTTGCTGGCGCGGAGTCACCAATTCCCGCCGTTCCTGTGAGGGCTGTAGTACCAGCTTCTCGCAAGAAGATGCGATTGCCCAAGGAGTCTTCGTCGGAGTCGGCAGAGGCCACCTTTGATCTTGACAAGTTTGACTGGTAAGTTTATGAGTTCGTTCTTTCTTCTCTGTTTTCTTTTTGTTGGCTTTGCCCTGGAGTTTTGCCCTTTCTTAATATGAATTTGGTCTTGCATTCAAGAGGCTTCGTCATCTTCGGGCGATGTTGAATTTTTCAAGGAATCAGGAGTCGCGACTTCAAGGGCCAAGGTAGAGGTCGAGCGCGCTCCTTCGCCTCCGGGCACAATTCTTCGAGTTCTCCTCACGGAGGGGAGCATCGAATAGTTGCTCGGATGACAACTCAACAGACTTCTTCGGAGTCAAAAGAGGACCATGTGAGTATATCTTTCCTTCTTTTGTATTTTGGAAGTCAATGCCTTCTGTTGCCCTTATCTGATTCCTTGATTGGTGCAACAGCTCCTTGTAAAAGAGGCCGCGCGAGTGGCGGAGTAGGTGATGGCGATGGGTCGTCAGCATGCGATGCTGGAGACGCGTCATCGCGTGGTCGAAAGTGAGTGCTTCCATGCTTGTTCCTTTCGTCTTTTTTCTGTTCTAGTGTGTTTGACTGATAGCCAATTATTTTTGACTGCCATGTAGCTGAGCATAACGCCCTACTGCGCAATGTCGCATCCTTGGAGAAGACACTGGCCACAGCTGTCAAGGGGCGCGATGAGGCAATCGCGGCTCGTGATGAAGCCCAAAAGCGTGAAGAGGATATGCGCGCCTCTTTTGCGGCCAGGGAGAAGTTGTTCGAGGAGCAGCTATTCTCAGTCGCCAAGGCCCTCTCAGGTACCTTTACTGGTGGATTTTTGATTGATGCTTTTCTCTGCTTCTGGAGTTTTGCCGTTGGCACTAGAAATCTGATCCGTGTTTTTTGGTGTAGATGCTGGCAACTTGAGTTTTGACCCGCAGGCCCTTCGTCGTGATGACGCTCTGGCTAGCGCGGTATCCGCGGTCGAAGACCGAAGCGCCGTCATCCACAATACGTTGTCCAAGGCCAAGGTCGCCCTTAGTCGCCTCCGAGAGGAGTTTATGCCAAAGGCGGAGCAGGTCGACAAAATGGACGAGCTGGTGGAGTCACTCGCCGGGGGTGTGCCTTCTACCTATAAGAACTCCCTCCGGGCGGCTGGTGCAATGATGTCACTCGCCATGGTGCAGGCCCACGGAGTCGAGATAGATCCCTCTACGGTGTCGAAGACAATGCCTTTTGGCGCGGATGGTCAACAGGTAGTTTTCGCCCCCTTTGCGACTGCCTGTGCCAAATACGGTCATTCTTTGATTAATACCGTTGCCAAGTATTCGGAGGAGCTCCAACGCGCTAAGAAGGCGGCGAAAGCTTCGACTTTAGGGGCAGGTGGAAAATAAGTGGCGTCTAATACTGCCATGGATTTGATGAAGCCCCCGAAGGCGTCGAAGTCGAAGAAGCCAGCTGCTCCGTAGTTAGCTTTGTATAGTAGATAACGAATTGTCCTTTTGCCCTAAGAACATGCCTGCTGGCGAGTGTGCTTGTGAATATGTTTTTATGCTTATCCTGAATGCATCTGCTATCCCTGCCTTTGTGTTAGTTTGGTCGCCTTATTTGCTTCTGTCTTGATCTGTGGTAGGGCACATCGAGTGGTCCCGTAGGGGGAAATCAGGATCCATCATCTCTTGATGAGACAGTGGTACCGCCGCGCTCCAGGGTAGAGGAGCTGTCTTTGCTGTCGCGACTTCGTGACCGCGTGAAGCAGATGGAGCGTGAGTTGCCCTTGATCCCCGGTAACGCAGATGTGTGGAAGTCAAAGGCGGAAAAAGCCGCCGCCCGCGAGCAGTATCTGCTTGGCGAGGTGACGCAGCTGGGCGACCAGTTTAAGTGTTAGTTTGCTCGTACTTATCTTTTTCCTTTGTAGATAGTCGCAGTGGTACGTTGTACTCATGCTGTGGGTGCTTCTTCGTGTAGTTGTTAGTGCACACGGTCCTCAGGAGGAGAGGGATAGGATTGCCATCCGCCTTCATGGTCTCACCCAGGAGCAACTCCAAGAGAGTCGATACTTCTGGGTGGATCATGATCGTGCGACTGCATTGGCGACCCTGCAGGATCGCGCTTCGCGAGTGCTGCTCTTCCAGAAGAAGTCGCAGTCATGTTTGAAGAATATATGCCGAGCGATGTTCCCGTTGGATGACACGCCGTCCAGCCTGTTGGCTCTCCCAGCCAAATTTCAAGATATGTCCGCGGTTCGTGAGTGCGTGAGGCAGCAGTTGGTGGCTGGTGCCAAGGCTGCCCTCTCGATGGTGCGATTGCACAGGCCTGACATGGATGTCGCCGTCGTAGGTTCCGGTCTGCCAGCGCCGCCAGCCGGATCTTCTTGGAATATGGTGCCGCATTATCAAGCGGTGGACCGCCCAGCAGAGGAGATTGTCGACTTCCTCGAGGAGCAAACCAATGTTCTTCTGTTGCAGCAGTAACAAGATTTGTATCCTGCACATAAGTGTATTTGTGTTGTAAAGTTCATATATATATATTTGTATGTAATTTATTGTTGAACGCGTATAAATAGCTCTTGTAAGCGTGAGGTGCGTTGCACTATGCGAGTCCTTTTCGTTAGCCTGGCAGGTGCGTTGCATTTGCAGCTGGGTTGAATTTGCGTTAAGGGGTTCGACTGATGTGCCATCTACTCAGGATGTCGCGTTTATTAGTTCGAAGAACAAATGTGTGTAGGGTGACACAGCCCCCGAGTACAATAGTAACAGAAGTGAAAAGAAAAACACAGAGTTTTGGGGCACTTAGCTTTTATTTATTTGGAGAACAGTACGAGGTACAACGTGTGGCTAAGTAGCCTTGGCTGAGTAGCCTTATTTGCGATGTAAAAGTAAAAACAGCTAGGGGTAGAAGCATCGCAGTTGTGCGATGTTCCAAGGGTTGGAGTACGCGACTCCTGTCTCTAGGTCTTGAAGGCGATAGGCGCCACCTGGGATTACTTCGGTAACCAAGTATGGTCCTTCCCAGGGGGACTCGAGCTTGAGATGCCCCTGCTGCTTCAGTCGCAGGACCAGGTCACCTTTGACGAAGGATCTGGGGCGAAGCCTTCTACTATGGTAGTTGCACAGGTTCTGCTGGTAGATCGTGGATCTTTCTGCGGCGATTTCTCTCGCCTTGTCGAGGAGGTCGACGGAGTCTTCGAGTGCAAAAGATGACTCTTGTTTGCTGTAAGCGACTATGCGCGGCGCCTTGTACCTTACTTCGGCGGGTAATACCGCTTCTGCCCCATGCACCATAAAGAATTGCGTGTAGCTTGTGGCGCTGTTTGGAGTTGTACGTAGGCTCCAGAGTACGGATTGGAGCTCATCTGGCCAGCAACCTGCGGCTTGTTCGACTGGTTGAAGGAGTCGCTTCTTGATGCCGCTGCAGACGAGCCTGTTTGCTTTTTCCACCTGACCGTTGGTCTGTGGATGTGCGACTGAGGCATAACTGATGTTGATCCCCAGGTTTTCACAGAATTCTTCGAACTCCTTAGATGTGAAGTTCGTCCCGTTGTCAGTGATGATGCTGTGTGGCACGCCGAAGCGATAGACGATGGACTCGAAGAACTTGACTACGCTGTGCCCTGATTGCTTGGTTACTGGCATGGCCTCGATCCACTTGGTGAATTTGTCGACTGCTACCAAGAGGTAGGCGTATCCTCCTTGCGAGGACCTTGGAAGTTCGCCAACCATATCGAGACCACACTGTGCGAAGGGCCAGGCCAATGGAATAGGCCACAATTCTACGCCTGGTGCGTGTGGTTTGTCCGCGAAAGCGTTGCACTTTTGGACTATGTCCTTGGCGTCGCGCATGGTCGTGGGCCAGTAAAATCCAGCTCGTAGAGCTTTGGCAACGAGGGCGCGACTGCCGGCGTGGTGTCCGCAGGTTCCTTCATGTATGTCGAGGAGGACTGCTTTTCCATCGGCCAGGGAGACGCATCGCTGTAACACGCCTGTGATACTGCGTTTATACAGTTCGCCGTTGATAACGGCGAATGCCTTGGAGCGTCGTGCGATGTGCCATGCGTCCGTCGAGTCGTCCGGTAGGCGCTTGCTGAGGAGATATGTAATGTACGGCTGCGTCCAAGATTTTTCTATCATCATGACGCTCATTGGTCCTTCGAGTCCTGTGTCCAGCTCCAAGTCTTCGAGTGCCATTGGCTCATTGGGTGGCGTAGCCCCCGAGTCCATTGCTGCGCTTGTTTTCTTCTCTGCGGCCTTTGGCTTGATAGAGCGTTCGCAGATGCGCTCGAGAAATACCCCAGGTGGTATGGGGGCGCAGGTAGAGCCTATGTTGGCGAGTGCGTCCGCCTCCTCGTTGCTTTCGCGACCTACATGTCGCAACTCGCAACCATCGAAGTCTCCCTCGAGTGTATCGTAGAGGTCGCGGTATGCGATCATATTGTCATTGAGTGCGTTGCACTCGTGCATTGTTTGGTTGACGACCAGCTTGGAGTCGTCATATATGATGAGCCTCTTTGCGCCGCAGGCTTTTGCCATCCTCATTCCATGCAACAGGGCCTCGTATTCAGCCTCATTGTTGGAGGCTGTGAACTGCATTCGAATGATGTATTTCAGCTTGTCCCTTAAGGTGACATCAGAATGACGCCTGCTCTTGCTCCGTCTTTCTGCTTGGATCCATCGAAGTGCATGGTCCAAAGGTAGGACATATCTGGCTTGTCTAGGAGTTGGTTTTCCATCCAATGCACGAGAAAATCAGGGAGAAGTTGCGACTTGATTGCGTCGCGTTTTTCGTATGTGATGTCTCGTGGAGACAGTTCGATTCCCCAGAGCGCGACTCGTCCCGTGGCGTCGGGGTTATTGAGGATATGTCCCAATGGGGCGTCGCTGACTACCAGGATTGGGTGTTCCTGGAAGTAATGCCGCAGTCGCCGGGCGGTCATGAAGACGCCGTACGCCAGCTTCTGGTAGTGCGGGTATCGCTGTTTTGTTGGTGTGAGGACCTCGCTGAGGTAGTATACCGGGCGTTGTACGCCGTGGACCTTGTTTTCCTCGGCCCGCTCGACGACGAGCACTGTACTAACCACTTGGTTGGTAGCGGAAATGTATAGCAGTAGTGGCTCCCTTTCTCGTGGAGTCACCAGCACTGGCGAGGTGGATAACAGGCGCCTGAGATCTTCGAATGCTTCTTGCGCTTCCTTGGTCCACTCGAATTTGTCAGCTTTGCGGAGGAGCTGATAGAAGGGCAGTGCCTTTTCCCCCATTCGACTGATGAATCGACCGAGGGCCGCGATTCGTCCGGCTAGTTGCTGGACGCCTCTTATGTTCTTTGGCTTCTCCATGGCCAGTATGGCCTTTATCTTTTTCGGGTTTGCCTCAATCCCTCTCGCGGAGATGAGATACCCAAGCAGCTGCCCAGATGGTACGCCAAAGGCGCATTTCTCCGGATTGAGCTTAATCCGGTAACGATCAAAGTTGGCGAATGTTTCACGCAAGTCGTCGATTAGAGAGGCTTCCTCCTTGGTTTTGATTACTATGTCGTCGACATAGACTTGGATGTTGCGACCCAATTGCTCCTTGAGGCAAGCCTGCATGCACCGCTGGTAGGTGGCTCCCGCGTTTTTTTAGCCCGAAGGGCATTGTGTTGTAGCAGAACACATTGAAGGGCATTGTAAACGCGGTCTTCTCTTGGTCTTCCTCCTTCATTCGAATTTGGTTATAGCCTGAGTAGGAATCGAGGAAGCAGAGGCGCTCGCATCCAGCGGTGGAGTCGATGATTTGATCGATCCGTGGTAGCGGGAAGTGATCCTTTGGGCAGTGCTTGTTTAGAGAAGTGAAGTCCACGCACATCCATAGGATATCCGTGTCCTTTTTTGGCACCAGCACCGAATTGGCGAGCCAAGTGCTTTCCTTGATCTCGCGTATGAATTTGGCCTCGAGGAGTCTGTTGATCTCCATGCCAACTGCCTGCGCTCGTGGCTCAGATAGTCGCCTGATTGTTTGTTTGACTGGCCTTGCATCGAGGTTGACGTTGAGTGCGTGCTCGGCGAATTCCCTGGGAACTCCTGGCATGTCCGCAGGACACCAGGCGAAAATTTCCCAGTTCTCACGGAGGAATTCGACGAACGCGAGTTCCTATGCGGGACTCAAGTTGTTGGCGATGAGGACCGTTTTGGCTGGATCTGTCGGATGCACCTGCTCCTTCTTTGTGTGCACGGATGAGTCGAAGGAGAGATCTAGTGAGCTTGGCCTGCTCAGGGGAGACATACTATTGTCTGTCGTTTCCTTCAATCGCGCGAGCTCTTCCTGCATGCCAAAGGACTGGGAGATTCTGTTGAATTCCCTGTCACAACTGTTGGATCGCTCAAAGCTTCCGTTGATCGTGATAACGCCGTTGGGACCTGGCATTTTCATTTGCAGGTAGGCATAGTGGGGTACCGCCATGAACCTAGCGAACGCGACGCGTCCGAGGATGCAGTGGTATTGTGAGGGCCAGTCGACGACCTCAAAGTCAATGCGGTCGCGCCTAAAGTTCTTCGGCGTGCCGAATATGACGTCGAGCTTGATTTTTCCCAGGGGGTATATGCCTTTCCCTGGGACGATGCCATGGAACGTTGTGTCCGATGCCTCCAAGCAAGTTAGAGGAATCCTCATTGCTCGCAGGGTACTCGCGAATATGAGGTTGATGCTGCTTCCGCCGTCCATGAAGACGCGACTCATGTCGAAACCTCCAATTTGCGCCTCGAGTACGAGGGGGCAATGACCTGGGCGAGGTACTTGAGGCGGGTGGTCGCGTTTATGGAAGGTGATGCACGACTCACTGCCACTGAGGTACTCAGTGGTGGATGGTGGTGAGTGCGTGGCCAAGTTGACTTGGCGAGTGATAGCTTTCTGCACCCTATTGGAGGGGCACCCCTTTGGATCATCATGGTACCCATGGCCCGTGGGTATGGTTCTCCTCCGTGGTGCTGGTCCGGTGCAGCTCCGTTCGAGGGTGGCCCTGGCGGTGGTGGCGGTGCGCCATGTGCCACGACGCCTGGAGCGGCCCCGTAGCCTCTTTCGACTGCGCTGCGGTTCATTCGAACCAATCCCTCGTGTAGCTTGAGGAACTCGCGGCAGTCTTTGAGGAGGTGGATGGACTTTCTCTTGCCGTCATGCTTGTCGATGTAGAAGTGTACCGTGCATGGTCCGGACAGTTTCTCCTCGATGGAGGTCGCGGTTGCTTCGTCGCGAGTGCGGCGTTGCCAGACTTGCATGGTCTTCCCAGAGTCGCGGTATCCGCCGCTGCGGTATCCGCTGTTGCGGTTGTCGTCGCGTCTTTCGGCGTAGCCGGCTGCGACCATATTAACGTCGTCACGGTCGTCGTAGATGCGCATGCGGCGTTTGCCTCGGCGGTCGCGTCTACGCTCGAGCTCTGCCTCCTCGTCAGAGTGAGCGCGGTTCTTCACTTAATCTTCTCCATCAGCCCATCGATTCGCGATCTCCATTAGGTGGTCGATAGTCCGGGGCTTTGAGCAGCCCAGCTCCTCCCTGAGCTCTAAGCAGCAAAGGCCACCGTTGAATGCATCAATCGCGCGGTCCTCTCAGATGTTTTCCGCGGAATTCTTGATGATGGACCACCTTTGGATGTATGAGCACAGTGATTCGCCAGATTTTTGCTGGCAGCATCTCAGTTCTTTGATTGATGCGGGCCATTTGTACGTGCCCTTAAAGTTGCGCATGAAGCTATAGACCAGCTCATCCCAGCTGCGAATGGATCCGCGTGGGAGGCTATTGAGCCATGCTCGGGCGGCGCCCTGCAGCTATAGCTGCAAACACTGCATGGCAGTACTTCGACTGCCTCCGTGAAGTCTGACGGAGGAGATGTGCTCCTCTAGCCAGATTTTAGGGTCTTGTAGGCCGTCGAACTTCGGGTTTTCCAACGGAAGTTTAAACCCCTTAGGCATTCGTTTCTGCCTAATGGATCTGCTGAAGCATCTGGCGCCGCAGAGCTCCCCGTATTCCTCCTCTGAGTCAGTCGACCGGGCACGTCGTGCTCTTGATTTGTCGATCTTACGTTGTGTGAGGTCGTTGCACGCGTCGTAGTCACGATCGTGTCGTTGCGAACGACGGCGTCGTGACAGGTCGTGACTGTCATCACTAGACGAGGACGAGGAGTAGCGTTTTGCTAGCATTTTGCCCTTTTTGGGGTCTGGTACTGGCTGCTTGTCGAGGGCGGCCTCGATTAACCCCAAACACATGATCGTAGATCGGTGCATGGCGGTTCGGGGATCTCCAGCCGGTGGCAGGTTGTTGAGGAGGTACATGGTGGCTGCCGTGACCGCGGCCTGCGGCGTTCTGGGGACCATGTTGCCTCTCGTGTCGACTGTCATAGAGCTAAAGTCGAGGACTTTCGCGGCGTCTATGCGCTCTTGTTCGGTGAGGTGAGCCATTCGCGACTGCCTCTTCTTGGCGACGTACTCGTTTCCTCATGAGGAGGATCCTCCATAGGAGGAGAGCCCAGCACGACGAAGGCTCGATTCGTCCGCCGCCCTTTTACGCACCTCCAGCTGCGCGATTGCTTCTTTTTGGCGCTTGAATTCTTATTTCAGGAGCCAGTTGTAGCCCATTAGTAATTCCTGTGGGGATCCAAAGGGCAGAGGTGTACCTCGTAGGGCTTCGCGGCGGCGTTCCCACTCTTGCTCGTTGAGCCTGATTACGACGCGTTCACCGGTTTGCTCATTGATTATGCTGGGAGGTTCGACTGCTCCACCGTTGGCGCCGTTACCGCCATTGCCACCGTTGCCAACGTTGGGCGGATCGGTGTCGTTGCCAGTGTTGACGACGGTGCGATTGGCGGAGGTGTCGCCTGCGTTGATGATGGCACACATGAAGTGATTGGGGAAGCTGTTGCTTCCGCAACTTTCAGATTCGGAACCACAGGTTCGATCTTCTGTGGCCAGATCGCTCAGATCGGAGTCGCGACCGCTGTCACTGATCGTGTTTCTGACTGCTACCGGAGTATTGAGCTCGCTGAGGGTGCCGATCGATGGAGGGAACCATGATGCCGGGGCAATCGCCGGTGTTGTCAGTTGATCAGGCATGCGAAGCGTGCCCATCTGACCAACTTGGAAGCGGAAGCTCCCAATCGCCAAGCTGATTCCGTCTCCCACGGACTCGAAAGCCGGGCGGGTGGCTGGTGTGTGGACGGTGAAGGTGAAGGCGCCGAAGAGCTGGCGGATCTCCGCTGTTGCGGAGTTGTAGATCGCGGCTGATGGGGCCGAAGAAGCCGCAACATCAGCACTCCCAGTTCCCATAGACGGCGCCAATTGACGAGGGTTTAACTCATCAATGCCCATTGTTATGGACTTGGGTTTTGGAGAAGGAGGGAGTGCTGGAGACATCTATCGGCTAGCAAACAAGCACACAGGGGGCAAAGGATTTACCCAGGTTCAAGCCTCGTAGAGGTCCCTACTCCTGCTTGTCTGCTCGTGGAATTATCGAGGGAGTCGAAAGTTACAATGGCGCGCAGATGCAATCTGGCGAGGGTTGTGGAAACTAGGGTTGTGTCTATCCTCCTCGCCGCCCACTCCTAGCCTTTATATAGATAGGCTAGGTCTCAGGTAGCAAGTCGAGTCGGTTACAAGTTAGGGTTTTCCCCTTCAAACTTTCTATCTTTAGCTTCTTCTTGTCTCTCAAGCAATCGAGAGTCCGCAGATCACTCGAATCCTTTCGTCTGGGCCTTGGCGGCACCGTGGGCGTGTACGTATTTAGACTGTATATACCAAGCTTGAGTACCTGTAAGGTATACCCATGTCACCCACTGTATGCGAACGTAGATATGTCTGACACCCAGGCCTGTAACCCTGGATCGCCTCATACTGAAGAACTTTCTTGGTGGTGCACACACAAGGGGAACACAGAACATTGGAATTCAATAGGGATTATCTTATTTGCTACCGTTGAGTATCTAAATAGTAGAACACAATAAGATGTAAAAACTGGTATCAACATCATATGTAAAATGTGATATGATATGGTCTTTCTTCTTGCGCCTTGATCTCCATCGAGCGCTCCGACATGATCTCCATCTTGCCCTTGGTTTGACGCCAAGTCCACGACGCCTCCACCAGGTCGTTCATTGGAACGATGATTATTACTATACTACTTAGTAACAGAAAAGTAAACTAATGTACCTTCGTATCGACCAATGCCATATCATAATCACATGCCCCCTGCAAAATAATGTGAGACGCCTCTACTTTATCTATTGCAAGTATTACGTGGTTGTTAGGGCATTCGCACTAGAACCGTTTCTAAACTACGAACTTTCCACCCACAACATGGATTTGACAGTTGTCTCTACTACACCCCTTTCGGGGCCCTCCATTGTAAATGCTATATCAACTATTGAATGAGAGACAAACACCCGCTAGCCACTTATACGGTACAAGTCGTATGTTGAGTATGGAACCAGTCTCGCGTACGAATACGCGTAAGGTCGGTCTGGGCCGCTTCATCAAACAATACCGCGATATAAACAAGTACACGTTAGAGGGTAACAACTACGGGATCAATGCCCGCACAATACTTGTGCGTACTGGCCGTACATCACTCCTACGCATACATCGGCTCTGATACCACCATTGGGGATTGGTGCGGAAAACAAAATTTTCCCTACGACGGAACCCCAGAAACTTAGCCTGGGATCTATCTATGTAGTAATGCGGTAACGGCCAATGCGTATAGAATACATACCCTTGTAGTCTGTACGCGGTTAACGTTCCGCGGGGAACGTGGTTGATGTAGTCGTACTCGAAGCCGACCTCAAGGTCGCGAAGCTCCTCGCAGGTCACCCCTTGCTCCTTCTTGATCTTCATCATCTTCATCGTGCAACAGCTCCGGCTCACGACATTCTAGCGCCCCAAGTGTTGCGTCTCGTGTCTTCGTACACATCCGTGCACGATAAGACCTCCGGCTCCCCGATCCCGCCGGGAGTGCGGAAGTTGATATCTGGCTAGGAATCCCTGCAGCGCAGCAGCATACTGCAGGTGTGCCTCGATCGCACAACCTAGACTTGGGGCCATGGTCACGAGGTATAGAGAGAGGGAGGGGGAGAAAGTCAACCAAAGGACTTCTCCAATTGTGTGTTTTTAGTCCTCCCATGCCCCTTTATATAGGCGGAAGGGGGGGTGTCCTCTCCATTAGGTGCCCCATGTGGGACTAAAACTAGGGGAAAAAGGGGCAAAAATAAAGGGGCAGCCGGCTGGGCCAAAAGGTGGCCGAATGGGCCACCTCGCCGGACCCAGCCAGTAGCCCAAGGTGGCCAGCAGCTATGGCTACTCACAGCCAACGCGAGTCGGCCGGCGTGCCCACTCCGCGGCCCAGCAGCGCCCTGCCCCAGTGGCCTAGTGAGGCGACCCGCGGGTGGGCTAGCGCTGCCCACCCTGGCGGCCCATGTCTCCCCGCCATCCTGCCCGCCTCGCCACTGCCCAGGTGGGCTGCCTGCCTGCCGGCCCGGTGGCCTGGCTGGCTCCCCCGCAAGGCCCACATGGGCCGGGGTTGAGCCAGGCCGGCCGCTGCGGCTGGTAGCTGGCGCCCGCCCCTGTGCGACGTGGAGTATCCACCGCCCACAGGCGGCCTGGCAGTGGCGGTTAGTACATGCCTTTGTTCAATCTCGTTCACAACAAGTTATGTTTTCTTGTTATCGTGAGATTACATCCCCGTGACCTAGTCACATGTTGCAACATATATGGATATAATCTCACCAAGCCGGCCGTATGTATCTTTACCCGCCATGTGGGTGAACAAATCCCGGTCTTGCAGTCACATGTCATCTACTGTTCCTTCGGAATACCCAACGTACACCTTTATGGCCACCGCATTACCAAGTGGCGTTTGATGTAGTCAAAGCAGCCTAGGGAAACTGTGAGTAATATGAGCTCACGGTCTAAGGAGAAGGAGTCTAGGTATAGCTGTTGCAACAATGAACTATATGACTTGATTGTGTTGCAATCCTTTGAGGAATGTCCAATCACATCATTCTCCAATGATATGATCTTGTTGTCAGTCGGCATAAATGCCCATGATCTTGAAACCCAGATCATCTTCGTGACCAACGAACTAGTATGAATAGAGGCTACTAGGGACTTGTTTGTTTCATACCACACCTGTACCAATGTTTCTAGTTGGCACAGTTATAGCACAATATGAAACTATTATAAACTAATTGATATATGACAATAAAAACCTATTTATTATTTGCCTCTAGGGCATATCTCCTTCAGCCTCTGCCGCCGCCCTCTTCACCATCTTCACCGCCATCTCCATCACCTAATCCTCCTAGTATGCAGTGGTTCATCCTCCCATACACCTCTATAGCGTCCTATGTAAACATGGTGTTTGATGCTATAAGTTATAATCCTATGATCTATGTCATGTTTGTGTAGTTTCTTTGTTCTTAGATTGAATGGTTGAACATCTTTGGTTTATTAGAGTTGTATGTTGCTATGGTATAGTACGTTGGTGTCCATTATATTTGTGTGCACATGGATTAAATATCATAGGGTTTGTAGTATGTGTAAGAGGAAGGGGGAAGTTCTGCCGGAGTGACAGAAACCCGAGGACATGAATTGGAACGTTGCACGTATGGGAGTAAGAGGACCATTAAACATAAGGCTATGGTTGGGTGATGACCCACAAGTATAGGGGGTGTACCGCAGTATTTTCGATAAGTAAGAGTGTCGAACCCAACGAGGAGCAGAAGGTGCTGGCTAGTGGTATGGATCAGGAATTCTCTGCAAATACTTAGCAAACGGATTTTTAGAGTTTTTTGATAAAGCAAGTAAACAAAGTACGAGTAAATAAAAGACAGTAGGAATAAATGCAGTACCAATCCTTTATGCAGCAAAGGACAAGCCGGTTGTATTACTTAAGATGACCAAACGTTCTCGAGGACACATAGAAAGACTGTCAAGTGCTTTCGCTTCATATAGTTGATTAATCTTCTTTAGCTTGCTAAGTGTTGTGTGGGTGAACCTGTGCTAATTTACCGACCTTCCTAGGACTAATACATACTTGTGATTATACCCCTTGCAAACATCCGTAAGTACAAGAAAGTAATTAAGGTAGTAACCTAACCACAACTTTAAACTCTAAGACCCTTACCATCCCTTATGCAATAGTTTCCTAACGGGAGTTCAGGTTTCTGTCACTCCCGCAACCCCTACGATTAGTAGCCAAATACATAATGCATTCCCCTAGGCCCATATAGGTGAAGTGTCATGTAGTCGACGTTCACATGGCACCACTAGAAGAAGTACACCACAACTTAAATATCAAACTATTTAATCTTTCTCAACACAACTCCACTACTAACAACATGACTTCTCCCATTTCCTCAAGAACAAAACGAACTACTCACAAGACATCATATGGATCATGATCAAAGATAGAATAATGATGTATAACAATCTGAACATAAACAATAATTCAATTGTTCACTCAATAGCATCAACTACAAAGAGTAATCAACACCTGGAAAGTTTCCCCTAAGAACTATGCAAGATTCAACTCAATTGTTACAGCAATATGGACATGGTGATGAGGGTGCTCATGGTGATGATGGTGGTGATGATGATGATGATGATCCCGATGAAGTCCAGCTCGATGGTGGTGTTGATGGCGACGATCTCCCCTTTCCGAGAAGGAATTCCCCCGGTAGAAATCTGTCTGCCGAAGAGATCTTTCTCTCTCGGTGTTTTCCGCACCGCAAAGGCGGCGGAATCTTTCCGTGGTTGCCCCCCAAGTCTTACGGTTTTGGGAGGATAATATACGCCAGAGGGGAGTGCCAGGGGTGTACCAAGGCGGCCACACGACCTGGTGGCACAGCCCAGGGTGGTCTGTGCCAGGGGGTAGTGTGGGCCCCCTATAGCCCATCTCCAGCCCCCCTTCTGGCTTCCTTCATCTTTTGGAAAAATAGGATTTTTCGTTTATTTTCCCGGATTTACTGATCTTCGCGAATTTTGCCTCCAAACAAGACCTTTTCCATCAGAATCCTGACTACAGCGGTCCATGCTCCAAAAGTCATCAACCATGCAAAAACAGATGAAATAACATAAGTATCACCTCTGAATATGAAATATACCAATGAATAATAGTGAATTATGACATAGAATAGTGATGCAAAATGGATGTATCAACTCCCCCCAAGCTTAGACTTTGCTTGTCCCAAAGCGAAACTGAGCTCAATAAACATGGCCTCGGGTCTATGGAGTGAAGAGTCGATAAATTAATACGGACAAGAAGCATCACATTCATCAAATACATAGATCATAATAGAAGACAACTCACTATTATATAACTTAACTTGCAATAATTAAAGGAAACACAATAAAGATACATAAAGTAAATCATAATTGGTAATGGCAAACTTAGCTCTTGGTCGAAGAATAGTTGATAATTTGTTGGAGCTCACAAATAACTGGTTTTCAATGATAACTTTCAAAGTAGTAAGCATCAATATAAGAGAAAAGTGCAAAACAAGGAACATAATAAACATGATTGAATAAATCATCATATGAATGAATGAAACACAACAACTCAAAATACTTGTTGAGATGGTAGGGAGTAGGTTTACTGACTCAACTTCAAAGTAAAAGAAAGGCCCTGCGCAGAGGGAAGCAAGGATTGTAAGTCTCATAAAGAGCTCCCAAAAATTATGATACTTACTAGATTTCAACTCTCATTGCCCCTATCATAGGCATCTTTAGGTGATTAAGGTTAAAGTAATCAAATATGAGGATATGCATTGACAAGTTGTAAATTGAGAATCTCATGTCCCTTGAATACGAGGGCCGCTCCTCATGCTACTCAAGTTTAGTCACCGGCAAGTTCTTGTCATCGTAAGCATAGGTGTATCATAGAGAACAGCCAACGGGGTACCCCTTGCCCAATGATACAGAAAAATCCCCATATCAAAATGACAAGGCAAGCAGACAACAAGCATCTCAACAATCTTCTTATTTACCATGGGAATATGGTTCTTTTTTCTCTCTTTCCTCTTTCATAATATCTCTTTTTTCTTTTTCTCCTTTTCTCAATATCGTACTATTTTTTTATAAGAAGAATGCTTCATAGATGCTCGTTATGGTTACGCTGCAGGTTTCCACCATGTCAGCATGGATTAGACCAGCGGCCCAGGCGTTTCTCTAACACATATGCATAACTCCATGGACTTACAAGCTCCCCTTTCATTTCACACCGACGACATCCATAGACAGAAGAACATGATATCTACTAGGTACAGTGTACATGTGCAATGTTGAAAGCATTCCCCATGACAGCATGGTTCTGCTAATTCACAACTTACAAAGCGCAAGCATATACGCAACATAGGTGAGCACAATGGTTCAAGTTTATTAAGTGCAAGAAAAGTAAAGTGTGCCATCAAGTTCGTGAGAGCTTTAATCACTAATTTTCACATAACAAGCTTAATTTGGAAGGTAGACAAAACAAGAATTTACTTGGAATAGCAATAATGCTACTAGGTAGGTATGGTGGACACAAATGGCAGAGGTTTTGGTTTTAAGGAGTGGATGCACGACAAGAATTCCCTCTCAGTATAGGTTTTTGGCTAGCAAAGCTGGGTAACAAGTATAAGAGTTGAAGGAAACAAACAAACAAACAAGTGATAAAGACAAACATGCAATCTTCCTTGGAAGCACAAAATATCTTAACTAGAGAATACTAGACTTATGAGCAAATCAAGAAAGAAAGATGATGAAATTATTTTTCTTTAGAGTACTTTTATCTTTTTCATTCAACTCTCAAAAATAGTCTGCTACTGACCGAGCTAGGTTTTCCAAAACCAACAAAATTAACTCAATGATCCCAAAGTGCTACCAATACTAACAACACGATCAATCATATAACCACGAATTGAAAACTAATATAAGCTAAGCAAAAGAGTAAATGATAGAACTTCTCATTAATAATCCATAACGGCAACTCACACCAAGGGATACATATCTAATGAGAGAGGGGACACTTCCATAATGCAAACCATACTACATAATAACTTCTCTATTCATGATATGACTCTAGTAATAAGGTAAAAAGATAGAAGATAGTGATGTGATACCGCGGCACTCCCCCAAGCTTGGAACAAACCAAGGGGATGCCAAACCTGATGACGAATTACTCCTTCGGTGGTGGTGGTATCCTCTCGATGAGCTCTTTGCTCAGTTTCCCAAGTCCTCAATATCGAAGGTGAGATTATGAATCAGCTGTGAGTTTTGCTCAATGTGGCTCATGATCATGTCGGGTTGAGAATTCCAGCTCTTACTATTCTTTCCCCACTCTTCCTCCTTGAAGTCTTCTTTTCCTACATGGCTAGAACGAGGAAAATCCCAATTGGAGGGTAATTTCCCCTTGGACATATTCTGGTATTGATGCTCATGGATAAGGGTATGGAAAGGATTCTTGGTGCATGGAGGAAGTGACCGTGGAGCCAAGCAGTGACGAGGAGCTTCCCCCTAGTCTACATCCATGCAGTCCTTCTAATCCTGGAAGGTTTTGTCACCACTCCAATACTCACAATGGTAGTGCCGGTGTGTAGATGTTGGCCTTGCTCCTCTTCACCTTCACTCTTGATCTCCTTCTCCTTCCCGGGGTCTTGGAGGTCTTCCTCCATAGGCTCCTCCCCTTTATCCTTAGCGAACACCATTGTGCTTCTAAGCTTTCAAAGAGTATGTCTTGGCAGAAACAGATCGAAACAAAAACACGACGAAAACACGATATATGAACCTCGGGAGATCCGGGGGGTTATATATTACCAAGTTTCATATTAAAAGGAAGGTACTGGGAGAAAACGAGTCGGAGGCGGAGTCCGGGGTGGACACACCACCTGGTGGCGCGGCCAGGGGTGGGCCCGCGCCACAGGGTGGTGTAAGCCACCCTGGCTCCATTTCTGTCCCTTTTCGCTTCGTAGCTTTCCTTATTGACTAAAAACTGCAAAAATATGGTTGGATAGTATTTTCGCGGAACTTTTCTTACCAGAACTGTTACCTATTTGAAAACGGACTCTCCAGGTCTCTGAATATGGTATCTAGCAGATTCTTCTGGAGTCATCACTTGAATAATCATCAGTATCTTGATCTTCATACACTTATTACTTGGGTGATAATACATTTCTCTTCCTTATTACACCATTATCTCCACTTCCTGGAAATTTCTTTCACACAAAACTTCACACAGTTCTCATTAGCAACATTAGTATAAGTGAAGTGATAAAACCTTTTGAGTCCAACTTCAACTGAAAAACATCAAAACATAAGATACTGTAGCAACTCCTTCCGAAAACCCAAAAAGAATTCAAAAAGGAAAATCGAATAAAGAAGCAAATGCAAGAGTGGCAAAATCTGTCAAAATAGACCAGTAGGTAAAGATCAATTTTTTCAAAAATATTCTGTTGCTCAAATCAAAAAGTGCAAAACTAACGAAAGTTAAATAACAACCTGGGGCAGAAGCATAAAAAATGACATCTCAATCCAACATACAGAGATCTCTCAAGAATTTTTACGGTGAAGCACAAAAATCTGTTTCGGGACAACAACAACTTCCCCAAATCTTACTTCTCTCTCATTAGAGGTTGATCTTGCCACAAAAACCAAACAAAAAGGATAAGAAGTGGTTATTACCAAATTAATAACTTCCAAGACTCAAAGAAACAAAAACAAACTGGGTTGTCTCCCAAAAGAATCTTTCTTTATAGCCATTAAGATTGGCATGCTAGTTTTGAAGATGCTCACATAGGAATATGAATTGAAGTGAAAGAGAGCACTAAGAAGCAAAAATACACACATTTAAGTTTAACCCACTTCCTATGCAAGGGAATTTTGTAAACAAACAAGTTGTTGAAACCAGAAGCTACTAGCATAGGAAGGCAAAAGAAGTGCAACATAAAAACTTTCAGCATAAAACGAGGAAACTTGATATTATTGAGATGCATAAGAACACTTTTCCCTCTCTCATAGTAACTTTCAGTATCATGCATAAACTTAACGATATAGCTATCACAAGGACCATCGAAGCAATGAATGCTTATTCTAACAGAAAACACAGGAATTATAGCTCTCATAACACTACTTTGTGAAACAATATTAGAGGTATCCTTACAAAGGATAGTGTGTCCCGCTTCTAAATATTTAGTAACAAAGTATTTCACATTTGCTATAATAGCTTTATGTGTACTTTCATTAACCATACTAGCTATCATAGAATGTTCCTTTATCTTAACTGGGAAAGGCATCTTCTCAATATAAGGTTCAGGTAAAACATGATTAGCAGTATAAACTTCAGTATTTCTTGCAGGAACACTCTTAGCAACATCTTTATAAGGCTCCTAATACTTATTCCACTTCTTTTTAGGCACTTAAATGTAAGAAGCAAAAGCCTTAAAATAAGAAGCAATAGCTTGAGAGTCTAGACCATAAGCATTTTTAAGATTTTGGAAGTCATCAGTTCCCATAAAAGATTCAATGCATTCATAATCGTAATTTATACCTGACTTTATACCTTTGTCATTCTCCCAAGCTTTAGCATTGTCTTGAATACGGCCTAGAAGATCCCATTTAGCTTCTTCTTTCATGCGAGTAAATGATCTAGCACAAGAAGACTCCAATAAATCTTTATCATGTAGATGGAGTCTTGCATAAAAATTATTGATAATAATATTATTGGGGAGCTCATGAATGGGACATTTGAGCATTAGTAACTTCAATATCCCCTAGGCTTGATCTGTAATTTCTCCATCAAGAGGCCAAAAGTTGTACATTTGATTCCGATCTTTATGAATCTCACTAGGAGGATAAAACTTTGAATAAAAGACAGGCAGTATTTCCTCCCATTCCAGAGCTTGACCATTCTTCAGCAGCTTATACCAGTCCTCAGCTCTTCCTTTCAGTGATCATGAGAATAACTTCTTCTTAACTTGATCTGTAGTAATACCTGCACACTTGAACAACCCGCATAATTCGTGTATAAAGAGTAAATGATCACCGGGATGGACAGTTCCATCCCCAACATAGTAGTTATCCACAACACGATCAATAATTCTTGTAGGTATTTTAAAAACATCATTCTCAACACGTGGTGGCTTATCTACTACCTTAGAAGTGGTAGTAACATTACCAAATAAGAAACTCAACGAATTATCCATAAAAAAATAAAGCAACTAACAGAAGTAAACAATGCTCACAGTAGAAGTTTCGTTTACCAGTTCCACTCTCCAATAGCGCTTCACTCCCCGGCAACGGCGCTAGAAAATAGTCTTGATGACCCACAAGTATAGGGGGTGTATCGTAGTATTTTTGATAAGTAAGAGCGTCGAACCCAACGAGGAGCAGAAGGTGCTGGCTAGTGGTATGGATCAAGATTTCTCTCCAAATACTTAGCAAACGGATTTTTAGGGGTTTTTGATAAACAAGTAAACAAAGTATGAGTAAATAAAAGACAGTAGAAATAAATGCAGCAAGTGGCCCAATCCTTTATGCAGCAAAGGACAAGCCGGTTGTATTACTTAAGATGACCAAACATTCTCGAGGACACATGGGAAGACTGTCAAGTGCTTTCGCTTCATATAGTTGATTAATCTTCTCTAGCTTGCTAAGTGTTGTATTACTTAAGATGACCCTTACGTCCCTTATGCAATGGTTTCCTAATGGGAGTTCAGGTTTCTGTCACTCCCGCAACCCCTACGATTAGTAGCCAAATACATAATGCATTCCCTTAGGCCCATATAGGTGAAGTGTCATGTAGTCGACATTCACATGACACCATTAGAAGAAGTACACCACAACTTAAATATCAAACTATTGAATCTTTCTCACTACAACTCCACTACTAACAACATGACTTCTCCCATGTCCTCAAGAACAAAACGAACTACTCACAAGACATCATATGGATCATGATTAGAGATGGAATAATGATGTATAACAATCTAAACATAAAAAATAATTCAATAGTTCACTCGATAGCATCAACTACAAAGAGTAATCAACACCGGGAAAGTTTCCCCTAAGAACTATGCAAGATTCAACTCAATTGTTACAGCAATATGGAGATGGTGATGAGGGTGCTGATGGTGATGATGGTGGTGATGTTGATCCCGATGAAGTCCAGCTTGATGGTGGTGTTGATGGCGACGGTCTCCCCTCTCCAGGAAGGAGTTCCCCCAGCAGAAATCTGTCTGCCGGAGAGATCTTTCTCTCTCGGTGTTTTCCACCCTGCAGAGGCGGCAGAATCTTTCCGTGGTCACCCCCTGAGTTTAGGGAGGATAATATACGCTAGAGGTGAGTGCTAGGGGTGGACCAGGGCGGCCACACCACCTGGTGGCGCGGCCTAGGGTGGCCTGCGCCAGGGGGTGGTGTGAGCCCCCTGTGGCCCATCTCCATTCCCCCTTCTAGCTTCCTTCATTTTCTGGAAAAATAGGATTTTCCGTATATTTTCCTGGATTTTCTGATCTTCGTGAATTTTTCCTCCAAACAGCACCTTTTCCATCAGAATCCTGACTGTAGCGGTCCATGCTCCAAAAGTCATCAACCATGCAAAAATAGATGAAATAACATAAGTATCACCTCTCAATACGAAATATACCAATGAATAACAGTGAATTATTACATAGAATAGTGATGCAAAATGGACATATCATTGGGGAAACCTTAATGCATTGTTAGTAGTTACGTATGTTTGCTAAGAATCCAATCATATAGTACATGTAATTCTAAGAAGTGAAGTGCATGTATATTTAGCCTCTCCCACATAGAAAACTGCATCAAAGACAATGAACCCGACTTATTCGCTAATTAAACTTGGGCAAAGCCACCACAATTACCACCACTATTCCACACTCATGGTTCTATTAGTTTAGAGTATTTTATTGCTGCAACAACTAACTTTACTTTATTGATATTTATTATCATGCAAAGCTATCTCTAGTACTCGTACTGTTGCTCTAGTTTTATTTCCTAGATAATGCAAACGTTTAGTGTGCGTATAGTTGTATCAGTGGTTGATAGAACTTGAGAGAACATTTATCCTACCTTTAGCTCCTTGTTAGGTTTGACACTCTTACTTATCGAAAAGGCTACACACGATCCCCTATACTTATGGGATATCAAGACCTTTTCAGGCGCCATTGTTGGGGAGCAATAGTGCGTGGATGAATATTCTTGTGTGGACTTGTTTGCTTTATCTCTAAGTAGTTTTTACTTTTAATTTTAAGTTGTTCTCTATCTTAGTATGGATAGGGAATGCGAATTACAAAAAAAAAAGTTGTACTTGTTACCTAAAAACATTTTCAAAAAGGAAAGTGATTGGAAAGATGAGTAATGGCTAAGTGGGGGTCGACCTTGAACACTTGTGTTCATGCCTATGAAACCAAAACAAATATTCCCATGGAAGCTTTTCAGTTAAAAACTTGTAGGAATGCATGAATCCTTGAAAACGAATTTTGATTGGATTGGTGCCTAGTTGAAAGGCGTTATTGAAAAGCACTATTGGGAGATAACCCAAATTATTTTTATTTTCAGTAAGTTTTTATTTTGTTGAGTTTTGAAAGTTATTGCTTCAGTAATAACCTCTTCTTATCCTTTTTGTGTGGTTTTTGTGCCAAGAATAACCTCTAATGAGAGAGAAGTAAGACTTGGGAAAGTTGTTGTCCCGAAACAGATTTTTGTGCTTCACTGTAAAAGATCGTGAAAAATCCCTGTTTGTCGGATTAAGCTATAATATTTGTGCTTATGTCCCAGGTTATTATCTAACTTTAGTTAGTTTATCACTTTTCTATTTGAGCAACAAAAGGTCTTCAAAAATCGGTTTTTACCCGCTGGTCTGTTTTGACAAATTTCTGCCGTTATTTGCATTTGCCTCTTAATCTCTTTCTCTTTGAGTTCTCTTTGAGCACTTGAGCTTTTATAAGGAATTGGTACAGTAGCTTGTGTTTTCATGGAAGTTTTACTTGTGTTGAAACTAAACCCAAAGACTTATTATCTTGAATACACTAATGTTGCTAATGAAGATTGTGTGAAGTTTTGTATGAAGGAATTTTTCAAGTGTAGGGAAGAACAATGTGATGACATGAAGTATGGACAAAATCTCAAGCTTGGGGATGCCACCCGTGTCACCCCAAGAAATATTCAAGAAGTACAAGCGTCAAAGCATGGCTAGGCATCCCCTTCTTCATCAATAAAAATCTTAGGTTTTCTTCCAAAACACTTCATTTTTATTGTTTCATGCACAATTGTGTTGTTCTTGGAGCATCGTTGTTTTTGTTTTTAGTTTTATTTTGTTTGGTTTGCTTAAATAATTTGGTTGGACCCCCGCATTCATATGTGGTTTCAAATAAGTTGATTGGTGATACATTGCAAATGTATCTATAATTTTGGTGTTCCATGCTTGGTTTTATCTACTTTCTTATGTTTTGTCCACACTTTGGAGCACTTTTCATATGATTTCTTGGACTAACCTATTAACAAAAGCCACAGTGCTAGCTGCCTGTTTTCTGCTGTTTTTGGTTCCAGGAAAGTCAGAAAATGAATATTCTCAGAATTGGACGATACAAAAGCCAAAAATCCTATTTCACCAGAAGACTCCCGGAGCCAGAATATGAGATGGAGTGGGGCTGGAGCCCAACCACACCACCTGGTCGCGCAAGGGGGTGGTCTGGCCGCCCCAAACACCCCTCGGTCTCCCTCTTCACCTATAAGTTGCCTTCTGACCTAAAAACTCAGGGGGTTCGATGTTTTTCCAGAAGGAGTTCCGCTCTGCCACCACCACCAGATTCCACGAAACAGCACCAGAAACTCCGTTCTGGCACCCTGCCGAGACGGGGAATAGGAGGAGATCATCGCCATCATCATAACCATCGCTTCTCCATCGACCATCCATGTTTCCCCAACTATGAGTGAGTAATCCCCCACTGTAGGCTATGGGGATGGTAGGGATTGGATGAGATCGTTCATGTAATGGCATCAGATTGTTAGGGCATGGTGCCTAATATCTTTTATTAGTGCTTTATGAATTTGTTGCAACTTGTTGTGCTTAATGCTTGTCACTAGGGCCCGAGTGCCATGATTTCAGATCTTAACATGTTATTGATTCATTATGATAGTATTGTTTATGGTCTTACCTGCAACTTGTATACACACGTTGTTGTCCGGAACCAATGGCCCCGAAGTGATAGAAATCGGGATAACCGGAGGGAATGGCTTTGATGTGAGGATCACATGTGTTCACGGAGTGTTAATGCTTTGCTCCGGAGCTCTATTAAAAGGAGCACCTTAATTGCCAGTAGTTCCCTTGAGGTCCCGCTGCAAACGGGCTGGCAGGACAAAAGATGTTGTGCAAGTTCTCATTGCGAGCACATATGACTATATATGGAACACATGCCTAGGACTATCTAGTACTTGGATGCTTTATCTTATTTATCTGCAATTGCCCTATGTTCTGATTGCTATGTGAATTGTCTTGTCCATGCAACGCCCGTCCATCCATCCCTATGCCTACCGCACTCGAATCCTACTGTTTGCTGCTATTGTTACTACTGTCTTTACTTTACTACTGCTGCTACTTTACTATTCCTACTACAAAACTGTTGCTACTGATAAACTGCTGTGAGCAAGATTGTTTCTAGGTGCAGCTGAATTGACAACTCAGTTGTTAAGGCTTATAAATATTCTTTGGCTCCCCTTGTGTCGAATCAATAAATTGGGTTTCACTTCCCTCGAAAATACTGCGATACACCCCCTATACTTGTGGGTCAGCGAGACTATTTTCTGGCGCCGTTACCGTGGAGCATAGCTTTATTTATCAAGTTCACTTGGATTCTATATTGTTCGCTGCTATCCATCTATCATGGGTAAGTCTCGTGATGGCAAGGTTCCTATTTTACCATCCACTACAAGAAGAGGTACGGTTCTGAACACCTCTATTGCTCTTGATTCACCGTCTGTTATGAGTCAGCTCGTTACACCACCACATACACATGCTACATACACTGCCACTACTGCTGAATCTGAAACTTCCGATGCTTATGATGCTGCTTCTACTGTGCTTGATAAGAGTGGTTCATTAGGTCCTTACCTAGATGCTACGATTGCTAGAACTATAGCTGGAAATACTAAAACTCCTAATGAAGACACTACTACTACACCTGTTAGTTCACCTGAGTCTAGTGAGAGTTATGACATTGAAGATGGTTATGTTGAGATGACCGATGAATTTATTAAAGAATGTAAAAACACCCATGATAGGAGCGCTGCTAAGAGTCTCCTTGAGAGGCGTACTATTAGACCCAAATTGTCTCATGTTGCTAAGTTTGCTGCTTCTCCCATAAACATTATAGATGAAGATTATGATTTCTCTCTCGATCTAACTTATATAGCTATTGTTGAGAAAGGACCTTTTTGTGGGACTAAGAATGAAATGCGGTAGCACACATGAATGAACTTTCTACCATGAGTGGCTTGTTTTCTGATGATCTTAAGATGCATACTTACTTTGTTGCTAAGATTTTCCCCTTTTCACTAAAAGGAGAAGCTAAAACTTGGTTTAGTAATTTACCTCCTGGATCCATTGATATCCCTGATTGCTTGATTAGTACTTTCTTGTAGAAATATTTTCCTCCAAGTGCTAGACATGCTATTTTGCAGGGACTTTTTGATTTTAAACAGGAAGAAAAAGAGGTATTGCCTGAATCTTGGGCAAGGTTTTGTGCTTGGATTCATGCACAAGCTGGAAGTCCATTACCTAAGAATGAGCTTCTTGAAATATTTTATAATGGACTAACTGAGGAATCTAGGACATACCTAGATAGTTGTGCTGATTGTGTTTTCAGGAATAGGACTCCTAAGGAAGCTGAGGAATTAATGGCTAAAATAAGTAAGAATTATGAAGATTGGAGTCCTCCTAAACAAGCTATACCTGAAGTAATTGTACCTGAACCTACTATTCTGGTGCCTATTCCAACATCAAAGAAGAGGGGAGTTATTGAATTAAATGATGAAGTGATGAAGGAAGCTAAGAAATGTCTTAAGGAGAAGGGAATTAAAGCTGCAGATGTCAAGAATCTACCTCCTATAGAAGAATTATGTAAGCCTATTCCCTACGCATCCACTATTTAGGTACACTCTCTCCAACACTTTGATGAAGGTGATATCCCTTACTCTAAACCTCCTGATCAATGCTTAGAAGAATTCGATATCTTTATTGTTAAGCAAGATAATTTTAATAAAAGGGTGCAAAATCATCTAATGGAAAACACTAGAGCTATTGTTGAGTTGAAAGATATTGTGGAAACAACCTCTAATGATGTTAAAATGATTGTTAAACACTTTCAAATGGTTCGAACTCAAATAGATCAACTCATTAAAGTGCAAAAAGACTTGCTAGTTAATGCTGCTAAAGAAAAACATGCTTATGAAATTAGAACTAGAAGTGGTGCTGCTACCCAGGATCCTCTATATCCTGAGGGGCATCCCAAAAGAATTGAGCAGGATTCTCAACAAGCTGAAATAGTGCTTCTACTCGTAAGAAAAGGAAAAAGAAACATAAAACTGTTGTAGAACCCTCTGAACCTGCTATAGATCCTAATAGTATATCTATCTCTGATGCTAAAATTGAAAGTGGTAATGAAGAAAATGAAGTTCCTAATGAAGAAAAAGTTGAAGAACAACCTGAAAACCACACTAAGAATACCAAATACACTAAAGAAGATTTTATTGCTAAAAACATGGTAGCGAAAGAGAACCTTGGGTCCAAAAACCTATGCCTTTCCCTGATAAGAAACACAAGTCAAAGGAAGATGAACACTATAATAAGTTTTGTGAGTGCATGAACCCTTTATTCTTGCAAATCCCTTTGACTGATGCTATTAAATTGCCTCCTTACTCAAAGTATATGAAGGATATTTTCTCGAATCAAATGAAGATCCCTAATGAAGAAATTTCTACTTTGCTTGGTAATTATTCCTTTAATGGTAAGGTTCCTAAGAAACTTGGAGACCCTGGGATTCCAACTATTCCTTGCTCTATTAAGAATAGTTATGTTAGAACTGCTTTGCGTGATTTGGGAGCTGGAGTTAGTGTTATGCCTTTCTCTCTCTATAAGAGGATTCAACTAGAAAAATTAATACCAACTGATATATCTTTGCAAATGGCTGATAAATCTACCACTATTCCTATTGGTATATGTGAAGATGTACCTGTTCAAGTGGCTCATAATTGCTTGATATTAACTGATTTTGTGGTGCTTGAAATGCCTGAAGATGATAATATGTCTATTATTCTTGGGAGACCTTTTCTTAATACTACAGGAGCTGTTATTAATTGTAATCAAGGAAAGGTGACTTTCAATGTTAATGACAAGGAACATACTGTCTATTTACCCAAGAAGATTGAAAGGACTTATGGTTTGAATACAATTAAACATGTTGATGGCATTCAAGTTGGAGAAATATATTGTCCCATACCAAGAGAAAAATTTGAAACTATTATGATTGGGACCATTGCTATCGAGGTTGAGGTTACATAATCATTAGTGGGATACAATGTTTTGTCTCATATGGAATTGTTTTGGTAACAAGACCTGATCAACCTTGTTAACAAAAGGATTTCATTGAACAAAACAATGTTTTCACTATGATTATCTCCGCTTACTTCTATTCTATCTATTTTAATTTTTGCTTATGCCTAACTTAAAGGAGTTAAAGAAAAGTACTTATTGGGAGATAACCCAAAAGATTTAGATGAGTATTGGAAGTTATTACTTCAGTAATAACCGCTCCTTATCCTTTTTATTTGCTTTTTGTGCCAAGAGTAACCTCTAATGAGAGAGAAGTAATGATTGGGAAAGTTGCTGTCCCGAAACAGATTTCTGTGCTTCACCGTAAAAATTCGTGTAAAATATCTGAACGTCTTTTTGAGGCTTAAATATTTGTACTTCTGCCCCAGGTTGTTATATAAGTTTCGTTAGTTCAACACTTTTTGATTTGAGCAACAGAAGGTCTTCGAAAAAATTCGTCTTTACCTGCTGGTCTGTTTTGACAGATTTCTGCCATTTTCTGCATTTGCTTCTTGTTGGTTCCTTTTTGAGTTCTTTTGGGGAATTGAGATTTTTGAGGGAAGTGCTACAATAGCTAGTGTTTTAATGGAAGTTTATTTGGTGTTGGAACTGAACCTTAAGACTTATTAATCTTGAGTGCACTAATGTTGCTAATAAAGATTGTGTGATGTTTTGTATGAAGGGATAATTTCAGGTGTATGGGAGGAATGAGTAATGAGATGAAGGATGGACTAAAGCTCAAGCTTGGGGATGTCATGCGTGTCACCCCAAGAAATATCCAATAAGTACAAGCATCAAAGCTTGGGGATGCCCAAGGCATCCCCCTCTTCATCAATAAAAATCCCAGGTTTCTTCCAAACGCTTCATTTTTATTGTTTCTTGCATAGTTGTGTTGTTCTTGGAGCGTCTTCTTTTTCGTTTTCGTTTTGATTTTTGTTGGATTAGTTTGCTTCATAAATTGGTTGTACCGCCTCTTTCATACATTGGTGTTCAAATAGTTTGGTTTGGTTTGGAAAAGAGTAGGAAAGCTCATGCTTAAGTGGTAAAGAGAGCTTGTTTTTGATTGTGGCCTATGCTTTCTCATGCCATGCTTGATATTGTTTTGGCTTTATCCTTAGTATTCTTTGCTGTAGCATGACTTGTTATAAACAATTGAAATTGCTTAATGTGCCTTGGATGAATCATGCGTTGTTTTAGCATATTAAAGCATAGTATTGTGGTATTCTCCTTTGATGCTTTATTTGGGTTGACTTGGCACATGCTCACACCATGTTATGACTATCCCAAGTCACAATAAGCCTTTATGATCCTTTAGTTTTCAACTTGTAGTACCACTTTATGCTTTGATCAATGATGTTTTGTCGCTCTGCATGATTATGGCTATTATTGCTCTCTCGTTTGTCGCTCCCTTACTATTGCTAGCCTTCACTTCCACTGAGTATGTTTTTCTCGTGTTTCCAACTCCCTAAAACCAAATATTGCCAAAGTGTCCACCATACCTACCTATTAGCATCATTTTCTACTTCCGTGCATATTCAATATGCCTTGTTTTCTTCCGAATAAAATGTTTGCTTGTTATGAGAAAGTTAGTTAGTAAAGATCTCACGAACTTGATGCCACACTTTATTTTCCTACACTTAATAAACCTGAACCATTGCATCCTTCTGTGTTACGTAAATGCTTGTGCTTTATAAGTTGAAGTTAGCAGAACCATGTATCATGGGGAACCCTTTCAACATTGCACTGGTACTTTGTACCTCGTTGATATTATGATTCTTTTGCTTATGGATCCCGTCGGTGTGAAATAAAAGTGGAACTTGTAAGATCATGGAGTTTGTATGTATGTTAGATAAACGGCTGGTCCACTAGCCTAAGCCATGCCTAATCATGGTGGAAACTTGCAGCATAACCATAATGAGCATTCTATGAAGCATCCTCAGTAAAAAATCTATGCACATAGTAAATAAAAAGATCGCTGAGATGCTCATTATCTGCTTGCCTTGTCATTTTGATTATGGGATAGCTCATGTTTCATGTGCAAGGGGTACCCCATTGGCGGTTCTCTATGATACGTATATACTTACAATGACAAGAGCTTACTCGGGACTGAAGTTGAGTAGCATGATGATCGGTCTTCGTAAGTAAGGGGCATGAGATTTCGAGTTATAACTTGTCAAGCATATCCTCTTAGTTGTGTCACTTTAACCTTAACCATTTAAAGATGCTTATGATAGGGGCAATGAGAGCTCAAAGATAATGAGTACCATACTTTCAGCATTTGGAAGTTTCAAACTTTTCAAAACCTGTTCATTTCCTTGTTGAGTCTCCACACATTCTATGAGCACTTTCTTGAGAGCATAGTGGCCATTCTTAGTTCTATGTGTATTGTCCCAAGACTTGTTGATTGATGCATACCTTGATATTGCTTGTTTTAAACTATTTGTATCTAGTCACTCTTGTAAACTTTGAAGGTGTCCTATGCATTTATGTTTGCTGCTCTATGAGGGACAAGCTGAATGCCACTATGCTATGTTTTCTTTATGTGAAACAAACAAACGTCTTGCAAAGCATTGTTGTTCATGAATCTTTTGTTTGTACCTTTTCATGTTGCAACATAGTTGCTATGTATTATTGCTAGAACTTTGTCTTTCATGTTATGATTGAAGTACTATGATTCCAACTTTGAATGTTTTACAAATACTTTAATCAAGTTTATGATGGTGCATGTCACCTAAAAAATTATTCTTTCTTTTTATCACTTACCTACTCGAGGACGAGAAGGAGTTAAGCTTGGGGATGTTGATACATTGCAAATGTATCTATAATTTTTGGTGTTCCATGCTTGGTTTTATCTATTTTCTTATGTTTTGTCCACACTTTGGAGCAGTTTTCATATGATTTCTTGGACTAACCTATTAACAAGAGCCACAGTGCCAGCTGCTTGTTTTTTGCTGTTTTTGGTTCCAGGAAAGTCAGAAAATGAATATTCTTAGAATTGGATGGGACAAAAGCCAAAAATCCTATTTCACCAGAAGACTCCTGGAGCCAGAATATGAGACAGAGTGGGGCTGGGGCCTAGCCACACCATCTGGCCGCGCGGGCTGGGCCTGGCCGCACCAGGGGGTGGTCTGGCCGCCCCAGACACCCCCTCGGTCTCCCTCTTCGCCTATAAGTTGCCTTCTGACGTAAAAACTCAAGGGGTTCGATGTTTTTCCAGAAGGAGTTCCGCTTCGCCGCCACCACCAGATTCCATGAAACAGCACCATAAACTCCATTCTGGCACCCTGCCTTGACGGGGAATTGGAGGAGATCATCGCCATCATCATCACCATCGCTTCTCCATCGACCATCCATGTTTCCCCATCTATGAGTGAGTAATCCCCCGTGGTAGGCTCTGGGGATGGTAGGGATTGGATGAGATCATTCATGTAATGGCATCAGATTGTTAGGGCATGGTGCCTAGTATCTTTTATTAGTGCTTTATGACTTTGTTGCAACTTGTTGTGCTTAATGCTTGTCACTAGGGCTCGAGTGCCATGATTTCAGATCTGAACATGTTATTGATTCATTATGATAGTATTGTTTATGGTCTTACCTGCAAGTTGTATACACACGTTGTTGTTCGAAACCAATGGCCCCGAAGTGATAGAAATCGGGATAACCGGAGGGAATGGCTTTGATGTGAGGATCATATGTGTTCACGGAGTGTTAATGATTTGCTCCAGTGCTCTATTAAAAGGATCACCTTAATTGCCAGTAGTTCCCCAGAGGCCCCGCTGCAAACGGACTGGCAGGACAAAAGATGTTGTGCAAGTTCTCATTGCGAGCACATATGACTATATGGAACACATGCCTAGGACTATACTTGGATGCTTTATCTTATTTATCTGCAATTGCCCTATGTGCTGATTGCTATGTGAATTTTCTTGTCCATGCAACGCCCGTCCATCCATCCCTATGCCTACCGCACTCGAATCCTACTGTTTGCTGCTATTGTTACTACTGTCTTTACTTTACTACTGCTGCTACTTTACTATTCCTACTACCAAACTGTTGCTACTGATAAACTGCTGTGAGCAAGATTGTTTCCAGGTGCAGCTGAATTGACAACTCAGTTGTTAAGGCTTATAAATATTCTTTGGCTCCCCTTGTGTCGAATCAATAAATTGGGTTTCACTTCCCTCGAAAATACTACGATACACCCCGTATACTTGTGGTTCATCAATTGGTGTTGGAAAAGAGTAGGAAGTTTAATGCTTATAAGTGGTACAAAAGGAGCTTGTTTTGACTGTGGCCTAGACTTTATCATGTCATGTTTGATGTTTCTTTGATGTTATGCTTAGTAATTATTGCTGTAGCATGACTTGTTCCAAAAAATTGAGATTGCTTAATGTGCCTTGAAAGAAGCATGCGTTGTTTTAGCATACAAAAGCATAATATTGTGGTATTCTCCTTTGATGCTTTATTTGGGTTGACTTGGCACATGCTCACACCATGTTAAGACTATGAACCAGTCACCTTAGCCTCTATGATCATTTAGTTTTCGACTTGTAATATCACTTTATGCTTTAATTAATAATGTTTTGTCTCTTTGCATGATTATGGCCATTATTGCTCTCGTAGTTGTTCGCTCCTAGTCTTTTGCTAGCCTCCGCCTGTACCAAGTATGAGTTCCACTCATGCATCCAACCTCCAAGAAAACCAAGTTATTCCAAAGAGTCCACTATAAATTCCTATGCATGGTGTGTTACACCATTCCAAGTCATGCTTTTATCTACCTTCGAAATTAAACTTGTTATGTGAGAATTAGTGATTAAAGCTCTCACAAACTTGATGGAACACTTTACTTTCTTGCACTTAATAAACTTGAACCATTGTGTCCATCTATGTTGCTTATATGCTTGCGCTTTATATGTTGTAAATTAGCAAAACCATGTACCATGGGGAACGCTCTCAACATTGCACTCATTATTCAGTTGATATCATGTTCTGTTGTTTATGGATCCCGGCGGTGTGAAATAACAGGGGAGCTGATGACCCACAACTATAGGGGGTGTATCGCAGTATTTTCGATAAGTAAGAGTGTCGAACCCAACAAGGAGCAGAAGCTGTTGACGAGTGTATTGGATCAGGAATTCTCTGTAAATACTTAGCAAACGGATTTTTAGGGGTTTTTAATAATGCATATAAATAAAGTACGAGTAAATAAAATACAATAATAATAACTACAGTAACTGGGCCCAATCCTTTCTTTAGCAAAGGACAAGCCAGTTGTATTACTTAAGATGACCAAACGTTCTCGAGGACACATGGGAATATCGTCAAGTGCTTTCGCTTCATATAGTTGATTAATCTTCTCTAGTTAGATAAGTGTTGTGTGGGTGAACCTATGCTAATGTACTGACCTTCCTAGGACTAATACATGCTGGTGATTATACCCCTTGCAGCATCCGCAACTACAAGAAAGTAATTAAGATAAAAACCTAACCACAACTTTAAACTTTGAGATCCTACACTCCCTTGAGCAAAGGTTTCCTAACAGGGGTTCAGGTTTCTCTCACTCCGGCAACCCCGCGGTTAGTAGCCAAATACACAATGCATTCCCCTAGGCCCATAAAGGTGAAATATCATGTAGTCGACATTCACATGACAACACTATAGAAATAACACCACAACTTAAATATCAAACTATTGAATCTTTATCAACACAATTCCACTACTAACAACATGACTTCTCAAATGTCCTCAGGAACTAAATGAACTACTCACAATACATCTTATGGATCAAGAGCAGAGATGAAATAATGATAAGTAACAATCTGAACATGAACGATAATTCAATGGTTCCACTCAGTAGCATCAACTACAATAAGTAATCAACATCGGTAAAGTTTCCCCTAAGAACTATGCAAGATTCAACCCAATTATTACGGCGGTATGGAGTGGTGATGATGGTGCTGGTGGAGATGATGGTGGTGATGATGATGATGATCCCAATGAAGTCTAGCTTGATGACGGTGTTGATGGCGACGATCTCCCTTCTCCGGGAAGGAATATCCCCAGCAGATTTCTGCCTGCCCAAGAGCTCTTTCTCTCTCTTTAGTTTCCGACCCGTAGAGGCGGCGGAACCTTTTTGTGGTCGCTCCCCGAGTCTTAGGGTTTCGGGAGTATTATATTCGCCAAAGAGCAGAGCCAGAGGTGGGCCATGGTGGCCACACCACCTGGTGGTGTGGCCTAGGGTGGCGCGCGCCAGGGGGTGGTGTGGGCCCCCTATGGCCCATCTCTGCTCCCCCTTCTGGCTTCCTTCATCTTCTGGAAAAATAGGATTTTCCATGTATTTTCCAGGATTTTCTGATCTTCGCGAATTTTGCCTCCAAGTAGTGCCTTTTCCATCAGAATCCTGACTTCTGTGGTCCATCCTCCAAAAGTCATCAACCATGCTAAAATAGATGAAATAACATAAGTATCATCTCTTAATATGAAATATATCAATGAATAACGATGAATTATGATATAGAATAGTGATGCAAAATCCACGTATCAACTCCCCCCAAGCTTAGACTTCGCTTGTCCCCAAGCGAAAACTGAGCTCAATAAACATGCCCTCAGGTTTATGGAGTGAAGTGTCGATAAAATAATTCGGACAAGAAGCATCACATTCATCAATACACAAATCATAATAGAAAATAACTCACTATTATATAATTTAACTTGCAATAGGTATAGGAAACACAATAAAGATACACAAAGTAAATCATAATTGGTAATGGCAAGCTTTGTTCATGGTCAAAGGACAATTAAAAATTTGCAGGAGTTCAAACATAATGGGGTTTTCAATGATAGCTTTCAAAGTGATATTCACTAAGATAAGAGCAATGTGCAAAACAAGGAACATAATAAACGTGATTGAATAAATCATCATATGAATGAATGAAGCACAACAACTCAAATACTTGCTTGAGATAGAATGGAATAGGTTTACTGACTCAACTAAAAAGTAAAAGATAGGCCCTTCGCAGAGGGAAGCAGGGATTTCAAGTTTCATAAAGATCTTCCAAAAATTATGGTACTTATTAGTTTTCAGCTCTCATTACCCCTATCATAAGCATCTTTAGGTGATTAAGGTTAAAGTGAAAAAATATGAGGATATGCTTCACAAGTTATAAGCTGAAAATCTCATGCCCCTTGCTTACGAGTACCGTTCCTCATGCTACTCAACTTTAGTCACAAGTAAGTTCTTGTCATTGTAAGTACATGTGCATCATAGAGAACCGCCAACAGGGTACCCCTTGCCCGATGATACAGAAGCTTCCCCATATCAAAATGACAAGGCAAGCAGATAATGAGCATCTCAGCGATCCTTTTATTTGCTATTTGCATAGGGTTTTCCCTTTTCCTTTTTTTATTTTTTATTTAGGATGCTTCACATATTGCTCACTATGGTTATGCTGCACATTTTCACCATGATTAGGCATTGCTTAGACTAGCCGCCCAGGCATTTCTCTAACACATAGACGAACTCCATGAGCCTTACAAGCTCCCCTTTCATTTCACACCGCTGGGATCCATAAGCAAAAGAACATGATATCAACTAAATAAAGTGCAATGTTGAAAGTGTTCCCCATGGTAACATGGTTCTGCTAATTCACAACTTATAAAGCGCAAGCATATCCACAACATAGATGGGCACAATGGTTCAAGTTTATTAAGTGCAAGAAAGTAAAGTGTGCCATCAAGTTCACGAGAGCTTTAATCACTAATTTTCACATAACAAGTTTAATTCGGAAGGTAGATAAAAACATGAATTTACTTGGAATATCAATAGTGCTAATAGGTAGGTATGGTGGACACAAATGGCATAGGTTTTGGTTTAAGGATTGGATGCACGAGAAGCATTCCTTCTTAGTACAGGTTTTTGGCTAGCAAGGCTGGGTAGCAAGCATAAGAGTTGAAGGAAACAAACAAACATACAAGTGATAAAAACAAAACATGCAATCTTCCTTGGAAGCACAAAAGATCTTAACTACAGAATACTAAGCTTATGAGCCAATCATGAAAGAAAGATGATGAAATTATATTTCTTAAAAGTACTTTTCTCTTTTTCATTCAGTTCTCAAATAGTGTTGCTACTGACCAGAGCCAGGTATGCCAAAACCAACTAAATTTACTTAATGATCCCAAAGTGATACCAATACTAACAACAAGATCAATCATATAACAGAAATTGCAAACTAAAATAAGATGTGCAAAAGGTAAATGCTAGAATTTCTCATTAATATTCCATAACAGCAACTCACACCAAGGGATACATAGATAACTAACTAGAGGGAAAATACTTCCACAATGCAAACCATCCTATATGATAACTTCTCTATTCATGATATGACTCTACTAAAAAGGTAAAAAGATAAAGGATAATGATATGATACTGAGGCACCCCCCCCCCAAGCTTGGAACAAACCAAGGGGATGCCAAACCTGATGACGAATTACTCCTTCAGTGGCGGTGGTGTTCTCTCGATGAGCTTTTCAATCAATACCCGCAAACCCTCAATCTCGAAGATGAGAGTACGAATCAACTCCGAATTGTGCTCAATGCGGTTCATGATCATGTCGTGCTGCGAATCCTAGCTCTTCCGATTCTTTCCCCACTCTTCGTCCTTGAAGTATTCTTTTCCTACATGGTTAGAACGAGGCATATCCCAATTGGAGGGTAATTTTTCCTTGGGTATATTTTGGAATTGCTGCATATGAATAAGGGTATGGAAGGGATTCTTGGTGCGTGGAGGAGGTGACCGTGTAGCCAAGCAGTGAGACGAAACCTTCCCTCTAGTGGATATCTATGCAGTCCTTTTGAACTTGGCAGGATTTTCCACCACTCCAATGCTTGCAATGGTGGTGCTGGTGTGTAGATGCTGGGCTTCCTTTGCCTCCTCTTCAACTTCACTCTCGATCTCCTCCTCCTGCTCAGAGTCTTGGAGATCATCTTCCGTAGGCTCCTTGCCCTTATCGTTGGTGGAGACCATTGTGCCTCTAAACTTTGAGAATAGTTCCTAGCAGAAACATATCAAAGCGAAAACACTTCGAGAACACAATATACGGACCTCAGGAGATCGGGGGATTATATATTACGAAGTTTTACAACAAAAGGAAAGTACTGGGAGAAAACGGGTCGGAGACGGGCTCCAGGGTGGCCACACCCCCTGGTGGCGCGGCAAGGTGGGCCCGCGCCACGGGGTGGTGTGAGCCACCCGGGCTCCATTTCCGTCCCTCTTTTGACTCATAGTCTTTCGTGTTACATAAAAACTACAAAAATATAAATTGACAGGTTTTTCGCGGACCTTACCTTACCAGAACTGTTACCTATTCAAAAATGGACTCTGCATGTTTCTGAATTTGGTCTTTAATAAATTTTTCCGGGGTCAACATTTGAATAACATCAATATCTTCATCTTCATAAACATATTGCTTCAGTCTTTTGACCATTCACCATCTTATTACACCATTTTCTCCTATAACTTGGAAATTTCTTTCACACAAAACTTCACACAATTCTCATTAGCAACATTAGTGCATGCAAGATAGTAAACCTTTAAGTTCAACTTCAACTGAAATCCATCAAAACATAAGCTACTGAAACAACTCCTCTCAAAAACCCAAAAGGAATTCAAAAAGGAAATTGATTTAAGAGGCAAATGCAGAAATAGCAGAAATCTGTCAAAACAGACCAGCAGGTAAAGATCAATTTTTTTAAAAAATCTTATGTTGCTCAAATCAAAAACTGCAAAACTAACAAAAGTTGAATAATAACCTGGGGCATGCACACAAAAACTTACAGATCAGTATGGCATTCTGAGATTTTTAAAGATTTTTTATAGTGAAGCACAAAAATCTGTTTTGGGACAACAACTTCCCCAAATATTACTTCTCTCTCATTAGAGGATGATCTTGACACAAAAACCAAACAAAAGGATAAGGAGAGGTTATTGCAGAAGAAATAACTTCCAAGACTCAAATAAACAAAATCAAACTGAAAGCAAAAATATATTGGTTTGTCTCCCAAAAAGCTCTTTCTTTATAGCCATTAAGATGGGCATGATGATTTCAATGATGCTCATATAAGAATATGAATTTAAGTAAAAGAGAGCATCAAGAAGCAAATATACACATGTTTAAGTCTAACCCACTTCCTATGCAAGGGAATTTTGTAAGAAAATAAATTGTTGAAACCAGAGGATGCTAGCATAGGAAGGCAAAACAAATGCAACATAAAGACTTTCAGCATAAAGCGAGGAAACTTAATATTATTGAGATGCATAAAAAAAATTCCCCTCTCTCATAGTAACTTTCAGTATCGTGCATAAATTTAACGATATAACTATCACATGAACCATTGTAGCAATGATCACTTATTCTAACAGAAAACACAGGGACACTAGCTCTCCTAACACTACTTTTTGAAACAGAAATTAGAAGTATCCTTATAGAGGATAGTGTGTCCATCTTCTACATATTTAGTGACAAAGTCTTTCACATTTGCTATTACAGGTTCAACCGCTATTTGTTCATCAGGTTCAACAACTTCATTTGTACTTTCATTAACTATACTAGCTATCATAGAATGTTCATTTATCTTAACTAGGAAAGGCATTTTCTCAATGTAAGGCTCATGTAAGATGTGATTAGCAGTATAAACTTTAGTATCTCTTGCAGGAACACAATTAACAATATCTTTATATGGCTCATGATACTTATTCCATTTCTTTTTAGGAATTACAATATGAGAAGCAAAAGCCTTAAAATAATTAACAATACTTTGAAAATCAAGACCATAAGCATTACTAATATTATGAAAGTCATTAGTTCCCATAAAAGATTTAATGCATTCATAATAATAATTTATACCTGACTTTCTTCCTTTTGTCATTCTCCCATGCTTCAACATTGTCTTGAATACGGTCTAGAAGATCCCATTTAGCTTCTTCTTCCATACGTGTAAATGATCCAGCACAAGAAGCATCCAACAGATCCTTATCATGAAGAGAAAGCCTTGCATAAAAGTTATTGATAATAATATTGTTAGGGAGCTCATGAATAGGACATTTGAGCATTAGTAACTTCAATCTCCCCCAAGCTTGAGTTGTACTCTCTCCATCACGAGGCCAAAAGTTGTATATTTGATTTTCATCTTCGTGAATCTCACCAGGAGGATAAATTTTTGAATAAAAGAGAGGTACAACTTCCTCCCATTCAAGAGATTGACCATTCTTCAGCAGCTTATACCATTCCTCAGCTCTTCCTTTCAGTGATAATGAGAATAAGTTCTTCTTGACTTGATCTGTTGTAATACCTGCACACTTTAACAACCCGCATAATTTGTGTATAAAGAGCAAATGATCACCGTGATGGACAATTCCATCTCCAAAATAGTAGTTACCCATAACATGACCAATAATTCTTGTAGGTATCTTAAAAGTATCATTTTCAGCAGGTGGTGGTTCATCTACTACCTTAGCAGTATTAGTAGCATTACGAAATACGAAACTAAGTGAATTATCCATATTGAAATAAAGTAACTAACATAAATAAATAATACTCACAGTAGAAGTTTCCTTTACTAGTTCCACTCTTCAATAGCACTTCACTCCCCGGCAACGGCGCCAGAAAATAGTCTTGATGACCCACAAGTATAGGGAGTGTATAATAGTATTTCCGATAAGTAAGAGTGACGAACCCAATGAGGAGCAAAAGGTGTTGGTGAGTGTCTTGGATCAGGAATTCTCTGTAAATACTTAGCAAATAGATTTTAGGGGTTTTTAATAATGCAGATAAATAAAGTACGAGTAAATAAAAGACAATAATAATAATTTCAGCAAGTGGCACAATCCTTTCTTTAGCAAAGGACAAGCCAGTTGTATTACTTAAGATGACCAAACATTCTCGAAGACACTTGGGAATATCATCAAGTGCTTTCGCTTCATATAGTTGATTAATCTTCCTTAGTTATATAAGTGTTGCGTGGGTGAACCTATGCTAATGTACTGCCCTTCCTAGGACTAATACATACTTGTGATTATACCCCTTGCAAGCATCCGCAACTACAAGAAAGTAAGTAAGATAAAAACCTAACCACAACCTTAAACTTTGAGATCCTACACTCCCTTGCGCAAAGTTTTCCTAACAGGAGTTCAGGTTTCTATCACTCTGGCAACCCCGTGATTAGTAGCCAAATACACAATGCATTCCCCTAGTCCCATAAAGGTGAAGTATCATGTGGTCAACGTTCACATGACACCACTAGAAGAATTACACCACAACTTAAATATCAAACTATTGAATCTTTCTCAACACAATTCCACTACTAACAACATGACTTCTCCCATGTCCTCAAGAACTAAATGAACTACTAACAAGACATCATATGGATCAAGATCAGAGATGAAATAATGATAAGTAACAATCTGAACATGAACACTAATTCAATGGTTCCACTCAATAGCATCAACTACAACAAGTAATCAACACCGGGAAAGTTTCTCCTAAGAACTATGCAAGATTCAACCCAATTGTTTCAACGGTATGGACTGGTGATGATGGTGCTGGTGGAGATGGTGGCGGTGGTGATGATGATGATGATCCCAATGAAGTCTAGCTTGATGAAGGTGTTGATGGAGACGATTTCCCCTCTCCTGGAAGGAATTTCCTCGGCAGGTTTATGCCTATCGGAGAGCTCTTAATCTCTCTCTGTATTTTCCGCCCCGCAGAGGCGGCGGAACCTTTCTGTGGTCGCTCCCCGAGTCTTGGGGTTTTGTGAGGATTATATATGCTAGAGAGCAGAGCCAGAGGTGGGCCATGGTGGCCACACCACCTGGTGGACCGGCCTAGGGTGTCCCGCGCCAGGGGGTGGTGTGGGCCCCCTATGGCCCATCTCTGCTCTCCCTTCTGGCTTCCTTCGTCTTTCGGAAAAGTAGGATTTTCCATGTATTTTCCGGGATTTTCTGATCTTCGCGAATTTTGTCACCATACAGTGCCTTTTCCATAAGAATCCTAACTTCAGTGTTCCATCTCAAAAAGTTATCAAACATGCAAAAATAGATGAAATAACATAAGTATCATCTCTTAATATGAAATATATCAATGAATAACAGTAAATTATGATATAGAATAGTGTTGCAAAATGGACGTATCTGGAGCTTGTAAGCCATGGAGTTTGTATGTGTATTAGAGAAACGCCTGGGCGGCTAGCCTAAGCCATGTCTAATCATGGTGGAAACTCGCAGTGTAACCATAGTGAGCATTTTATGAAGCATCCTCAATAAAAACCTATGCAAATAGCAAATAAAAAGATCGCTGAGATGCTCATTGTATATTGCCTTATCATTTTGATATGTGATAGCTCATGTGTCATGGAGAAAGGGGTATCCGTTGGCGGTTCTCTATGATACACATGTACTTACAATGACAAGAACTTACTTGTGACTAAAGTTGAGTAGCATGAGGTTCGATACTTGTAAGCAAGGGGCATGAGATTTTCAACTTATAACTTATCAATCATATACTTATATTTGTGTCACTTTAACATTAATCACCTAAAGATGCTTATGCTAGGGGCAATGAGAGCTGAAAGCTAATAAGTACCATAATTTTTGAAAGCTCTTTATGAAACTTGAATCCCTACTTTTCTTTGTGAAGGGCCTTTATTTTTATTTTTATGTTGAGTCTTCATCTTCTATCCTTATGCACCAATTGAGAGAGCATATCGGTTATTCTTTGTTTAATGTTCATTGTCCAAAACTTGTTGATTGATTTATAACTTTGATATTGCTTGCTCTTAAATTATCTGTATCTAGTCACCCTTATGAACTTTGAAGGTGTCCTATGCATTTATGTTTTGCTATACCATGAGGGACAAGCTGAATACCACTCTTATTATGTTTTCTATATGTGAAACAAACAAACTTCTTTCAATGCATTGTTATTCATGATCTTTTGTTTGTACCTTTTAATGTTACAATATAGTTGCTATGTCTTATTGTTAGAACTCTATATTTTATGTTCATGTTTAGAGTACTTTGATCCCAGTTGCAATGCTTTTAAAATAATGATGATCAAGCTTGTGTTGGCAGCACATCACCTAAAAAATTATATTGATTTTATTGTTTACATACTCGAGGATGAGCAGGAACTAAGCTTGGGGATGTTGATACGTCCATAACGTATCTATACTTTTTGATGGTTTTATGCTAATATTATGCTTTTGACACTTATTTTTATATAAAGTTTATGACTTATTTGGACTAACCTACTAATGGTTGCAAAAGTGCAAAATGTTCTTGTTTTACACTTTGATGTGTAGGAACTACCAAGAATACAAGTGGAAACCTTGTTGGAGTCAAATTGGGATTTTCCAGAAATCTGTCTCAGAACTCTTTTTTAAGATGGTGCCGTTTCGGGTCGAAGACGGAGTCAAACGGAAAACTCTTCAACTACAAAGTTGTTGGAAATTTCGCGTCAAACGTTCTGACCATAAAATTTAGCTGATTCCGAGTCCAGACAGGCCCGCTAGGCCCGATTTACTGTAGCTCAAGATGGGGTGATGGGAATCCGAGAAGCTATATAAAGGAGGAAACCTAATTCGCCCAGGACATCTCCACTGATGAATTTGCAGCCACCAAAGCCACGTTTTTGCCTCCCCCATGGATCTCATCTCCATGGGGGGGCTCCCAAGGAGCTATGAAGGAAGGGCGCTAAGGGGCGGTGCTCCCCCGCGCCCCGCCCTCTTCACGATCTTCACTGCCATCTCCATCACCTAATCCTCCTAGTATACAGTGGTTCATCCTCCCACACACCTCTGTACCGTCCTATGTAAACATGGCGTTTGATGCTATAAGTTATAATACTATGATCTATGTCATATTTGTGTAGTTTCTTTGTTCTTAGATTCAATGGTTGAACGTATTTGGTTCATTAGAGTTGTATGTTGATATGGTACAGTCCTTTGGTGTCCATTATATTTGTGCGCGCATGGATTAAACATCATAGGGTTTGTAGTATGTGTAAGAGGAAGGGGAAAGTTCTACCAGAGTGACAGAAAACTGAGGATGCGAACCGGAACGTCGCACGTATGGGAGTAAGAGGACCATTAAACTTAAGGCTATGGTTGGGGAAACCTTAATGCATTGTTAGTATCGGATGTTTGCTCACAATCCAATCATATAGTACATGTAATTCCAAGTAGTGAAGCGCATGTATATTTAGCCTCTCCCACATAGAAAACTGCATCGAAGACAATGAACCCGATTTATTCTTTAATTAAACTTGGGAAAAGCCACCACAATTACCACCACTATTCCACACTCATGGTTCTATTAGTTTAGTGTATTTTATTACTGCAACAACTAACTTTACTTTCTTATTATTTATTATCATGCAAAGCTATCTCTAGTACTCGTACTGTTGCTCTAGTTTTATTCATAGATAATGCAAACGTTTAGTGTGTGTAGAGTTGTATCAGTGGTTGATAGAACTTGAAAGAACATTTATCCTACCTTTAGCTCCTCATTGGGTTCGACACTCTTACTTATCGAAAAGGCTGCACACGATCTCTATACTTGTGGGATATCATCAGGGCCCATCATCGCTTCTTTGCATGCAGTCGGTTCATCATTGTCAAAACAATACCGACTTGTTTATCAAATCGCACTATTTGATTGTTACCCGACCCATACGGTTTGAATAGGAACTCTAATCTCCAAGATCAGAACCTTGGTAATCACGGGAGCCATGAGCATTCTGGCTGCCATCGGTACACTTTCCGACGTTGCGCTACTTAGCACATATAGCCAAGGTTTAATAACCTTATCAAAGTTGTATTTTCCTCCCACTTAACTTTTCACGAAAAATTCCTTCTCAAGGAACTTCACGTTCCAAGTGACAAACTCTTTTGTCCTCGGTGTTATCGAGGAATACCCAACAAATTCTTTAGGATAACCTAAAAAGACGTGCTTATTTGATTTTGGTTGCAAACATTTTACTTATGCATGTCATACCAAAATTTTAAGAAAAGAAAACTCAGGTTTTGTCCCAAACCATAACCTTTATGGTGTCATTTCAACGGATCATGATGGTGCTCTTTTAAGTGTAAAAGCGGTAGTTTCTAATGCTTTAATCCTTAAAATATAATGGCAGTTTTATAAATGACACCTTTCATCTTACCATGTCAAACAAGGTTCAATTCCATCTTTCAAACATACCATACTCTTATGGTTTATCGGGAAATGCAAATCCAGGGAACAATTCTTCAAATATTTGGTGGTTTGCTAAACTTGTAACTAAAAAAATCTTCCTTTATGATCCAATCATAAATTCTTTATTTACTCATTACAATGATTCTCCACTTCATCTTGAATATCTTTGAATAATTTTTAGATGTTTCACACTTCTTCCTTATTAATTAAATATATAGATATATTCACTCAAATTTCTAGAGAAAGCATATGAAGCTGAAAGATCCACCGCACATGGCTACACATAATGGACTATATACATCAGTATGCATAAATTCCAATAAGGTAGTTATCCATTCCTCTTTGGCCTATGAACGGAGTTTCAATTATCTTGAGGAAAGTCTCACAAGCATCAATTGAACAATATCAAAGACTCCAAAAATCCAACCACATGGAGTTTCTTCATGTTTTCTTTCTAATATAATTTAAAAGGCAGTGTCACTTCATAAGTGATCTTTCAATCATTTTTCTTATGACATTTTAGCATTAGTTTTATGGATGTGATTTCTCCAACCAGACTTGTACAAGTTCATCCATCTTCTATGGAATACGGTAATTATTTGAACAACCATTATTCCCATAATATCAGAACAAAATAACAATTATTTAAACAAATCTTGAAGGCAAGCTTTGATGTCAACGATGAACACAATAACAGTTTATTTGTTTTCGATGAACGACATCACATATTCTCTTGCTAGTTACTTAGGCCATTATAGTTCATGAATTGTGTTGTTCTTTATGAAATTTCACAGCAACCAATTCGGTATCCAATACCCAAGAACCACATTGTTTAACAAGCAAAGAATACAACCATAACATGTATATCATCTATATACCTTAGCTGGACATTTCTAGTCTTTTCTTTTCTGCCAATTATTTTATAGATTCTCTTTCAGCATTTCCCTTTCCTTATAAAAGAATATATCAACATCAATAGTGGCACCATATATATGACACATAGTACAAAGCATGTATAGTCAAATACTAATACCTTTGGATTTGCACTTTGAAGTGGATCACCATCATCAAATGTTTGGTGTTCTTTCAAAAATCCATTCTTTAGTAATCTTTCAGTGTAGTAAACATTTAACCTACATCTTCTATTCATCCTTTATCATGACGAGTTTCATGATCAAGCTAGTATAGCCTATAAGGATGAATCGCGAGTATAATGTCAGTTCCCAAAACCCTTTTGGGAGATTAGGATGTCTAGCGTCTCCAACCTTCACAAATTCTCATACAATATGAGAACATGTATTTTGCCAAATTATACTCTATCATGTTGCAACCTAAACAATGTTGCAGATATCTCAATATCTTTCACACAAGATGGTTTCTCAAACAATTCTTTTAGCTCCTAGATAACTTCGATATTAAAACAACTTTTGAATATCAAGAATCATCGAGGCAAGCATGATACTTTAGATACTAACACTGGAATTGTTACTCTTGATTTAGTACTATTTATTAAACTTCATGGAGTAAATAGAGTTTGCTAAAAGTTTGCAATAGGACTTCTAAACTTTAAATTGACACTTAAAACAATACGATACCAGTTCGTAAAGCAAATATATAGAAATCTATAGTTCTATTATCTCAATTAAAACTAAGCGCAAGGTAGTAAACGAATGCCAATGACTACAAAAAATTATGCAAATTCAATTTGATTTTAGTTTATGAGAAATTGAGTTCGACTAATCCAAATTACAAAGGAACTCCCACTAAAAACCAATATCCCTCGAGTTGTTTTGATGATTGCCTGAACCAAATCCACTACACCAAGTCCGATCATCACGTGAGTTGGTGTAGCTTCAAAGGCGAGCATCTATATGGGGATCATATCAACCATATGACTCATGCTTAACCTTTCGGTCCGTGTTCCGAGACCATGTCTGTGCATGCTAGGCTCGCCAAGTAAGAGCCTTAGTACTCGCGTGTGTAAAGCTGTGTTACACCTGTTGTATAAAAGCGTAGAGTCAAAAACACCCAATCTTCTTGTGGTGTCTTGAAATGACAAACTTTCTTAACGGTGCATAGTTAAGGAAGAACACATTTTATCTTGATATCTAAATGAGGTATCATCTTATAATGCTACTAAAGCACCATACAGGCAATATAAGATGCAAACAAACATCATATGCATAAAGTAAAATTATATGGTTCTTGCACTTTATCACTATCATGTGCATCGTGGTATGATCTTTATCATTTCTTTATGTGTAAGGCCAAGGTCTATGGAACTTACACGTTAGGTATGCTATAATTTCCAAGAGTATCAACTATACTTCATATTATAACATTACCATATCATGACACTCGCCCAACAACAACTAAACTAGACGCTTCTAATTTATTAATTGCATATTTTTACGTGGCTTAGGGATTTCGAAGATAGAACTGGTCTTACCCACGAACATGGAACCACAACGGTGATAACCATATTATTAGCAACTCGTTGTAAATCAGATATTGACTATAGTAGGTGACGAGGGGTTAACTCATCAATGCCCATCGCAGATGGACTTGGTTCGAGGAAGTAGGGAGTGCTTGAGGCATCAATCAGCTAGCAAACAAGAACACAAGGGACACAAGGTTTACCCAGGTTCAGGCCTCGCAGAGGACCCTACTCCTGCTTGTCTGCTCTTGGAATTATCGAGGAGTCAAAAGTTACAGGGGTGCGCAGATGCAATCTGGTGATGGCGTGGACACTAGGGTTGCAGATATAGTAGATAGGCTAGGTCTCGGGATAACAGGCCGAGTCGGTTACATATTAGGGTTTTCCCTTTAAACTTCTATCTTGAGTTTGCCGTGTGCTGCAAGGAGTCGAAGTCTCCTAGGTCACCCGAATCTTGACTGTGCCTTAGTAACATCGTGGGCTTCTTCTAGGCTGGACCATATATGCTGATCTCGAGTACCTATAAGGTATGCCCATGTTAGTAGCCCCCGCGTGTTCGGTCGAATCGTAGATTCAAGTGGAGACTTATGAAGCCTTCGAGTGTATAGTCGAGCATGTTTTCGAGTGCTCTAATTTGTATCATAGGGATTGTCGATATACGTGCCTGATTCATCCGATATATCGGGATCAGTTAGCTCCCTTAGGGGAAAACAATGCAATCTACTCAAACTCGAGTCCCCGGACTCGAATTTGGAAAAGTGCTAGCGTAATTTGACTCATGCCGCGGAGGTCTTATAGAATCGAATCCTAGTGTATAAGTGTGAGGACTCGACGCATTCGTCAAGGCTTATTTCATCATACCTACATGCACAGATTATTTCTGGTAGAGTGCTGCAGGTGCGTTGTCAGGCCTTCTTCAGGTCTTATCTTCACGCTGCAAATGTAGCATCCGAATTTTGTCACCGCGGAGATGATTCAGGTGGCGTAGGAGATGCAGTCTCTTTGCAGGGAAAATATGAGGCAGAGTTGCCAATGCTTTCCAGTGTGGACGCAGTCAACACACATTTATTTAAAATAAAAATCATAGGGTGCGCGGCTAGCGTTCCCTATGGGAGTATCCCCCAAGTGCCTACTCGAGTCGTAGACTCGAGTAGGGACTATGAGTGTTTTCGACTCCTTGTCATATTTTGCTTGTTTCAGTCGAATATGCTTCCAGCGCTCCCTATGGGAGTAACCCTGAATCCACAATCGAATTGTTGATTTAGTGAAGGGTTCAAGTGCAATTACATTGTGAAAACAAATTTGTGAGTCTATGAAGTTTATCGGGTGCGCGGCCAATGCCCCTGTTAGGAGTAGCCCCCGAGTGCTTGGTCGAGTCGAAGACTCGAGTGAGGACTAGATTAGTCATAAGATGCTCCTGTTGGAGTTAATGACGTTATTTCTGACGATGAGATGACCTCATTTGCCCGCATGAGCGGTTTTGACGCGACATGACGAAAGTGGGGCTCCATTTTTGACTTGGATTTGACCAGGCATGCGTAATCTTCGGTTTTAACTGCGTCTCCTCGATTCTCGCGCGTAAAGGGAAAACTGGGGCGACGGTTCACCGCTTGGCTCGCCACGTGTCCATCTTGATGTACGCCACGCATCTAATTACTACTCTTCTGGCCGTTCGATTGCATCTTCGCTAAGGTTAAGTAGGGGACTTCTGCTACTTCATCGCGCTCTGCCTCCGTTGGTGCTATTTGCTGCTTCATTGCTTGTGGCCCTATTGCTGCGCTGGATGGCATCAAAACCTTCCTGAGTTACTTTATATGCTCGCACCGCCTCTGCCGCTGGATCTACGGCCGCCACCGTTGCAGCCAAGAAGGGTGCCGCCGCCACAGGCACCGGTACTGCTGCCACGGCTGCGAAGAAGAAAGGCGCGGGCACACGAGTCACGAATGGATGGTGGTGGCACACCACCATCAAGGAGACGGAGTCGAAGCAGCTGACCCCCAATTCCATTCTTCATATTGCTTGCTACATCACTCTTTGCGAGTGTTGGCTCGGAATCTAGCCACACTTTGGCCTTTTCAAAAAACTCTTCAAACTAAAACACCAGTCGGGCTCTAGGTTAGTAGTCTATGATATAGGAGGCTGCGGGATCCATGTAGACCCCAATGTCAAATATTTCACCATCAACTTCAATGCATATGTCCAAGGTGGAGGGAGAAGTGGTTCTATATCCGCGACTAGAAGGTTGATGAGGAACACTTCGGGCTCGCGCGTTTTGATCAAAAGGTAGAATGCAAGAGAAGGAGGTCATGGAAGAACACGGTGATGCCCAGCAAAGCCGAGGAAACTGAGGCTCTGTACAATCCTGTCTGAGACCTTGAGCTCCACATGGGGAAGGAAGTAGGCGGTGCAGACCTGATGGGTTCGTAGCATGGAAAACAAAAAATTTCTACCGCAAGAACAAACAAAACCCAGATCTAATCTAGATAAAAGCCAAGATCTAATCTATTAGACATGTGCAACGAGATAGATCTGTACTAACCCTTGTAGATCCGAAAGCGTTACGAGATTAGATCTCGTGGTTGATGTAGTCGATCACTTGCCGATCTCAAGATCGTGTGGACGATCCTTCCGGCGCCGCGTTCCGGCAGCGCTTCCGCAGTCGGTCACACGTGCGGAGTCGAAGCAGACCTTCCTCTCCTCGTTCCAGCGAGCAGCGGAGGTAGTAGTTCTTCTCCACGGAATCCCAGCAGCACAACGGCGTGGTGGTGGTGCCGGAGTAGAGAATTCTGCAGGGCTTCGCCTATGCCTGTGCAGAAGAAAGGAGGAGGAGAGAGGCGGCGGAGATTTGGAGTTGTGGAGGAGGGCTTGGAGGTGGTGCCCCCACCCCTCTATTTAAAGGGGGGAGGCGCCATGGGAGGGGGAGTCCTAGTAGGACTCCCCTCCCTCCTATGGCCGGCGGATTGGGGAGGGGGGGAGGAGTCCTCCTCCCCCACGACTCCTTGTCTTGCCCCACCAGGACTCCTTGATCCCTTTCTTGGTTTTCAAGCAAACTCCAAGAAATCTTCCAGAACCTTCCGAAACATTCCGAAACCTTCTAGAATCCTCATGCAAATACTCCGGAACATTTCCTAACTCAGAAAATGATCCACTATATATGAATCTTATTCTCTGGACAATTCCGGATCTCCTCGTGATGTCCCGGATCCAATCCGAGATTCCGAACATCATTCGGTCTCCAACGCACATTCCATATCTACTTAAAACAACTTCGAACCTTAAGTGTGTCACCCTACGGTTCGTGAATATGTAGACATGACAGAGACACATCTCCTATCAATAACCATCAGCGGGACCTGGACATCCATAATGGCTCCCACATACTCGACGATGACTTCGTGATCGATTGAACCATTTACATACGAAACCAATTCCCTTTGTCACGCGATACTATACTTATCCGAGGTTTGATCGCCAGCATCTCCATAGCTAGTTCTACCTCATTACTGATAAGTACTCTTTACTCGTTCCGTGATATGTCATCCCTTGTGACCCAGTCACATGCTTGCAAGCTAACTAGATGACATTCCACCGAGAGGGCCCAGAGCATATCTATCCGTCATATGGATGGACAAATCCCAATCTTGGTCCATGCGCTTCAACACATACTTTCAGAATACCCAATGACACCTTTATAACCACCTAGTTACGAAGCGGCGTTTGATGTCATCAAAGTACCCATCCGGTGATGGTGATTAACACAACCTCATGGTCGAAGGATTAGGTTACTATGCATTTAAAAGCTTATAGCAATACGAACTTAATGACATGATCTTATGCTACGCTTACTATGGGTGTGTGTGTCCATCACATCATTATCCTAATGATATAACCTTGTTATTAATCACATCCTAATGTCCATGATCAGGAAACCATGATCATCAATTAATCAACAAGCTAGTTCAACAAGAGGCTTACTAGGGACTCTTATATGTTTACAAAACACACAAGTATTAGTGTTTCCTAATAATACAATTATAGCATGGGATGTAAACATTCATCATAAACACAAAGATATAATAATAACCACTTTTATTATTGCCTCTTGGGCATATCTCTAACAAGACCTCATTCGCACCTGGATGCGTTGTTGAGTGCAACCGCTACAGGCTAGGACGCATCCGATGTGTTGCTGGACTTGTGTTGATGATGTCACTCGCATTTCTCGAGAGAATATTTCCTCGAGTGAAGTAGACAAGAGGGTTCGGCTGCTGACCAAGTACATAGCCAAGGAAAGACTCCCTAGCGAGTCAGCCATGCCTCACTTCTGTGCATGTCATCCTCCGCCTGAGGTGGCTTTCCTGTGAGCTCTTCATGTTTTTTGATTTCCTGCTAGGTTTTCCTTTAGACTGATGTTGTTCCTTATTCCAAGACTAGAAGGTGACCATTGTGTTGCCTCCTCAACCGGAGGGAGTAATCCCTCGTGAGGCGGAAGAGGAGGGCGAGTCGACTCCACCGTCCTAGTTGAAGAAGAGCAGGAAACCCTCGAGTCCAGGGGGAATAGGACTCGCAAGCGCTCCCGAAGCAAGGACTCTGATGCATCTTCACGACGACACCGGAGGGTCCTCCGATTGTGGTAGAGGAGCCAATTCCCGTTGTGCCTGTGTGCGCCGTGGCTCCTCATCCACCGAAGAAGCTGAGGACACCGAAGGAGGTGTCTGATGACTTCTTCCACCTTGATGACTTCGACTAGTAAGTTTTGTGCCTCTGCTGATTTGTTCTTGTGTTCTGAAATCCCTTTCTCTAAAGTTGTTTTTATATATTTGTAGAAAAACTACATCATCGTCATCTGATGACTGCCGCTTTGTGAAGGAGTCTGGAGTGGAGGACTCCAAATAAAAAGATGTGGCGGAGAAGTCGCATTCTTCCTAGGTGGCGGCCAACTCTGGTGCCAATTCTTCGAGTTCCCCCCATGCCGGGGGCACCCGATGGTTTCCCGGATGCCAATGTAGAAGAAAACCTCAGAGTCCCTGGAGGAGCATGTAAGTTCTTTTGACTAAGTCAGTCGAATTTAAGTTGATGCTGATGCATATCTTCTTGCAGCCCATCGTGAAGGAATCTATTCGCCTCGCCGAATAGATTACATCGATGGGCCGTCAGCATGCCTTGCTGGAGAATCATCATCGCGTATTCGAGGGTGAGCTTGCGCTTTGTATATCTATGTTGCTGCTGTAGAAGATCGCCAATCTTAAGTTGTTGCTTGCAGGTGAGAACAATGAGCTCCTCCGTAGCGTCAGCTCCCTCTAGAAGGGTCTTGCCGCCGCCAAGAATAGAAATGACGAGGCGCTCAAAGCTCTTAAGGAGTCGAAGAAGCGCGAGGAAGACTTGCATTCCGCTACAGCTAACAGAGAGAAAGTGTTCATAGAACAACTTCTCTTTATTGCTAAGGCACTCTCGGGTACGATGCTGCGTCATTTTATTTGTTATGTACTTTGCCTGTATACTGTTGTGCTCATATGTATCTTCTGCAGATGCTGCTGGTGTGGACTTCGATGCTCAAGCGTTGGCCCACCAGGATGCCTTGGCCGGTACTGTGGCTGCAGTCAAAGACCACAGCGTCTTCGTCAAGGTGTGGCATCCCGCTAAAACCACTACTAGAAATTCGCTATGTTTTTGTGCATTGCATCATCATGACCACATGCTCATGTCATCATGCCACATTGCATTTGAGCATCGTCATCATCATGCATGGTTTGTTTAAAAACTATTTTTGAAAAGCCTGGTTTTGTTTTCTAAACGTCCCGTCTTTATTTCAAATTAAAAACCCGGGTCTCCGGAATATTTCGTTCCGTCTAAAAACAGGTTCTAAAAGTCTTGTTGTGTTAAATAAAATAATTATATTATTTTTTAGGAGGCAGCCTGCCAGGCCCGAAATCCCGGCCGGCCACCTCCAAACCCTAATTCTAATCTACCTAGACCTGTCTAAACCGAACCCTACCCTAACCTAATCTAACCCAGCCCCACCTACTGCATCCACCTAACCCACACACCCACAACTCCCTCCCCGCCGCCAACTCCCGCGTCGCGACCGCCTCGTGCGCGTTTCCCAACCCACCTGGTCATTGTGGCCTCCCTGCGCACGCTGCCCGACCGAGCTTGGCCCGCCTGGCCACGCATGCACCCCACCGCATGCACCACACCTCCTCTACACCCCGTTCGCCACCTGCTTCCACCGCCACCACCCTGCCCAGCTGGCCCCTCACGCGTCACCTGCCAAGCCCACCGGTCGGTCCATCCCCAGCCTCGACCTATCCTACTCGCCGCGTGGGCCCCACCTAGCACGACCCCCACCGCCCTGCTACCGACAACCTCCCGCTCCTCTCACCTCATCCGGCCCCACCCACCATCTCCTCCTCCCTCGTTTCCCGTCACCAACCCCTCCTCATCCGCCGCTAGCTTCGCCACCACGATCCCGCCGCCCGGCGTCGCCCTTGCCATATCGGCCGAGCCCCCTCGAGGTTGCCCACCCCTACAGCGCCGCCGTCTCGCTGGCTTCGGCGAGCCGCCACGGGCGCGGCCCCGTCTCCCCGAGCCTCTCTGCCTCGCCGCAGAGCCCGCCCCTTCACCGCTCCACCCTCGACCTCGTGACCTCCTCGCTACCGGCCTCGTCCGCGTCCGCGCCTGACCACCCTACTGTCGCTCGCTACCGGCCGGTCCTCGCAAGCCCCTACAAGCCTGCCCTACGGTGGTCTTCTGCCGGTCCAGCAACCGCCGCCACGTGCGCAAGATCTGCGTGCCCCACCGCCTTGGTCGTCCGCCGCCGCCACCGTCGGCATCGGTCGCCCGCCTCCTAGCTAACTCCCTCGCCTTCTCCCCCCTTAGGCCACGAGCGCTGCTTGCCGCTGTCGCCTCGTTCGGCCATGCCTGCGTGACCTCCCCCCTTGTCCTCATCTGTGAGGACACCTGCAGGGTGCACCCGCGTGTAGGCAAGGAGCCTTGTTTCTCTCCAACAAGGTTGAGGTTTGCCTGCTGCCGCACGTGTCCTATTCCGCGGGGTTTTTTGTTTCCTTTGGTGATCTTCTCGGCAGTGCCACCCGCAACCGTGAGTGTCTATGTCTCCGAGCATGTTCCCGCAACCCCTAGCTCGCGATGCGGAGTTGTGCAACCTGCGATTCTGGAGGTGTCGTTGTCGCATAGATGGAGCGGTGGAGGATGGCTTAATACTCAGGGTGTTGGGGACATCCCGGCGAACAAGAACGGCAATATGGATAAGTACCTCATCAAGTTCTTCGACCCCAGACCCGAAGGCCACGGATGCGACAAGATCTACTCCATTGTCCGAGAATGTTCCCGCCGAGACCGATCCCCGTCGAACCCTGTCGACCCCCCCGGAACCAAGATCTTCCGAACCCAGATGTGTGACCCTAAGACTCTATTTTTATAATATGACATATACCTGTCGCATCATTAAGTCCTCATGCTTGCATACATGTCACCTGGTGGGTTGGGTTAAATAGTCGATTCACCTGAATTAAATGTGGAGACCATATGCGGGCTATTCTAGTCCTATATGAACTCCATTTAAATTGGTGTAGCGAACCGATGCCATGTTTGGTCTTGCTAATCCAACATTTAATTTGTGGGGTACCTAAACAAGTTGAACCATCCAATTAATTGTCGGGACCCCGGTTCCGCTTAATATTGCCTAATTGCACCGCATCTGTGCCATACCATGCATCATATCATAAGCATACCGGATCTTCTGCCGTAGTATTAAATATTGCATCCGGTGTTTCTTCTAGTGTTTGCTTCTTCGCGGATTAGGCCGATGGGTTGATGCGAGTATCAACAAGTTCTCCGGATATGATCCGTCAGTAGTGTTTTCCCAGGCGAGCATCCTCCCCCTTTCTACCTATTTTTCATTTATAGTCTTTATTTCCTCCTATTGATCTATTGCTATGCGTGTCGCGATGCTTTAGTTTTCCGTGCACCATTCATACTCCTTGCAGCCTCTATATTGCCATGGACACATCCTATTGCCTGTTGTTTGATAGATAGTCGGCCTTGCGAGTCGTAGTTGTGTGCTTCTATGTTGCTTCGCGTCGTTGTCGTACCACCGTGACAGCAAGTTGGCACCTGATAAATGGTGGAGATGCTTAATGATGGAGATGCTTAATGGTGGAGATGCTTAATGGTGGAGATGATCATGACTTTAAATACAACTATTAAAATCCTAGATATAACTAATGTAGAGGCATCGGTGGGCAATAAATGTTATTTGGTTCTTCCACGCTCACTTGTGTCCCGTAGGCCCCCAGTACTTGATACCTGTTCCTTGACTATTCGCACTATCCATATACGGGGGAGTCTATGAATCCCCCTTAGCCAGAGCTTGATTCATTTCTTATTTCTTGGGGCCACAAATTAGTTTGGGGCTTTATTACTATCCTGTACTTATGCCATGCTTTGCTGCTTTATTTACGATTGGGCGTGGAGCACCTGTATTGTTTTGGATCGCGGCATGATTTCGCGGTATCGACAAGTCCAGTCACACTTTCGGGTTCCCAGTCGTTTATAGCCGTTCTCGCAAACCCTGGGTCCGTACCGGAGCCGGCCAACTTCGTTGCGGGTAGCTTAGTGGGGTGGCCCCTTGAAATATTTTATTAATCCTGTGATTGCTTTGTCGTGAAAGCCTCGTTGGGTTTTGATTTGGTTTTTCCGAGGTTGATCGTGTGTGTGTTGCTATTTGTGCACCCCTACAGGGTAAATCTTTCTGAAAGCCGTGTCCGCGGTTATGGACGACTTGGAGCACAGTATCTCGATCATAGACAAGCATAACTAAAGTAGTGCTATAAACTTGACTTAATACATGACTAGTAATCAGATTCAACTATCATAGAATGGATATTAAAAATGCCAACAACTGGTGGATCTGTGGTGATCGGTGTCATACTATACCTGCCTAGTAAGTATTGCAACTCCAATGGAATGTGATAAAAGTGCCAACAACTGCTGGGTTTTGGGATTCCTTAGGACAATTATATCTAACTAGTAAATGTTCCAACTACAACGGAATGTTAACTAAAACTGCCCACTACTTATGCTATTAGGATGACTCATGCTATATATTTGACTAGTAAATGCTGCAACTATAATGGAATGAGTAAAACTGCCAACGGTGTGAGTTCCTTGGTCCGACTTCCTCGTTTGGTCTCGAGGGGGAAATACCAGGATGGGTATGTTTGGTGTTAGTATCAGGTTGGATCTGAATAGGTCTTTCTTACCCCTCTCTAATAGCCGACAGATGTATTGAGTCTCTATAGGTTGTTTAGTGCAAACTGCGCTGCCGCTTCAGTCGATCATACCTATGTAGGCGAGAGCCGCCGAATTCTAGCCTCGCCGTGTACTGGCCTCAGTACTGACGCTCCTCTTTTTCCCTTCGCCCTTTGTCGGCACCCCTTTTGTTTTAGCAGGTTTGAGACCGACAGTCGTTAGCAGGGTTACCCTTCCGGCTTGGCCTGGGCAGGGTTATGGACACCATTGGTTATTCTTCAGGGGTCTTAGCACCTTTTGCATCTTGTCCGTAGTAGGATGCTCTATCGCTTACAAGGTGATTTGGATCTTTGTATTGTATATCTATATTCTTGACTCGTGGAGTCGCTATCGTATATATATTTGTTCTGTGGGTCCCATCGAGGACTGTTGTGTAATGGTATTACTTTGTTTTCCACCTGCACGAAAGTGCCTGGTGGGCGTCCTTGAATCGTTTCTATGAGGGTTTGGCGGAAAGGGCTAAAACTTGCATAGGGTGGATTCGAGGGTGTTACAGAGTGGTATCAGAGCTCAGAAGTTGCGATACCCCACTGGTCCAGCCTGTAGGATAACCTAGCTAACGGCCGAAGTAGAGTGTCAAAACTATTTTGCAAAATCGGTTGGATAGATCTGATTAGGTCTTATTTTACTCCTTATCCCTCTGCTGTTCTCCTCTTACCACTGCGTGTTTTGAGTCTTCTCTCTTATCTTTTCTTCGAGTCCAGGAATTCTCGTGGTTGGGTTTCTGTCGTACCTTCAGGGTTTACCTTCCTCGCTTTTATAACGGTGGTTCTACAATCATCAATTTGCTTCTTGGCTGTTGTACCTTCATCCAATCTTTTGTCCTTGAACTCTTTATCCGTATGTGTCCCTTGACAGATATCTGTATCGTTGAAAAGCATATGAGAAGAATGAGCATTGGTGAAGTTGGAGTATACCTTGAGCATGTGTTGTTCATGCCAATGGAACCATGGCAAAACCTGACCATTGTGCCTTTTCGTATGATGTTTCTTTGTATCTTCCAGTGGTCCCCAATGCGACGACATCATCCATGCCAGATCTGATGAAGATCCCGCATCACCCCTCGTGTTCCAAACACCGCTTGTGAAGATCTTCAGTATAAATCCCGAGAGTTGGTTGCACGATTCTGCGATTCACTTACCGAAGGATGCTTTGAGTACGGGATGGACTGATCACCCTACCCGCCTCTCACTATGCACTTTGGTACATCCAATCGGTGAATCAAGCAATTTCGCTTCGTCCACGGAAGTTAAAGGTGGCCTTATCTCTTGATACCTTTACCTTCGTCCTTTATTCCCGGAGTGTTTTCTCGACAACCATGGACAACGACCCCTTGTTGGTGGTGTCGCCGATTTCAAGAAGGAGCAACAATCTTGTTAGTGGTGTCACGAAGATCTACATGAAGTGAGAAGATTCAGATCGTCGGCCTTCTTCCCTGTACCATGAGGCGGATCTCGAGGGCGAGATCCCTTGTTAGTGGTGTCGGATTGTGGCATCCCGCTAAAACCACTACTAGAAAATCGCTGTGTTTTTGTGCATTGCATCATCATGACCGCATGCTCATGTCATCATGCCACATTGCATTTGAGCATCGTCATCATCATGCATGGTTTGTTTAAAAACTATTTTTGAAAAGCCTGGTTTTGTTTTCTAAACGCCCCGTCTTTATTTCAAATTAAAAACCCGGGTCTCCAGAATATTTCGTTCCGTCTAAAAATAGGTTCTCAAAGTCTTGTTGTGTAAAATAAAATAATTATATTATTTTTTAGGAGGCAGCCCGCCAGGCCCGAAAGCCCGGCCGGCCACCTCCAAACCCTAAATCTAATCTACCTAGACCTGTCTAAACCCAACCCTACCCTAACCTAATCTAACCCAGCCCCACCTACTATAGCCACCTAACCCACACACCCACAACTCCCTCCCCCGCCGCCAACTCCCGCGTCGCGACCGCCTCGTGCGCGTTTCCCAACCCACCTGGTCGCCGTGGCCTCCATGCGCATGCTGCCCGACCTAGCCTGGCCCGCCTGGCCCCGCACGCACCCCACCGCGTGCACCACACCTCATCTGCATCTTGCTCGCCACCTGCTTCCACAGCCACCACCCTGCCTAGCTGACCCCTCCCGCGTCACCTCCCAAGCGCACCGATCAGTCCATTCCCAGCCTCCACCTATCCCACTCGCCGTGTGGGCCCCACCTGGCGCGACCCCCACCGCCCTGCTACCGACAACCTCCCGCTCCTCTCGCCTCATCCGGCCCCACCCACCATGTCCTCCTCCCTCGTTTCCCGTCACCAACCAATCCTCATCCGCCGCCAGCTTCGCCACCACGATCCCGCCGCCCGGCCTCACCCTTGCCACATCGCCCGAGCCCCCTCGAGGTCGCCCACCCCTGCAGCGCCACCGTCTCGTTGGCTCCAGCGAGCCGCCACGGGTGCGACCCCGTCTCCCCGAGCCTCTCTGCCCGGCCGCAGAGCCCGCCCCTTCGCTGATCTGCCCTCGACCTCGCGACCTCCTCGCTACCGGCCTCGTCCACGTCCACGCCTGACCACCCTGCTGTCGCCCGCTACCGGCCGGTCCTCGCGAGCCCCTGCAAGCCCGCCCTGCGGTGGTCTTCTGCCGGTACAGCAACCGCTGCCACGCACGCAACCTCCCTATGCCCCGCCGCCTTGGTCATCCGCCGCCGCCACCGTCGGCATCGGTCGCCTGCCTCCTATCTGACTCCCTCGCCTTCTCCCTGCTCAGGCCGTGAGCGCTGCTTGTCGCTGTCGCCTTGTTTGGCCATGCCTGCGTGGCCTCCCCCCTTGTCTGCGAGGACACCAGCAGGGCGCACACATGTGTAGGCAAGGAGCCTTGTTTCTCTCCAACAGGGATGAGGTTTGCCTGCTGCTGCACGTGTCCTGTTCCGCGGGGGTTTTCTGTTTCCTTTGGCGATCTTCTCGGCAGTGCCACCCGCAACCGTGAGTGTCCCTGTCTCTGAGCAAGTTGCCGCAACCGCTAGCTCACGATGCGGAGTTGTGTAGCCTGCGATTCTGGAGGTGTCGTTGACGCATAGATGGAGCGGTGGAGGATGGCTTGATGCTCAGGGTGTTGGGGACATCCCGGCGAACAAGAACGACAATATGGATAAGTACCTCGTCAAGTTCTTCGACCCTGGACCTGAAGGCCACGGATGCGACAAGATCTACTCCATTGTCCGAGAACGTTCCCGCTAAGACCGATCCCCGTCGAACCCTGTCGAACCCTGTCGAACCCTGAACCCCCCGGAACCAAGATCTTCCGAACCAAGATGTGTGACCCTAAGCCTCTATTTTTATAATATGACATATACCTGTCACATCATTAAGTCATCATGCTTGCATACATGTCATCTGGTGGGTTGGGTTAAATAGTCGATTCACCTGAATTAAATGTGGAGACCATATGCGGGCTATTCTAGTCCTATATGAACTCCATTTAAATTGGTGTAGCGAACCGATGCCATGTTTGGTCTTGCTAATCCAACATTTAATTTGCGGGGTACCTAAACAACTTGAACCGTCTAATTAATTGTTAGGACCCCGGTTCCGCTTAATATTGCCTAATTGCACGGCATCTGTGCCATACCATGCATCATATCATAAGCATGCCGGATCTTCTGCCGTAGTATTAAATATTGCATCTAGTGTTTCTTCTTGTGTTTGCTTCTTCGCGGATTAGGCCGATGAGTTGATGCGAGTATCGACAAGTTCTCCGGATATGATCCGTCGGTAGTGTTTTCCCAGGCGAGCATTCTTCCCCTTTCCACCTATTTTGCATTTATAGTCTTTATTTCCTCCTGTTGATCTATTGCTATTCGTGTCGTGATGCTTTAGTTTTCCGTGCACCATTCATACTCCTGGCAGCCTCTATATTGCCATGGACACATCCTATTGCCTGTTGTTTGATAGATAGTCGGCCTTGCGAGTCGTAGTTGCGTGCTTCTGTGTTGCTTCGTGTCGTTGTTATTCCACCATGACGGCAAGTTGGCACCTGATAAATGTGGAGATGCTTAATGGTGGAGATGATCATGACTTTAAATACAACTATTAAAATGCTAGATATAACTAATGCAGAGGCATCGGAGGGCAATACATGTTATTTGGTTCTTCCACGCTCACTTGTGTCCCGTAGGCCCCGACTACTTGATACATGTTCCTTGACTATTCGCACTATCCACATACGGGAGAGTCTATGAATCCCCCTTAGCCAGAGCTTGATTCATTTCTTATTTCTTGGGGCCGCAAGTTAGTTTGGGGCTTTATTACTATCATGTACTTATGTCATGCTTTAGTGCTTTATTTACGATTGTGGTGGAGCACCTGTACTGTTTTGGATCGCGGCACGATTTCGCGATATCGACAAGCCCAGTCACACTTTCAGGTTCCTAGTCGTTTACAGCCGTTGTAACTACCTCGGTGAATTACGCTCTTAGTTACATGCCTGGATGAGTGAAAGTGGTTAAAATAGTACGGTGGGGCCCGGGGCCACTCACGGTAGTCGTTTCGGCCGTCCTAACCACTTTCAGAGCATCGGGACAAGAACGAGCGGCGTAATCGGCAGGCGAAGGGATCAAATACATACACAAATGAGTATGTATGCAATCCACATACAACAGTCCTCAGGAGCCATTCCATCTGAAAGAAATAGAAATATTGCAACGCTATACGGCAAGATTCAAATATCCTAGATAGAGATAATATTTTAGGATAGCTCCTCATACATCAAACATCAGAGTATCAGGCGGAAGCGGAAAACAAGATCCGAGTACGGATAAGAAGCAAATCGGCATAAGATGCCACATAAATAAACACATCTCGCCCACAGATCTCACGGATCCCCGTTCCCGGAATCTCTACACCGAGTGATCGTTGCCAACATCATCCGTCTCCTCCACCCAGTATCCATCTTGCGAGTACACCTTCTCATCTGAATCAAACAATTTATCGTGTGAGACCCTAGGGGTACTCAGCAAGTCTTTATGCCTCTAAAGGGGACACAACATAGGGTGACGCAATTGCAGCAAAATATAATAACTAACAAGTCTAAAGATACTCGCTAACCATCCGCCTAACCAATGATAGACGGATGTCCGTGAATTAAGAATAACAGTTATAACAGTATAATTAACAGATTCATCCTCCTCCTCGCTTACCAACGAGGAAGCGGACGGACGACCCCCATCCGTTGGCAGTTTTATTAACCATTCCATGAGCATTGCACTATTTACTAGTCAGGTACTTAGTCAATTTACAAGCGGTACTTTAGTTAAACTTGTCTATGATCGAGAAACTGTGCTCCAAGTCATCCATAACCGCGGACACGGCTTTCAGAAAGATTTACCCTGCAGGGGTGCACAAATAGCAATACACACTTGATCAACCTCGGAAAAACCAACTCAAAACCCAACGAGGCATTCACGACAAAGCGATCACAGGATTCCGAAATATTTCACGGAGCCACCCCACTAAGCTACTCGCAACGAAGTTGGCCGGCTCCGGAACAGACCCAGGGTTTGCTGACGACGGCTGTAAACGACTAGGAACCTGAAAAATGTGATTGGGCTTATCGATACCACGGAAAACGTGGCACGATCCAAAACAGTACAGGTGCTCCACGCACAATCTTAAATAAAACAGTAAGCATGGCATAAGTACAGAATAGTAACAAAGCCCCAAACTACTTGTGGCCCCAAGAAATAGAACATAATCAAGCTCTGGCTCAGGGGGGTCCATAAGGCCTCCCGGATGTGGATAGTGCGAATAGTCAAGGAACAGGAATCAAGTACTCGGGGTCCTACGGGACACAAGTGAGCATGAAAAACCAAATAGCAGATATTGCTCACCGGTGCCTCTTTCATTAGTTATCCCATTACTACTCAGGTTAAGTTATTTAGGTACCTCGTTATCCATCAGACACTCACATACCCTACACATACTTTTCTACGACTCGCATGGCTCAAACAACTCCTGTAGTAATGGCTCATGGGATGGAGGAACAAGCTTCGGTGGGGTTTAAAAGTAAAGGCTAGTGCAGTACTTGGGATTCAATTTAATGCAATCGCGACTCAGTGATGCTAGAATAAGATAGAGGCAATAGGTACTATATGTATGCAAACATGTGGTAGTGCTTGCCTGGCAGCTCAGTTGAAGCGAGAGATGGATCTGGGTAGAACTCTTGTGATTCCTGGTAATTCTCCTTGCTGGGCGTCTATTCGAAGAAGAACCAAACAAACAAGGGCCAATATAAATAAAGTGCACAAGCATATGAATTAAAATGCGACAAGCAAACAAGCATGCCATGATGAATGATGCACAATTTACATGGTTTTAAAGTAGCATGGCATGGTGAGGTGTGGGGTACAAGAATAAAGCATTTTATTATTTGTTTAGTCAAGTTTTATTGCCATAAATAGTTCTGATTTTTAAATATGGCATGATGCATGCTTCAATTCAGGACAAGGAGTGCATAGATAGAACGGGCTCGTCGCGCTGATCGATTTAGACATATTATTTGTCGAATTTGGAGTTGTAGAATTAAAGTTATTAATTTATTAAGAAAAGGGCATTTTATTGTAATTTTAATCATCTCGAAAATTTAAAGTGGTCAAACAACATTTTGAATGGCATATTTGAATTCCTCACATTTTTCTGATTCAAAAACATATAGCATTTGTATTATTTGGATTTATAATTTAAAAGTTGTTTAGAAACAGATTTGAATTTGTTTTTAAACATTTAAGAAAAAAAAACAGATAAACAGAAAAACTTTTTCTACTCAGCTAGACCCAGCCCCAGTCGCTGATGGGTGGGACTGGCCTGACTGAGCAACGCAGCACGCAGGAAGCTTTTTACACCTGCGGTTTACCTAGCCTTTGCGAATGACAGGTGGGACCTGTGGGTAGGGGCCCACGTGCCAGTGGCTGAGCCCGCAGAGGCTGACAGGTGGGTACGGACTGGAGCGCGGGTTGATGTTTACGAAAACCGGGGTCTCTTTTTGTAAAATGTCCATAGCGGCTGGCAGGTGGGCTCGTGAGGATTGCGGCTTGAGGAAAAATAAAAGAGGAGGAGGGGTTGTGCAAAGTGGCCGCGGCCACTATGGATCTTCTCCATGTTCTGACGGTCAGCGCGGCGTTAGAGAACAGGCGCGCGGCGCGGGGGTTCGAACTGGTGACCTGGGGCACTGTGCGCGGAGGCAGGTAGCCACTGCGGTGGATGGCTGTTGTTGTAAGGCGAGGGCTAGGCGGTCTGGTGAGGTGTGGCACGGCGCGGAGGCGGGCAGAAGCACACGCACGCCAGCGCACCGAGAGCGTTCGACGCATCGACCGGCGCGACCAGGACACGACCGCGGAAAGGGAGGTGTCTGGGGAGTTAGGTGCCTCACCGGGGTGGTGTCGGTGGCGTTGGCACGGCCGGAGAAGTAGCAGATCGACTGACGGAGCTGGCGGACTGGAGCTAGGGTTTGCGGCGGAGCGACGGTGGTCTTGGTGGTCCTAGTTCTCCTCCTCCTCGTAGGCATGTACTGGGAGATGCAGAAGGGCCTCCTCGGCTTCCTCGACAACCACAACGTCACGCCGCCGGCTAGATCGAGCAGGTGGAGGCGATACCGAGAGCGGAGGCCGGAGTTGGAGAAGAAAGGGAACGGGGTGGCTGGGGAGGAGAGGGGAGGAAGGTAGTCCCTGGTTGGATCTGGGCGAGAGCGAGGAGACGTAGGGAAAGAGGAAAAGTAGAAGAGGAGGGAGAGGCGCCATGGGGATCAGGGTAGATAAAAAGGTGGCTTCGGCCACCTTTTTCCTCCTCAAGCATGTGCTCGGCGTGGATGGCCAGGGCAGGCACGGGTAGGGCTGCCAGGTGGGCTAGGGCGCGGCCCAGGAGGGACAGGGTCGGTAGGCCCTTTGTGGCAGAGAGAGAGGGGGATGAAAGAGAGGGGGAGGCTCGGGTGAGCTAGGGCTAGCCTCGGCTAGGGTTTAGGGTTGGGGCTTTGCTCGGTTTAGATTAGGGTGGTGGTAGATGATTAGGTTGAAGAGGGGATTAGGGAGAGGGAGTCTAGGGCAGGTTCTAGTTAGGATCCACTTGATCAACCAAGGATGGAGGGTGAAAAGGAGGGAAAAGTGAGGGGTAGATGGGATGGTGGTGAGGTGTAGTTAGGTGTAGATTTATTTGCTTTCATTACCATTTGATTTTACTAGAATTTGATCTATTCAAAAACCATTCAAAACAACTAAAGAAAAAGGAAGGATGGGGATAAAAGGAGGGCAATTCTTGCATGGGGCATGCATGCATTAAATGCATTGTTGCTAGTTGTGGCAACAACTAGTTTTAATGAGAATTATAGTTTAGATTATTCCCCCAAATTTGGTTATGGAAGCCTTCCAACACATATGGTATATTTAAATCATGGTCATGCATGAACAAGAATGTGGCCCATGCTAGTGGGTAGATACCACTATTATTATCATCTAGCCACACCATAATTCAAACATGAACCTAATTCAACAGACCACATGTGAGATGAGATCACTAGTTCACATGGTACAAAAAGGTGGCAAACATGCTACCATACACAATATTGTGAAAACAATGATAGTCATGGTATGGAAGCATGTAGAGAGTAGAGGGAACCATCCTCAATTTATTTATGAGCTAGATATAAATACCAAAAGAAGGACATGGGCTCATATATTATTAAGGTGGTGGAGATGATGGATGGAACCAAAGAAGGGTGGTGGAATTATGAGGTGGTGACAAAGGAAGGTGATGGATTGGAACAAAAGATATGCCCCCAACTAAACTTGGGCATCAAGCATTTATCAAGATTCAAATACAATATATCAAGAGCCAAATACAATTAATAATGCATATGAGAGAAGAACCAAATTAAAAGGGTTTTATATGATGCTCAAATGCAAGGTGGCATGATGACATGAGCATGATATAATTATGATGCAACAATTATATGAGTAGCCATTATATTACTAGACCATGTAACTTTACATATGTTAGACAGATGGGATGCTACAGCCTGTTCTCGCAAACCCTGGGTCCGTTTCGGAGCCGGCCAACTTCGTTGCGGGTAGCTTAGTGGGATGGCCCCCTGAAATATTTTATGAATCTTGTGATTGCTTTGTCGTGAAAGCCTCGATTGGGTTTTGATTTGGTTTTTCCGAGGTTGATCGTGTGTGTGTTGCTATTTGTGCACCCCTGCAGGGTAAATCTTTCTGAAAGCCGTGTCCGCGGTTATGGACGACTTGGAGCACAGTATCTCGATCATAGACAAGCATAACTAAAGTAGTGCTATAAACTTGACTTAATATATGACTAGTAATCAGATTCAACTATCACGGAATGGATATTAAAAATGCCAACAACTGGTGGATCTGTGGTGGTCGGTGTAATACTATACTTGCCTAGTAAGTATTGCAACTCTAATGGAATGTGATAAAAGTGCCAACAACTGCTGGGTTTTGGGATTCCTTAGGACAATTATATCTGACTAGTAAATGTTCCAACTACAACGGAATGTTAACTAAAACTGCCCACTAGTTATGCTATCAGGATGACTCATGCTATATATTTGACTAGTAAATGCTGCAACTATAATGGAATGAGTAAAACTGCCAACGGTGTGAGTTCCTTGGTCCGACTTCCTCATTTGGTCTCGAGGGGGAAATACCAGGATGGGTATGTTTGGTGTTAGTATCAGGTTGGATCTGAATAGGCCTTTTGTACCCCTCTCTAATAGCCGACAGATGTATTGAGTCTCTATAGGTTGTTTAGTGCAAACTGCGCTGCCGCTTCAGTCCATCATACCTACGTAGGCGAGAGCCGCCAAATTCTAGCCTCGCCGTGTACTGGCCTCAGTACTGACGCTCCTCTTTTTCCCTTCGCCCTTTGTCGGCACCCCTTTTGTTTTAGCAGGTTTGAGACCGACGTCGTTAGCAGGGTTACCCTTCCGGCTTGGCCTGGGCAGGGTTATGGACGCCATTGGTTATTCTTCAGGGATCTTAGCCCCATTTGCATCTTGTCCGTAGTCGAACGCTCTATCGCTTACAAGGTGATTTGGATCTTTGTATTGTATATCTGTATTCTTGACTCGCTGAGTCGCTATCGTATATATATCTATTCTGTGGGTCCCATCGAGGACTATTGTGTAATGGTATTACTTCGTTTTCCACCCGCACGAAAGTACCTGGTGGGCGTCCTTGAATCGTTTCTATGCGGGTTTGGCAGAAAGAGCTAAAACTTGCATAGGGCCGATTCGAGGGTGGTACACAAGGACTCACTCGAGAAGGCCAAGGGCGTGCTTGGGCATCTTTGAGAGGAGATGGTCCCCAAGGCCAAGTTGATCGAAGATCTTGATGGCTTGGTGGAGTCCTTCGCTGGAGGCATGCCCATGGACTTCAAGAATGCTCAGAGGGGGGTTGGAGCGGCCATGGGACTCGCGATGGCACAAGCTCATGGTGTTGATCTGAACCCTAACAAAGTCTCCTCGGCGATGCCGGTCACTATAGATGGCTAGCAGGTAGTGTTTGCTCCCTTTGCCACTACTTGTCATAAATATGGGCCACGGCTCATTGAGACACTCGCAAAGTATTGGGCGGAACTGGGGCAGTTGAAGACAACAAAAGCCATAGCGTCAGAGGCTGTAACCGAGAAGGCGGATGGCATCGGAGAATGCCACTGACTCGAGGAAGCCCCCGAGTGCTCATGCGTAGATATAGGCTATCCCTCTATTGACCTTTTGTAATATTCTAGTTTCTCCAGACGTCTTTTTGATTTGCATTGTGTCTGCTGTGGTGCTCCCTTTGCAAACTTGTTGAATCGGATGTTTTTATTATTGGCATTGTTTTGAGTGGTTGGTCTTATCCATCTCTTCCTCTGTCTAGATAGGTCCTTCGAGTGATCCATCTGACGCACCTCCCACCGATGAACCTGTGGTGCAACCACGTTCAAAGGTGGAGGAGTTGTTGCTATTGTCTCAATTGCGCATTCATATAAAGCACTTGGAGCGAGAAATGCCCATTATTCGGGGCAGCACCGTTGTGTGGAAATCGAAAGCTGAAAAGCCCATTGAACGGGAGAAATATCTTCTGGGCGAGGTGGCTCAGCTGAATGAGCAATTGGAGTGTTAGTTTCCCTAGCTTCTTCTTCTTTCTTAGCCAACCATAGCGGTGATTCGCCCTTATGCTTTTTGCTACCCTTTGCAGTTGTTAGTGCTTCGCTGTCCATAGGAGGAAAAGGACAGAGTCGCCATTTTGTTAAACAACTTGACCCAGGAGCAGCTGGAAGCTAGCGGGTACTTTGGGTTGATCGGGATCGCGCAGTCGCGCTAGCGACATTGCAGGATCGTGTGTCGCAGGTCCTGCTGTACTTGAAGAAGGCATAGTCGTGCCTGAAGCACATTTCCAGGCAATGTTTTCCTTGGACATGGTACCTTCAAGCTTGTTAGCTTTACTGAAGAAGTTCCAGGATGCCAGCATAGTTTGCGAGTGCGTGTGTCAGCAATTAGTCGCGGGTGCCTAAGGCTGCACTAGCACTTGTTCGCCTGCATCGACCTGATCTGGATCTTGTAGCTATTGTCGCTGGACCGCCGCCCCCGCCAGAAGGGATGGCATGGAACATGATGCCACATTATCGGGCGGTTGATCAGCCAGCCGAAGATATCATCGAGTTGTTCGAAGAATGTAGCAATGTTCTCCTTTTACGGCAGTAGAGTAGTTTTGAATCTGCATAGAGATGTATAGGTGTTGTAAAGTTCTTATAAATGAGTCGGGTGTTTTTTGTTACCCGTTTATATGTAAAATCTTGCTAGCTTGTATATTTTTTGAGTAGCTTGTCGCTCTGCAGTCCCTTTTTGTTAGCTTGACGCATATTCATCTCAGCACCATGTCAACTTGTTAGGTGCGTTGCAGCTGGGTTGGTTTTACCAAGGGTTTGATTAATAGTACGTCAGCTACTCAGGCTACTACGTTTTTTCTATAACGAGGTGGAAAGGGTGACGCAACCCCCGAAGTGATGTAATTGCAAGTAAAAATAGAAACACAAAGTTGGAGGCACTTAGCTTTATTTATTCACAGAATATCAGGAGATACAATGTGTGGCTAAATAGCCTGGCTGAATAGCCTTATTTGTAAAGTAAAATAACTAAGGGTAGAAAAAACATAGCTACACGACATTCCAGGGGTTGGAATATGCGACTCCACTTTCTACATCTTTAAGGCGGTAGGCGCCACCTTGGGATTACTTCGGTAATCACATAAGTTCCCTCCCAAGGGGACTCCTTCGATGAAGGACCTTGGGCGTAGCCTTCTACTGTGGTAGTTGCGGATGTTTTGCTGCTAGATTGTTGATCGCTCCACTACTATCTCGCGTCCTTCATCGAGGAGGTCGATTGAGTCTTCGAGTGCGAGAGTTGATTCCACTTCACTGTATGCTACGACCCGTGGGGCTTTGTAGCGTACTTCTGGAAGTAGTACTGCCTCGGCGCCATGTACCATGAAGAATGGAGTATAGCCCGTGGCGCTGTTTGGAGTTTTGCGCAGGCTCAATAGTACTAATTGTAGCTCCTCGGGCCAGCACCCGGTAGCTCTTGCGAGTGGCCTGACGAGCCTTTTCTTGATGCCACCGCAGAGAAGGCCGTTGGCCTTTTCGACTTGACCGTTGGTCTAAGGGTGCACGACCGAGGCATAGCTGATGTTGCTTCCCAGGTTTTCATAGAAATCCTAGAACTCGTTCGAGGTGAAGTTTGTTCCGTTGTCCATGATGATGCTATGTAGCACCCCCAACCGGAAGACGATGGACTCGAAGAATTTTACGGCGGTGGCCCCTGATTGGTTTGCCACTGGCATGGCCTCAATCCACTTGGTGAATTAGTCGACCGCGACAAGGAGGTAGATGTACCCTCCATATGAAGATTTTTGCAGCTTGCCGACCATGTCGAGTTCCCATTGCGTGAAGGGCCAGTCCACGGGTATTGGTCTGAGTTCTCCGCAGGTGCGCGCGGCTTGTCCACAAATCGTTGGCAGGCGTTGCATCTCTAGACAATGTCCTTAGCATCGCGCATCGCCATTGGCCAGTAGAGTCCATCTCGCAGAGCTTTGGCGATGAGGGCGCGACTGCCGACGTGATGGCCATAAGTGCCTTCGTGTATCTCGAGGAAGATGGCTCTTCCATCTCCATTGGAGACGCATCGTTGAAGGACTCCTGTGATGTTGCGCTTGTACAGTTTTCCATTGATGGGGGTGAAAGCCTTGGATCGTCACGCTATATGACGCGCATTTGTCGGGTCATCTAGCAAACTTTTGCTAAGCAGGTATGTGATGTATGGTTGTGTCTAGGATGGCTTAATCATCATGACCTCCATGGGGCCTTCGAGTCCTGTATCTTTCTCCATGTCATCGGGTGCTTTCAGTTTGTCGGGTGGCGTAGCCCCCGAGTCCTTTGACGTGCTAGCTTTTTGCTCTGGAGCCTTTGGCTTGATGGAGCATTCGCATATTTGCTCTAGGAATACTCCAGGTGGCACCGGGGCACAGGTCGATCCAATGTTGGCGAGTGTATCCGCCTCCTCGTTGCTCTCGCGGCCGACGTGCCGCAGTTCGCAGACATCGAAGTGCCCTTCGAGTGCGTCATAGAGTTCGCGGTAGGCGATCATGTTGTCGCTCGAAGCGTCGCACTGGTTCAAGGTTTGATTTACTACCAGTTTCGAGTCACCATAGATGACTGAGTCGCGTTACGCCACAAGCTTTGGCCATCCCACATCCCATGGAGCAGGGCCTCGTATTCAGCTTCGTTGTTGGAGGCGCGGAACTGCATTAGGAGAACATACCTCATATTGTTACCTTGTGGCGATGTCAGGATGACGCCCGCACTAGTTCCTTCTCGACATTTTGATCCGTTGAAGTGCATTGTCCATAGAGAGCACATGTCTGGTGTGTTGGGGAGCTGGTTCTGCATCCATTGGACGTGGAAGTCCAGGAGTACACTACAAGAAAAGTTTCCTTCCACAACAAACTGGCCCGACGTGCATCGTAGAAGGCGTGTCTTCCGCGACGAAATTCTTCGGCTCGGCCGTGGCCGATGGAAAACTTTTTTTTTCCGGTTTAGCGGCCCTCTACTATGACGGATCTGCTAAAAACATGGAGCAAGCTTGGCTGGCGCGTGGCAAAAGCAAGATTTTCGTTTCCTCATGCGATATTGACTCGCCGAAGTCTTTTGAGGCGTGTGGGTCCCGGACATCAGTGTCTCTAGCGAACCATACTTTTCGGTCGCGCCTCCCTGATTTTGAACTCGATAACGTTGCTCGAGGGGTGTGCCGTTTAGTCAGGCTACTAGGTTTCACATGTTAGCCTCTCATTAGAAGGATCATGTGTATGATGGAATTTTTTTCCTTCGCTCGCGCTACCCTGTTCCGAAGTTGATAGAGTTGCTCGATGCATCTACCGTCTAATCAACCTCCTAGGACCCACATGTCATCCTCTTATTAGAAGAAACGTGTGTATGATGGAATTTTTTCCTTCGCTGGCACTACCCCGTTCCGAGTTCATAGCGCTGCTCGACGCATATACCGTTTAACCAACCACTGAGCCCCAGATGTCATCCTCTCATTAGAAAAAACATGTGTACGATGGATTTTTTTCCTTGGATCGCAGCTACCCTGTTTCGAACTTAATAGCACTGTTTGATACCTCTACCATTTAATCACACTGCTAGGCCCCACATGTCATCCTCTTATTAGAAGAAACGTGTGTATGATGGATTTTTTACCCTCTGTCGCGCCTTCGTGTTCCAAACTTGATAGCTTTGCTCGCTGCATCAGTCGTTTATTCAGGCTGGTGGGTCCCTTATGTTAGCCTCCCATTAGAAGAATCGTGGGTATGATGGAATTTTTTCTTCTCTAGCACTACCCTGTTCCGAACTAGATAGCGTTGCTCAACAAATATGCCGTTTGCTCAGGCTGCTAGGTCCCGCATTTCAGACTCTCATTAAAAGAAACGTGGACATGCTGAACTTTTTTCTCGCTCACGCATCCCTGTTTCGAACTGGCTATGTTGCTCGATGCAGCATCTTTATAAGGTCGCGCTGCTGGGTCCCACATATCAGCCTCTCTATAAATGAAACGTGCGTATGATGGAATTTTTTTGGCCATGTCCGCTGTTTTGACCTTGGCAACTTGCTGGGTCCCAGATGTCAACCACCTTTGTGCAGGAAACGTGTCTATGCCTGGTCCCAGCTGACAGCCTCTATTTGAAAGAAACATGTGTATGTTGGACTGTTTTTTCAGGTCCCAGATGTCAGCCTCAGAGTACAAAAAATGCTCAGAAAGGCCGAATTAAAAAGATTCTAGGATAACTCGGGGCGGATGCCCTATTCGTCATGGCTTATATTCCATGGGCTCACTCCTAAATTGAATGGGCTATGGTCGGTGGCCACAAGACCACGAAACGGCCGAATTAGAAGGTATTGGGCTATGCTTGGGGCTGATAGGCTAATTTCATGGGCTATGCTTAGGCCTGCTGGGTCCGACATGTTAGCTTCTCTGTAAGTGCAACGTGTATATGATGGACTTTTTTTCGGCTGTGTCCGCTGTTTTCACCATGGCAGCGTGTATGGTCTTACTAATGGGGCCCTTAATTCAGCCTCTTTGGCATGTTCTGGCTTGTGGGTACCCGATGCAGCCTTGTATGTTCTGTCTGGTGGGTCCCCGATACAGCCTTGTATGTTCTGTCCAGTGGGTCTCTGTACAAGTATTTAAACTTTTTTTCGAACCCACCCTCAAAACAAACTCCAGGGACGCTGCATGCTGCTGGGTTTCTGATGTCAGCCTCTCCGTAATGCGATATTGCCAGGAGAAAAAAATGTAAACCCAAGATACACACACACACAAAGGCGATTCGAACAAAAGACCTTCAAATCGAATAAACGTAAACTGAGTGCCAAATACAACAAAGATATTTATAGAAAAAATATCATTAAACTTTTATTAGTTAGTACTACAACTTATGTATTAGTCTTCTTAAAATATTTTGTGTGTCTATGTTTATCTCTTTTAAAATATAAAAGGGCAGCGCTCCTGGCATCTCAATTTATAAAATGCCACATAATGGGGTATTTTCTTAAAAACATGGGTAGGCAGAGTTTTTTTATTATGAGAGGTGGGGGGGCAATGCCTAAAAGGCTGAATTAAAAAGTGTTTGGCTATTGCTCTATGTAGGTTATATTCCATGGGATATGCTCCATGGGCTTCATTGTCAAATTTCATTGGGTTGTGCTCAGCAGTCCGAATACACTCAATCATTGGAGCAAGCAAAACTGACGATCAAGTCTGCTTTTCTGTGCATGCCTCCTTCTCATATCAATGCAAAACCCGGTCAAGATTATGAGTTGATGACAAGGCCAAGTTACAAAAAAAAAGCAAGACCATCTACTGCACTTGATCTAAACAAGTAGCAGTACATCAATATTAGTTCTATAAAATGCCAAGTTACAAAAGAAAAGCAAGACCATGTACTGCACTTGGTCTAAACAAATAGCAGTACATCAGTATTAGTTCTATAAAATGCCAAGTTCCAAAAGAAAAGCAAGACAATCTATTGCACTTGATCTAAACAAGTACACGTACATCACAGTTAGTTCTACAAAATATTATATTGTACGTACTAATAGTAACAACAGAACATTTGATAAATTCAGTAGCATTTAAAAGATTCAGCAGTATAGAATATGATCGAAAAATATCGACAAATTCCTAGCTCATATTCAGCAGCACTTGATAGATTCCCAGTTCATATTCCGCGGCACTTGACAGATTCAACAGCATTTCAAACTGACCGAATTAGTAGTACACAGACAATAATTGACAGATTCACCAATGCACACATTGAAATTCAATAGATGTAGCTAGGCCTGATTCAAAAGTAAAGCGAGACCATATTCTGCACTTCATCGATCGATGTGAACAAGCACCAGTCCATAGTTATTACTGCAAAATAGATTAGCAGAGGAAGAACTCCATAAAAAATACTCAGAACTACCTTAAGCTAGGAACCACATCTCCCAAAATGATAAGTACCAGTACATACAGTAGGTATTACTACAAAATGCATTAGCAGTAGTTGAACTCCATAAAAATACTCCCAAGAACAACTACTAAGAATAGGTAGTAAGTCTTTCTAGCAGTTCAAATACTCCAATAAACATTAAGATGTGTTTATCTCACTCATGAATCATGTTAATCCGAAGACAGTATTCCAGGGTGAACACCGAAGGTTGACGAGCGACCATGTGCGACATCAGCACCGGCAGGAGCCACTGTAGCTCTTCGAACGGGATGCCGTCGGGCGACGCGGTGCTCTCCGGCACGCATAGCCCGGAATTTTTTATCCTTCTCCCCTCAATCACAGTCGACGACCAAAAATTCACCATGTACCAGCGGTGACAAGCACGCCGCCGACCTGACGCATACGACGGATACGATGTGTAGCGTTTGGCGCGTGTCAAATCGCACCACGAACACAATACCATCATCTCTGAATCTGATGATATCTATTGTCCGCAGGCCTGTTACCGGTAGAGGCTTAGAGGAGTACCTACTTGTTTTGCCGTAGCGGAAACTACGCACCCTCATCGAGTGAGCTTCACAAAGGTGGGCGAGGTGTGCCGCCCGCAAGGCGGTGAAAATGCAGCCATCCTCCATGTAGTTGCAAGGGCCATGCGCGCATGCAATCTTGTGGTTGTGGACTTGACGGTACGCGACCAATGTCCCTGCAACCGTCGTTGGGGTATCTGCTACCTTTTTTGCTGGTCACTCAGAGGTTCAACTCCTTGGAGCATGCGGCTAGCTGGACGGCGCTGGTAGTGTCCATATGCATAGCGATCTCGTCGAACACGTCGGCGCCGATGTTGCTCCATCCGCCGTACCACCGGTTGGGCCCCAAATCCTCCATCACGTCCCAATGGTTTGGGGGCGAGGCAGATCAATCTATGACTGTTGGGAGGTTTTGGAGGAGAGGGGTGGCAGCCTAGAAGGACCGATGATGCGGGCGAGATGGCGAGGAAAATGAGTGATGCGCGCGTTAGATACGATACCAAATACTGCCGGAGATGAGGAAGACGGTATGGCTCTTTGAACGAGGAGTTTTTAGCGTGTTCCTTCATCGGTCTTCTGCTGCAGGGCGCAGCTACATCGAGGAGACTTTAAGTTATTAGCTAGCTAGTGTAGCACACCAACGCCGTCTAGTACTACTGTAGTAGCATCGAGGAAACTTTACTAGTATAGTAATTAGCCTAGCAGCCAACACTGTCTAGTATAATGAATGCCATATCATCACAATATAAAATTGTACTACTCCATAAAGTAATAATAGGTAAAACTGAGAAAATATTTATATTTTCAAGCCGCTTCCATAAAGTATCGGATGTATATTTGGTTCTTGTACTTGTGCATAGCGTTCATTGTGCTAAAGTCTAGTACATTATCAATAGAATCTCCTACTTCCTACGTTTCAAAATATATGCTGGTTTAGCTTTTGTGAAAAATGTATCTAGACATCTTTTCTACACACTAAAAGTAGCGTGTATGTTCGGAGTGAACCACACACTAAAAGTCATCTAGATACATTCGTTTCGCACAAGTTAAAACATTTTATATTATGGAACGGAGTGAGTAGATGTTAGAATGAAATAGAAGATTCGAGGGTTAGCAATGTTAAGAATTTGCTAGTCTTGTTACAACGGTTAATGTTGAAAGTTAACCGTACACTATATAGTGGTAAGATAAGATAAGATAAATCTCTAAAAAAATATGATCTCGTCATATCATCTTAACCAAAGACTAGTGCATGAGGCTATAATCGTTCAAGCCAAGGCTGTTTACATAGAGTACGACCCTTACACAAGCATTGAGGTGATTGTTCATGTGTATGGCATGTGGTCCGTAGCATCCTGTTGATGCTAAAATTTTCATAATTTCTAAAAGAACTCTAGAATCGACGGTATAAAGTGCATTATGCTAAAGCTCCAAAAAAATATAGTCAAGTTCATACGAGTAAATAAACATAGTACCGATACATGGACATGTTTCAAAAGAGAGGAGACCAACAAGTTGAAAGCCGATGACTTCAGACAACCAAACAAAATAAATAGTTCAACATGGTCCAGAACTATTTCTCTACTTAGTACCAACTATTACATATGGATTGCATCATTACGTACTGTGGCAACATGTCTTGTTTCTTAGTTAAGCATGAGGCCGGTTCCAATCGATGGTGTTCGTGAAGGTTGGTACGAACCAAAGAGGATGCTTCACCGTTCCTGTCCAGAAGCGAGGGTTACTAATTCCCTCAAGGAAATTGATTTTAGGAGTAACACCACAGTCTTTACCACTAAGACTGAAGCGGCATAAATCAGGCTGCGCTCTTTGGAAAGCCATGCTACAGTTGGTAAGATGTAGACACAGTTGCTTCTCGTCAGATAACCTGAGGTAAGATCTGCACCGCCTACGCGCATGATAATCGGAGAGTTCACTCCAAGGAAAAGAGAATATGATCCAAGGTCAGCAATCTTTTCCCATGGATTAGCTTGATCAACCTGACCAGTGTTCATTGAGAACACCAAGCAGCCAAACCTGAAAGTATAAGTGGAGATAGTGCGACCGCAGTGTACAACACGAGGATGAGCAGCACCAGTACGATGGCGGCAATGGCAAGTAAGACAGTTGGGATCATAAGAAGCGCCAAGCGTTATATATGAAGAAGTCTAGAACCATCTGTAGATCTTGCTAACCACCAAAAACCAAAAAAGTAGTCGTTCTCGTCTCCAGTAGCATTAGAAATGAATCCACCAACTCGTCCGTGGCAGCTGGTCGCGCCGATACCAGCGCAGGACCTTGAAAACGTAAAATAATACGGTTAACGGTTTGATAGATAGAGGGTGTATGTATATATTACATCCTAGGTGTCAAATAGCACCAGTATATATATATCATGTAGAAGTCAACGATTATTAGCTATCTAAAAGTTGAAATTTTTGGTAAATGGTTCAGAGAAAAGGGAGAAGATTCTAGAATGTTGGAGAAGTGTGTTTTGTGCATAACATTCATTGTGATGAAGACTATCAATAGAATCTTCTAGATGCTAGGATGGAAAAGAAGATCCAATGGCTAAAATGTTGGGATTCACAAGTCTTGATCTAACGGTCAATATTCAAAGTTATTCATATATTATATAATGGTAAGATAAGATAAGAAGTATGAGTGTATATTTGGTTCTTATACTTTGTATCATGATGTAGAAGTCAAAGATTATTAGCTACCTGACACTTGAATTTTTTGGTAACATGGTCAAGAGAAACGAGGGAGAATATTCTAGTATGATGGAGAAGTGTGTTTTGAGGTTTGTGCATAGCATTCATTATGCTAAAGACTATTAACAGAATCTTCTAGATGCTAGGGGCTTGTCTGATTCGTAGGATAGGAAAAGCATAGGAATAGAAAAACATAGGATTATAATGCCATGCCCACTTTTATCCTATAGGAACCCATATATATATGCAAGAAAGTTTGTTTGATTCCATCGAAGGAAAAAAAGGATTCTAAGAAACCCTTTCGCGACAAGTCGGGCTTTATAGACGGTAACATTACCATCAGCATCTATTTTTCTCTTGAAAATCCATTTGTTCTCGACAGCCTTACGGCCATCCGGTAAGTCCACCAAAGTCCATACTTGGTTTTCGTACATGGATCCCATTTCGGATTTCATGGCTTCTAGCCATTTGTCGGAATCTGGGCTCACCATAGCTTCTTCATACGTCGTAGGGTCATCAACGTTGTCCACCAACATGACGTTCAAGGCAGAGTCATACCAATCAGGAGTGGTACGAACCCTCATTGACCTGCGAGGTTCAGCAGTAACTTCGTTTGAAGTTTCATGATCATTGTCATTAGCTTCCTCTCCTATTGGTGCAGGCGGCACAAAAACATCTTCCGGTGCTGCGCTACTCTTAAATCCGAGAGAAGGTTCAATAACCTCATCGAGTTCTACTTTCCTTCTAGTCACCTCCTTCGAGAGAAACTCCTTCTCAAGAAAGGATCCATTCTTGGCAACGAAAACTTTGCCTTCGGATCTATGATAGAAGGTATACCCAATTGTTTCTTTAGGGTATCCTATGAAGACGCATTTCTCCGCTTTGGGTTCTAGCTTATCAGGTTGTAACTTCTTTACATATGCTTCGCAACCCCAAACTTTAAGGAACGACAACTTAGGTTTCTTACCAAACTACAATTCGTACGGTGTCGTTTCAACGGATTTAGATGGTGCCCTATTTAAAGTGAATGCGGCTATCTCTAAAGCATAGCCCCAAAATGATAGCGGTAAATCTATAAGAGACATCATAGACCGAACCATATCTAAGAGAGTTCGATTACGACGTTCGGACACACCATTACGCTGTGGTGTTCCCGGCGGTGTCAACTGCGAAAGAATTCCACATTTCTTTAAATGCATGCCAAACTCATAACTCAGATATTCACCTCCGCGGTCAGAACGCAGAAACTTAATCTTCTTGCTACGATGATTTTCCACTTCACTTTGAAACTCCTTAAACTTCTCGAAAGTTTCGGATTTATGTTTCATAAAGTAGACATACCCATATCTACTTAAGTCATCTGTGAAAGTGAGAACATAACGATATCCACCACGCGATGCTACACTCATTGGACCGCACACATCGGTATGTATTATTTCCAATAATTCTGTAGCTCGCTCCATTGTACCAGAGAATGGAGTCTTAGTCATTTTTCCCATTAGACATGCTTCGCATCTTTCAAGTGATTCAAAATCAAGTGATTCAAGAAGTCCATCTGAATGGAGTTTCTTCATACGCTTCACTCCAATGTGACCAAGACGACAGTGCCACATGTATGTAGAATTATCATTAAATTTTATTCATTTAGCATCTATGTTGTGAATATGTGTATCACTACTATCGAGATTCAATAAGAATAAACCATTCATCTCAGGTGCATTACCATAAAAGATATTACTCATATAAATCGAACAACCTTTATTCTCGGACTTAAAAGAGTAACCGTCTGGCAGTAAACAAGATCCAGATATAATGTTCATGCTTAACGCAGGCACCAAATAACAATTATTTAAATTTAAAACTAATCCCGAAGGTAGATGTAGAGGGAGCATGCCGACGGCGATCACATCAACCTTGGAGCCATTTCCAACGCGCATCGTCACCTCGTCTCTCGCCAGTCTTCGTTTATTCCACAGCTCCTGTTTCGAGTTACAAATATGAGCAACCGAACCAGTATCAAATACCCAGGCACTACTACGATTACTAGTAAGATACACATCAATAACACATATATAAAATATACCTTTCTTCTTGATGTTGCCGTTCTTCAGATGCGCCAGGTACTTGGGGCAATTACGCTTCCAGTGACCAGCACCCTTGCTGTAGAAGCACTCAGTTTCAGGCTTGGAACCAGCCTTGTGCTTCTTTGTAGGTGCGGCAGCTTTCTTGCCGTCCTTCTTGAAGTTGCCCTTGTTCTTAGGCTTGCCCTGTCTCTTGAAATTGGTGGTCTTATTGACCATCAACACTTGGTGCTCCTTCTTGATCTCCACTTCAGCAGTTCAGCATGGACGATAGTTCAGGCAACGTCTTGTTCATGCAGTGCATATTGTAGTTCATCACAAAGTTCTTATAACTCGGTGGCAGTGATTGGAGGAGACGGCGAATCCCTAACTCATTAGGAATCAATATCCCCAACTCTTGGAGCTTGTTTGCGTACCCAGACATGGTGCGCACGTGCTCGGTTACGGAGCTTCCCTCTTCCATCTTACAGTTAAAGAACTTTTCGGAGGCCTCATAGCTCTCCATGGCCGCGCGAGTCTCAAAAATTAGCCTGAGCTCCTTAATGATATCGAACGGGTCATGGTGCTCAAAACGTTTTTGGAGCTCCGATTCTAAACCGTACAGGATGGCACACTGAACTGTGGAGTAATGATTTTTCCGAGTTGCGTAAACATTCTTTACGTCATCGGTGGCATCTTCTACAGGTGGGTCACCTAGCGGTGCTTCGAGCACATAGGTCAACTGACCAGCCCTGAGGACGATCTTCAGTCCACGGAACTAGTCCGTGAAATTGCTTCCATTGTTCTTAAGCTTTTCTTTCTCTAGGAACGCATTGAAATTGATGGAGGGGTTCACCATAATCTACAACAAATTTGCAAGTAGTTTAGACTAAGTTTATGATAAATTGAGTTCAAATTTAATTCTTAAATTAACTAGGTGAACTCCCACTCAAAACAACATCCCTCACATTGTCTTAGTGATTACACGAACCAAGTCCACTACGCCAAGTCCGATCTTCACGAGAGAAGATGTAGTTTCATCGGCGAACAATCTTCATGTTCATCATATCATTTATATGACTCATGCTCTACCTTTCGGTAGTCCGTGTTCCGAGACCATGTCTGTACATGCTAGGCTCGTCAAGATAACCTTAGTTTCCACATGTGCAAATCTGGCTTGCACCCGTTGTATGCACACGTAGAATCTATCACATCCGATCATCACGAGATGCTTCGAGACGACGAGTCTTAGCAACGGTGCCAACTAAGGGTGAACACTTTATTACTTGATATTTAGTGAGAGGGATCATCTTATAATGCTACCGTCGCGATCTAAGCAATACAAGATGCATAAAGGATTAACATCACAGGCAATTCATAATAGGTGTGATATGATATGGCCCTTTCTTCTTGCGCCTTTGATCTCCATCTCCAAAGCACGAACATGATCTCCATCATCACCAGCATTGCGTCAAGGTCAGTGGCGCTGCTTCATGGTTTTCCATCATCACTAGCAACTATTACAACTACTTGGAATAAAGCTATTACAAGATGAATAGACACGCAGGTCTTAACAGAATTAAAGACAACCATTAGGCTCCTGCCGGTTGCCATATTACAACAAGGATCATTGCATACATCAAATATAATCACAATCACATGATGGCCATATCACATCACAAAACCCCTGCAAAAACAAGTTAGAAGCCTCTAATTTTCTTTGCATGTTTTACGTGGTTTGGGGCTTTCGAACAAGAACGAATCTAACCTACGAAACTGAACCACAACGTTGATACAAGTGCTATCAAGTGCAAAGTGTAAATTAGATCTATACTATGGTGGGAGAGACAGAAACCCGCAAAGCCACTTGTGTAAAGCAAGTTACACGTCAAGCGTGGAGCAAGTCTCATGTGCGATGACATGTAAGGTTAGCCCGAGCCGCTTCATCCCACCATGCCGCAAGATGCAAAGTACACAAAGCAAAAGACGGCACGAGCACCAACGCCCACAACAACATTGTGTTCTACTCGTGCAACAGATCTACGCATAGATATGGCTCTGATACCACTCATGGGTTCGTAGCATGGAAAACAAAAAATTTCTACCGCAAAAACGAACAAAACCCAGATCTAATCTAGATAAAAGCCAAGATCTAATCTATTAGACATGTGCAACGAGATAGATCTGTACTAACCCTTGTAGATCCGAAAGCGTTACGAGATTAGATCTCGTGGTTGATGTAGTCGATCACTTGCCGATCTCAAGATCATGTGGACGATCCTTCCGGCGCCGCATTCCGGCAGCGCTTCCGCAGTCGGTCACACGTGCGGAGTCGAAGCAGACCTTCCTCTCCTCGTTCCAGCGAGCAGCGGAGGTAGTAGATCTTCTCCACGGAATCCTAGCAGCACAACGGCGTGGTGGTGGTGCCGGAGTAGAGAATTCTGCAGGGCTTCGCCTATGCCTGTTCAGAAGAAAGGAGGAGGAGAGAGGCGGCGGAGATTTGGAGTTGTGGAGGAGGGCTTGGAGGTGGCGCCCCCACCCCTCTATTTAAAGGGGGGAGGCGCCATGGGAGGGGGAGTCCTAGTAGGACTCCCCTCCCTCCTATGGCCGGCGGATTGGGGAGGGGGGAGGAGTCCTCCTCCCCCACGACTCCTTGTCTTGCCCCACCAGGACTCCTTGATCCCTTTCTTGGTTTTCAAGCAAACTCCAAGAAATCTTCCAGAACCTTCCGGAACATTCCGAAACCTTCTAGAATCCTCATGCAAATACTCCGGAACATTTCCTAACTCAGAAAATGATCCACTATATATGAATCTTATTCTCCGGACAATTCCGGATCTCCTCGTGATGTCCCGGATCCAATCCGAGATTCCGAACATCATTCGGTCTCCAACGCACATTCCATATCTACTTAAAACAACTTCGAACCTTAAGTGTGTCACCCTACGGTTCGATGTAGACATGACAGAGACACATCTCCTATCAATAACCATCAGCGGGACCTGGACGTCCATAATGGCTCCCACATACTCAACGATGACTTCGTGATCGATTGAACCATTTACATACGAAACCAATTCCCTTTGTCATGCGATACTATACTTATCCGAGGTTTGATCGTCAGCATCTCCATACCTAGTTCTACCTCGTTACTGATAAGTACTCTTTACTCGTTCCGTGATATGTCATCCCTTGTGACCCAGTCACATGCTTGCAAGCTAACTAGATGACATTCCACCGAGAGGGCCCAGAGCATATCTATCCGTCATATGGATGGACAAATCCCAATCTTGGTCCATGCGCTTCAACACATACTTTCAGAATACCCAATGACACCTTCATAACCACCTAGTTACGAAGCGGCGTTTCATGTCATCAAAGTACCCATCCGGTGATGGTGATTAACACAACCTCATGGTCGAAGGATTAGGTTACTATGCATTTAAAAGCTTATAGCAATACGAACTTAATGACATGATCTTATGCTACGCTTACTATGGGTGTGTGTGTCCATCACATCATTATCCTAATGATATAACCTTGTTATTAATCACATCCTAATGTCCATGATCAGGAAACCATGATCATCAATTAATCAACAAGCTAGTTCAACAAGAGGCTTACTAGGGACTCTTATATGTTTACAAAACACACAAGTATTAGTGTTTCCTAATAATACAATTATAGCATGGGATGTAAACATTCATCATAAACACAAAGATATAATAATAACCACTTTTATTATTGCCTCTTGGGCATATCTCTAACAAGACCTCATTCGCACCTGGATGCGTTGTTGAGCGCAACCGCTACAGGCTAGGACGCATCCGATGTGTTGCTGGACTTGTGTTGATGATGTCACTCGCATTTCTCGAGAGAATATTTCCTCGAGTGAAGTAGACAAGAGGGTTCGGCTGCTGACCAAGTACATAGCCAAGGAAAGACTCCCTAGCGAGTCAGCCGTGCCTCACTTCTGTGCGTGTCATCCTCCGCCTGAGGTGGCTTTCCTGTGAGCTCTTCATGTTTTCTGATTTCCTGCTAGGTTTTCCTTTAGACTGATGTTGTTCCTTATTCCAAGACTAGAAGGTGACCATTGTGTTGCCTCCTCAACCGGAGGGAGTAATCCCTCGTGAGGCGGAAGAGGAGGACGAGTCGACTCCACCGTCCTAGTTGAAGAAGAGCAGGAAACCCTCGAGTCCAGGGGGAATAGGACTCGCAAGCGCTCCCGAAGCAAGGACTCTGATGCATCTTCACGATGACACCGGAGGGTCCTCCGATTGTGGTAGAGGAGCCAATTCCCGTTGTGCCTGTGTGCGCCGTGGCTCCTCATCCACCGAAGAAGCTGAGGACACCGAAGGAGGTGTCTGATGACTTCTTCCACCTTGATGCCTTCGACTAGTAAGTTTTCTGCCTCTGCTGATTTGTTCTTGTGTTCTGAAATCCCTTTCTCTAAAGTTGTTTTTATATATTTGTAGAAAAACTACATCATCGTCATCTGATGACTGCCGCTTTGTGAAGGAGTCTGGAGTGGAGGACTCCAAATAAAAAGATGTGGCGGAGAAGTCGCATTCTTCCTAGGTGGCGGCCAACTCTAGTGCCAATTCTTCGAGTTCCCCCCATGCCGGGGGCACCCGATGGTTTCCCGGATGCCAATGTAGAAGAAAACCTCAGAGTCCCTGGAGGAGCATGTAAGTTCTTTTGACTAAGTCAGTCGAATTTAAGTTGATGCTGATGCATATCTTCTTGCAGCCCATCGTGAAGGAATCTATTCGCCTCGCCGAATAGATTACATCGATGGGCCGTCAGCATGCCTTGCTGGAGAATCATCATCGCGTATTCCAGGGTGAGCTTGCGCTTTGTATATCTATGTTGCTACTATAGAAGATCGCCAATCTTAAGTTGTTGCTTGCAGGTGAGAACAATGAGCTCCTCCGTAGCGTCAGCTCCCTCTGGAAGGGTCTTGCCGCCGCGAAGAATAGAAATGACGAGGCGCTCAAAGCTCTTAAGGAGTCGAAGAAGCGCGAGGAAGACTTGCATTCCGCTACAGCTAACAGAGAGAAAGTGTTCATAGAACAACTTTTCTTTGTTGCTAAGGCACTCTCGGGTACGATGCTGCGTCATTTTGTTTGTTATGTACTTTGCCTGTATACTGTTGTGCTCATATGTATCTTCTGCAGATGCTGCTGGTGTGGACTTCGATGCTCAAGCGTTGGCCCACCAGGATGCCTTGGCCGGTACTGTGGCTGCAGTCAAAGACCACAGCGTCTTCGTCAAGGTGTGGCATCCCGCTAAAACCACTACTAGAAATTCGCTGTGTTTTTGTGCATTGCATCATCATGACCACATGCTCATGTCATCATGCCACATTGCATTTGAGCATCGTCATCATCATGCATGGTTTGTTTAAAAACTATTTTTGAAAAGCCTGGTTTTGTTTTCTAAACGTCCCGTCTTTATTTCAAATTAAAAACCCGGGTCTCCGGAATATTTCGTTCCGTCTAAAAACAGGTTCTAAAAGTCTTGTTGTGTTAAATAAAATAATTATATTATTTTTTAGGAGGCAGCCTGCGAGGCCCGGAATCCCGGCCGGCCACCTCCAAACCCTAATTCTAATCTACCTAGACCTGTCTAAACCGAACCCTAACCTAACCTAATCTAACCCAGCCCCACCTACTGCATCCACCTAACCCACACACCCACAACTCCCTCCCCGCCGCCAACTCCCGCGTCGCGACCGCCTCGTGCGCGTTTCCCAACCCACCTGGTCATTGTGGCCTCCCTGCGCACGCTGCCCGACCGAGCTTGGCCCGCCTGGCCACGCATGCACCCCACCGCATGCACCACACCTCCTCTACACCCCGTTCGCCACCTGCTTCCACCGCCACCACCCTGCCCAGCTGGCCCCTCACGCGTCACCTGCCAAGCCCACCGGTCGGTCCATCCCCAGCCTCGACCTATCCTACTCGCCGCGTGGGCCCCACCTAGCACGACCCCCACCGCCCTGCTACCGACAACCTCCCGCTCCTCTCACCTCATCCGGCCCCATCCACCATCTCCTCCTCCCTCGTTTCCCGTCACCAACCCCTCCTCATCCGCCGCCAGCTTCGCCACCACGATCCCGCCGCCCGGCGTCGCCCTTGCCACATCGGCCGAGCCCCCTCGAGGTTGCCCACCCCTACAGCGCCGCCGTCTCGCTGGCTTCGGCGAGCCGCCACGGGCGCGGCCCCGTCTCCCCGAGCCTCTCTGCCTCGCCGCAGAGCCCGCCCCTTCGCCGCTCCACCCTCGTCCTCGTGACCTCCTCGCTACCGGCCTCGTCCGCGCCTGACCACCCTACTGTCCCTCGCTACCGGCCGGTCCTCGCGAGCCCCTACAAGCCTGCCCTACGATGGTCTTTTGCCGGTCCAGCAACCGCCGCCACGTGCGCAAGCTCTGCGTGCCCCACCGCCTTGGTCGTCTGCCGCCGCCACCGTCGGCATCGGTCGCCCGCCTCCTAGCTAACTCCCTCGCCTTCTCCCCGCTTAGGCCACGAGCGCTGCTTGCCGCTGTCGCCTCGTTCGGCCATGCCTGCGTGGCCTCCCCCCTTGTCCTCATCTGTGAGGACACCTACAGGGTGCACCCGCGTGTAGGCAAGGAGCCTTGTTTCTCTCCAACAGGGTTGAGGTTTGCCTGCTGCCGCATGTGTCCTATTCCGCGGGGTTTTCTGTTTCCTTTGGTGATCTTCTCGGCAGTGCCACCCGCAACCGTGAGTGTCTATGTCTCCGAGCATGTTCCCACAACCCCTAGCTCGCGATGCGGAGTTGTGCAGCCTGCGATTCTAGAGGTGTTGTTGTCGCATAGATGGAGCGGTGGAGGATGGCTAGATGCTCAGGGTGTTGGGGACATCCCGGCGAACAAGAACGGCAATATGGATAAGTACCTCATCAAGTTCTTCGACCCCAGACCCGAAGGCCACGGATGCGACAAGATCTACTCCATTGTCCGAGAACGTTCCCGCCGAGACCGATCCCCGTCGAACCCTGTCGACCCCCCCGGAACCAAGATCTTCCGAACCCAGATGTGTGACCCTAAGACTCTATTTTTATAATATGACATATACCTGTCGCATCATTAAGTCATCATGCTTGCATACATGTCATCTGGTTGGTTGGGTTAAATAGTCGATTCACCTAAATTAAATGTGGAGACCATATGCGGGCTATTCTAGTCCTATATGAACTCCATTTAAATTGGTGTAGCGAACCGATGCAATGTTTGGTCTTGCTAATCCAACATTTAATTTGTGGGGTACCTAAACAAGTTGAACCATCCAATTAATTGTCGGGACCCCGGTTCCGCTTAATATTGCCTAATTGCACCGCATCTGTGCCATACCATGCATCATATCATAAGCATACCGGATCTTCTGCCGTAGTATTAAATATTGCATCCGGTGTTTCTTCTAGTGTTTGCTTCTTCGCGGATTAGGCCGATGGGTTGATGCGAGTATCAACAAGTTCTCCAGATATGATCCGTCGGCAGTGTTTTCCCAGGCGAGCATCCTCCCCCTTTCTACCTATTTTTCATTTATAGTCTTTATTTCCTCCTATTGATCTATTGCTATGCTTGTCGCGATGCTTTAGTTTTCCGTGCACCATTCATACTCCTTGCAGCCTCTATATTGCCATGGACACATCCTATTGCCTGTTGTTTGATAGATAGTCGGCCTTGCGAGTCGTAGTTGCGTTCTTCTATGTTGCTTCGCGTCGTTGTCGTTCCACCGTGACGGCAAGTTGGCACCTGATAAATGGTGGAGATGCTTAATGGTGGAGATGCTTAATGGTGGAGATGATCATGACTTTAAATACAACTATTAAAATGCTAGATATAACTAATGTAGAGGCATCGGTGGGCAATAAATGTTATTTGGTTCTTCCATGCTCACTTGTGTCCCGTAGGCCCCCAGTACTTGATACCTGTTCCTTGACTATTCGCAGTATCCACATACGGGAGAGTCTATGAATCCCCCTTAGCCAGAGCTTGATTCATTTCTTATTTCTTGGGGCCACAAATTGGTTTGGGGCTTTATTACTATCCTGTACTTATGCCATGCTTTACTGCTTTATTTACGATTGTGCGTGGAGCACCTGTATTGTTTTGGATCGCGGCATGATTTCGCGGTATCGACAAGTCCAGTCACACTTTCGGGTTCCCAGTCGTTTATAGCCGTTCTCGCAAACCCTGGGTCCGTACCGGAGCCGGCCAACTTCGTTGCGGGTAGCTTAGTGGGGTGGCCCCTTGAAATATTTTATGAATCCTGTGATTGCTTTGTCGTGAAAGCCTCGTTGGGTTTTGATTTGGTTTTTCCGAGGTTGATCGTGTGTGTGTTGCTATTTGTGCACCCCTACAGGGTAAATCTTTCTGAAAGCCGTGTCCGCGGTTATGGACGACTTGGAGCACAGTATCTCGATCATAGACAAGCATAACTAAAGTAGTGCTATAAAGTTGACTTAATATATGACTAGTAATCAGATTCAACTATCATAGAATGGATATTAAAAATGCCAACAACTGGTGGATCTGTGGTGATCGGTGTCATACTATACCTGCCTCTCCTCGTTCTAGCGAGCAGCGTAGGTAGTAGATCTTCTCCACGGAATCCTAGCAGCACAACGGCGTGGTGGTGGTGCCGGAGTAGAGAATTCTGCAGGGCTTCGCCTATGCCTGTTCAGAAGAAAGGAGGAGGAGAGAGGCGGCGGAGATTTGGAGTTGTGGAGGAGGGCTTGGAGGTGGCGCCCCCACCCCTCTATTTAAAGGGGGGAGGCGCCATGGGAGGGGGAGTCCTAGTAGGACTCCCCTCCCTCCTATGGCCGGCGGATTGGGGAGGGGGGAGGAGTCCTCCTCCCCCACGACTCCTTGTCTTGCCCCACCAGGACTCCTTGATCCCTTTCTTGGTTTTCAAGCAAACTCCAAGAAATCTTCCAGAACCTTCCGGAACATTCCGAAACCTTCTAGAATCCTCATGCAAATACTCCGGAACATTTCCTAACTCAGAAAATGATCCACTATATATGAATCTTATTCTCCGGACAATTCCGGATCTCCTCGTGATGTCCCGGATCCAATCCGAGATTCCGAACATCATTCGGTCTCCAACGCACATTCCATATCTACTTAAAACAACTTCGAACCTTAAGTGTGTCACCCTACGGTTCGTGAATATGTAGACATGACAGAGACACATCTCCTATCAATAACCATCAGCGGGACCTGGATGTCCATAATGGCTCCCACATACTCAACGATGACTTCGTGATCGATTGAACCATTTACATACGAAACCAATTCCCTTTGTCATGCGATACTATACTTATCCGAGGTTTGATCGTCAGCATCTCCATACCTAGTTCTACCTCGTTACTGATAAGTACTCTTTACTCGTTCCGTGATATGTCATCCCTTGTGACCCAGTCACATGCTTGCAAGCTAACTAGATGACATTCCACCGAGAGGGCCCAGAGCATATCTATCCGTCATATGGATGGACAAATCCCAATCTTGGTCCATGCGCTTCAACACATACTTTCAGAATACCCAATGACACCTTTATAACCACCTAGTTACGAAGCGGCGTTTCATGTCATCAAAGTACCCATCCGGTGATGGTGATTAACACAACCTCATGGTCGAAGGATTAGGTTACTATGCATTTAAAAGCTTATAGCAATACGAACTTAATGACATGATCTTATGCTACGCTTACTATGGGTGTGTGTGTCCATCACATCATTATCCTAATGATATAACCTTGTTATTAATCACATCCTAATGTCCATGATCAGGAAACCATGATCATCAATTAATCAACAAGCTAGTTCAACAAGAGGCTTACTAGGGACTCTTATATGTTTACAAAACACACAAGTATTAGTGTTTCCTAATAATACAATTATAGCATGGGATGTAAACATTCATCATAAACACAAAGATATAATAATAACCACTTTTATTATTGCCTCTTGGGCATATCTCTAACAAGACCTCATTCGCACCTGGATGCGTTGTTGAGCGCAACCGCTACAGGCTAGGACGCATCCGATGTGTTGCTGGACTTGTGTTGATGATGTCACTCGCATTTCTCGAGAGAATATTTCCTCGAGTGAAGTAGACAAGAGGGTTCGGCTGCTGACCAAGTACATAGCCAAGGAAAGACTCCCTAGCGAGTCAGCCGTGCCTCACTTCTGTGCGTGTCATCCTCCGCCTGAGGTGGCTTTCCTGTGAGCTCTTCATGTTTTCTGATTTCCTGCTAGGTTTTCCTTTAGACTGATGTTGTTCCTTATTCCAAGACTAGAAGGTGACCATTGTGTTGCCTCCTCAACCGGAGGGAGTAATCCCTCGTGAGGCGGAAGAGGAGGACGAGTCGACTCCACCGTCCTAGTTGAAGAAGAGCAGGAAACCCTCGAGTCCAGGGGGAATAGGACTCGCAAGCGCTCCCGAAGCAAGGACTCTGATGCATCTTCACGATGACACCGGAGGGTCCTCCGATTGTGGTAGAGGAGCCAATTCCCGTTGTGCCTGTGTGCGCCGTGGCTCCTCATCCACCGAAGAAGCTGAGGACACCGAAGGAGGTGTCTGATGACTTCTTCCACCTTGATGCCTTCGACTAGTAAGTTTTCTGCCTCTGCTGATTTGTTCTTGTGTTCTGAAATCCCTTTCTCTAAAGTTGTTTTTATATATTTGTAGAAAAACTACATCATCGTCATCTGATGACTGCCGCTTTGTGAAGGAGTCTGGAGTGGAGGACTCCAAATAAAAAGATGTGGCGGAGAAGTCGCATTCTTCCTAGGTGGCGGCCAACTCTAGTGCCAATTCTTCGAGTTCCCCCCATGCCGGGGGCACCCGATGGTTTCCCGGATGCCAATGTAGAAGAAAACCTCAGAGTCCCTGGAGGAGCATGTAAGTTCTTTTGACTAAGTCAGTCGAATTTAAGTTGATGCTGATGCATATCTTCTTGCAGCCCATCGTGAAGGAATCTATTCGCCTCGCCGAATAGATTACATCGATGGGCCGTCAGCATGCCTTGCTGGAGAATCATCATCGCGTATTCCAGGGTGAGCTTGCGCTTTGTATATCTATGTTGCTACTATAGAAGATCGCCAATCTTAAGTTGTTGCTTGCAGGTGAGAACAATGAGCTCCTCCGTAGCGTCAGCTCCCTCTGGAAGGGTCTTGCCGCCGCGAAGAATAGAAATGACGAGGCGCTCAAAGCTCTTAAGGAGTCGAAGAAGCGCGAGGAAGACTTGCATTCCTCTACAGCTAACAGAGAGAAAGTGTTCATAGAACAACTTTTCTTTGTTGCTAAGGCACTCTCGGGTACGATGCTGCGTCATTTTGTTTGTTATGTACTTTGCCTGTATACTGTTGTGCTCATATGTATCTTCTGCAGATGCTGCTGGTGTGGACTTCGATGCTCAAGCG